>OU744722.1:66828319-68028319 GCA_916613615.1 Steromphala cineraria | reverse complement strand
TTGGTTCAATATTTGTTATGTTAAAAGTTAAGTTTCCGTAGTTTCTTGATTTGCGTTTCCTTTGTGCCAAGTAAATGAGCTGTTAAAACCATCCAAATAACACATAGCTCAATGGATCCTAAAACAACATTTCCATAAGAGACATGCTAGAAATAGTCAGAAATATATTTCATCTATTTGAATGACTACTTCATGGTGATACATTGCTTGAGTCTATTCTGAGAGGATGCTTTGGCGCCACATCCTTTTGAAATGCAGCATATTTGAGCTGGAGCTCAGAGCTTTTTGTTGTGATGTTAATATTTATGGCCCGACATCCTTAAGTCGATTATTTTCAATAAATCAGATAGCAGCCATGTGAAGTTGTTACCCGACCTGTATGGGTACACTGTATAAGAATAAGAGAAACAAATCCAGCAAGTTGATTGTTTATTGACAAGAAAGTGTTGAGATGTTGCAACAATCAATCTGTGCATATTAGTGATATTGACCACTTGCGTATTAGTCTCCGAACAACTCTAACATCTGGCAAATGATGACATGTACATTGTAGAGAACTGAAGATAACCCAGAATAATAAATTAGCAACAGTATACTCATACTATCCAACAATTCTATTCTTTTCATTCCTTAAATCTTCCTTTAAAAAATCTTATCAACTCCCATTAAATAATGTACTACATGAAAACATTTATGACAAAAAAAAATAAAGAAAACAAACGTGACTGATATAACATGTTGCAATGATTTATAGTATCAAGAAGAAGTACCAATTGGTTGGTTAGTATTACTTGTCAATAATTCAAAGTCAGCATATTTCATATACTGGTAACAAATAAATATGAGTTCAATCACAATTGAAAAAACAGCACTTTATGACATCTGACACACCAAATATGGTCCATCAGTTGATTAGTTAGACTGGAATATTGTGAAAACTATTTCTTGTGATTCTGTGAATTTACATCGCAAACATTCAGATCCAAAAATGTAAATTTCAGTGACAGGTTTATAAAATCTTAGCTAGACGTGAAGCTTTTCAACAAAATGTCAAGTTATCTGCACAAGGGATAATATACAACCCATCAACAGACAATGTTAAAAATATGGATATTTTTTTTGTTCAGACATGACAGGTAATCATAGACACTGCAGAAATATTTCCTGCATAATCAATAAAAGCAAACAGTAACTAACATTCTGTACACTGACAGCCCACCCTGCCCTCTGCTAGGCGAGTGGGTTGGGTGACGGCTGGATCGAGGGTCTGAGTTCGAGTCTAGCTGTACAGGTCATCATCTTCCTCCTGTTGGAAGTTTCCTCCGCCTGACTGACCACCCTGGCTTGGTCCACTCCCACTCGGGCCAGCTTGACCGGGGAATCTGTAACACAGCACACTTGTTAGTCTACACGACAAGCATACCGTAATATAATTTCTGTCATCTAATGCATGACAACATCTTTACACTAAGGGAGACAATCCATGGAAAAAAATTGAAAGGGTGCTTCAACCATATTTAGAAAAATTTGAACAATCAAATCCTTACAGTCCTAGTCCCATTTCTGATGGTCAGGAAGTCACTATGCTACTAATGTCTTTAATTGCTTCTTGTAGAAACAAAATACTATCCAGGTCAATGAATAATTTGGAGTTAAAGGTTGCATTCAAAAATAATTTTTGAAGGATGAAAGATGAAATGTTAATTTGTTTATGCATCGCTAAAAACTGCATTCTACTGATACAAATGAACTATGGTTGTTACAGAACAGAATTTCAATGAAACACTGCGACTAAATGTGTCCTGAAAAGAACAGAAGGATGTGGTAATCTCACCTGAAGTTTCCTCCGAATCCTCTGCTCTGTTGTAATGTCTGTGCAAACATCTCATACTTTCTGATGTCATTGTCACTGACAGACCGCCTGGCAAACTTCATAGACTCCTCAAAGTGGTCACGTGTGATTTCAGGCACTGGGTCAAATTCCTCAACTTCCTGTTTAGTGACATAATTGTGTGATGTTAGTCAAAGGGTACATAATCATTTTTACAAAATAGATACCAGACTTTTCCTGAGTAATAGAATTATAAATCAATCTTTATTTCATCACTGAAGAAGCCTCAGGCCTATAATAAATTACCCCTCTAGCCCTAAATAGGGGTCATGGGATCAGTGAATTTATAAATTAGATCCCTCATCTGCTAGGGAGTCTGTACACAAAATTTAGCTTTCTATGCTTTTTCTATGCCTTTTACTTATTGAAGAGAAGATGAACATAGGTTTTAGGGTGTCCCTCTACCCTTTATGGGGGTCAGTGTCACTAAATCTATACATCTGAATCAGCTAATAAGAGCATGTTCACATTTGTTGGGGTCTGTAAGTAATAGTCTAAGCATCCAAATATAATTTTCATATAAAAAACTGCATAAAATTGAGATGTACACACCATATCTGCCTCTGGGTTCTGTGCTCGCTGCTTCTCCATTCTGATCTCTGCCTGGATGGAATCTCTGATGGCCAGTTTACAGGCTCGCTGACAGATTTCTGTCAAGTCAGCTCCACTGAAACCGTGTGTCACCTTGGCCAAGTAGTCAATGTCGATGTCCTGAAGTTAGCAAATCAAATATTTTGAAGCTGTATTTTTATGGCACATGACTCAACTCGATGGCATTAGCATGCAAGATATCATAAACATTGATAACTATTCAAATGTCTTCAAATTGAATTGAAAATGTTTATAGTCTCTAAACACATGATTTCTTAGTGTTTAAAACTTCTAATGAAGAAATTCTAATGACAGAGAACTGACAATGACAAATAATGATGTAGGCAACTAATATAGAATTAATCAGTTACCTTGGAAACTGGTGACTTTCTGAGGTTGGCCTTGAGGATGGCGATACGTGACTTGTCATCAGGCAGTGGAATGTAAATGAGCTGATCGAGACGCCCAGGTCGCAGAATAGCGGGATCAATGATGTCAGGTCTGAATTCAGGAAAAAATCATTTAGGAAACCAATATGGTTTAAGCCGCGGATGGGGAGTGAAAAAGCGAGTGATTTCTTATTTAATATTTATTATACTTAATATTTAAGGTATCAGGAGGAGGAAGGAGAACAACTGAAACAAATATCACCTGTGCTGCAAAGCTTAATTTGTTAGAACTAAGAGCTTTCCTCAGAGCTGAACCATTTGTATTGTTTGAATTGCTTGTCATTGATCAAGTATTTTCATTGTTTTGAGTGAGAGAATTTATTACCTGTTTGTTGCTCCAATGATGAAGACGTTCTTCTTCGCACTCATACCGTCCATTTCTGTGAGGAGCTGGTTGATTACCCTGTCAGCGGCACCACCTGACAAACAATACAACTCACCATGTAACTTGCTCCATTATTCATTATATCATACATTTCTTGCTTTAATAAATTTCAAATATTGATAATCATAGTGATAGTCTTAATGTTTCAAATTCCAATTGGGTCTAAATTTGCTTATCAAAGAATCACAATCGACTGTAGTGTGCAGTTTAGATAAAAAATGTGGTTATCTGTACACACCTCCGTCCCCAGCATTGCCTCCTCTTGCCTTGGCTATGGAATCCAACTCATCAAAGAACAGAACACAGGGGGCTGCCGATCGTGCCTAAAACACAGTAAGTAGATATAAACTACCCTTTCCAATATTAAACTTTTTATACTATGGTCTTATTTGCAACATCACACAAGTTATTCACATTTTTAACAGTCCTGATCTTAAACAATTTCTTACTTACACAGCGACTAAATTATATTTCAAGCACTCAAAGCTTAAATTGCTAAAGGAAAATATCATGGTAAAATAAGTAAGAAATAAATTGTAAAAATTAACAATGTGCAGTTTGTACAATTTATGAAATAAAATGTTTTGTAAACTATATTAAGTGCATTATGGACCATAGTTAGAATCATACATAAGTTGACACTGACCTTATCGAAGATGTCTCTGACGTTGGCCTCCGATTCACCGAACCACATGGTGAGGAGCTCGGGTCCCTTGATGGAGATGAAGTTTGCCTGACACTCGTTTGCAATGGCTTTGGCCAGCAGAGTCTTACCACAACCAGGAGGACCATAGAAGAGAACTCCCTTGGACGGTGTCATGCCAAACTTGAGGAACTTCTCTGGGTGCTCAACTGGGTACTGTAACACATTTCATTCTCATTAGACAATGTTTTAATATTCAAATAGACAACAGGAATATGGAGAACTTGCATAAAATTAATCAAAAAAGAGGAATAACTGAGTAAAGTTGGATGTTGGCATTAGAAGAACATAGCCATTATAGAGAAACTTTACACTCCCTTACTTTGGGTTGTTGTTAAACATCTTTTTAAAATAAAATTGGACTTTATTACCACTGGTTTCCATATATTTGGTCGACTTAAAATTCTTTCCTGAAGAGCAAGGCAACATCGGTCCCATTATCAAAATTAGCCATGACCTTCTGTGTAATGTCCCTGATGTGCCTCAATCTAAGACATACCTGTACAAGTTCCTGCAACTCCCTCTTGACGTTCTCCAGACCTCCAATATCCTCCCAAGAAACGTTTGGTACCTCGACCGAGGTTTCTCTGAGAGCACTGGGATTGCTCTTGCTCAGGGCCCACTAAAAGATAAACAATTAACATCAGATGACTAGCTTATATCAAGGCAGTAAATTTCCAGCAAGAGCTGCAAAATATATTTTTGACTAAATTTGAAAATGCTATTTTAGGGAAAAAACTTAAAGTAGAACTCAGATATAACGAACTCCAAGGGACCAAAGAAATAAGTTCGCCATACGCATATAATTTTAATGATATTATATAGGGACGGGACTTGAAAATTTGTTCGCTATATCCGAGTGTTCGCTATATCCGTGTTCGCTATATCTGTGTTCTACCGTATTTTAAAGTGAATAGTGAATGCCTTACTTCTGTAGAATGCAAGTTGAGCTTACCCTGAAGTTCTCCATTGTGACGGCGAGTGAGTCGAGGACCTCAGCGTCGATGGTTTCATCCTCCAAGTCAATGAGGTCCATCTTCTCTCGGATCTGTTGTAGAGCAGCCTCTGAACACAGGGCAGCCAAGTCAGCTCCAACATGACCGTGTGTCTCCGATGCAATCTGTAGAGTTAACCAACCATTTAGAAACATCTCTACTAGTCTATATTGTTTAGAAAAAGGAAAATTGTATCAACTTAAAAAAACACTTTTTCAAGATTATAGATATTTAGAAACTGTTAGAAATGTTCTTTTGCAACCACAGAAATAATTAAATTTCTTGCTTTGTCTGAAAGAAACGTATATCTTTTAGAACAACTTTTGCACAAAATGCTTGTCAGTCTTTGATTGTGGAATTGTCACATTTTAGGAATCTCCAAAATAAAAAGAAACCCAGAGTATGACAATGAAATAGTTATCCCTCGATACAAATGACAGATATGGCCATTCAATATAGCCACACTGTGGTAAGGTAGAGGGCAACAAATACAAGTGCTGAATGTTGTATTGGGCATTAGATTTGTACATCATGTTTTCAATACTTCTTAATAGAAAAGTTATCATTCTCTCAAAGAATAAGTGCTTTTCATTGTTGTACAACTGTAAAATTTCAGGCATCTCCAAAGAGGGAGAAACCCAGAGTATGACAATGAAATAGTTATCCCTCTATACAAATGACAGATATGACCATTCAATATAGCCACACTGTGGTAAGGTAGAGGGGAACAGATTTCACACAAAATAACTAGATTTTATCAGGTAGATACTTATATTTTCTGTGAAAAAGGAGATTAATGTACAATTGTATTGAATATTTGAAACAATAATTATTGAAAAAACAACTGTTTTCAGTAATAATTGTAAAGGTCAAATCTTTTTCATACCAAATCAAATATGTAGTTTTATCATTACAACTATTGTTTCATTACCAACAGTATCATTATTCACATATCTAGTAATACTTAAATGATAAAACAAAATTTAAACAATGGCTAAGACAATGATGAATAAACTTCAAAATGAATTTGGTTAATCAAAACATTTTCTACCATCAAATGATAAAGGCGGCATGAGAAAAAACAACCTCAACTAAATCGTAAAAGAAACTAATTAAGAAAAGCAATTCTTTTCATACAACCACAACTAATGAATTAATGAATATTAATCATCCAGTTGATAAGTTGTGCAATTGTCAAATTTCAGGTATCTCCAAACATGAAGAAACCCAAAGATAAGACAATGAAATCGTTATCCCTCTATACAAATGACAGATATGACCATTCAATATAGCCACACTGTGGTAAGGTAGAGGACAACAAACTCGCACATGGAATTTCATACAAATACTTTCTATAAATAGACATATCTAATCAAGGAAGGTTAACTGTAGGTATAAGTGAAAAACTACACATTCAGTAAAAACAGAGCTCATATGGAGCATATTATTCACAGAGTAACTAAAAACATCAACAACTATTTCAAAGAGTTAAACTTATCAAGGGAATTGTTATGAGTGGGAAGAGTTTGGTAGTAAAATCTAACCTGTTCAAGATCAACATCATCTCCTAGCTTCATGTTCTTTGTGTGGATTCTCAAAATCTCAAGACGTCCTGTGGCATCTGGGATACCGATGTCAACCTCACGATCAAAACGACCTTGAAGTAAATTTCAAAATATTAGAAATTGAATTAAAATGCAATTTATCATCTTAAGCATTGAATGAAATCAGAACAGCAAAATTAGTTTCCAATTCCTCAAAATAAAGATGAATCAACTGCCAGAAAAACAGTTTACTATGAACTGCAAATCAAACATTTTCAGCTTGGTGATTCACAGGATTTACTTCATAATTGAAATGGGTGATTTGTTTGTCTTTTCTCTGTAATGTCATTATTCAATGATTTCAGTTTGTCATAAGTCTCACCAAATCTTCGTAGAGCAGAATCAATGCTGTTGGGTCTGTTTGTTGCTGCCATAACGATGACATGTGATCTCTGCTTCAGCCCATCCATCAGTGTCAAGAGCTGTGATACGATACGCCTCTCTACCTCTCCATGGGTCTGTAACATACAGCTCAATATAAACCTTCAGAACATCAGACTTGAATCATCACAATAACTGAACGTCTTCTCCTACTTTGGACTTTTATTTGTATCATTTCTTTGAGGCATCTAACAAAGTTCTGCATGACATATTATCCCTCTATTGAAATTCAGCAAGACATAAATTATACATGCCTTACTAGGGTATAGATAGAGGGGTAGAAGGAACAAATAAACGTGAGGATATATTCGTACCTTTTCTCTTTTCGGTGCAATGGCATCCAACTCATCAATGAAGATGATTGCTGGAGAGTTTTTCTCTGCTTCTTCAAATGCTTTTCTCAAGTTGCTCTCAGATTCACCAGCAAGTTTACTCATAATTTCAGGACCTGGGGGCAAACATGGTGGTAATTACATATCTCATAATGTCGCCATTTGAAAATATAATTTTGTGAGACACTTAGTTGAGAATGCAAAATACCTTAAAAGTAAAACTTCAGATTCCACTGTATGCTGATATACTTCAAAACTTGAAATCAATGATGTTATTTAATCAAGTTTTTAGAAATATGGAAAGAGTGATTACAACTAACCGTTTATGAGGAAGAAGAAGGCTCCTGTCTCGTTTGCAACCGCTCTGGCGATGAGTGTTTTACCAGTTCCTGGTGGGCCATACAACAGAATACCTCGAGGTGGCTGTAGGGAAAATATATCATAATTCACTTACACATAGAACTTCATTTCAAGTCAATTATCATGACCTTCTAAAATATATTATGCATATAATTCATAGCAATGACAAAAGCACTGTTAACATTTAACAAAACATTTACAGGATAACAAAAACCTATATATACAGGACATAATGAACATATTAAAATATTTCTCCATTGACAATCAGATGAAATATTAATCATAATCATACAATATCCTATACAAAAAAGTTTCAGTATATTATCAAACCATACATAGGACTGTAGATAAAGATCACTTTCATTACTTTAGATAAATCTTTCAAAATTGTCACAATGATAACACACAATGATCATTCAAATCTTAGCACAACATTGAACTTGATAGTCTTGATTGATTCACAACTAGTGGATAAGGAAAGGAGTGAGCATACCTTGACACCAATAGCTTTGAAGAGCTGTGGATGTCGGAGAGGGAGCTCCACCATTTCTTTGATTTGGGCCAGCTGTTTGCGGCAACCTCCGATATCATCGTACCCAACCTCATGAAGAGCTTCTTCCTCTTCCTGTCAACATTGAAATTCTTGTGATTTTTGTTCATCTTGTTACATTGATTAGAGGGAATCAATTCAATTTGTGGAATACAACTAACTTCCAAAATAACGGAACAAGCCTTTATAATTCATTCTCTTAATTAGATACTGGAATGTTGCAATGAAATAAATTGATGTTATGCTTCTCACATCAAAACAAAGGATAATATTTTCCATCTTTCAATGGAATAACCAAAGGGTTGTGGTAATATGCAACCTTTTCGAGTTATTTTTTATTTTTTTAGTTTATTTGACAATTTGTCACAAAAGTGTAAGAACAGCCCCAGGATGTCTAACGTCTAAAAAAACACACAGGAAAATCACGTCCGAAACTATCAAGTAAGATAATCATTAATCATGATTGTTTTCCAACTATTTTCCTTATTTTTAAAAAATACTGCCTGAAAAGGCTGCAATATAAAGACACTGACTGACCTCTCGCTTGACTGGTTCACCCTCACAATGGATGACAGTGTCAGGTGCAACAATGCAGTATGGAGAAGGGTCGGTCTCGATCACTTTAAACTCAACGGCTCTCATACCGCCTCTTACAAGGAAGATATCACCCTTCTTGATTGGTCTGTAGGCTTCAAGGAAGTAGGGTTTCAGGTAAACTTCAAACAGATTCCTGCAAAATGAACCAAAAACATTAACTGATAAACCTTAGAAGAATTATAACATTTCCCCCATGACCCATTAACACAAACATGCATGTAATGTCCAGTCTTCAAAGATTTTAATAAGCAAGATGTGAGAGTATTTTTCTTGGACACAATTATAGATTGAAAACTTTGACCCTCAATGACATGACGTTTGATGATTATCTGCCCTTATTCAATAATATTCACTACAAAAATTATACTACAAGTTTATGAAGTGAAATTTGTAAGCAATAGGACAGTTTGCTGCTCATTAAATACATACCCTGTGAGTCCTTCGACTGTGTCATCTATAGGAAGGACATGTATGCGTTTACCATATTTCACATCTGGACATGCCTGGATACTGAAAGCCAAATAGAACAATGATACATCTTTTTCCAAACAATAATATTGTAAAAGTTATTCATTCACAAATTGACATAACGTAACAGTTTTATACAAAATCCTTATGAAAATCAAATTAAAAGTAAAAAAGTGGAAATTTAATGTGCATATATATAAACAACTTACTGATTGAGATTCTCAGAAACCAAAACCATTGTCAGGAAGTCATAACATATCAACTAGAGGTGATAACATTCATTATTGAAACTTTGAGACAAAGCTAAAATTTATCATTTGCCAGTTTGGATCATTGACATGCGGGATAATTTGTTCTTACCTGACTACATCTCCAAGTCTGACTCTTAGGTTATTTCGGACACATCTGTTTATTCGGATTTTATCATCTGTAACCGATTCATCTGATAAAACAATGCACACTGTCTCTCTCCTGCGTTTGCCTTTCAGCAAAACTGTGTCCCCTCGAAATAGTTGTAACTCGTCCATTTTTTTCTGAAATCAAAAGATTAAATTATTCAAAGCATTCTCCAAAATGAAAACTGATCTTACTGATAAACTTAATTTGTTGGTAATCTGTTTCTCTGATAATGAATGAATAATTAAAATGAATTCATAGCTCACAGCTCATGCAATGTTTGAAGAGCATGTGCCCCTAAAACTCTACTAATCAGAAAAATCTTTGTCTTTTTATCATTCTATCAAAAATCAGTTCTCAATATTTAAAATGTTTAGGGCCTATCCAAATTTGAAAACAATCATTTTGTTTTAAACTTTTGTCATACACAGTTGGAGTAAAACTGTTTGGAAAGAAATTAACTTCATAATAAATATCTACTGACAATATCATGCCTGCACCTCTTATGACATATCGAGTGATGGACACATTTATAACCATACCTGTGAAAGTGATACAACAGAATTGTCCTCATTAACTGCTTCTTCGACAAGAAGTCTGTTTGGTCGTTCCTTTTTCCTAAGGATGGCTGTTGCCAAATCATCACTGAAACACAAAGAGACTATGTAAACACGGTTCTTTTATGCAAGAAATATCTATGTAAATCTAGAAAATAATACAAATAGAAAGATTTTGGGAGACAAGAAAAATAGAAATTTGGATTAAAACTATAAAATTACCCTTGAATAGGCAAAACAGGGTAGATAACAATAACTGCCTTTTTAAAAAAAAAAAAATTTCCGCAAAGTTTAAAGCCTATTAGTTGAGGGCAATTCTGAGTTGTAATTAACTATTATGTTTTCCAAAATTGTTTAAGTAATTTATTACAAAATGTGTAATAGATCCGTAAAACAAGTTCCTCCTAGTCATGTTTTACAATAAATTAACATTCAAACCCTTAATAGCTTATTGACCAGTCACATGGTTGAGGATAAAAATCCATAATATAATATTAGTACCTCTACTGAAATATGTGAAAGATGTAAACAAATGATTGATTATTACATAGGCCTATATTTATTTTACAAAATGATCATGAACTATAATTCTGTACAAATTTTGTTAATATGTTCTACCTGTCTGCCATTTTGAAGACTGGAGTAGTTCACTAGTATGAATCCAAAGAATGAAACTATCAAAAATTTTGGGGGCCAAATAGTGTTGCTGCTTATATAGAACTACAGTTTCTACACATGACACTGCAAGTTTGAACGTCCTCCATTCTCATATCGACACGTTGTTTTGATGACGTCATTTCCGTATAAATAAAACCAAGTAAGACCCTCAAACTTACTCAGATTTATTTTTATATGATACCTAAACATATTAATATATCTCCAAATATTCTAGAAGGGACCCACAATTCCTTTTATATCCGTTTACCGTCGCTTGCCATTCAACTTTCAAATCAGCTGATTTCCAATTTTCGCTTTCCTTTCCAAGACAAAGACGACGCAAACAAAAATATAGATATACTGATATACGTTGGTTTAAAAGTTTTGAATTCATAAAACATGAATATTACTTTTACACAGAATAAGTAATTTAAAATATATCCGAAAAACAAAGAAAAACATATCACGAAATGAAAAATATAACGAAGGCCGATGACAAAGTGAAATCCGGGGACAACCGGAACGCCTTGGCAGCGAGTAATTTTTGAATAAAGTACAATATATTTAATTTTATATCCAATGTGTACGGACAGATATCAGTTTAAAATGAGCTTTAAACATACTTTCCCCCTTCAGCCATTTCTGCCTCCTCTAGTTTAGACAGATCGTTTGATTAATCGGCAAAGCACGAGACGCAAGTTTCTGACTGATGGCGACTGTTCACGTGTTATCTCGTTTTCTCGTTATGTGAAACTTTAGCGTCTTCTTTTGTTTTTTCCTCTCTGGTTTAAGTTATTTTATTAATAAAAAGTAAAACGTTCTATAGATTCTAAAAAAACGTACATCATATAATTATTCGATCATTTCCTAATACACAAATATTTGTGACGTCATGTAAATGTGTGTACGGTGTTGACAAAATGGCCGGCATTCGAGGTAGGGGTTAAAGAACTCATGATATTTTCTTTTAATATGATATTATTTTATTGTCATGCCTTATCTTTTATGAACTTAGTTGTCCATTTGTAGTCATTCTACTCAAAGGCACTTTGAAACTGTCAAATATGAAACCTTTGATACAACTACTATGTTCTCTTGATAACTTTTACTGAAAGAAATGACTCAAATCACATGATTATTACTTGAAAATATTGTTTACAAAATAAATATCTTCAACAATTACCATTCCAATGAATGATTTAAATTTTAAGAGAACTTCATTTCACCTACAATTTTTATTGGTCAGATTTAATTAGAGCTATGTAACTAACCATAATAACTATGGTCTAAGTGGCGAGACAATTTATCCCTAATACCAGTTTGATTTATCCCTATACCATTTTAATCCGATGCAACTAGTGAAAGTATTCGGAAGGCACCTGCAAGACTATTGTATCAAAATATTTATGATGCCAATACAAAACCACATGACAAATGATCCAAAAATTCATAATAAATTGATGTAAATGTTATAACATCATATCTTACAACGGGTTCTCATTGTGGACATGTGGACTCTCTATTATCGCGGCACGTGAAAACATCGTAAATTGACTGTTGACATATGCGTCAAGACCACTTTTGAAGTATTCACCATCTTATAATATATTTCATTAATTATTATAAATCCTAGTTGAACATATAACAACAATAAATAATGCATGTGAGTTAGGATACGATTTTCCGGAAGGCACGAACTTAACTACTGCGATAAAAAAGGGCCCATGATACTTGCTATAGGGCTGCTACCTTGCTATGAGACATGACTGACATACATGTACTGTGAGTTCCTGTTTTTACTGTGTTGTAGTTTAAGTTAACCCCAAATCTAAAAATTTGAGTTATGTTTAAAAGTATCTAGTAATATCAGAGACTATATACAGAGTGACCGGTAACTTATAATCGCCTTATCATTATTTCTTCTAACGAGCCTAATTTACCTATCTCTCGTTACGGGCCAATGCACATGGGGCTGGGTACAGTCTGAGCGATTCACTTCGCTTTAGTTGAAATGTTTTTAGAGTTAAACTAATGTGTTCCGGTCACATCCCGATATTACATTTTCGTTCGTACATGTTGAACATTTTTTTCCAAACTATTTAACTTGCTTCTCTACACCCGAAAATTATCAAACTTTGACTGCAAGTCATTGAAAAAATTTGTATGCTGTAATTGAAATTTTTTTAGAGTTAAGCTAGAGACGTCCTGTCAAATTCTGATGTAATAGTAGCAGCAAGATGGCTGACCCGGAAAATTTCTTCTCCAGTTACATTCTTTCGTACATGTTGAAATTTTCCAACTATTTAACTTGCTTTTCTACGCCATAAAATCATATAACTGATCCTGTATGTAATTAAAAAAGCTGTAAATGCTGTCATTTAAAAGTTTTTAGAGTTAAACTACAGTCATTCGGTCTGAACTTCGAGTCTGAAGAGAGTTTTTCAGAGTATAACAGCTAGAGCTCTTTGGTATTATTTTTACCAACTGTAAGTATGATAAATATACAAAGGATCTGTTACATCAAATTAATCATTATCTGATTGCTGACTTAAGCTTATAGATTTCACTTTGATTGACTCTGATTTCCTGCGCTGTCACTAAATGCAAAATACTAATATCGCCGTGCAAGGTCGAACTGGGTTCCATTAGAGCATTACCACAGTACTTATGCGCAGTGATAGTGCCCAGTCGCCTTGTGCGTTTGACTGTGACGAGTGGGAGATGCGCGGAGATAAATCCAAGATTCCGGTCCCTGTTATAAATATGTCTCGGTAATATATACTGTATACAGTAGAGGTGTGACAATACAAATTTATCACAATACGAATACGGTACGTATCACGGGATAATCACGCTATCTCAAGGTGATACGATACACATCACAATACGCTATCTCAAGGTTTTTGACAAACTAAAACATTAATTTTTCATAAATACTCAGATTTTTAGGCAAAAATAGCCATTTAAAAGACAACGATACATATCACGATACAGAGAATGTTTCACGCTGTGGTGTCATGGTGCAGGGATATATAATCACTGACTAAACAAAGACATGGTCTCCTAATGTTTTTAATGACTTGAAGGCAAAGTAGGAGAGTAGTTTAGCTCAAGGGTTTTTAACCTTGCTGTGAGAAGATGTCCATTACACACATCATTCTCACATCTCTGAAAAATTTGGTTTCTTTGAACTGCTTACTTAAAAAATTAGTAAAATCTAACTTGTTGGAATTGCAAATAATCATCAATTCTTCACAAAACATAATGTGAAAAAAAAACCAACACGAGGTAAAGTTGTGTTTAACTTTTTGAAGTACATATACTCATTTATGAATTGTCTAAATTTCATTCATGAGACTCTAGGTTAAATATTATTTAGCTAAAGCAGCTATGTCCCTCAATTTTGAAAAAGAAATCAATCTTTATGTAAATAAAACTGTATTTTTAATCTGAACTATCAACTAAAGCATGATCATTTTTATTATTTTCATATGCTGGTTCCTTGGATTCTTCTGGTTACAGCGTAAGTATTTATCTGTTTAGTGTGATACGAACATTTTGAAATATTATTATTGTTGTTATCAATTATGAATTTATCCGGGATATTTTGAGTCTAATTTTCATAATAATGATGCTTATATAGTAAAGTGTACTGTTCTCAAATGGGTCTTGACGACAGCGACCACGATCTGATTTAAATTGGCCTAGTAAATTTTTTTCTAAATATTACCTCTATTGAGGTAAGAAAGACTCTACTCTGTCTGCCAGCAGCCCTGTATTTGTTTTGTGTTTTGATACAGAAGGCTTTTGCTGAACAGCTTGTGAATAATTGGCTGAGCTTTCATGGGAACATGTGACAAAGGGCTGCTGTTGTAGACTTGTAGCTGTCTGAAAGTTAACATGCAATCTGAACATGTTTGATTCTTGTCATTTGAACTCATTTCTTGATAAATATTATATTATAAAACTTTTATTCCTTGGAACAAGGTCAATTTTAATCAGATTGTGGTCACTCTTCTATAGACTTATTTGAGAACATTTAGATGTAATACCAGTACTTTTATTTTGTGAATTATATTCCAATTGCACATTGACCAATACCGACAGCCTTAAAAACTGCAATTAATTAAATAAGAAAGCAAACTAATGGCATATAAAAATTCTGTGTATCGAATATACATTCAGGTTCAGAGTTTTATTCGAATACATCTTTAGGCGAATAAAAATTCCAAAATACCGTCAGGAATAGATACATATTAACTTAACGCTTCTCAATGCTAAAATGATATGATAATCTTGATGGTTACAGGTTGATTGGGTTGGCGTTTGCTGCTGCAATTGGTGTCACCTTTCTTGTGCTAGGATGTGCACTTCCACTGTACCAGTAAGTTTTAAAAAGTGTAAAGGTCACTGAAGGTCAAGGATATAATATACTGAGAGATACCAGCATTTGAATTCATAAGAATTAAAGAGACACAGAGTATGTTGATAGAATCACATATGTCAAATTTTGAAATCGATGTTATTACATCAGAAACCACTAACTGTTACTGAAAATAACAAGTTAAAGGTCAATCAGTACATTAGAGCGAAAATACGGCCATTCAAAGTCGGGATTTTGATTGAAAACCGGACAATGTGGCTCGAGTGGCACGTGCAAATTCGCCAAACGTTATTTTTAAACCTTGTCATAAGCTGACAGGAAGATATATTCGATTTGATAGTGTTTATTCGTTATTGTAACTAATAGCTAGATTACCAGGTAATTGGATGCATAATTTCGAATATTAAACGTATTTGAGATGTTTTCTTGATTTTTCCATAAAATCAAGCATTTGAGAGATATTATGCATAAATGGATATATTTGCAAGTCCAGTGATGAGATATGAACTTCAATCAGCATATTAGATATTTTGTAGCTTATCAAAACCAAATAAAATATTAAGAAAGATACTCTGTGTCAATTTAAGCAACTGACAGAATCAAGCTGATTTGATTTTGTTATTCAAAGCAAGGCATCGTGAGTTTTGTGACTCACCACTATTTTAAGAACTTGAAAATTATCAGTGACAAGTTATTTATTCTTTTCCAATGAGAGAGTGTTTGCCTGTTATTCATGTTTTATAATGGTCATGGAAATAACTTTTTCTTGATATGACTTTCATTTTGACTGTTTAACCATTTACCCCCTCTGGTAGTATCCTTTAGTGGATCCATATTGTTACCAGCTTGTTACTTCCTCAAGCCTTATGTGGACAAGTGACTAACCTGTTTGAATTTTGACTGTTTGAAAGAACTTTAATTATCCTCATGGATTAAAGCACACTGGTAGAATTGCCTTTATTGAGGAGTCATGACTTCATTGCATTCTCATTAAGCCGTCTTATATAGTAAACTCGTTGGAAAGGTTTGTGACAATCTGTTTAGTTTTACTTGAAGTCAATTGAAAAAAAAAAGAGTTTTCTGTAATGTAAGAGAACTGACATTTTTTAAAAGCGCACACCAGACAAAATGTAAAATGCGTTTTTGAAGCTTTCGACAGGATAACATTTAAAGCAAGAGGCAACCAATATTAAATAAGCAAGTTTGCTCCAATGTACAAAAATGTTTTCTGAAGTACTTCAGGTATTCAAATTTTCTACAGGAATTATATCAAATATCAATATTCCCCTCCTATATTATTTTACAACATTTTTATTCAGAGGAATTCTTCTAACATATTATTTTCTGAGATTGGTCAAATCAATTTTGTTTGGCCGCGACATAAAAAAATGTGACTTGAATTAAGTGCAAGACTTTCTTTGAAACGATTTTATTTTAAATCGCTTTCAATATTGAAATTTTTTAATTTTTTTTACGAAGAGTTGAAGTGAAAACATGTAGCAATAATTTTTCCTGTATGTTAAAGGGGCAGTAGCACATTTTTAGGGGGAATATAAGGTGATGTCAGGAAAATAAAAATAAATGGTTCCAATTGAAAGACAGTGTATTCAAACTAAATGAAGCAGTAATAATTCAAATATATAACGTAAAGTTCAGCCATGCGATTAATTTTTCTTACAAACATGAATTAAAGGTGTTCACAAAAAAATGGCCGCCAATGGATTTTATGTGAAGCCTCATACTTTGTCCTCTGACTGTGGATGATTGGCTTGTGTAATGAGATTGTTGACACTGTCAATATGATACATTTAGCATTTACGTACAATTAGAAGTGAAATATAGTAAATGTAAAATTATCAAAAAACGTGCTACTGCCCCTTTAATGACAGCAATTGTAATATTTTGTCTTGTATGTCTTTGCAGAAACTGGTGGCCTATGTTTGTCCTCTTCTTCTATGTCCTATCACCAGTACCAACAGTAATCTCGAGGAGATTATCCAACAGTCTGGACACTGCAAGTAACGCTTGTAACGAGCTGGCTATCTTCGTCACTACAGGCATCGTTGTGTCCTCCATCGGTCTTCCTCTCATACTGGCACATGTTGGCGTGGTGAGTCAGTCATACACAGTGATTGGAAAAGGCAGGGGCCATGGGCCATTTTGCACAATGGATTCAATTTTGAAGTTTACTGTTGATATACTGGGCAATGGCCCATTTGAAATTTTTAGAATTACCCAAATCCCTGAAAATGGCCCATTGTCAAATATGTCTTTCCCTGCATACAATACTACAGCTAATATTTCAATCAGGGTATCATATCTGCTAAAATATTTCAATTCTATATCATTTTTGTCCTTTGCTTTATATTATTATTCATAACTAGCTCATGTTACAACATAAAACTCAATAATATCAATTACTACTCAAAAGAAGTTAAGGGCTCAGTCAAGTATATATAGTAAGTTGGGGTGAAAAGTAGTCATTCTGTCTTGCTGTCTGTCTATCCAGTTGATTATATCAAAAATCATAAGGTCTAGATCAACCAAATGTTGCACACTTGTTAAACCCAACCTTAATAGAGTATAGAAAAGTCACTTTTTTGACAAGAGAGACAAGTTTTCTTGGAAACTTTTACACCTTGATGAGTAAAATTTGTGTTATTGGAAACTAAACCTGGTGATAGCTTCGAGTTTCTGTAATTAAGCTTAGAGAGATTATCTGGTCTATATGCTTCTGAACTAAAAAAAACGAAGCAAAATATAAATGCATACATATGTATATTCTAATATTTTTCTCTTTGCAGATCGAGTTTGGAGCTTGTGGACTGGTATTAACTGGAAATGTTATAGTTTTCCTGACAATTCTTGGATATTTCTATGTGTTTGCCGGAGATGACTTTGACTACAGCATGTGGTGAAAGTGCCCATCAAGGCATACAACTCTTTACTGTTTTTATAACCTCGGTGCATTACAGAATTACCAGTGCTCAGATACGAGAAAATGGAATGAGTTACTCAGAGTTACTTCCCTTTGGACTTAATGGAATAATCAGGCAAAACAATTGCATTGAGAAAACAACTGTTTTAGTGTGGTCTGTTTCCGAGATTTGGTTACTCTTTTAGATTTACTGATAAGAAACCAATGACAAGAGAAAGCGTAGCTACATGTAAGGATAAAGTTCATTCAAACCAGAAATTTGAATGATTCTAGAAAATATTGTCACAGAAATGACAAATTGTTTTAATTATCACATATTTTCACCCTACAATAGCAAAAAATTTGTATAGATTTTAATTGAAAAAAGGCTATTGTCAAAACCAAAAAGTCATTTATGTGAAAATATTGTTTTCCAAATATTAATTTGATGTTTTGTATGTTATTGATCTGCATAATATGATAATGAACAAAAAGTGTTGTCTTTGTTAATGTTGGACTTTGTGATAGAATCTCCATCTGTTCTGTGCTTTCTGTTTTCTTATGTTTTGTCATATACTTAAATTTGTACTTTGTTTTGATTAACTTAGGTGCAGGGATGGACTGAATAGTGTCAGATTTTTTTGCAAAATATATAAAGATATATTTAAAAAAATCCAGTTAAGTCCAACTGCAATTGTTATTCCTCAATGTCCCTTAAAAATAATGAATACACATAACTTCCATTGTTCAAAACGTCTATGGTTTTCTACTCAGTGCTTTGAAAAAGGATTGTAATGTAAAAGTTTTTCTTTAATATTTCTCAGACTAAAATAGTTTTAAATATTCTATTGTACATTGTCAGAGGAAGATATAGAATGGATATCAGGGGATAGGTTGTAGCATAACGCGAAGACATATACACTGATGTAGCCGGTTGACTTACAGACAAGGTTGAATAAGGACGGATTGAACAAAATATAGTTAGGATTTTGTATCGCCGCTGTGGGTAACTTGTCACAGATTTGAAATGAGTAAAGTGTTGCAGACTGATGGTTTATGATAAGAACATCTTGCCTCCAAATCAGGAACATCCAGATAAGAGTATATTTTGGATATTGTTTAGCGACATTGCCACCTGCCAATTGTCCAAATCTAATTCAGAATTTTGTCATACTGCAGTGCAGTGGTTGTATATATCTGAATATATAATTATTTTTTATTTATGTGATCATTCTTTTAATTGTTATTACATAAAACCACGAGTGTTTAATAGTAAGCTTGAATGCATAGTAGGAATGGTAGACTCATTTTGTATTGTCATTCATTTCATCTAATCAATCAAAATTGACACACGAACAGAACTGTTAGTTTGTACTTTGTTTTCTTAAACAATCATTTGTGTCATAAATGTGACTTGTTTAACAGAAATCAAAAAGAAATGTCAATAGTAAATAGTAATTTGTGTGTAATATGTTTTTATTTTGGACATCCAAACTAATCTTCTATGTAAATCAGAGAATATTTGTAATGATTACAACTCTATCATTTTGAAAGAAAAGTAACTTAATATGTTTTTGAATGAAGATTTGGCTTGTATAAAAGGAAAATGAAGAAATACCATGAAAATGTTTACATTCAAGTTGGAAATTCTAATGGCCACAGTGACATGGTGTTTTCACCAGTCAATTAACCTAAATAGAAATATCTCATTTATTTTATACAATATTTATCCATTGAAATCAATCTTTGATTACTCCATTTTAGGTCCTGTAAAGTTTAGGAATGATGAGCTAAACAGATATTATCACTTTTTATTTATTATTCATATGTTTAAGTGTTCATGGACTTTTTGATAACTTTTGGATGTTGTGTGTGTAATATATGAAAAATTTTCTGTTTAAGTTCAATTGCCAACAAGGAAACTTTATCATGCAAACATCAAATCTAAATGTCAATAATAATGTTTACCAATAATTTGAATTACAGACAGAATACATTTATAAAAAAAGTTTAAATCAAGTTTTTATCATGATATGAATATGAATCTAAATTCCTGAATATTAATCTTTATCATCATGCTTTATTACTGTCTTTCGCCATTTCTGTGAAACAGGGTTTAAATCGCCTCAGCTGCAATATTTTAAGAAAATTATGGACTGTGATTGAAAAGGTACAAATTATAAGAACTTATGTTATTTCAAAATGGCTTTGAATAACAACAACAAAAAAGATTTCGCCATAGAAATGAAGAACATTTAAAACACCATTTTCATAAATCTTCATCGTGAACATGAACTATGATAACATGTTTTACGTGTTTGAGTTGAAGTGTTGTAGATGGCAGTTGATACTTGTACTGTAAATATTTGTACTAAATTTGTTAATATTTCAACTGATAATTATCTAGTCATGTACAAATCTTAAGATTTACCAGGGTGTGATTAAGTAATAATATTTTGCCTGTACAGTTGAGCTTTAATAGGTTAACAACAGGTTTGACTTGTAAGCAGTGTTTAGATTAGCTGCCGACCCTTGAGTTTTCTGATGCATGTATCAGCGCCCCTACAGGCGATTGTTTGCAACCTCCAGTTACCTTCTGATTTAACTATTGCTTTCTCTCATAGTTATCTAGAGAGCAAGCACAGAAATCTCAAGGGTCGGCAGCAAGGCATAAAAAAAACATTTTAGGCTTTGCGTAGTAAAAGTTTGAGAGAGATAAGCAAGCCTGCCTGGCTTGTTCCATTTTGGAGATAGTCTTCATATTACCGAACTTGACAAAATTTTAGCAGATCTGGTTGATCCTCAAGCCCAAAGACTAATACTTCTTATGAACACTGTTAGTAGTGTAGAATTAGATGAAAATTAACATGAATAATGTAGCAAAATAAAAATTAATTCCTTATACAAGTTAACCAATGTTTGTTTTGCAACCAAAGTAATATATTTGATTGCTACTAAAATATCAATGCATCACATAGCACCCTGTCATTTATGCTTTTAGAGTTGACAATTAAGTATTTTTTTAGTAATATCTAAGGCTTGTTCAGACAATTCTTTACCTTGATGGATGTCAACTGCAACTTCTTTACATATATATCTTTATATCTACATTGTATTCTTTAAATACAGATTTTACATTGTTAAATATATCATAACTGTGCCTTTCAACTTATCAATAATATTGAATTTTCTCATATAATCATTTCTTTCTACCACAGCAAATCATTTCTTTCTATGAAGTAGTGGAATTTAGCTCAGGTCAAGCTAAGCGTACATTTTTCAAGTAAAAATTAATTCTCAATTTTTCTAAGTAAGAAATATCCTGTGATCGTGATGCTATAAATGCACTATCTGAAATTGGGCTTCATCACACCCAATAACTTACTGATAGGAACTAATGTTTAAGATCACAACTAAAACACCTGGTCTAGCAGATTGAGAAGAAAATCAAAAAGATTTTTTTTGTTAGCATTATCCATAACATACATTTTGATCTCAGAACTTTTGGCTGTGTAAAACCACTCACTGAGTGGTGATGGTAGTAAATGTGTTCCTAAGTGCTGTCATCATTAAAAACCAATTGTTGTATATATATATTTCATTGCTTGTATATCATGTTTTGTGGTTTTTGTAAACATTGCTGAAGCTGATATTACTAATTTGATGTTTTCTGTACAGATTAAAAATCTTGTTTACTATTTGTCTTGATTTTATATATTTGTGCAATGCAAGAATTTTCCATTGTCCGATGATGGTCTCAAGTACTAAAGAAAGCATGTTATACTTTGATCTACAACTAACAGAAGTTGTAATGACATTTAAATGTTCTTGTAGTTCCTTGAAACCTACAACTAATTAAACTCACTGATGAGTGACATGTCTAAAGAGCACAAGTCTTTGGTTACAAGAGTCACCAGATTATGACATATCCCAACGATCCCGAACAAAGTTACATTTCAATAGAAACCGTCAAAAATAAAAATCCTAAGAAGTTGAAAATACCAAGAGGCACATCTACACATGCTGACTAGTCCAAATATCAAGTTTCATTGAGCTCGGTCTTACAGTTCTTGAGTTCTGCTCCGGAAACTGAATTCTAAGTAAAGTTTCCATGGAAACTGCAAAAAAAGAGCCATTGGCTCTGGAGCCCATCAGGCTTCATATTTAATTTTGCTGTAGGGTGTGGCCAATGTGGTTTCCCCCTTTGTAGGGGCAACAGGGTCACAAATCCTAGAGTTAAGTATATATAGGCAATGTGATTTCAGATACCTGTAATCAATTCAGAAATTAAAATTGCTGAAATATTCAATTGATAATTTATGGTTTAGGATCCAAAGAACCCCCAAACCCTTTTTAGGGGCCATAGGGTCAACATTTCAGCTTTCTAGGCCTTTTGCTTCTGGAGAAGAAGAGGAAAATAGGTTTTAAGCTATGAATTATAATCCTCACTAGTCAAGGAGTCCTTACACAAAGTTTCAGCCTTCTAGGCCTTATGCTTCTGGAAAAGTTGAGGGCGTGGCCACTGTGGCCCTTATTAGGGGCCACCGAGCCACAAAAGCTATAAATTAAAATCCCCACTAGTCAAAGAATCTGTACACAAAGTTTATGACCGACACCATGACATGCCATTGGCCCAGAGGATATAAAAATGTGAAGAAGTTTAAAACTAGATTAGCGTTTGCGGGATACCGCAAAAGCAGAGCAGCCCCGGAACTTTGGGTTTCGCCTTACCCTGTTCCGCCTTTTACAGGCCTCACCAAATTGGGAATTTTCTCGTGACCTTGACCTTTGACACTCAAGGTCACACAATCAATGAACACATTTCATTGAGTATAATATTATTGTAATGAAAATAAAAATTAAATTAATCCATTTTCTCCATATATGTTGACCTTGCTGTGACCTTGACCTTCGACAGTTAGTACCCAAAACTTTTTGAAAATGTTGTACTTCTCAAGAGATAATATATAATATACAAAATCTAAACCTCATAGCACAAAAACTTTTCAAGTTATTGTGTTTACAAGGAATTGCAATAACTCATATCTCATGACCTTGACCTTTGACCTTCAAGGTCACACAATAATTGAACACTTTTTATTGAGTATAACAATCATGTATTGATTAAAAGTGATCATAGTTAAAATTAAGCATTTTCGCTAAACCATGCTTAAGTCATGACCTTGCTGTGACCTTGACCTTTGACAGATTGTAGCCGAAACCTTTTCAAAATTTTTTACTTTTCCAAGGATGATATATACCAAGTTAGAGCTTCATAGCACAAAAACTTTTCAAGTTACCGTGTTTACAAAGAATTTTGTGGTGATTTTATAACTCGTGACCTTGACCTTTGAACTTGAAGTGAACATGTCATAATGATTCCCTGTAAGTATTAACATTTAGACATGTTCATGAGTTCTGAAAAGCTAAATGGGATAAAGTTATACCCCAATTTAGTGCATTTTGTAATAACTCATATCTCATGACCTTGACCTTTGACCTTCAAGGTCACACAATCATTGAACACTTTTTATTGAGTATAACAATCATGTATTGATTAAAAGTGTTCATAGTTAAAATAAAGCATTTTCGCTAAAACATGCTTACGTCATGACCTTGCTGTGACCTTGACCTTTGACGGATTGTAGCCAAAACCTTTTCAAAATTTTTTACTTTTCCAAGGATGATATATACCAAGTTAGAGCTTCATAGCACAAAAACTTTTCAAGTTATCGCGTTTACAAGGAATTCTTAGAGTGAATACATAGCTCGTGACCTTGACCTTTGACCTTGAAAGTGAACGTGTCAAAATCGTTCCCCCGAGGTATGAGTAGTAAGGTATGAATAAGAGTTCTGGAAAGCTTAGGGGAAAAAAGTTATAGCTAGTAGTACGAGTGCGGCGGCGGCGGCTGTGGCGGCGATGGAAACTTCACAAAAACTGATAGCAGCCCCGTCCTTAGACTAAATATACCTAAAGGTACATCTACATATGCTGACTAATCAACATACGAAGTTTCCTTGAGTTTTGCTCCAGAAAGGAATAAGGTACATCTCCGTGGACACAGCCAAAATTGAAAATTTTAAGAAGTTGAAAATACCAAAAGGCACATCCATATATGCTGACTTATCCACATATAAAGTTTCATTGAGCTAGTTCTAATAGTTTTTGAGTTCCACTCCAGAAACGAATTGATAACGGACAGACGCACAGGGCAATGACCATATCATATCTTACGGTATTACAAACTCATGGCATAAAAAGGGAAAACTAAGAAAAAGTTTATCTTTGAGGAGTTCCTGTTTGACCTTGACCTTTGACATAAAAGGTAACGTAATCAATGATAACTTTTCATTGAGTATGACATTCATGCAAAACTGTTATATCCAAGGGGAAATGTGCTGTGGCGGTGGAAACTGGACAAATGATGAAAGCAGCTTTGCCTAAGTCATTAAAACCAACTGATATGGCTATTCTATTTTAAATCTTTAAACCATTAGTTAGGGTAATCAATTAGTATAGCTTGGTACGTTCAAGAAATATTTATATTGTTTGAAAAATTTTGATTCACAATTTTAAACATGTAATCTTCTTGGCAGATCCCCAATTTCTCAAACAAAACATGCTAAAGTGCCTTTAAACCTGTCTTCAACAAAACAAACATATTCAAGTTTAGCAGTTCACTGGCATGTCAAAAACACTCAACTTCATAATTTTATTAGTCCAACATTATCAACTAGCGGAAAAACAGGTGCTGTGAGATCTTGAACTGGGTTATTATGCAACTATCTCTTAAAAATTCCAAATAGCTACTATTTGTCACAAAAAGAATTCTTTTTGACCAAAAACAGTTCAAACCCTAGTTTTACTAGATACCTCCTGTAAATAATTGAGAACATGTACTCGGCTTTCTCAGTCTGATAAAAATCTGCTTAGTTTCTTCAAATAAAAGTTATCTATCAACTCTATATCCTCTCCACTGAGTCAGACGCCAGACCAGTAAGTCGCATGTCCTGGCATTTACTCAGCTAACCAATCACAAGCCGCCAACAAAGGCCTTAAGTATCAAGCTAGGGACAAGTAACTCCTGTCAACCATGCTTTGAACATGATTGCCGCCAGCAGTGTTATAGATGAGATGATGTGATTGTTCTGTTCTGACTTGGTTTCGGCTGTGCTTAACTGGTACAAAACACGCGAGGTACAGGGGTGATGTCAGACCTAGTGTAGAGGATTCAATATCTCCGTGCAGTTCATATTTTGAATATTTTATTCCTTGGAACTACGCCGATTGTAATCAGACTGGAAATCACTGCCGTGCCACTTTCAACAGCTATTTTCTTCACATGCAACATTGAATACAAAGAATCTTTCAGTGGGAAGTGTAAATAAACAAATGCCTTCAAAAATAGGTTTGGATAATTGTAAGGGTGGTAATGTTCTTTCTTTGAAGACTGTATATGTACCATGTTCCACTCAGTGTGGAATCAACAAGTTATTAACACACTGGAGGCTAGACTGTCAAGTATTTTCCTCCGGAGCCTGTATTTTATAGGATGTGTCCCCCTGTGGGGGTCTCTGTAGAGGATGGGCCATGAGTTGAGCCATGAAGTCGTGGAGACGGGTCGGGTTACGTGAGATCTCAAACACATAGGACAAACCCTTGCAGTCTAGCTCACACAGCTTGTTGAAAGTTTCCTGAAAATATGAAAGAAATCATTGAAGGATGCATTTAGTATGTCAACATGGAGTCAATCTTGTTACATCAGTGTATATCTATCCACATAGATCCAACATATACCCTGATATCCATTTAGCCAAAAGCCTTTTACATCGCTCTATATAGCCAGCCACTGAAATGACATGTTTCCAGCAAAAAGCAGCACCATGTGATGGATTTATGTATATTATATTAATCAGACTATTTAATTTACTTGGTATTTCTTCTTCAGTCATATATTTCAATTTAATCTCTATTAAAAAGGGCCATATTTTGCTCCTTATAAAAAAACAAAAACAAAGGGATGATGTATCATTTATTATCCATTTTTGAAAGCAATCAAATAAATTTTGACAAATTTGACTACCTTGTAAGAAACATATGCACAGGTGACAGGTGAAGGAACTGCAACCCTCTGCAAAACTAGAATGGAGAACTTTCAGAAGTAAAGAATGTCTCACCTCACACTTGTTTTCCTCCGACACTGGTTCATGAATGTAAAAGGCGTCCAGGAAGAAATATGGTGACGCTTCCAGTAGACGCTGGGACTGTAACATAAATGTGGATACTATTCAATATTTTAAGGGACAATATCATAAGATGAACTTTCAGAAACTCAGGTTTGTTTAGTTAACTTTAGCTATCATTGCATCATTTTAACTTGGTTTATCTGCTTTGAGTGATAGTAGATCAGCTTTATTAACAAAATCTCAAACCAGGAATCTCCTTTGCTTAAAATTCTGCACTGGCTGTACTGTTGTTTCCACACCTATCTTTAAGAACATTTAAAAGCATTATCTCAAAACAGTTTTATAGAATTTGCAAATCATTACCATTATGAGGTGCATACAACCATTACCTTAAACATGAAAACACTGGATATTTTGAAATTTCAAATTAATAACCAGTTTCAACAAGATTCTTTTTAAAAGTTTGAAAGAAAACATAAAAACTTTCACTGGGAAATACAATATTCCTTTGACATTTCATAACCAATAAAAAATTTCTTCCCTTCTTCACTTTTATTCCCTCTTATTATGGGACATGTGGTTCAATGCACATGTTTCAAGACTCACCTCTTTGTTTTCACTGAGGTTAAGCTGACACTGTGAGCGCCCATATATGAGGACAGCACGTACCAGGTAGGCAGGGGGGATAACTCTTGGGTCACCTCTCACTGCTGGCAACTCGACATTCTCCTTTCTGAATATGAACAAAGCTGCTGTTAAAATAACTTGATTGATTTCAATGCAGAGAAAATATAAACCTTGCCCTAAGCCTAATAGCACAGCAGGTGGATCATGTTTTGTTAAGCTTCAGGGGTTGAATATAATGTCTAAATATTACATTCTAGAGAAATAAAAAGGAACAAGGTCTCTAATCTATACTGAAAAATGATAATGGTTTATCGTTATTTTGTTTACCATTATATGGAAGAAAAAAAGACTAATTATCTGTAATGTAGCTCCCTGACATATGAAAGCAAGAAAGCAATGATTCATTGAAGTATGAACTCTGTATCATTATGAATATGTACATGTAAACATCATATGGGAAATAAAAAAAAAAAGAAAGAAAGTAAGAGAGGGATGATGGATCAGTCAATGAAAGTGCTAAGTTTGTCATGCAGGGAAAGTTATGGGAAGAGGACGCTATTTTCGGGAACTTATAGTGAGAGGGCACAGTATTAATCTTGTTTGTGTATTCTGCTTGTAAGAAGTGATTTAAAAGAACCAATCATCACACCTTTTTCCCTCGTATATACCCCCAAAACAAATTACCAACTTCAGTCCTCATGTAGCAATGAAGTTTTTCAAATGTCAAAGGACAATCGCTGTGACATCATATTGGGTTGGGTAAAGACAGATTGACCAAAGTTGGATGGTATCCCATTCAATAAGCATATGACTATCTTATAAAACATTGTTTCTAATCTTCCATGTGCGTAAAATTACATATCAGATATCCATGCTTTCAAGAAAGAGTAAATAGAAATGTATATTTGGGATCACAATATCGGCAATATTACAAAGTCTTTCATATTTTAATGGTCAATTTCCTTGCAGAAAAGGAACCCAATATTATTACTTACAATTATTAAGTTTTACAATTGAGGTTCAATAATTGGATGGGTAAGCTGTTGAAGGTTTACGTTAGTTCTTAAACAGGAGTTCCAAGGATTTATAGAACTGGATAACATAAATTTACATCTTATTTCCATTGACTAGTTAAATTCTCACAATGTATTGAAGAGAGATGACATGTCAAATGAATCACAATCTGACGTGGTGTTGTACTCGTCCAGATAATGCATTATCTCCCTTGGGCTGTAGGTGAAGTCGCTCACCTGTCATTGAGAGAAAAAGAGATTCATAAATGTTAAAAATAAATTTTACTGATTAATAATTTATGAAAAGTTGAAAACCATACACGATTGCAAGCTGACAGTATTCACAACTTCAGTATATTGTTGCCTTTTTACAGAATGGGTCGACGTATATATATACCTTATAATATGTTAAGACCTTAAATCTGATTTTAAGGGTTTCTTATTTATTTCCTAAGATAGGAAAGATACATGGGAATTCAACAACAATAAGAAATATCCCTCTTGGTAGAATGACCCATAGATAAATTCTAAGAAATGTATTAAATATGGTTTAAAGGAAAAAGATGTTTACCCAACATGCTTCTTCCTGTATTATTACAAGAGCAAACTGGTGGTATTGGTTCAGCCTGGACTTTGTTTGCAAAAATAGTCCCAAAGCTCTCTTGATCATCTTCAGGGATGCAAACTTGTCTCTGAAATTATAAATTTTGATAAATCAAGCAACAATCAAAATATATTTATAACAAAAACAACAAAATATGAGATTTTATTTGATTCAAATGTTTGCTTGCTTCATGACATGATATAGAATAACCTGCTGTAATAATGGGATTTAAATTTTTATTTGCATCATACAAAATGCCTTTTTAAATCTCAGTTTATGTTCCTCAAAATGATGATTGAACAATATTAGCTGACAAATTATCCATTTAATACTTTAATATATAACTATAATAACTGTAGACAAAGCAGCATACAGAGAATCTTAAGAATGATAAAATTCTAATAATATTTATTTATATACAAACACCCTTTTTATAAAATACTTCTTAATTTTAAACAACCATTAATTTTTATTGTAAAAGTTTTAAATCTTACCCAGATCTTGATCTGAAAGTAAGCTTGTTCATCTCTGAGGACATATCAAGACAAATGATCTGAAAAAGAGGAAATAATTTAACGATAGATATTCAATATATTACTGGTATGATGATCAAATGACTTGATTGTTACTCAAACCTGTAGAATCAAATTTGTTTTAGAAGGAAATGTATACATTTCCATGTAATTTTATGTTTTGTCATTCTTCTCATTATATTTAGTGAATGAGTTACTGTTTTAAGTCGCTTGGGCAATATATTTTAGTCATTAGCGGTTATTATACTTATATATTTCTTACAAAGTATAAATCATTTATGTACATGATATTAAAAGACATACATCAACAACAGCATTCACATTCATTATCCTTTACAAATAAATTTACTTGATATTTGCTTACTATTTTTTCTGGGCAATTTACTCTTGGATAATTAAATTCATAAACTTGGCCAGTCTGCTCTGAATCAATCACACTTTGGTCCACGACATCTTGATGATCTTCATTTCCAAGTCTGTTTGCAGTTTCTTGGCTGGGGTCTGATTCAGAATAGTCACTTATTTCGTCCTGCATTATGGGATCCAAACCATACAATGGATTAGGACTTGGTGAAATGCTTCTTTCTTGTGAATTAAAATCCATCTTCTTTTACTTCCAGGTTAAAGATCTAGGCATTAATTATTAATTAATTTAAAACTCTTATGACACATCTTTCATCATGTTCTATGCATTAATAAATTATACCAACTATACACATGATACAAAAAAAATGAAAATATTTAAACAAATAGGAGAAAAATGGAAATATGTTGTATCTTTAAAAATTAGAAATTTGTAAGTTCAAGAGTTATCTCCCTTTCATTCATTTCCGGATATCCTCAGTACCAAAATAAAAACATATGCGCTTTCTGTAACCACTTTGCCAATTTCTATTTGACTTCAATAGAACGTTTCACAAATAATATTTAATATTTCGCCATTGGAGTCAACGTATTTATTTGCGTGCAAAACTAGATTGAAACCGAACATTTTGGCATTGAGAGTAATAGAAAATGGCTTCCTGACCTGAAAGCGATAACTGTACGGCCTGAGTATTTAACATTGTTGCTAATGTTCTGTGTTTATAATTTGCCTTGTCGATATGTCCTTCTTTTCAATTGTTAAAACGTAGATATTGCATGTTAATATTCACATTTTACCTTACTCTTAAAGAAATTGATTCGTCTGGAATATATTGTTGCTCTGTAAAATTTGTGACGCAGACAGAAATGATTTTTCAGTTCAAGGATGTTTACTTCAGCGCGAGAGTAAAGTCTTTTATTTTTTTTATATTGACGATTTTCTATATCTCTGATATCTCATTCAAATCTTCTATTATCAGCGACGACCTTATGTAATGTATCGTTACATTTTTATAAAGTAGACCTATATAATATATCAAAATTAAAGCACCCACATTACTTCAATCAATGTCCATATTTTTTGCTCTCATGTTTTTAGTGTGTGATTAATTGCAATTCTTTGTCATATTATGTTTGTATCATTAATAATAACAACAAAGTGTGAAATATGCACCTTATGTTTTTTGGAAAAGCATATTGTATACTCTCCGTAAGATGATGTAATTGATTATGTAACAATACATCAATATTCTTACAGTAAAAGCTAACGTCTAGGCGTCTAGCCTACCTTAACTACAAGCCTGCCTCAAATAAACGCTTTAGGAACAGAGCCTTCTTAAAAATATAACATCCTGCCTATGATAAACGTGGGCAAACCAAATTTGATATCTGGAATTGTTTCTTTGTATTTATTGATAAACCAATTTTTATAAACAAACCATACGCCCTATTGGGAAAGAGAAGACTGCCCTGAATAGAAACCTGCCTATTTTAAACACCTAGAGTGAAGACAGTTTGAGAAAAAAATTATGCCCAACGTCTAATTTAAGGATTTACATTATTTCTTTTTTGATCACTAAGATTTCTATTCCATTAGAAGGTACAGCACAACCACCCAAAACAATTTACTTGGAGATGGTACCTCAGCTTCATTAAAGCCTTTTCTCTTTCAGGTAATGGCTAGCTGAAGAAACAAAAGGAATTTAAAAACATTTAAAAACCGTAAGATAATGAACAACGCAGAGCAAGACAACAATGCAAACAATGATGCTAATCGAAGACGCAACAGTAATGGCGCAGCTGGTGGGCGTGGACAGGCAAATCCAATTCTGCATGTCCGGGACCGTCTCTTTCATGCCTTGTTTTACAGAATAGCAATAACTTACGCAAGAGCATTTCCTCGGCCTGTGAGACGAGTGCTTGAATTTGCAATATTATTAAAGGTAATATTTGCTTTGTTTTACTTGTTAAAATTATGTTTTTTTCATTCACATTTTCTATGGACCTTTTCAACTAAAAGCAAGTCAAATGAGTCAAAAGAAATAGATTATGAGTATGTTACAGAACATCATGTTAGTGTAACCTCTAAGATTATTTAAAAAAAGTATATATTATTTTATAAAACCATTTAACATGATTAGCAAGAACACTGATAATTGAAAAATTAGTTCCTTAATGTAAAATTTACGGTCTCAATAAAAACAAATTTTCAATTCCAGGCTCTTGCAGTTTTAGGCACACTTGTCTACATTCATGTAGTTTTCGCAAGAACACCTATAAACTGTCTCCAAAATATTCAAGAAAGTTGGCCAAGGCACGGCATCCTTCGAGTTGAGATAGTGAAGAATGCCTCTGATAACTACAGTATTATAAACTCATATGAAAAGGAGTACTCAGACTTCGCACTCTATGATAATAATGTCATAGACGGACTTGGTTATGCTGGCGTTATCTCAGACATTGAAAATGCTGAGAATGAAACTGTCGAGGGTGTTAATGCAACAAACAGTAGCGTTGAGGAACAAGGAGGAGATAACTCCACTGTGCTAGGAGATGCTGATCCTCTCCTGTTGGAGAAGTTAGAGACTAACCACACAGTGGAGACTCCAGCGGAGGAAACTCACGATGAGACTGCAGAGAGGCTCAGTGAACTGGCGATGTTGGCCAAAGCAGGTACGTTTGAGGCAATGAAAGTTTTAATGAAGGATTTTTGTGGCAGAAAATCTGAAGTTGATGATAAATTAATTTTGTTGTATAAGGGATTATGATTATTTCTTAAGATGGTGGTAAAAAATGTTGATGAATTTAATATAGTAATCAAAGAAACATATGCAAGGGAATAAGGAACTTTATTGTTAATATAATTATTTTGTTAACCTTTTACCTGCTATTCCTTTTACATGGGATCTGTTAGCTGCTTTATCAAGTGGTCCATCCTGGATTGCTAGTGTATATGTTAATTTAAGTTCTTGTAAGCTTTTGAAAATCCCTTAAACTGCACATGTATTGGAAGGGATGTAAACAACAATGAATTTGCTCAAATGATTAATTATACATTTATTATATATATACAATTATGTATTATTAATTATTCATGTTTGCAATTTGGTCATAGATAAATGCTATCAACCTTGAAATAGGTATATATTCATGAAGGATATATTGTTAGAACATTTTCAATCAAAATGAGATGAACTGATGTAACTATCACCAAAAGCTTGAGAAATTAATTTGACATTTTGCTTGTTGATTATTTCCAGTGTGGCCAGAAGAGAAGTATATAGTGGAGTATGCCCTAGAGTATGGCTTCCTACGCCTCTCACCAAAGACAAGACAGAGACTGAACATCACTGTGATGCTGGTGACCCTTGACCCCCTGAAGGACGATTGTTTCGGGGATGCGTTCAGTCGCTTCCTTCTGGAGGAGTTCCTTGGCTACGATGATATCCTTATGTCTAGCATAAAGCAGCTGGCAGAGCAGGAGGAGAATAAAGGTGCGAGTCATCTCAGTTCTTGAATCTCATATGATCAGATCTTGAGCTTTACTACATGTTTCATAATGCAACCTCTTACCAACCAGTTATGAGGTTTGATATACACTTGACTCCATTTCGACCTTTCGATTTGATTGCTTGGGAGGTTTAGAATTTGACAGATTGTTACGTTCTCTTCAACATTGGCATTTATAATCCCTAAAGGGGTTGGTTAAGTTTTAATAATGTTAATGAAACTTGTTGCCATGTTTATTCTCCATACGACTAATTAATGCAAATCTGTGGTACAATGGGCCAATGGTTTACATGTACCTTAAGAAAATAAACACTTCATAACAAAGTTGGTAAGATAATCTAATATCATCATTTTAAGTACTGAAAATGTCTCAGCAAGGTAGATTTTAGAAATAACACATGATTACAGGGCAAATAATTGAATGATTTAAATGAATTTGATGGTTGATCTGATAGGTTTTCTTATTAATTTGAGTCACTCTTTTATGTGACATAGTTCACTGCACTATTTTGAATTGAATTTTCTTCTGAATGAAGTAGTGCAATTTGAATTTACAAAGTTGAACAGAATAAAATTTAAGTTATGAAGGATTTTGAATTACCGATAATTTTGTATGAAAGAAAACATAAATGTTCCAAGAATGGTTTGTTAGTAACTTATTTGTAACTTTAAAAAATCAAAATATAGAATTTTTATGTTTTATCAATATGACATTTGTTTCTTCATCTTATTTAAATATTTTAACAGGTTTTCTTCGCAACGTGGTCACGGGAGAACACTATCGTTTTGTCAGCATGTGGATGGCCAGAAGTTCGTACATTGCTGCTGCATTCATCATGCTAGTTTTTGTGAGTATTTTTGTTGTTGTCTCAACACTTCTTTGTCAGGTCTACATTTAATCCTTATTCATATATATATTGCAAGTGGAAAGTGTGTGAAGTTTATGTTCACCGATGTAATGAAATTGTCGATTAAATGTCACATGATTTCTTATCGAAATATCATTCATTTGTATGTAATTGTCTATTTTCAGACTGTGTCAGTTTCAACTCTATTGAGGTATTCTCATCATCAAATATTTCTGTTTATTGGTGAGTACATATGTGTATCCTGATTAAAAAAATAACAATACAAAATCTATTTTTGACTTAATAATAGTCTTTTATCAAGACCAAATCTAATTAAACTAGCTGTAAAGTATACGTCCCATAAGTCCTATGTTACATCCAGCCACTTAACCACTAGGTCCATGTCGAGCATGCACGGAAATCAACCAATGAAAAATGAACTGGATGATCTCTTTGAATCAGACGTCGTTAGGATTTATCCAGAGACATTTGTCAACGCCCAACAGGGATATCTTATAATCTTCTCCCTTATAATATAAAGTCTCTTTATATAAAACTCTGCTGATTGTTTTGGAATAACCAAAAAAGGGAGACCTTTGACTCAAAGATATTGAACCTAAGCCCAAAAAGAAAGCTTTATATCCGATATTGTAACATTTCTATTATGAAATGTTAAATTTTTTTAATCTAATATAATTTCTAATACACTGTCTTGATGTTTCTCGTAACAGTTGACCTACTACAGATGTTGGAGATGAACGTGACAGTTGCGTTTCCCGCTGCACCACTTCTCACTGTTATACTAGCTCTTGTTGGTGAGTATTGCCTGTGAATTGCAGTATCTTATGTAGATATAAACTTTTTATAGGGCTAAATATAGTTTTGATTTAATGTTGATATTCATTTTCTGATTTGTCAAGATAGGGATACATTAAATGTTGTAAGTGTTTTAGAAAACGTAAGTTTTCATTATTTTTTGGTAATTAAAAAGTATCAGTATCATAAATTGTAGATGATTGTTGTTTTGAAACGTCTTAAACCCTCTCTAAGCACTAAGATAGTTTTGAGTAAATGGTACCATAGTAACGTATGAGTATCTGAGTGCTCAAAAGCTATGACAATCTAGCTCCTTGTTTCTTTCATAAGGATGGTAAAAACATGTTGTACATTACTGTTTTACTAGATGCATGATAAGATTTCAAGAGTCATTCATAACCTCAAAATTACTTTGTTAGCGGGTAACAGGAACAAAATTAATCTTCTCACTAACTTGAATGTTTTGTATATGTTTCCTGAGAGATATCAGTAACTGGGAACATCTTGTGTTTTGTCGCAGGGATGGAGGCCATTATGTCCGAGTTCTTCAATGACACGACAACAGCGTTCTACATCATCCTGATTGTGTGGATTGCAGACCAGTACGACGCCATCTGCTGTCACACCAACATCAGCAAGCGACACTGGCTCAGGTAAACACTTTGACAAGTCTCCCTCTGTAAGAAAACTTCTCTACCTGCTATTTTCTTGCTGATAATTTCATATTATTCTCACAAGCAGTCTTAAAAGCCGATCTTGCCTTAATGTTTTGAGTTGTCACATTTGACTTTCTACTTGGTGCAGTGTTTAGGGATTTGGAGGAGAAGGATGTTGTGCTCTGCAACATACTGTAGGAAAAAAAATTTGAGTTTGCAAATTTGATTGATGAAATATGTCCAGTGGTTCAAAAGTCTCTGTGAAATACGGATGAAAGTACACATAAACATACTGACATACCAAGATTCTTGTATTTTGTTTTTCAACACAAATCAAATAAAGCCAATAAATCCCTTTCACTTAATAACCATCATATTTTATGTTCACCATGCAATTACCTATTCTTGAAATTAAATTTGTTTGTCAAAATACGTATTCAACTAAGACTTTGATGTGGCAGGTTCTTCTACCTGTACCACTTTGCCTTCTACGCCTACCACTACCGCTTCAACGGACAATACAGCGGACTGGCTCTCTTCACGTCTTGGCTCTTTATACAGGTCAGTACTATTCTCCAAGATTAATTTTCAATCCTTGTAAAGTACAATCCTTTAAAGCAGTATTCCTAAACTAGGGATAAGTGTCTATTGTGTTAAGAAGATGGAAAATAGAAATGTTAAAGTTCATTTATATTTTGATGATAATCAGGGGTTTAAGTTAATCTTTGCACCTGTCTATCCATTTGGACTAATGTTTGTGTACAATTGAAACAATTAAGACTCCATCAAATAATTTGACCAGTAGGTATTATATACGTTTCTAGCATAGAATTTTTCTTTCTAGATGTTGACAAGTGCTTAATGTAACCGATGTTGATATTGAGTTGAAGAAGAAAGGACAAGTTTATGGATATAGGAACCTCCTTACCTTGCCTATTATTGAGAAATGATTGTCTTTGTTATCTATTTATTCTGTCCAATACGCTATTGAACCAATTCTTGTTGCAGCACTCGATGATCTACTTCTTCCACCACTATGAGCTGCCAGCCATCCTCCAGCAGGCTCGCATACAGGAACTCCTCGTCCATCCCCACAACCAGGACGCTCAGAACAACAATCTTCAGCAGAATATTGACAACCAGCTCCGGGCTAATGTCAACGTTAACGTCAACGTGCCAAATGGACAGGTCAATGTCCAGGCAGTCCCAGCTCCGGCCAATGTTCAGAATCCTCAAGCTGATGGTCAAGCCCAGGGTGAAGGTCAGGCTGACCAAGGGTCAAATGTGGTGCCCCCTGGTCAACCTGCTCCACAGATGGACAACACAGTGGAAAATCCGGACAATCAGCGGACGATTGAACGAAGCGTGAATGATTTGCTGTCTGCTCTCAACAATGTACCAAATGATGGCCAGCCAGCCACAAACCCCCGGCAGTTTTCAGTGGACCGAGTACGAGTTTATACACCTTCAAATTTTATGAGAAACTTTTTAAGATTTCGGGGCAATGCTGCTCAGCCAGCCCAAAGCTCTGTTCAGCAAGCTCCATCAACTGTTCAGCATCACCAGTCAACAGCTGTGGCTGGTTCGAGGCTTGATGTTGACCAAGATTTAAGTACAGCTTCGTCTCCTGATTCTCCGACGGAAACTCAAACAACTAACGAGGCATCTATCAGTCTTAGGGAGAGTAAGACTGACAGTTCTAGCTCTGTTTCTGGTGTGGACAATTCTGGCCTTGATGGTGCAGACGAAACTAAACTTTTAACTGTAGATAGGTCAGGGGCAGATAACTCTAACCAGACAGACGAGTCTGTCAACCAAAACCAAGTGCCCTTGTCTGAATCTACAGACTCCTCGCAGACTTTTTTGAAAAGTGTAAATATGCAGCATGTGACGCAAGACGAAGTGCGACCTGTAGATATAACTGACTCAAGTGTTGAAGACATTGTTTCAAGTAACATAGTTCCTGAGGGCGATTGTGTTCAAGATTCTTCTGTTGATACTTGATGCAATATGGATTTGTTTTAAGGATGATTATTTTGACAAAATTATTACATTGTGAATCAACCGTGATCTTATATGTACAGAACAGAAGTTATTTATTTGTAGTGAATTACATTATAAAAATTTGAAGAGTTTCTAAGCAGATTTGTAATAATTCTAAACAGATTTATAATATATTGAATTTTTTTTAGGAGCTTGATATAATTAGAGATTAGCTTTTGATAAATATTGTGATGCATTTGAAGATTAATGATTAGATTAATTGGTGCTCATATGGAGATGATAACGCACAAATATGCAGATTATTCAAACTGTACTTTTGCATGCTTTGATAATACTTTTCTTAAGTTTCAGTATATTATCAGCATTTCTGTTTTCAAACCAGATGACAGACTGAAATGTTTTATTTCCTATCTGGAGAAAAATTTTAGCTTTGGTGTAGCAATAATCAACTCAATGTATGCCATGTTTTATTCTGTTGACAACCCTTGCTTTATTGTTCAAAAACTCATCCCCACCCCTGTAATTATTGAGACATTTAATATATTTTCATTTTCAAACTATGTGATTTTATGTTCTTTTGATTATCATTAAACCTAACTCACTCATTCATAATGTTTCTGCACAAAATAAATTAGAAGATTTAACTGTTTAAAGTTTTTAAAACTTCAAAGTGGGAAGTTTTTTTTTGTCATTAATCTTAATAGAAGACAGTAGAGAATTTGTTTTGGTTACAGTTGCTTAAATAAGAAAGGTATGATGTGAGTATATGTAAGTAGATTTTTGGTTACTATTATTTTTTACGCAGTTTTCCGTGATAAGTGTGCAGAAGATCTGGATCCCTGATTTTATTGTGAATATGATGAATAATATTACCCATTTGATGAGGATACAGACCTATCATTTCTCTAGATTATAGATGAATATATTTAACTTTCCTTGAAAATCTAAAGAACAGGCGTTTTGTTATTATGTTATCCTTGAATAATGATATTTCTTTAACTGAATCTAGTTGAAAAAAACTCATGCCACCTATATTCACGAACCTGTAAACAATACTTGGCATTTGCCTTGATATGTATCAGGATTTTATTAGCAATGGGAAACAAATATACTTATGAATTAGGATGGGAATTAGTTGACCAACATTTCAAATGACCTTTATACAATCAATCAGGAAATGCAGCTCCTTTTAGTAAATTATTCATCGTGAAAATGTCCACAAAAAAAAGCTTATCATTCAGTCAGATAAGGAAATAAGGAGAAATGAAATGTATTTGTTATATTAGATAAGAAGCTATCAAGAAACTTGAATTTCAAGATATCAAACGAAGCCAATAATAGTTGAAAAGGTGAGATACTACCTCATCGTGATTGGGTATTGATTTTAGGTTTGTGTCCTGATTAAATGGATATTTTGCATAAATCATGAATGACCCTGTGTACATTACCTGTCTGTGATGGTTCCTGTGTATATATATCAAATGTTTGAGCTAATAATGGTGTAATTCATCTAAAATATTTCTCCCTGAAGAATGTTTGTATGAAGTTGGTTCAATGAAAGCTGCAAGAACTTGGTGCAGAGAAATGATACAGAATTTTTCAATGGTTTCAAATGCGTAGTTGGGTTTAAAGTGAAAGTGAGTATGAAATGTTTATATACCTATTGTTATACTTATCAATCTCATTTCATGGCCAAAATTATATATGATATTTTGCTACTACTGCATGTTTCGGATAACTTATCTGTTAAAGGGGGAGTTGTTTGTTGCATGTGTGTGATTCTAACTGAATATTTGTTTCAAAAGGGACAGTTCTATATAATATACCATTCAATTAATTTTCTCTTAAATATTTGAATATATAAATATACTGGACAATAATGGTTTTGGAAATAAGAAAATTGTTAAAATGTTTATAATTATGATCATTTTCTTTGACCATCTGAAGAAGTATTTATTAAGTCAATTCATTGTCCCTAATTCCAACAGAGGAAAAAAGTTTTGTGTGTCCTATACATTTAATTGGTTACATTTTGGGCGACTTTTGGCTCCCCCATCAGATGAAGTTTTTATGTTCTAATCATTATGATCCCTGCATTATGCCACATTTTGTTTTGATGATATCTACCCCATCGGTTTCACATGCACAACATGTGGAGAATAATTGTTACAATCATCATTTTATTCAGATTTTGAAGTGACAAGACCTTGTAAGAAAATTTTTTTAAATGATGGATGCAAAGAAATCATAAATGAACATCTGTTGCAAAAAGTTTGAATTATTGAAATAATAATTAATTAATATGAAAGTGTTGATCAGAAATTATTTTTAACTTAAGATCATGATTATGCCAAGTTTTATAGCTCCTCATCTGCCTTGTGTGCGTTCTCAAAATATTATTTCAAAGCTTTTGGTGTGTATAATTTAAGGTCTTGTAAATGACAAATAGTAACATAAAGACAAACATAAAATTATTGGGTTTCTTTTGTGATATTAAACAGAATGATGTGGGAATATGGCCATGATAACAAAGTAAGTATATATTTCTTATGATATCACATTTTTCTTTCATCAATGACGAATTTCAAGTGTAACTCAGCGGAACATATTTCAGTCGAATGTTAAGGTACAAGTTTTCCTTTGAAATCTAGATAATTAATACATGTAAACAAAATTTTTTTAACCACGCATTTAAGTAGTTGAAACAAAACATAACTCTGACATGAAATCAGAGTTACATGATATGCTTAGCCTAGTGTCAAATAGAATACTTGCAATATATGGTTTTAACATATTTTTATTTCATAAAATGAAATTAGGATTGGTGAACAAACCACAAGAGTTTTTTAAACACCATTCCTATGGTTATATGAGTAAAGATAGTTCTATTTCAAGTAAAACATGATCACCGTCAAGTATATTTATTCCCATCTGAAAGGTTTTGCGAGGGCTTGCGTGGACTACAATCATGAAAGTTTTGATTGGATGAATGATTTTGCTTTCTGTTTATCTTACCACCATGCAAGTTCTGTACAGCCAGGTATGTCTTTCCTAAACAATGTACATAATCCCCTTAACTGGCTGAATAAACACTGTATATCAACTGATACTCTCACTTATGTCTTCAGTTTTGTTCTTTTATTCATTTCTTTATAGAGAAAGCGTAAGGATATGGTTATGATAAAAAATAAAGCCATTGGCTCTGAAGCTCAATAGACTTCATAACCAATTTGCTTTAGGGTGTGGCAAATGTGGTTCCCCCTCAGTTTGGGCCACAGGATCACCATATTTACAATTTAGAATCCTCCTTATCAAACTTAATAGTCTATAAACAAGGTTTTAGCTTCTGGAGAAAAAGAGGAAAATAGGTTTTAAGGATGAGGCCCTTATTAGGGGGCTACAGGCTTATATTACAATCCACACTATGTACATTGTCAATGTCAAATTGCTATCCCCTTTTCACGAATCCCTAAAGTTGCCATAAAGCATGTCAGTCCATCTTTAAGGGCATGGCCCCTGTGGTCCTTATTTTAGGGCCACAGACCTACATAAGATAAAATTTTTTATCTTCACTAGTCAAGAAGTCTACACAAAATCTCAGCTTTCTAGGCTTTATGCTTCTGGAGAAGATGAAAATAGGCTTTTAGGGTGTGGCCCCTTTGGCCCCTATAATGGGCCACAGGCCCACCAAAGCTACATTTTGTAATCCTCACTAGTCAAGGAGTCTGTACACAAAGTTTCAGCATGAAAGATGAACATTGGTTTTAAGGGCGTGGCCCCTGTGGCCCCTGTGACAAAAGCTATAAATTATAATCCTCACTAGCCAAGGAGTCTGTACACAAAGTTTCAGCTTTCTAGGCCTTATGGTTGTGTAGAAGATGTCGAAATTCCACAAAGTTTACGAACGGATGTAGTAATGAAATCTATACATACAATAGTTTTTTAGGGCGTTGGCCCTGTGGCCCTGATAAAGGGTCGCAGGGTCACCGAAGCTAAATATTTCAATCCTCACAAGTCAAGAAGTCTGTACACAAAGTTTCAGCTTTCTAGGTCTTATGCTTCTGGAGAAGAAGACGAAAATAGGTTTATAGGGCGTGGCCCCTGTGGCCCCCATTAGGGGTCATAGGGTCACCAAAGTTACAATTTATAATCCTCAATAGTCAAGGAATCTGTACATAAAGTTTCAGCTCTTCTACGCATTTTCGGCCTGGAGAAAAAATCGTAAATGCACAAAGTTTACGGACGGACGAACGCCGGACACCATGCCATGCCATGCCATAAGCCCATCGGGCCTTTCAGGCCAGATGGGCTAAAATTATAAAAAAAAGCCATAGATCAATAGCTCATCAGATTTTGAATGATTTATCATCTGACATGATTTTTTGACAAGTCAGAATTACATTACGGAGTAATTACCTGAAGTTTCAACTTGACAAATATAATCTATACACTTGCTAAAATGCTCAGTTTTTAGTTTATCAGGCTTATGGCATTGCCTGGTGTCTGGCGTCCGCCCATAATTAGCTCATTCGGCCTGTAAGGCCCGATGGGCTTATGGCATGGCAGCCTATAAAGCTGAAACTTTGTGTGCAGACTCCTTGACTAGTGAGGATTAAACATTGAAGCTTTGGTGGGTCTGTGGCCCCGTAAAAGGGCCACATGGGCCATGCGCTAAAAACCTATCTTCATCTTCTTCTCAAGAAGTATTCGGCCTAGAAAACTGCATCTTATCGGCTATATACTTAATGTTAGGATGGTGACCTTGTGGACCCTAAAAAGGGTAACCACATTGGCCACACTCTACAGCATAATTGAATAGGAAGCCTGTTGAGTTACAGAGCCAATGGCTTTATTTTTTGGCGGTTTAAGTAGTTAGTATATTAACATATTCGACTTATAGTAAATCAACAACAAAATCCTTGCCAAGACAATAGTCTACACTATTCTTTTCTCGTTACCATCTCTCAGAAGCTTTCAAATTTTGATTGGGCAACTTTGTCTGCAGTAGATAACTGTTCTACACGCAGTAAGGTTTGGGGTTCATACTTCACTGAATTTCAGCGCAGTACCACCCAATGTTCGCAAGTTTGAGCCGATGCTCACAGCTTTCGCAGCAATGCAGAGCCACAATAGTGTTGAGGTCTTTCTGCAACAATACTAGTAGCAGTTATATAAATGAAATTATCTTGAAAGCGACGTTAAACCCCAAATCACCCCACCTCACCTATAAGTATTGATAGAGCTGCAGTTCTTTCACCTGTGAACTGCGCACATGACTCTTTCAAGGCAGTAAAATTTGTTAAACTAGTATTCATGTAAATTGGACGTGTGAATTTGGATTTAATGAAATTATTATGTATAATTACCATTTGGGAATGACTATGTGAGATATTTTGAATTAATATCGCGAGTAATGCCATTTACGTTCGTATCAAAGCCAAACAGTGTGAGATTAAAATCACGGAGTGGCTCTATAATTCTAACTGAAGATTGTATTTTGAGCGTTTTTAATGTGTACTCAGAAACTGCAGTATTAAATATTTATAAGCTCATCACTTGATGTTATTAACTTCAATACTTTAATTGTAAGTCATACCTATAGTTTTTAGTTCATCTGGCATGTAAGGCCCGATAGGCTTATGGCATGGCATGGTGTCCAGCGTCCGTCCGTCCGTCCGTCCGCCCATCAGTCCGTAGACTTCTTGACTAATGAGGATTAAGAATTGTAGCTTTGGTGGCCCTGTGGCCTCTAATAAGGGTCACAGGAGCCACACCCTATAAAACCTATTTTTTGCATCTTCATCTCCAGAAGCATAATGCCTAGAAAGCTGAAACTTTGTGTAGAGACTCCTTGACTAGTGAGGATTAAAAATTATAGCTTTGGTAGCCCTGTGGCCCCTTACTCTCACGACCTCCCTTTAGCAGGAGGGACATTGAGTGACTCTAGAGTGCATACGAGAGTGACCCTATGGTCGTTCGTTTAGGAATTTCATCGCTCGTGCGACACACTCTGTGCAAAACGAACGCAGCCCAAATGATAAAGGCCCTAAGGAGAACCACGTACATTTCATTTCAACCTGTAGTTGCTAGGTTTCTTCTCATTTGATAGCTTTCAACACATATGTTACCGAATGGTACAACGTCACTCTAAAAACAGTGTCGGTAGGAGTAAAGCATGATGCACGTGCAGCATGGTGAAATGTACGTGGTTCTCCTTAGGGCCTTTATCATTTGGGCTGCGTTCGTTTTGCACAGAGTGTGTCGCACGAGCGATGAAATTCCTAATCGAACGACCATAGGGTCACTCTCGTATGCACTCTAGAGTCACTCAATGTCCCTCCTGCTAAACCGGGAGGGAGGTCGTGAGAGTAATGGAAGTACGTCAATTGACGCAGTGTTTATAACATACCACAGGCATACTTACTTAAATATAAGTCTGTTTTAACACATAAGCAACATGCCAATGTGAGGTTTAGCTTTGGTTAAAGGAAAACTATAACATATCTGTGATTTTGGAGACCATGTGTTGTTAAAATTTATTGATAAAATGTTTGTGAAAAATTCATTTTTTTCGGCCATATTGTTTACAGCCAGGCAACCAAGTGCGACACTCAATAGAGCATACAAGTCGTTCGCTCTTAGTGGCATCCGAGCATGCGCAAGATTACACTCGTGTGAGTCAAAACGAACGCAGCCTATAGGGGTATCTCTTAGTGGGGTCCGTGCAGAAACTTGACACGAGATATTTCAATATACGAGTACAAAACACGATTGAAATATTGTTCACATGATTTTAGAGGCAAGCTTAATTGAATTCAAATTTCAAAGCAATAATAGTTTGTTTTTCGGAATTGGTCGATCATAATTTCCTTATCTAAATATAGATGGGATGAGACAGTAAAAAATGTTTTAGGGCTTATTTAATGAAGTTCAACATTATGTTCCATTATGAATTTCAAAGAAATTACCATATGTTGATCGCATTTCCTTTCTATTTTCTACATTTTATGTTTTAAACTTTAATATCAAGCGATTTCAGCACCCCAGGGGAAAATAAACAGACACAAGAATGTGAGTATAAATTTGATGTTTGAAAGTGTGAGTACTTCTGGGTCGTTTGCTTTTTTCAGTATTTTGTTTTCCTCTGTTGAAAATGACGGAAGTTACTTTTTTTAACCTCTGCTGGGTCACTTCGACAACATATTTACCAACAGCTACATTTTAAGGCTAGAAAAACTTCTTTTATCAAGGTCCAATACAACAATTTGCATATCCAAACCTTATCTTCTCTTCCCCGTATATATCATATTTTCACTTTTCATTGCGGAAATTTTTAAACGGTTCTTCTCTCTCAACATGTTTTTGTCTGTCCAATGATGCTTGGGGATGTTTTTTCCTTTTTGTTTCAAGAAGTACAAACCTAAAGCATTATTTAGCATGTTTTATTGGCTTAAACTGTATAAATACATAACGCATTATAACAAAATAATATTAGTAGCGATACAGATTGACAAGCATATACATATATACTGCTTAATATACATATATTGATGACGTGCAGTCTTCATACATTCATATTGCAAATTGATCATAGCTTACTCGTGAACTGTTATATTATAGGAACTGATTGACAAATTGATACACAAATGTTAATTAGGAATGAGCATAAAATTTCAAAATTCAATTTACAAATTACAATTTCAATAATGTTAAACAGATCAGCAATACTTTCCAACATTTTCATTACCTAAATTATTTGTTGTAAATGTATAACTTGTAGATAAGATTATTGGATAAATCGTTAATATCAAATTATGCAATGCTTGGTTGAATATTGTTATCACTGTTATAATTAAATGTTGTAAACAAAATTACTTATATTTTTTATCATTCACATATCAAAATATGTACAACTCAAATATTCAGTGTTGGTCTACATTATTACCGAGAAACGTGCCAACAAGATATTAATAAACTGTTTAAAAAAAATGAAGACCTTATTCAAATGAAGAGAATTAGTAAAACCCAATATCACTTACTTCCGTGAAATGATTTCTTAAAAAATATACATTCTTTCTACAGTTGCTGTAACATTTAATAACCAAATTTGGTCTTATAAGTTCACTTTTGAATACGGTTATCACAACCTTTCTTTGCGACTCATTTCAGTTTAAAGTAGCGACCTGTTTCGATGGGATAATTAGTTTCAGCATAGCAGCCTGTAACAATACATGACTTGAACACTTCGTCTTAAATATAATGCCTAAATGATGATAAATTGACGGGCATTTCAAGCGTAAATGCACAAACGGGGAAATCCCTACATAATACCGAGATGTCCCATTTACTATTCTCCTGTAATAGTAAAAATAAAATTATTATCAAAACCTTATGAAATGATCGTAATAAATGAAAATACTCTCGTAAAATCCCTCCTATCTAGTCTAAAGTTGGTGCTTTAATATAGGCATATGTGATTGTTGAAAAAGGCACTTTCCATTGATGAAAAAAATGAATTAAGAACTCTAAGGTCTTGCGATGCAATGTCTTACTCAAATAACAAGTATTTGTCACAAAGGTGACAAGATCCCCCGCCGCAAATTGATGTTAACAACAGGAAGCGGGACGGACATACGGACGGACGTACGGAGCGGAATACTATGTCCCCCGTGAAGACTCAAGGTTAATGGGTTCAAGAGATATGGCGCTAACAACATTTTCAAAACTGGTCAAAGTCTCGCCGTGACCTTGAAAATGAGGTCAAGGTGACCGAAAAGTTTTCAGGTCTGCGTATTCCCCAGATGAAGACTGGTACCAAGTTTGAAGAATCTAGGTTGAGCGGTTCATTAGATATCGCGCTAACAACATTTTCAAAACTGGTCAAAGTCTCGCTGTGACCTTGAAAATGAAGTCAAGGTCACCGAAAACTTTTCAGGTCTGCGTATGCCCCAGATGAAGACTGGTACCAAGTTTGAAGATTCTAGGTTTAGCGGTTCATTAGATATCCCGCTAACAACATTTTCAAAACTGGTCAAAGTCTCGCTGTGACCTTGAAAATGAAGTCAAGGTCACCGAAAACTTTTCAGGTCTGCGTATTCCCCAGATGAAGACTGGCACCAAGTTTGAAGATTCTAGGTTGAGCGGTTCATTAGATATCGCGCTAACAAGAAGCGGGACGGACGTACGGACGTACGGAGCTGAATACTATATCCCCCGCTTCGCGCTAAACGCGCGGCGGGGGATAATAAACCCATACAATCGGCGAACGAATGATTCGTATTCTGAGATTAGAACTCAATACTACTGAAGTATACAAATACATAAATGCATTAACTGTCCATTGCCACTGTCCATTTTGTGACTAGTTTTCAAATCAACGAATTCATACAAATATATTTTAAGTCGATGTCCCAACTAGTATTTTACTAACAAAATTATTTTCGGTAGTCTCCAAAGCAGGCAAAGATGCTATCATAAATCTCGGTAATAGAATTGAAAATATTGAATTATAGCAACATACATTCATAATCAATTCACTTCCGTTGAAAAACGTTAAAACACTACCAATGACAGTTATACGTGTAGGGAAATATTAGTTAAATCAGGAAGTTATTATATAGAAGGAAAACATAAATTACACTGGATACACGTCATGTTGACAAATAATAAAATGAAAATCAGAACCTTTGAGGTCAAATAACTATAAGGCCCCTTTCACAAAACATTTAGGTAATCGAAGGTCAAATAGGTTATAATAATGTAATATTACAAATGAGAATTGTTAACCTTAGTAACAGTTTGTTTGTGAGGGAGTACAAATAGTTGAATGGCCAGTTGAATCATTATTCTATCAATTTAGGTTAACTTGGAAGTTAAAATTGATTTGATCTTCCCTTCTGTGCTCTCTACGCAAATCAACGGTTTCAAGGTTAAAAGGTTATAGGATCTGCTAAGATTTCCTTGGGAGTTTCTACTGCAATGAGAAAAAATGAACATTTGTTCATGTCAGTCACATCATCTGATAATCATTCGTTGATACCATTGCCACACACATCATACAGCAGCATACTGACTAAGGGTGTGATATATATTTGTTCATTTTGGACACATGTTCTTCACTTTGAAACAAGGCCATTTTCACAAAAGGCCACATAATAGGAAACACCATCAGCAGTTGACTTCAGTTCATTTGGGTAGCATCATAGTTTATAGGGGAAGTTCTTTAGGTTAGTGTAGGGAAGTCTGTAAGTCGGAATGGAAGGATAAGAAGCACAAGAAAAGAAGGAAGTTTCATTAACTTGTGTTACCGACTGTCTGTTGATTTATCGGACGACCTATCAGAGAACCTGTCAGAATTCTTATCGGAAGATTTTTCCTTCTTGGAGAAAAGCCCTTTCCTAAATATTGAGGTTGACTTTTCCTTGGTTGGTGCTCCGCCGTTTGCTTCTACTGGGCTTCGGGAATACTGAATGAGATAATTATAGACATTGGGCAGTGAGCGGTCATCACTCTTCTCCTTCCGCGCGTAGAGAGACAACATGTAGTTCCCACTGCGCGTCAGAGTGATGCTGAAGCGTACGATATGCGGGTAGTCTTCCAGTCTCGTCTGGATCACGTATTCCCGGTTATCTTCATCTGGTTCCCTTAGGAACTGGAAGGAGAGCTGGATATCCTGGGGTACCTCTATGTCTATAGTGCACTGGTTCGTGTCAGACACGCGTACTTTGGCTTCTTTGTGGGATATCATCTTGAGACCAAAGTCCTCGAATGAACTTGTAGGTCCCCACTTGCTCTTGGTCGAAGAAGTTTTTGGAATCTCAAGAGGTGTATCCACTTTGATACAGTTGATGAGGTATTTACATGCATGAGAGAGTGTGTTTGAGTCTGGAACTCCTTTTGGTCGAGCATAAAGGTCAAGGCCGTATTGACCAACTTGCGGCATTGTCAGTGCTATTGTCAATACTTTTGAATCTGCCGCAAGATGAACGAATGGATCGAGAATCTGGTCTTCTACTTGGTTCATCCGTAACTTGGCAACAAACTGGAGTGGTCGGGGAATGTTGAATTTCACTTGGAACTTCTCATCAACTGTAACGATGCCAGCTTTGGCTGTTTCCAAGTTGTCAGGGTAGTTGCCTGCCTCGAATGGAATCGCTGTTAATCCAAAATGACGGAGAGCTTTCTTTGGACCCCATTCTCCAGCTGCACAGTTAGGTAGAGGATGCATCTTCCCAGACATTGTGTTGCACAGGATCTTAAACTTACACGCACACTTGAGTCGGAAGGGGGCAAAATTAGCATTATTCTCCTCAACACAGCGATTGGTCTCATCAATCTTGTTAGCAAAGATCTCAAAGAAATACTCAGCAGTCGTGGGCACGTGTACACTGAATGTGACTGTGTTGTCCACCATGGTTTGGAAGACGAACCTCTCTAGACTGGCACCGCGGTACGACATCTCATGTTTTCGTTCCTTGTCCGCGAACCGAAGCTGATAGAAGAACACAAGATCATTCTCAAGCTCCTCTGGGATCTTAATGCTGACCTTGACCCCTCCTTTCTCGTCCGTCTCAAGAACGGCAACTCTGCTCTGATCGAACCTCATCCCATAGTGGAAGAAGACAGATCGGACAAAGGGCAGAGCTTCAAACTCCTCAAGGTCGATGGGGATCTCGAGCAGCTGCCATTTTGGATCAAAGGGCCAGAACTCTTGTATGAACTCATCCGGGTCAGTGAGGAAGTAGTGCTCGTCGTACTGGTAGCGGATCTGGTCTCGCTTCTTTGGCTTGTCCTTCTCCTTGTCCTTGTCCTTGTTTAGCACCAGGTGTCTGTAATAGTACATCAACAGATCGTTAGTATACTGGAAGCAACAGCCAACATTAACACTATTCTAGTTGAAAGGTCAATTCAAATGAAAATGAAAAATAAAATATGAGAGAAACTTAAATTTATCTCCTAAGATCAATCTCGGAATCCATTAATTCTGATACTACAATAGGAGCATAAATGTTTTGAAATTAGTATAAAACATGATTACGATGTATCGCTAGCAAGTCATTCAGATTCAGAAACAAAGTGACAGACAAACAGTCATATGAAAATAGATGAATAAACACACCAACAAATAAACTAAATGGAAACTTGAAGAAGAAGTTCGTTAGAAACATTTTTAAGGAAATGGAAACAACGAAGGAGTGAATAATGCCAGAAAGATAAGAAAGACAGATAAGAGAAAAACAGATGGAGTGAGACCAGACCTAGCTCCCCAGTTGCACTGTATAAGTCTCCAGTCCCCGTCTATGAGCACAGCGTTCCAAGTGTTCTGGAAGGTCTCTGGTTCTATCTTCATCCCCGGCTCGTACCCCACACTCTTGGAGTGGCCCTTGATCTCTGTACAGTGCATACCACAGTAGCTGCAGGGGAGAGATCGGAACATGACATGAAATAGCTGGGTTAGGATTAAATGTCTTTGTTTTAACTTTTAACAATATTGGATTCGAAGAGAACGAATACAGAATTAATAAAGAATTTAATGTTTTATATGACGCTCCTATAAATTGCTTATGCAGACATTGTGGAAGAAACACCACACGCATTCCATTCCGTATAATTCGTGCGACAAACTCTCTTTGTAAAAAATAATTAATATTCTACAATCGGAGTGTCATTAAACATAGTTACCGTAGGACGTGCTGTTTGTGTCTGTTAGACGATTCAATAAAGGTTCCTTGCAAAATGGCATCACAACCAAAATGACGAGTGCCGATACATGTTAAATTTTTGGATTACTGCAAAGCAAACCCTTAAGCATAGATTCACTCCTCTTTGAATTCAGAAATAATTCCCACATGTCTTACATTCTCTATTCAAAACATAAAAGATGGATGTAAAGACCCCACCTGCAGAGCCTCATGAAGAGCACATGGTACGTCTCCGTGCCGAACTTGATTCCTCTGAGGAGCCCCATGGGGGTGTCCTCATCTATTGTAGCGTCGAACTCCATCACATTCAGGTCCTTCACCGTGATCCAGCGGTAGATCGCTCTGTAAGATATAGAGAACTGATTTAACAGACATAGTGAAGGGTTAAATTGCCACGGTAAAATCACAAATCCTTGAACCAAGGGTCTTTTTCAGAGTATCTTTTGAAAGGTTAATTTATCTCCCATAGTAAAGATACAATAGGAAAATTATGTTCTTGTATGCTGTCATACTTGCAACAGATATAACATCATTGGCTAGTCATAAGATACACAGGACCGACTAGAAATAAGCCACAGAGAATAATTTGTCCATACTCACAGCATTCTTGCTTTATGAGGACAACTATAACCAGGAATACCTTTGAGTACATTCGCTAGTTGGGATGAAGGTAAATAAGAACTCATACTAACAGATGCCAGACAAATCACTATAGAATGGAATATAAGTGTATGCCGTCAAATTAAAAGAACATTGCAGTCAATAAGACCCCACTATTGCACTGACTATGTTAAAGACATAATAGAGAATGTGTTGTCCAATTATAATTACTTAATTTCTGAAAATCGAAAGTAGACGCCAATCACGGGACAAGTGGATATATATTTGCCGACAAAACAAGTATCCATTGATTTACAAGTAGTTGTTTGTTGATAGTGGATATGAATCGAAAACTGAGCTATGACTAAAACCAGTGTATGCTATTAGGTAAACTTGCCCGCAAACGATTCCAATTAACCTAGTTTTATCAGTCACCTACGAATGAAGATGTCGACGTATCACACTACAATCCACTGTCTATTGTTAAATGCAGTTTTAAACACACATTTCGCTCGATTGCCCTGGTTTAATTCTACAAAGAAAACAATAGCATGAACACATAATGCAGGCAAGTACAAGCCATGGCTCGAAGAGTTAGATGACTATTATTGCGGTCAAGTAACCTACAATCAACCAATAATTGCAAATCGAAGGGGGCCACTAACTAACTGATCAATGCACCAGGGTACCGTTATACATAACAACCTTAGGTAGCCGTATAACATTTTCAAACGACGGAACTAGGGTTAACTTAAGTGCTAAGGCTACTTAATGCAGCAACCCCCAGGCAGACAGGTGAGGACAGGTGGTATTTACCTGGCTTTCTCCAGGTCCGAGACGAGGTTCTCGGTCAATTGCCGGACCAAGTCAGTGTAGGTCAACTGGTCATTCTCGGCCACCTGTAATAAACGTGTAACAGAGAAACTGCAATACATATTGTTTTTAATACGACCTATTTGGTGGCTTTCTGAATCGACACAGGAAGTGATCTTTCGTCCTTGAGAGCAATGATAAGAGTTTGTCTTTGACTCCATTAAAAATAAAACAGACATTGAACCCCCTTTGTTGATTATCGAAAATGTCACACCTGGATTAAACAATAGACGAAAGATTTAGGTTAATATTGTAACTTGAGTTATGATCAAAAGTCGTCATTTCTTCGCTTTACGAAAGTGTGCTCATACATGTATTTGTGCTTATGTATAGCTTAAACATCGTACTTAGATCATCACTTATCTATCCTAGGAAAACTTATATATTCTGAATCATTATACACGATGTTGCATATATCATTTTGAAAAGGGTCAACTCAAGTTGCAACATTGTTTCGCCATCTGTGGAGAACAATTAATTACGTTATCACGCCACCAAGCATGTGATTGACTGAAAGTGTATTATGTTTCAAAGCACGAATTCCACGTCAATTGTCACTCATCGATCTGATATCGACATCCCCTCTCTCCGCACGTGTCTACTGATATTCCCCAGCTTGAGTGACAGGATGACGTCATAAAGGCTGATATTGACCTTGTATCTCTCATGTGTATTTACATCCTTGAGGCTACAGGAAACAGTTAGATGACGTCACAATGGCGGCCAATGGAGTCGATGGACATATCGCGTTTAGATAATCCCCACTTATCTTCGTTATAAGTCGATCAATGATGAATACACTGCAGTTGTCAATGAGAGTATATTTCTTTATGTTCAGAAAGGAGTGTATTTATTTCTTTCATTGTCTATGCCCTTAGTTAATGTACAGTATTTAAGCTCTTCAAATATTACTTTATTATTATTTGCATTCGTTATTAGCTTATCAATTATGTGACATTTGTAAATATTTATTTATTGTATTGTGATGAATGTTATGTGTATTTATGCTCTCAATGGGAATATTAAGCTTGAATTATCTCTATGCACGAGCACTCGATGGTGTGTACTTAATTGGAAATATGATTTATACAGACAAGGTTGTTTTGCTGAAGGCGAATATGAAATTGACGAATCACAATTGCCTCAAGTGGTTTGATAGCCTATTTTATTGAAAATTGACATAGTAGTATTTGGATATTTCCATAGTTAAATTTTTAGTTTTGGACAAACTAAATTTCCATATTCATTTTCATGTAACAATATGATGCTTAATTATCCGGGTGGTTTAAAAAAATTTCGTCGAGCATAAATATGACGTTCATTAATCCTGATTAAATTTACACTGTACACTAAGTTTTGTTCGTAAATATGTAGACAACGCCAATACAATTTGTTGTTGGGTGAAAGCTTCTATGATTATTATTATTTCAATTTCAATAATTTAGAAATTGGCATTTATTGGACTTATAGAATTTATTATAGATTCTGATCTTTATTTCAAATATACCATAATTACTAATTTAAGGCTGATATCGGTGGCTGGCACAGCATCCCTGTGTTAAGCCAGCCTATTTTATTCAACTTACCTGTATAACCTGGTCGTCAATGTCGCTGAAGACGCTGACGTCACGGTAGAGGTTCCTCTTTCTGCAGGTGGGTGGTTTGGGGGAGGGGGGCTCGAACACCGTGGGGATCTGTAGCGCCTCCATCAACTCCTCTACTGGCGGCTCCTCGGGTACCTCTGACCCGTTAGACATCTCTGGCTGTAAGGAATATATAGATAGTGATGAGTAGAGACAATACATTCCCGTTAGCCATCTCAATCACTCTTTCATCACATCCCTTTTATTTGCAAAATAACTTTTCATATTTGAGAATCCCGAAACTGAGCATACTTCAAGAAAGATATAGTGAACATATTTCCTTTTTCGAAGCACAACCTGTAGCAGCATGTTGTGTTCAAAGGGCCGTGACGGAAATATCCTTCCAAACTTCCTGTCAAGCTGACCGGACCCCGGAAATAGGAATGCTCTCTTCTGTGGTTTTAACATTTATTACTTTTCGAAATATATGGGTTTGTTATACTGCTCATATTATTTGCACTGGTGATCCCTGCCGTCATATAACATTTTCTGTATTCATCTCACCTTCCCATTTGATGAGTAGGAAACCCACATCAACCATAAGTTCACCTCTACTAATAACAAAAATACTACATAACGGAAATGAAATTTTTTTAATGTTCTTTCTGTTGCTCAACCTGGTGCCCTTTCCTGAGAACAATCTCAATTTCTCATTCCTATTTTGAACCATAATCAAACCACTTTCTCATTTCTTCAAGTATAAGATCAGTATCTCCTCCTCGCGCATACATACAAGAAACTCTCCTATAACCAGAATGCAACATACCGGAAGGGATTCTGCTTCTTTCTGCAGCTCGACCTCCAGCTCTTTCTTGAGCTCCTCCTGTTTGGCGGCGAGTAGATGCAGCATCTGGACACTCTGTCTCTTGACCATGTCGGACGTCGTGCTCTGCTCCTTCTCCCTCAGTCTCAGGGTCATCGTCTTCTGCTTCTTCTCCCGCTTCAACGTCATCGTCTTCTGCAGGTTGTTCTTCTCATTCTCGAACTGGATCGTCATCATCTGGGGATGGAGAATGTGATGAATGTAATGTTAATGGGGATGTAGGTCAGTTTGCAGAGCGTAAGGTCATCACCCGAGAGGCCAGGGTTCGTTTTCTGACTGCGTCCTACCAAAAGACCTTAAAATATGGGAGATATTGCTGTGTGGCTTCACGCTGAGGATAGCATAGATAGAACATTGCTTGATCTGCCGCACTAGGAATTTACGAATTTTTTAAATATTGAGGAAGATAAAGAGTTATTAATTTAGATGTAATATAGATCAAGGATGGTTCTGTAGAACTTTTTTCATGGAATAATTTGTGATGAATTGTGACATTCAACGTAATTTGCAATATGAGGATATCAACTAGTTCTATCTACTTATGAGCTAATTATTTTGGTATATGTAGTCAAAAAGGACAGTGATGACAAAACTAACGTTCAAATTTACACGTTAAAAGTATAAACATACATTGCGGATAGGGTCAGTATTGCTTACAACACTTTCAATATAGGATCATCCTTTACCAATTTTGACTTGCTATCTTTGACTATAGAATAGAAATGGATGAGGGCGAGAAAAGCGACGCTTCCTTCGAGCAAACAGTAACTTACTTCCTTCTAAACACATCTTGTTATCTTGCATTGGAATAGGCGTGCTATATTTACCAAAAACTCAAACTGAAATAGTTGTGTAATAAATCATGTTTGCTCGTCTCATGAGTATCCAAAAAGTGAAGAAGTGATTATTTACTGCTATCATTCAACATACTTAGATATTGAATATTTTAGAAATAGGTTATAACACCTTGAAGGTTTCAATTTGACCCTCATAAATATATGCCAATATATAACGCCACTCTAAGTACAATTGCAAGATCATATAACTGCCAGTTTGTTAAAATGGACACACAGACGTACGTGTCCTTTGAACTATTCGACAATTTAACTTCACTCGACTAAAGTGGTTTGGTGGGCAATATGTCAGCCACTAGCAGCATGGAGAATAGAAGGTCGTTTCAAGTTTATAAATAATATCTGATCAAGCTCTATATAATTGTGCATTTTGAAAACGTAGTGAGAAACGTTTTCCATACTCGCGGGTTAGATTTATATAAATGTAATTAACTTGACATATTTTACCTTTCATAATTCAAAAGCATTAATGTATTTATAATATGTATTAATACTGAAATTAACCTACAACAGCCCCATCAGTGACATTGACTTTAGGGATCTGTAATAACATTGCTTATATTTAAAAAACGTATATTAACTTAATGTGGTTTCTCCTTATAAATTGCAAATTGACCATATATTACATTCACCTTGACGTAGAACACCTTATTTGACAAGAACGTAAATACCTAATTTGACCTTTACGTACAATAACGTATGACCAAAACCTAAATAGCTTTTATGACCTTGAACTGCAATAACCCTTATGACCTTGAACTGCAATAACCCTTATGACCTTGACCTACAATAACTTATACGACCTTGACCTTACCTTCTTTTCACTGTCCTTCATCTTCTTCCTCTTTCCCTCCATCTGCTTGTCGAACTTCTCTGTGAGATCCTTAAGTTTCGTCTCCCATTCCTTGTTGATCTCATTGGACAGTTTCTTCACCTCCTGTTTGCGGACTGAGTGGAACTTCTTGATCATCTCATCTTCCTCCTCTCTCAGTCGGGCCTCCAGCTCCTTCTGGGCATTGAACAGCTGCTCACGCTTCTTGGCCTGCAAAAGAATAGGTCGGTTTTGAGGTTGAGCATTAGAATAACTGAAGGAAGAGGTTCCTTCCACAAGTGCATCTAACAGAGGGGCATTCTCTCCCAACAGAGGCAGATCAAGTCATACAATGTTGATACAGTCTCTTTTCTATTACGCTGACTTTGTGGGATAGAATGGGAGATACCTGATTGGAGGGAATCAGAGTTAGTTATGCAATCAGAGACGCTGTTCTAAAACCATCATTTTGGCTACTGAATCATGACAACCACTCTTTCCATGCAAAAAGCATTGTCATTAGATAAAATAATTCAAATGGATTGTGGTGCCGGAACCCACCGATTTGGTGCAATAAGAACAGAGACTGTATCAACATTTCATGACTTGATCTGCCTCTGTGGGGAGAGAATGACAGAGGGATAGAAACACTTGATGAGTTGAGAGGAGATGCTCGTAGCTAGCTCTAGTTTTTTTTACCAGCAATTGAAAAAGATAAAAATGGGTTTTGTGTTATATCATTGGTTGAATTCAAATGGCATATGAATGAACATCTGACACCATTCTTGTTATTGTTGTAAAATTTGGTCTTAATATGCACGTAGATGCGAAACATTTTCTGGTTGTAGACAATGTTTTTATGATAACTAGCAAATGAAATGCAAATATAACTCGTAGTCAAATCCATGTTTGGATAACGATTTTAAAAGGGCATTTTATCAGTGTTTAGAACCTTAGATGACATTATCTCAAAACCATGAAATCAATTTTATCCTTAACAATTTGTTGTTCAAACTTTGATAAACGTTCTTTACAAATCCATTAATCATTTGGAATAATCAAGAGAAACAAACAAATAACACAATGTTTCGTCATTTCACAGCTTGAAGGATCCTACGTGACTTAAAAAGGTTTTACAGTCAGTTTGCCTAAAAGTGAACTCTTGTTAAATTGAACCTCGAGTGGAAAACAAAACATGCAATAACTATTCTCGTTGAATTAAGTGCTAAACCATGTTTTCCCAATATTGAAGATTGCAATTTCGTTTAAAAGCTTGTTGACGATCATTGCGCAATTTTGCATGAAGGACAGTTCGGTGAAACGAAAATGTTTTAGTCAAAAACACATTTTATCACTCTGTTTCGCTTCCCAGCCTTTAAACTTGCAAGTAAAATTAAAAACTATCAAGTACTTAGTAGACCACTTGTATGTTAGTGCTGATGCCTTTTATCGTATTGATAAATAACTCCTTTGCAGAACCTGATTACTGAAACAAGAAGATAAATAACTCCTTTGCAGAACCTGATTACTGAAACAAGAAGAAGTAATTTGCCGACGGACGGCTTACAGAGCATATCTTTGTATTCATCTTTTATGACTGCTTTATGAACAGCATATTTACTATAATGACCTATACTTATGATGTGGTTGTCATTTCTATAGTCATACTTATTTCTTCATATGTCAAAATCATCATATGACTGAAACTTTGTCCTTTGCTTAACTCTTCATCGTATATTTTATCTCTCATTAACGCAGTTTAATCCCAATTCCGCTTTGAAACTAACATATTTCTCTAAAAGAAATTGTAGGCCTAAATATCCATAACCATATTGCAGTGACTCGTTTCATTTTAAGGCCTAAATATCTGTAACCATATTTATGACTCATTTCATTTTAAAGGGGCAGTAGCACGTTTTTTCATAATTTTATATTTCAAAATGTTCACTGATAATTGTATGTTATTGCTAAATATATTATTTTGATTGTGTAATAAATCTCATTACACAAGCCAATCATCCATAGTCAGATGACAAAGTATGAAGATTCACATAAAATCCATTGGCGGCCATTTTTTGGAACACCTTTAATTCAATTTCATGTTAGAAAAAGGAATCGCATGGCGAAACTTTACATTATATATTTGAATTATTACTGCTTCATTTAGTTTAAATACATTGTCTTTCAATTGGAACCATTTATTTTCATTTTCCTGACATTACCTTATATCCCCCCTAATAACGTGCTACTGCCCCATTAAAGACTTCAGTTCAACTTATGATATTTCTATTCAACACCTAGAATTAGGTTTTATTGGATTCAATAGACCCTCTATGAATAGTACTTGCAGTTATACATCCTTCAGAGCAAACAAAACAAACATGGAATAATTCAGTCCAAAATACATAATGCAAGACATTGTAAAATACGACACCAGTCCAATGTTTGCTGAATAAAAAATAATCGAATTCTAATACTCAGCAAGATAATCCATTGTTCTGGTCACACCCCATGGTCACGTGACTAGGTGTCGTCTTCTCAGACAATAAAGAGTCACGGAGGTAAGTTGATGCTTTTCGGATTGGGTTTTGTGTTAAGATTTATCAATTTGTTTGAGCAACCAAGTGTTCGTGGGTAAAAGGTTCTGTTGTGGAACGATCGAATACATATAGAAGCGCCGTTCCAAATATATTCTTACGTCTTTTCTAATTAATAAATGACATCCAGGAATCATTGTTTTCCACTATATTTCACTCAAATAACCAATTATCTAACTAAAATCTTTTAACCCTAAAAAGACGTGTTATCAAATGGAATCGTAGTTTGACTTTAAAAAAATAATTTACTCAAATATTTCTCATATTTCATGCTAAACGTTTTATCTTCAGAGGACAAACATCGCAATATTCAACCCTATTATCCACACTCGCAAAATAAATTATTAAGTAAATGATAGGTAGTATAATTATCAATTATTAGATTACAAGCGAAAACTATTGGCACCCATTTCTGTGTGAACACCTTTGAATTATTTACATTGGAGAAATGGATTCCGAACCAAACCAAACTTCTTACTTTCGCTTTAAGACTTATTTAAGTGTCTGATTTTTTTTGTCTTGCATTTATTCTACTATCTTGAGTTAATCCTACATTCCTTACATAACTTCTACTGTCCCTTCATATAGACATTGTTTAACCAATAACTACTTGGAAATATGTTGCTTCAAAACTTAAGATTACCACCTCAGTATCAACATGACAAATCAAACAAGCACTTAATTCTGACCGATATGGGTTTAAAAAGAGCAGTATTCTAATAATATCCCGATAAATTCTGTGTGCCGCAAAGTATGCATTCTTTGCTTTCTGATTCAAGCTTATGCATAACATTCCTCTATTTTTTCATTGTCCTACATTAGAGAGTTCTACTAAATCAAGGAAATAATAGAACAGTTGTAGCTAACGCATGGACTTGTCTTATCATGCAAATAGAAACAACGCTAGATATAATGAGTTGTGAAATATATCACCGCCTTGCATGCACTGTTGCGACAAGCCCTATATAACCTCTCACTACCACTACATAAAACTGGAATGTTAATATGAATATCACCTTCAAAAACGTATTCACTGTATATCTTATTTTCCAACGTAAATGTTGAGGAAACTTTAAATAATATTTACCATTTTAATTCAGTTAACAATATTTGGTTGCGAATAAACAACCGTTTAATTTTATCTCCTACATGTATTTGTCCGTTCATGTTCAGTCATGTAAACGTTTCTTTTCAATTGCAAGATAATATATATGAGTATTTCAATCCACAACATAGTGCTATCAATTAAAATATGATAAACAATATCACTACAATTTGAATCTCTACTGCAAATAACAAATATACCAAAGGATGTGTAGCATACATCAGAAAAACACTGTCGTAATGAGTAATTTTTTAATCGGTGGTTCAATTCTAATTTGATTTCCGTAAATGATCTAAATGATTGCTTGACAGTAACATATCCCATTGTCGTAAATCCCTACTTCACTTCTTTGTATCATTTATGGACTTAAGGGTGGATTTTAAATATGCAATACCGCAAGTGACATGACAATTTGCAAAGTTGAAACATTGATTTGCGAGTAATGTAATCTTTCAAGAGCCCTGTCTTAATAATATCGTAATCTTGTGTACGATAAGGAATCACTTGACATTTTTCAGAAAACGTTTTACAAATAATGGATCGTAATATTGGTAAGCGTCTTGACATGTTGTGTCAAGTTAACATGGCAGGTTGTAAATGTGTAAATTGTTTAGAGGTGGTCCGGTTATAAGTTGGAGAGGGTAACAAAATATTAAACCTTTATTGTCCATGTATTACTTGAAATAAATCGATCGAACCACAGGCATGGTATCTGGAGACGTTTACGACAACCATATGTAGCTTGTGGGGATCAAGTTATGATTTAACTTACCCACATGCGAATGTACACGAGAATTAAAGCCTAAAAATATTTACGTTTAAAGTTTTAAAGACTTTGGTATGCTCCTTAATTTATTTCATGATCTGCGCTGGGAACGGGCGTTGTGGCGTGTTTTAATTCTTCACCTCAGATTTCCTACACATCAATGTAGGTCTAGATCTGTAGACATTATATTTACTTGTTTTATTCTGATTTCAATTACATATACAGAAAATTTCAAAGTTAGAATTTTCTGTTGATAATGTTACACATTCTCTCCCCACAGATGCAGATCAAGTCATAAAACGTTGATACAGCCTCTGTTCTATTACGCCGACTTTTAGGGCTAGAATAGGCGATGCCTGATTGGAGGCAATCAAAGTTAGTTGTGCAATTAGCGACGCTGTTCTAAAATCATCATTTTGGCTACTGGATCATGGCAAAGGCACTTGGATATGAACCACCCTTTCCATGCGAGAAGCGTTGTCATGATTAAGAAATTCAAATGGATTGTTGTGCAATTTTTTCCGGTATGGGAAACTGCCGGAACCCACGGAATTTGGCGTAAAAGAACAGATTTGATCTGCCTCTGTGGTGAGAGAATGAATGTTACATTGTCATGGATTTATCTAATTTAACACTAATTGCAAAGTTGACTAGAATATACTTGGCTATTGAAACTATCAATGATCAAAAACTTGAATACTATCAATATGTGAAAGATTGAGCGTTCTTGACAACATCAACGCATATGCAACCTGACACCCCTCAGTTGACAATGGACTGCGCCAAGAGGTCAACCTCTCGCTGTCGTCTGCAAACAATAATTGTGGCTTGTTGACTTACAACGCTAAGATGATATCATCTTTCAATGATTTCAACATGCAGGTATCTATTTATTGACTTTGTAACGTGTCAGTTTCAATGTTCATCCATCCATATTACATTTAAATGGCTAAGCTATTACACATCATTCATCCACCATTCATTTCTAGTAAGCAGACATCGACTGTAGCATTTGGTGAAGGTAGTCATCTGGTAACCAAATTAAAGTTAATTTGAAAATGCTTATGCAACGAATAGAATATAATATACTTATTCAAGCTACCATTTCATTTTCATTTTCATAGAAATATGTCACTTGAGCTTTCCAAATACTTATACCAAATGTAACGTTCAATCACGATATTAGTTATATTTGTTTTGGTTTGGTAAAATGTAGTTTACATTTTACAAGTGTGTTGAATTTATATTTAGCCTGTCAGTCTGACGTATATTATCAAATCCAATATCATAAACCAACTGTGTATGATTTTCCGTATGACTGATTCACGATGAAACAAAGCGACGAGTAAGGCCGAGTGAATCCACGCGATGTAATTATAAGTTGTGTTGAAGATAGCACCCTCGGGCAGGACAACACACAAGATCTGACCAGCTGATCAACAACCGTTGTGAATATTATTAATATTCTATTACCAGTATAGACTGTCTTACAGTCTGCAAATCTTTTATACACATTGAAAATAATGAAAAAATTTAACAACTAACAGACCAGACAGAAGATCAAATCAGGTTTGCTATATCCGCGATGACATTTATTGTCTACATAACGTATAGTGATATATTTATTGACAATCACAGGAAATTGAAAGATTGTCATATCATTTATTTAAAACATATCTAATATTACCAATGATCTTTTTGTACAGAGACATCGCGTTTATTGTCTGTAACTAGGTCAAATGTGTCCATATTATATTTCCTAACAACGGTATTAATATTTGGAAGACGTTCACAAAGAAAGCCAAGTCTAAAATCGTCACTTCATTTCAATTATATTTCGACAAGTGCTTCCTTTTAGACTAGATTTTGATAAAATTTACTATAAAACAAATGATCTATCCCACATAAATACTATCTTATTGTCCAGGTGTGTTTATTATTATGTTACATTTTTTTCATTTGATATAATTATCAAAAATTATTGTGAAAAATGACTACGTCCCTTCACATCGCTAACACTGAATTAATGTCAAGTTCTTTGCGGTTATAACGCCAGTTCAAATAATTATTCTTCAAAACTTGTGTTATCGACAACAATTACCATTAACTATTTCAAAATTGTCTGAAATGTTATTCATAAAGAAGCCATATTATAAAACTGTAACAACTATATTATAAAAATACGTATTACCTACGATGATATACATCAAATATTCAATATATGTCAGTGACCAGGCGCGTTATTGGCATCCCGTCGTGGTCAACGCCCAATTACTCACTGTACGACTTCTGAATAATATATTGATACAGTTCCAAGCATGCTGTCTAACTCACCGAGACAAAATCTTCAGATGGGTATTGTTGTTCCGATTAAATGTTATAATCAATGTGCCTCTTACATATTACAATGTTAAGAAGGAATGTATTGAACTTTACAAGGAAAGACATAATGTAAGGACTCAAAACAACGAGATAAGAAGTGGGTTATGCTGTAATGCCGAAATGGGATAATACAGGTTATTGCTCCTATGAAAAATTAAGAGGAATTGGTGAGCTTATTTACTCACGCTATTTAATCGAACATTTGAAACGCATTAATGTAGGGCAGTATACAGGAATATGATTACTGAAAAATAATTAACAGTGATGCAAATATATGACTTTTGAATAAACATGCAGGTAGTTTATACACTGTAACTGTATATGTCGACAACTCCAATTAAACGTGGATACTATTTTATGGCTTTGATTCCGGTATTCGTGTGTGATCCCGAATAAACGTCAATATCATGTACTTACAAACTGAATTTTTACGAAATCTATTTCGATATAAATAACCATTCATTATGTAGCAAAGTTGGTTGAACTCAAATATTTGCACTGTGTGACATACATAAGAAATAAAAACTTTTAACGCCTGTACTTTTGAGGTACCTCCCCCCGAACAAATAGTATTTCAAATAGTTTATCATACTTTTGTATCTATACCTAAAGTAACATGGCACCCGCCTTTTATACCAATGTTTGTACCCCAAGACTTGCTCTTATCAGTGTTATAACCGTTCACAGTTGTCCAATTATGATATAATATCCACCTAAATAACCCCAAAGAAGATCTATTTGTGCAAATACACAAGACATTGCTATCTCCAAAATGGAGAGATCCAAATATGGTAAATGATAATAGTCGTATTTATCATTCATGATAAAAGAACACAAATAGTTTAGGGCAAGGAATTTGAATTCAGTTATAACATACAGTCACGTATTCTTGAATTTCAGTAAAACCATTCACACATATTCATTGATCTAAATATAAACTGGTATATTCAATAGTTGTGCTTGAGACACTCATAGGGCGCACCTAACTCAAACGATAATCCTGTAAGAGTAATGTTCAAAGTGGTATGAAATGAGACTTAAACATGAATTTGAATCAGTCAATCGTTCAAAATATCTTAAGATGAATTCGAATTCACGAGTTGATATAATCAGTCTAACTGCTACAATAGATCAAATACTAAGTGGTCGTATGGATAGCTACCATAAAATGTTCATTGAAGTTATCACAGAATCTTGAAAGCAAGGAACACAAGATAACCACATACCCGTCACAGGCTATCAATAATAAGTTTATCATGCAAGTTGAATAGCAGTGACAGCATTTTGACATGTGATTGACAGTATTGATAAGATATATTCAATACAAAATTGTATAGTTATTTCGCTCATAATATTTGTAAAACAAAGTTCCAGTGATGATCTACCCAGACTTCATTAAGTGAGATGTTTTTGCTAAAAGGATTCACTCATAGTTTGACAATAATGTCTTTAGTTTGTGTGTTAGCGGTTTCAAGTTTGTTTTAAGCATTGAACGAGAACTTGTTACTTATCAACATACATGTGAATCTTCTTTACTTTACGATCATCCAACATGGATGGATATTTGATATACTAACCCTGTCGTATTGACCATGAATAAGTTACTTATCATTTTTCTCCACTTGATACTTGATATACACTGCATTGTGTCACAATCCCAAGTGAGGAATAGTAACCTACTAACGACCCCTTTTATTAAAAGGTGGTCGAAGCCATTCATAAGTACGTTTACGGTGTCGTGCAGCGAAGGATATCATATGTTTGATTTTCAGATTGAGATAATGAATGTCGGACTTTTACCTTCCGGACATAAAGAATACAAACCTGTTAAAATACCCATTCGTAAGTTTAAATTATGTATTACTGTAAACTTCTATTAGAATAGCTCTCAATATATACCTCTCCTCACTGAATGGTAAAATTGGACAAAGACTTTGAATAATAGGGCTGCAACGATTCGGTTCGGTGCACCGATAACCGACACCAGCAGCCTCGATTCGATCTTCGATCTCAAATGTTCAAATTTCGATTCGGTTCAATTGCAAATTAAAATGTTAATAAAAACCACTTACACTTTACCAGATGAAAAATTTATAGATCTGTATCCTCCATATGAACAATGAAGAAGTAAAAAAACGCTTTGTTATCAGTTATAATACATTACTTGCAATATTGTCAACGAAACGCGATCTTTCCCTTGTAAACAATAACGAAACTATATTAGAGTTACCTCCCTTTAAACAGTGTACGTAAACAAACGAAGGTTAATTTATTCAGAAGTCGTAACGTACTGCATGTTCATTGGATGTGAATTATAGGTCAACAGCTTCGGCAATTGTCGTGCATATTTCAAGCATTCTCATTGGCTGATATTTCTGGTATCTTCGTAAATTTCCGTTTCTGATTGCTATCGTAGCGGGAGGCGACAAAAACATGGCAGACGACACACAGCTGTCATTGTCAAGACCACCAGGTCATTTAAAATCAAAAGTGTGGGAACACTTCGGCCTTAGAAAGGACGCGAAAGACGTTGTAACTTGTAGAGTATGCTACACGGACATTACTCATAAAACGGGAAATACAACTAATCTCTCAAATCACTTGAAGCGAAAACATGGATTGGATGTAAATGCGCATGCTTCAAAAAAGGAAATTAAACAAAGTTCGCAGGGTCAAGCAAAAGTGAACGACGTTTTTCGACAGTCAAAGTTGAATACTTGCCATTCTACATTGATATCTCAGGCTATTGGGGGTTACTTAGCAGCTGACATGCGACCGTTCTCTACTGTTGACAACGATGGATTTAAGCACATGGTACACGTGCTAGAGCCACGCTACACTTTGCCAAGTCGTACTTATTTTTCTAATACAGTACTACCTAGAATTCTGAAAACAGTAACCGCGAGAGTGAAACGTCAGTTGAAGGAAGCTGAAAGTATCTCGATAACGACAGATGCATGGACCTCAAGAGCGACGGAGAACTACGTGGCTGTTACGGCTCACTTCATTGACGAAGAATGGAAAGTTCAGAACTTCACATTACAAACTAAAAAATTCAGTGAATCTCATACAGCAGAAAACTTAGCTGCCAGTCTTAAATTGACTATTTCCGAGTGGGACTTAAATCGAAATGGACACGGTCCTGCAATCACCACTGACAATGCAAGTAACATTGTCAAGGCTGTCAAAGAGGCTGACTTACACCCACATATTGGTTGTTTTGCCCACACCGTGAACATTGCTACTCAACGTGGATTGAAAGTTAACCAAATGGACAGACTTCTTGCACGAGTGAGGCGTGTAGTGAATTTTTTTCACAAGAGTACATCTGCTACAAGTAATCTTGCATTAATGCAGAAAAAGCTGGATCTCCCTAGTCACAAACTAATCAATGATGTACCTACTAGATGGAACTCAACGTACGATATGCTGGAAAGATACCTTGAGCAACAAGCTGCTGTGTTTGCTACATTGATTGACATGAGACGAAATGTCAAAGATCTGGTCACCTTGAACGATGATGACATGCATAACATTGAAGACGTCATTACAGTCCTGAAACCCCTCAAAACAGTCACTACAATGATGTGCAGTCAAAAACACCCGACAGTATCTCTGATACATCCCCTGAAGGAAATGTTGATAAAACAGCTTCAAGTTAGCCCAAATGACAATGGTCTTGTTTCGGATGTCAAGAAAGCTATCAGCAATGATCTAAAGCCCAGGTATGTATTTAACTATACACAATTGATCTAAATTTTCATTTTAAAATTCATAATAATTTGTTTTATTTCTTATTTGAACTATGGTTATTTTCATTAAAAAAATTCTGAAGTTCTATGAACCTTCTAAATTAGTTCTCATTTTCAATGTTAATTTTATTTTTCAGATATTCCACGGATGGGGTGTTGACTTTCCTCCTGCATTCTTCAGCCCTTGACCCAAGGTTTAAGGCCCTGCCGTACATTGATGAGGCTGCCAGACACGAGGTGTATCATTCCATAGGCCGGGCCACTGTTAATCTCCACACTGCCGCACAGTCACAGGTAATCTATTTGATATGGAAATTTGGAAAACACAATCTAAACTGATTTTGCCATTTGAGTAATGTTAATTTGTTTAAATTATTTAGTCACTTAAATGATGATAAATCATTTAATTTATCAATTTCGAAGAAGAATTACAAACCGTTTTAAAACCAGAACAAAGACTTGATAAAGACAGACATTTTAAAACTTTGTTTATTTAATTTTTGTATTAAATCAGGTGAAGGTGAAAACTGAGCCAGGTGAGCCCCAGCTGCCCACTGAAGGACCCATTGCCTCAACATCTGGGGATTCTGGAGCTGCTGTGGAGCCTGTGGAAGAGGGAGAGTCAGAGCCAGCTGTTAAAATAAAACGAGAAGAAGGTTCAGTATTATCTGATTTATTTGGAGATGTATTTCTCACCCATGTGGAGGAAGGCAAAGGTTTATTTGAGCGTACAGAAACAGAAATCAAACTGTACAAAGACGATGAAGTTCTTAACCTTCAATCAGATCCTTTGACATGGTGGAGGGCAAGAGAAGGAAAATATAAGTTACTCTCCAAATATGCCAGGCAATGTCTTGCCACTCCTGCCACAAGTGTGGCAAGTGAGAGAGTGTTCTCAACAGCAGGTGACATTGTCACTGCTCAAAGGGCTTCCCTGAGCAGTGACAATGTTGACATGCTTGTATTCTTGTCAAAGAATATGACAATCCCTGAAGATGTCACTAATTTCAAGTGATTGCAATTGTTGAACTCTAAATTGTCTTAGACTAAATCAAAGACATTGACATTTTCACATTTACTGAGTTACTTTAGTGAGTTACTAGTTCCAGAATTTCCTATTTGAAATGTTCAAAATTCATGATGATGCATTGCAGTGTTATCTCACTTATCTGTAAAATAAAAGTTGAAGAGAATGCTTAGTTTTGTCATCATTATTCAATCATATTATTCATGGAAAGTTGTTTGTGAATCGAATCGAAAATAATCGAATCGAATGGGTAGAATCGATAATCGAACCGAATCGAGGCATAAGTGAATCGTTGCAGCCCTATAATGAATAACCTTTAGTAAGTATATATACTTGTAGAAGATCATTGTTGGTACGTACGTCTATGGTATATACTATCCCCAACCTCTTCTCCACAAAGTGTATTGACATTTATATACACATATAATATTTGCTGTGCACTTGTTGACGTTTCAGAAATTGATCTCGCACTACAGCTACTTTGAATAAGATCACCCAAATACAATCCTGCACAATTTTACAATATTGACAAGAAAACCATATTATTGAACTTATTTATTGCAATATAAATACTTATAAAAGAAATAGAAATGCAGACATGCTTCAGTGACCTCAGTTTCTGTTCAAAGCGGATAAATTAGTTTACAGGTTTTTTAATCTGATTACTGCCAGATATCAATCAATACAATCCCGTCTTTTAAAATCCCGAAAGTGGCCATAGACCATTTCAGTCGACCTTTAACGCATATAAACAATAGTAAAGAATGGTTGCCAATAAATAATAAGGGTTTTTGTGAACTCATTGATTCAGACACATTTTTGGTAGTCATTTTGTCGAACCTCGTCTATGGTTGATTTGTTGAATATACGGGCACGACCTTTTTAATAACAAATACATTACACAAGTCGATGAACATGAAAATGCAGCACAAATTTTTCCCAGTAGAGCAACGCTACATTCTGACATGACCAGTCATAAAAATACTAATATTTAAAACTCGCAATTTTCAAATATCAAACATTTGACCATATTTGCCTTCATAACTCAACAACATTAGCGTATATTTACACAAAGGCATGTTTATTTGTAGAAAATACACTCGGCAATCATACAAGAAATCTCAAACAACGTCTCGCCATTGGGAGTTCCCATTCTGTGAATGACAAACGTCTGTCAAATGCCTGCATGCTATATATCAAATACATGTTTAACATCATATAATACGACTATTGTTACGACCTCTTCAAAACGTTATGTCATGATTTCGAAAACTTTAAAGCAACTACATAACATTGAAATACAATGCTTTTGTTTCAAGATAATTTTTAGATTTGCATATATCATTTTTTTTTATAAAAAGATCAAAAAACTGTTTTTCTGAATGTTTACCATATCATCAATACTTGTCACTAATCAATCAGTTTATCAATAACTCCACTCTACTCCAGACAGCAGTAAAGTCCACAAAGGGTACTCAATGATTGATTGGCATTTTTGAATTAGTCAAATGACTATTTTCATTTACTTTTCAATCTCTTCTTTGTTGTTTTCATTCCACATTTTAAAGGAGCAGTAGCACGTTTTTAGGGGAAATATAGGTTGATGTTAGTAAAATGAAAATAAATGGCTCCAATTGAAAGACAATGTATTTAAACTAAATGAAGCAGTAATAGATAACATATATAATGAAAATTCCAGCCATGCGATTCCATTTTAATTACGCAAAATAAATTTTAGGTGTTCACACAAAAATAGCCGCCAAGGAATTCATGTGAATCTGTATAATTTGTTCTCTGACTATGGATGATTGGTTTTTGTAATGAAATTTTTGTACTATCAAAAAATACATTTAGCATTAACGTACCATTATCAGTGAAAATTTAAAATATCAAAAAACGTGCTACTGAACCTTTAAGCATGTTCCTACTAAAATCAGGTAAATATTGTTTCAAGATACCAAACAAATTATGAGAACATAAATTAGTATTTATGTGCATTAACTAGATTTGCAGTTATTAAGATTTATTTAGAGAACATATTGACCTCTTTAATAGAGATGTTTGCCCAAGGGGTTATAATATACACGTACAGCTATCCTTCAAAGTCAATCATATTACATATGCCATAAGCACAATTCTGTCAATAACTGTCAAATTTAGCTTTGTCATGACTTATAATAATGTTACAATAGGAATGCAAGGTAGGCGGTAACATTGATATTTTTTTATAGTGGGGCTAATAACCTATGATATATGCTTCAGATATTATAACTAAAACAAGTATGGCATGTCTTTATAAGATTTTTCATAATGATTTATTGCTCCCTGAGCAAGAAATCGTAAGATATCATTTTGAGTGTATTACTTATTTTATTACATACCCATGTAATCTAACGATAGTAATACGTAATGAAATACAATGAATTCCGTATTGCACTCCTCAATCCGTATTGCACTCCGTATTGCACTTCTCACGGAACTACTTTCTTAGCGAGGGAGGTGTCATGTCAGCTATTTATAGGAATTTACGGCAGGGGAAACCCCGTATCAATAATGTAAACAACCGCACACATTTTTATTCAGACATTCCTGAGTGTTTTTATCAGGATAAATTGACATTGCTCACAATTATAGATAAAAATATTAACAAATTAAATTAAATTACACTTTGCCGATCGCAACGAAAATACCGATCTCAAAAACTACATCGACAAAACCGTCCAGAAAAGTTTAATCACGAAATTTGCAAATTACCTGAAGGAAAACAATGAAGAGCGAAGAGTTTAGGTATCCCGGCTCCGGATCTTGTGATTCTCATCACACAAAACCGCTGTCAGTTCTGCCACATGTCAATCTGGCCACATGTGCCAGCTCAGTGACATCGTTTCCATGGGGTCAAATTATGACTTCCGGTCTACTCAGCGACAGCAACATTAAGATTACCGTAACTTCAACTTTACCTCACAAACAAATTCTATGAATGTCCTCAAAACGTAGACGTGTCATCATTGATAGTGATTCAGATTCTGAGTGAGTACAGTCATTTCCTCTAGTTGGACTGTTCTGTAACGTCATCTCTCCATGTTCACACGTTCACGTTTGAATACGTTGTGACCGAACTTTGCCGAATGTCAACTGATGTTATGAATGTTTATATTGTATTCGAATGAAATGTTGATATACGTGCAAGTGCTATGCAAGTGTCATTAAAGAAATTTCAAGCATATGAACAAATATCTTGCGTCTGTTTATTCATCTCAGTTTTGTGTGCACTCTATTTCCATGTGACGTCATAGGTTGAGGAATGTGATGACGTTATATTTCGTGAAAGGGTTAGCGGAGTAAATTATTTAGGTCAAGACAACACGTAAACAGTCTTCCGTGTAGCCTAGATTTATTTGAAGTAAATTTTAAAAATGAAAAAAGGGTATGTAATAAATATAGAACGTCATTCTAGTGCATTTTTTCGTTTGTATTGAACTCGTAGATGTCACAAAGAGCAAAGAAACAACTCGTTCTGCGAACTCGTTGTTTTTTTGCTCTTTGTGACATCTACTCGTTCAATACAAACGAAAAAATGCACTAGAATGATGTTCTATATATGTATATAACATATCACTACAACCATTTTAAATAACTGTTGAATAAATGAGCTATTGTTTTATGTCGTCACAGAATGTGAACGTTTGCACGCATGAAATATTTAACAGCGGATATGAAATAATAATGATATATACCGGTATTGTTTTAAAAAAATATATTCTTCTTTAAAAAAAAACCTATTTATTCATTTCACATCACCAGGATAAAGTAGAAGTTGATTCGCAACATAGAATTCTTTTTACGAATTGTTCGGAATTTTAGATGTTATGTTAGATATTCATTTTGATTTAGAAAATTGGCAATTCATTTAAATTCAAACCAAAAGCAAACGACACATCTCATTCCTAATAACATGCCATAGAAGGCTATTTCATAGAATCCTAATTATTCTTAATCTGCACATTCAACTACAAAACCACTGATTTATTTGTTTAAGTCAGAATTTCGATTTAACCCACAACAAACAAGAAGCCCAAAGCCCACAAGATGAACATTTTTCTTCCCAAAATAATATTTTCGACAACTGTCAGCTAGCAATGTTTATATATCAATATTATCGCCAGTCGACTTCCTGTTTCAGATTATAAACATCATCACGAGTTAATTCCATTGACAACCAGCCGCAAAACAATAGAGTGTTGCGTTTTGGCGAAGCGACCACGTCCGATGACATGGTGTGATTAACTCGAGATGTCACCAACTTTACACAAGTATTTCCCTTTGCACGGAACTCTTGAAAACAATGTTTCCAAATTGAAAAATTGGGACGCTATTTGACGAACGATTGTTTTCAAACGCGACAACATACACCATTAGCTGACAAATACTGATTTTTCCATCAAAGTCGTCGAGTTTTCATTTGCCCATTTATTTTATGAAATCCTACACTACAAGAAAACCGTTTAATACTAAGTGCAAAGGAAATCGCTAAAATTCAAAGTTAGTTTACAAAGGAAACTTCAATAGTATTGTCAACAGTTAAATGTTGTTAATAGCAAACGTAGCCTCTATAGAACTTAATCAGGGTACACATACTAGTCATTATCATACAGTATCAATTAAGAAACATGTTCACAAAATGTTGAATAAATTTAATTCAAACATGGTTTCACTGAATATGTTCTATTTTGAAAAAGCATATGGTCCTAAACGCCTAAGGCAGTGCTTGTTGACAAACCAAGCAACTAAACTCTGTTCAACTTGAACAATTCTCACCCTTAGGTGCAAAATGTATCGAAATATTCTTTCTCTTCCACAACAAAATATTTAGGCATTCATAACCAATTTTCCTGGCGGTCGAGAAAATGTCAAAAATATTTGACACGCAAACGCAACTCAGGTGCAGACAGAGTCGATATGAACACGGATTGATTGTTTTGGCTTATCTAACTTGCCCCTAAGGTAAACATGAATATCTCGGCGTTCCACGTTGTGAAAGGTCTTGCGGTGATTTAACGCTTTCGGATTAGAGATTGGATTAGACTGGGTTTGGGTCAACTCGATTCCTGTCAATGTGTCATAGAAGACAATAATGTCTAGAGTCTGTTTGAAATGTATATATCAGTTGTTCTGACCCTTTCAAACCTCATACTGTATTCAGCAAGTATTTCACTACGTTGATGTTACGATACAATATAGATGCATGAAATAAAAATAAGTTATTTCCTTTGGTCAAAGGTAGGCTACTTAAACTCTGAAATGATATTTTCAGTGGCTTGGCAAACGGCTGAGGTTAGCAAAGGGATCTCTCGAATCACAAATAAATCACAAGACAATGTTGTATAGAAAGTGACAGTTCTGGAATGAACGTACCATTCTAAATACACGAATCCATTCAGCTATCTTTAATGAGCAAAATGTGTTCACATTATAATGACCGAAAACAATTTTTGCTTTATACTTGATAACATTTTCTACGAATGATAGGATAAAGTTATGAAGGTTTGAACCTCTTAATTTAATATATTTTGTATAAAAATGATCAAGTAACCGTTCATGTGAAAAACATACGTGACAACCTTATAATGTTATAAACCATTTACTACGAGAAATTGCTGTTGTGCGTAAATTCCCTTCAATTACCATTGTAGCATATCAATAACATCATGAATCATATTTCATAACTACAAATGTCACATTGTTTGACAATAGGTTTGACTTTGAATAATAGTAACAGGATGTAAAATTTAATAAGCGGTTCTCTCGTATGATTGACGTTTCCATGTTATTGATATGAAGTGTTTGTTTTGCAAAATGTACTCGATGACCTTTATTTCTCAACCCGTGAAGTTTGACAGCCGTGATCTTATGACTGAATATTTGTTATCTGTAACATAATGAAAAAACATATTTCAAAAGAAACAAAACGATAACAGACCAATGTACTTCAATAAAACTTTCCACTTCCGGTTATAACAGCCAACTTCCGATTGACTTGAAACATAAACAGGTCACAATTTTAAGATAGGTCTACAATGTACTATGTTCCTGTTTGAAACTTTTCTTCGGAAATAAGGAAAGTTGGGTGGTAAAATAACAGTCATCGGTCCTCTTTCGACCGAAGGCAAGAAACTTTACGGAAGTAAAACCACAGGAAAGGGTAAGATAAAATCGATAACGTCCTCTGCCATATACACAGGTCCTTATATTGGCAACACGTAGTCCATGATAAGAACTTGCAAAATCTTAAATTCGTTTGGTTGGAAAGGTTTATGTAAGCCAATGAAAGAATTCAAAAGCCAATTTGATGTATACCTTTATTGACGCCCTCTTACTGACATCGACACGAACTGGTTATGATTCGTGATCAAAGATACATTTGACAGGAGTATATATGACATTAAGATTGCAAGAAAATATGTCTGCCTTGAAGTTTCTTCTTTGATGTACAGCAAGGTACTGGAAAAACTAGAAGGAAGGAATTCGGATGTAAACAACATTAATCTTAATCTCTCAACACTAGAAAACAACAATTTGGTGTGCAGAGATATACACAAGTATGAAACTGTAGTTGAACACAAAAAAGAAACATGAGAGGGTATTTCATACTGTCATCTGTACACACGATGCGTCCGGTTTGGTGGGTTATGGAACAGTCCTGTAAACTGCTATTGACACTTATGTCGTTCTTAATTGAAGAGTTTCATCTGAAATATCTTCAAGCTATTTGTGAGTTTATATCATATGCTTTCTTCTGTGAGAGAAATTTCAAAAGTTATGATTAAATGCTCTTGAACGAAATAGATAATGACATCCGAGCTAGCACGTAAGGGAACCATAATTCTATTAAAGTGTTTCAATTTTTCATCTTAAACCATGTAATTAAAAAACGGGTTACTTTATCTAGAGTGGAACTTTTACAAAAGGGTAATAGAGGTCTACAATGTCATCATAAAATTTCACACATCAAATAACTGACATTTGAATCCATACGTTTTCATTTTCAAAAATATATAAAAAATATATCGTTTTACCATCCATTGACAATGAACAAGATGTTTAAACCGAATTTTAGTTTCCTTAACTTCAAAACCGTTCAAAATAACCTTAAATGAATACAACTAATTCGAATTCGGACAAATGTCACTTAACAAGTAGGGACTTTTATTCAGATGACCAGTATTATTGTCAACATTCACATTATACAAACATGGCATCAGAAGACGGTTTGAGGGCAATGTTGAGTCAAGTCAAACAGACGTTGCACATAACGAGGTTACCGCCCTTGTTAAAACCTCAGATCCCTCCCATCTAAGATGACATTGACCTTTAGCATGTCCTACACTTTAGATGTTTTATAGGAGCCCAAATGTGGCAAAAAATGACCATAATTTAGGATTTTCGTTTTCTTCGCAACAGGAGCTATGAAGTTTCGTGATTAGACATTGAAAATCTAATGATATGACTTAGGTTTTAAGAAACAACACAAATGTTTCTATTGTAAAGATTCGTCTCCCTTTGGCCAACTCATCTTAAATCGTTAACACGAAATGTATTAATATTGTACGTAGTAATGATTAAATGTAATAATAAGGGTACTTCTACCGCGCAATACTCAATACCACAAAGGGGTATGCTCAATGCGCAGATGTAATATAAGATGTAATACACGATTCTTTTATTCATAAAATGAAATTTCCATGGTTAGCTTATATCAATCTTATACCCACAACGCATGCATTTACATCCTGTTTCTGTGATGGTGAAGATATCCCATCAGGTGACTACCTTCTCTTGTCTCGAGGGTGTGTTAGGTGTGGGTGTCCTGTCCATCCAACCGTAGCCTACACGAACTCGTACATCTGCTAAATGGGTTGTCTCCCTTTGTTGTTCCCTTGTGGTAATGGGGTCATTTTAAAAAATGTTGATGTCATGATGTCATTTATACTAAGTAAACACAATTGAAACTTAATTGTAACACTTGGTTGACAATGCGTGAAAAGGGAAGCTTACTGCTAGAGAAGACGTATTTCTTGACAAGATTGAAATGTTCTGAATAAACATGAAATACACACAAAATTTAGAAGAATCCAAGTTAAGATAAGGAAGTTACATAGTTTTCCTTATCTCTAAGTAATACGAGTTGTTCTGTAGACTTGTTTTATCATTGAAAGGGATTACACTTCGGTAGGATAGGGATGTCATAAATCCTTCATTCTACTCCCTTATGCTTTCTTATATTACCTTATATATTTTATTATCAACAAAAACAGAGGGTCAAATCCAGGAACTCGCTTGTTTTCCCTTGTAGTTCATGCCTGACACACATGATACACCTAAACTTATTTAAAGGACTTAGAAAGTTCATTTCAAGCACATCTGATCTAAATTCGGGTACTACATTAAAGAAAACAAGTAGGGTCTAAGACAGCAACCTTGTCTTCCCCCAGTGTTATCCTTGAAGTCGCAGCCAGAGGCAAATATTAATCCCGGACCAGGATATCGGCCGGTTTGTCCACACAGGGGTCTCATAATCTGTCCACTCTGTGACTGACCTCTTGGCCGAGCGGCCTGGACAAACAAACCCTCGTGGTCACAGACAATACCCACACTCAGATAAGGGTTTAGAAGTTGTGCTGAGAACACTTCATAAATAGAGTTTTGAGTGTCTCTTCGAATAACATCCAATGGATTCAGACTAGTAAATGAGGGACGTTTTCATTTAATACGCGAAAATAACTTATTACAGCAAAATTATGATTTTTGTTTTAATGAGATTGAAACCCTGCAGCCGTACGCAACTTTTAGCCAATTCAAGGTGTTATACTTTGTAACCCAACCTCCTTTTCCTACCACCCCTTATCTTACCCAGAAGACACCCGTATTTGAGTCACGCAGAACGAGATCACAAGACGTCTCGGTGAGTGGTTGGGAATAAAGAGCGACATTACACCAGAGCAAACCGTCACGATATCTCCTGTGTTAGAGGAAGTAGAAACACACATACAGTTATAGCAAGCCATGCATGGAGTTAGCGTTTATGTTTATGTTTATAATATATATATGGCTGTTAGGGATTTTTCTCGTTGGATAAGGAGTTTGTTTTTGGGGGCATCTCTTGCTTCTGTTTTGGGTTCGACTGGACTGTACATGACTGTCGAAGGCTGGCTCGAAGAAGAAAGCAGTTCGTTAGATGTTGGAATTGGTCTTGTCGAAATTATTTGTCGAGTTGGCTGCAGTTTGCAGGAGTTATTCCTCTCTTACACTAATAGTTTAACCGAGTCCTTAACACAATAACAGCAAGCAAAAGCTGTCTTTAAAATCAACGGTATTACTTCTATTTACAATCTGCTATGACCCTACCGTGACGAATATCGAACGACGTAATTAGAGGCTTAACGTTTCTTGAATAATATTATTTATTACCCATATGGTTGAAAATAAGTGGTGACATATTTTCAATATGAGCACTAGTGCACATATCACTTTTGCCTAGCAACGATTGTTGTAGCGCGAGTTCCCGTATATTTTCGCCTGTGACGTCATAACATCATTGTTCGTGACGTCACTGTAGCCGGTCGTCGCAAGGGAAGCGGCAAGTTTCTTTGATATTTCTAAGATGGTAAAATGAAATAGAATCGGTAATAAAGAAATTATTACTCTCGGAAGTGCCTCATATGGCTTTTACGAAACTCGTCCAAATTTGTGCATAACCCTCGCTCTCGCTCGGGTAATACAAAAATTTACACTCGTTTCGTAAAGGTCATATGACACACTTCCTCGGGTAATAATCTCTATATATCATTCGATTTAGCAAGCATATTTATTAAGGTATTGCCAAGAAGCTTTTTCACAATTGCAACTGATCCATATGAATTTTACATTAATAAACCACAATAACATCATTATCTTCAATCTAAGCTACTGGCCTCTTCAAACCCCCTTTAGACAGGCGTCCGAAGAAATTGACCACAGGTAATGTTAAGTATGGGGACGTCCAGCTGTTCGTAATGGATTTACCTTGTACATTTCAGCCATTACTTCATTTGATTGATGGATAACGACATGACATGTATCATTGTCTTGATTATCTATTGACAAGAAGTATGGTGACCTTAAGTGCCATTATGTAAGGCTATAATTCTATAAGAGACTGAATGGAATGACATGGGTCACTTCACGTTGACCATTAAAATGACATTAAATCAGTATGCATGATGATCTCATTACGAGTGAAATAGATTATAGCAGTGTTGACAGTAAGTGATATGATGTAATGCATTGGACAAGTCATGCTATGTATAGGAATGGTAGGAACAATGAACAGTCCTCCCTGATAAATGATGTAAACATTAATGCCGTAGATGGAGACCTACTTGTTATTTATTTAGTATATATATAAAATGTATCAATGTTCCATCAAAAGTGTTCATGGTTGCCGGTTTTGTAAGACCAACACATAAACTTAATGAGGAAGTAATACAATCAAACGAAAGTATCGTATTTGATAAAGTGGTTGAACTTTAGGCTGTATTTAAAGTATCACGTCTTATTGTTACAGCAGAACATGAGACATTGTCCTTGTAAAATTGAAATAAACATTATACATTAAGAAGGTACACATTTCATTATCATGTCAGTGTCAACTAGAGCTCGAGTGACGTATGTATTGTTAGGAGACGTAATTGCAATTAGATGTAGATGTCAAATAACTAACCGATTATATAAGATGTATCCATAAGTAATTCTAATTATAAGAACATGACATGTATTCATCATGTCATGTAAAATGAAGTATTGTGAAATATACATGTATTATTGTTCTGTACATACCATCCCAAGTAGTCACAAAAGCCAAGACAAGATACGTACAAGATTGCTCATGTCAGAATAATATGTAAATGGATTTAGCACATAAAGCTCCTTAGTAAGATACATTTATTGTTACCTTGTACCTCAAGTAGTAAAAGTGGTGGCGATAAACCTAGCCCTTCAAAATATACAACATAGTAAAGGAATTCGGCTTTTGGTGATGTATAAGATGGCTCCCTATATACAAGGGTACACCATTTGTAAACGTGCTTCGGTAACTTCGGTAACATTTAAACGATTCATCTATGAAAACAGGCTTCAGGTGAATGGTTTATCAGAAGTTCCAGTTAAAATTAAGTATGGGTACCTACTCTATGTACCATTCTAAAAAATACCTAAAACTCGACAGTTTCTCTATTCACATAAGTGATTTGAAAGGTATATCATAAACTTCCTTGTCCATGAATGCATAAAAACAGATTAAAAAAATATTACATAACTGACTATAGCATCACTACTGGTAACGTTATCCCGCGGTAATAACAACTAACAAAGAATTATAAACCACACTATATGGTAATGAGTTAAAAGAAGGCCCTACAAAGCTTTTAACTGAACCACCATGTATTATATCATTTACTGTTGTTTTTAAAAGTCAGGATGACTAACATACTGTGACTATCATCCCTTGAAAGCAACACCTTTTTAAAAACCTTTACACAAACAAAGCTTTGCTCCCATCTTGTGGGCTAGGGGCAGAAAAGGTATCTCCTTACAGTTCGCTCATCTCTGTAGTCACGATTTCCCCCTGAACAATGTAAGTAAATACCTACCAACTTATTACAATAAAGTTTTCGCGAGGCAGGGTGAAAGCTAACCCCTGTTTTTTCGGGGCCAATATTTTCCAGTGTACACTGTGCAATTTTGGTTAGGGTATACGTGTCTGCCGTCACTACAACAGTTTCTGGGGGCCGTTGTACAAAACTACTTAACAGGTTAAGGTTAACCTAAGTGACATCCTTGAACATTGTGTTAAGGCTACCTTAGTGACTTAAGGCCAGTTAAGTGTTTTGTGCAACGGAACCTTGTAGGCATGCATGACATATTTGATAGCCAATAGTTAGAGGTGCAGCGTTTCAAACGGGGGTCTTTCCCATTCCAAGTTCTAGTTTGAGCAAGATAGAAAGGGTTACCTATAAGGCCTTTTAAGACTTAAATGTCTTATTTTATGAGATCCTATGTTAGCATGTGAGGATAGATTAAGGGTTTTCTTTCTACATATGATCCAGGGTAGATTGATTATTCCTTTAAGGCCGTTGAAGGTCAACTAATGTGAAATCTGAAGTGTACATATGGTGTAGTAGTGGTTAAAGTTGAGGGGTCTTCTATCTTCTATCCGGGTTTACTGTTCGCCATATTGTAAACAGACTGGGTAGTATCAATTACATGAATACAAATAGACCTGGTGTATGTTGTCTTTTGTCCTCGTATGAAGGTCGTCTGAATGAATGTGCTTATCTCAACATTTTGTACATTTCTTACATTCAGTCGAGCCTTGTAATAAACGGGAAAAGAAACCAATATAATTTGCAACATATATTTGTTATACAAGGAAATCCTTTTTCACCATAGCTTTTCATATTGTAAAGTAGAAGGTAGAAGGTACATATATTGATATTTAAGGCTGTATTCAATAGCATTTCAAATTAGTTATCATTTTGAAGTGAAAAAGGATGTAATTGAAGTTTGTTCATGAAATAAAACATTATTTTTGGAGAAAGATGTATATGCAAATGGTTTAATCGTATCAAAAAGGGACAAATCATCTGTATATCTTAACTAGAAACAGAAAACCCTGAGAAACGAGAGAGATAAAAGTACAGAACAAATAAAGACTTATAAGCCCCTCAGCTTACAGTAACAACTTGGTTATCTCCATTCCTTCCGTGGTCATTAAAGCATTCCAAAGACACACTATTTCACCTTATCTGCTTACTGTGGTCTTGCGTATGTTGCTAATGTTTATTCACGTACCTAAAGGCACGTGGAATATGTTATAAAGTGTAAGATATCTCATTTGCGACCCTGGATGCATGGTCAAAATACTCGAGTGGACAGTGGACGCACGATAAAGATGCTTAACTTGACCAATGATGGTTGGTCGAATACTTAACTGGTCACTTATTGTGTGGTCGAAATCCTGAACTTTTCTCTGGACGCATGGTCAAGATACTTAAACGGACAGGGTGGCTTTGGGAAAATAGTCAACTGAAATAGGCTGAAGTGGATATTTAAAGAATGGTCGAAATAATTATCTTGACTCGTCGAAATAATGTAGGCGACGTCATCAAAGTGTGGTTTTAAAGAAATAAAAAAAATATGTTAAATTTGAAGAGTATGTATGTAAAAGTTGGTTGTTAAGGAAAATGATTAATGGTTTACTAGAAAGGCTGTTGGGTTACTCTTTCTAAGGACTTAATCCAATTAATCATATATTATACACATTCTTAAGTTTTAATCATATATATGACATACATACTCAACTGTAGCAAAATTTATAATATGAAGTCCGATCAAATGTAAATACGATGTCATAACGAGACATATATGGCAATCGACAAAATCAGTTATAAAACCACATTACATAATGAACACTTGTTCAAAATAAGACGAATAATCTCTCATTTCATGAACAATAAAAGCGTCAACATCATATGTGTAGATACTCTCTCAACTCGGGTTTCTAAACAAAACCAAACAAGAGACAAAGACTAATCTATATTTGGAAGACATTGACAAAAACTAAAGATGTTGTCTGGGTTGTCTCGAAAACATGGGTCATTTTTTCCAGAAATGTCATTATTCAAACCTTGATTCTGTGTAGGGATATATGCTTAGGGATGATCAGGCCAAGAACAGGCTATTCTAACCTGAGCCCAGTTAACTTCAAGAGTAATTCACACATAGTGGATTGAAATGAATCTTGTAATAAACACTTTTTTCAAGTAATGATGATTTTCTGATGAATTCATCTCCCACTTGCCGTTTAAAAGAGTTAAATTCAATTTGATCATGAGAGTATATTAAAAGAAAAAAACAAACAACATAATCGTTCCAAATAAGCATCGCGGGGAAACTTGCTTTTTACTGGCCTTATCTAGTTTTACTTTTGCTGACAGTACAACAGGAGTAAAACCTGATAGACGTTATGAGTTGCAATGAAACCTCAACATGATGTCTGATTGACAAGTACCGAGTCATAACCTAACCCTGATTTGAATGCAGTAGATAAGGAGGCTTACCAAGGTTCGAACCCTGACCTCTCAATTCATAAATTCTACTTCTACTGAAGTGAAATCTAAGGGTGAAACTTTCCGGAATGTTACAGTCTTCATGTCTAATGCAGCTATTGTGATTAGATAACTTGCCAAGACAAACAAAAACAGATCAAGAACACGTCAAAGATATGGTTTTCTTTGGTGTTGGTTTCTAGTGTTATATTGGTTTTATTTCTTAAAGGTTGTAGGCTGTATCACAATTTATAGAAGCAAAACAGTATTTTCGAAATTGTCTAAACAAATGGTTTAGCATTTTTGATATTAAAATATCTAAAATAAATTGCGGTCGTCTTGTGTCGGACAAGAAATATGTTTTTGTTATTGGTAGGAAGTGGTTTTAATGACACTTATGACTTCCTTTTGACTCATATAAGTTTTTCGGAATACTTGTGTCAAGACGTGGGTAGTCAGTCAGCAAACACAAGATGGACATCTGTCAGAAACCGACTTGGACAGTCAAATGTTGTTTTCACTTTGGACAGTTCAACTCTCGTTTATGATTTGATTGTATATTGAGGGGGGTATTTATGTATATTGAGCAAGCACAATGAAGAGTTCAAGGATTTAAATGATGAAGGTTGCAAGAACACGCTAAAAACAAACAAGGAAAATAAATGAAAGACAGGATTATTTTTAGATTAATGTTGGCTACGCAAACGAAAGATCGGACAAGAGGACAGAACAAAACCATGGATGTACAAACATAGTCATCTAAAATCATACCATAACAATATCATCAATAAAATGGATTCTTGAAAAAGTAAATCCCATTCGCTTATTACGTCAGGGCTTTTGTCAGTACTGCTACCCTGTCTGAACTACTAACAAATCAAAACAACTCATGGAGAAATATTGTGGACCTATTCAGAGAGAGGGAAAAGAGGATACGTGCCAGAGCGAAAAATGGCTGATGCACGAACCAACTATATATATACCCCATTCAATATTATTTTTTAACCTATAATATAATTAAACGAAATGCAATTTTCATGTGACTTCTTGTTACAAAACATACTAAAATACACACTTTCAGAATCAATTAAGTTGAACAATTAATTTATAGTTTTCGATTATCAGTATATGCGTCTTTAAGTAAACACTTATTATTATACACGTACATCCGTATCTAACTGGAATGTTTTTGAAATAAACTATTGATTTAGTTTAGCTACTCATTACATGACAACTTAATTATCGTAAACCAAATGCCTTACATTATCCTCTACCTTATCTTATCTTTGGCCCTTTTTGTTTAAATGGATAGACACATATAACAAATACATGAAGTTTATTTTCTCTGTCACACCTTGTTCTTACTTCAGTAGAAAAGTAAAATCTTAAAAGCTAACATATTATTTTGAGAAGAACCCACAAACAAGCAAAAGAGATCACCAGCGAACAGGTAAGATGTTCACCTGTTCCCCTTTGATGTTTGCCGACTACAGGTGGGAATGGGGGACCAGGACGTGTTTACCTCACCTGCCGGCGTTGTTTAACGCAAGCAAAGATAGGAAATAGTTCACTTTATCGCTTCTGACCCGCAGATTTTAACCATGGCACATTCCTGTCAGCCATTTTGTTCATTACGTCATCACTGTTGTTGATGCCTCTCAATGTACAGCTATTGTCTCAGGGCAAGCTGACATTTTCTTCTCTTATCAACAGACTTAAATTGGAATAATTCATGTACCATGTGATCATATTCCATGTCGATTCAAATTTTGAAATAACCATAGTCTTCTAACAGAAGAACTTCTGATATTTTCACCCAAAACAAGTAAAGTTTTATTCCTAACCATTGCACATATCGTAAGTTAAGCAGTTAACTATTTGATGATGGTTATGATTAGCAGGTACGGTTCATGATGAATCCAATCAACTAGCAAAGCGTTTCAAAAAGGTCAGTTCTGACATGAGCACTGGTACTTTTAAATATCCCATCATTGTATCTAAGGTCATTGACTTATTCAGTATCAAACATTTGCTTCTGTATACTTCCGATTTAGATTTCTCGTTATCAATATCCATCCTGTATTCCCATCATCACCCAATAATCAAACCTTTTCGCAGACTACTGAAGTCAAGACAAAAGTCCGATTTCCTGGAACCCTTAAGAAATTGAAGTTCTTCAGAAAAATATCTTTCTTTTCTTCATATTCAAGCATAGAGGAGAATATTTTGTCACCAGGATGCGACAGGGTTAACTACTTCGTTCTGTTTTAGTGCACATTTTCTAATCTCTTTTGTAGAACAAGGGTCAGATTATGTTTTTATGTCTGCCTGTTTTCATTATGCTGTCAATGCAATACGTGAAGTTCAAGGTATGTCCTGAGACCCTAATCAAAAGTTGATTCAAGAAAACAGTTGCATTAATCAACCATTGTGTTAAAACGAAATTCAGAATTCCTACCAACGTTCAAGACAACACTACCAACTTACATGACGAGTTTGAACCATTTGAACTATGTTGAAAATGTTCTCGTCTCTTCTGACAGACAATACATAAACTTTGATCAAACTATTTGAAGAGAGTCGTTGTAGATAATCGGTGCTTTCACAAAGAATGTCAGCTATGGCTGTTAGATGATGACAGACAATGATGACAGGTTGTAAATACTACAGTGGTAAAATATCAGCTTTAAATCAAGATTTTTAGGGGTTCGAACCCAGCAGAGGGACCGGATCTGCTGCAAAGATTTGTACCACAACTTCAGCTTGTACAAGGCAGGATTTCATCCTTCCCCTAAGCACATTGAAATTAATGGGAAGCTACATTTAACCTCGTATAACTTCACCTCAGTCGCAATTGATTATTACCCGTTTATTTCTGTTTTCACTGTAACCATAAATCAGATAACATTTTTATCGACCATAATGATCGTATCTGCTAATGTACCGCTCACAGCAAATATCATAAATCAGGGGGAGGAAATTGGAACAGCCTTCGATAATGATGGATCAACTTCCGGTGTGCCAGTAGAGGATTCATGAACTTTCCAAAGGCTTCGGGTGGTTGTTGGAGATCATTAGTAAGATTAATAAGATCAATATTCTAAAGGCTGACACGCCCGTAAAACTTCCCCCTTCAACTTCCAGTTATGCCGAGTCGAGACTCAACTTACCAAAATAATAACACAAACTATCTTTCAAAATCGAAGAAACGTCAGGAGAAATTAATTAATTTGTTATATGAGATTGCAATAACTTGAACTCTATACACTTGACTTTCTGCAACACAGGCATAACCTCTGTACAGTGAACGTCAACTGTTGATTACTTTACGTAGTCTAATAAAACAGTTGAACTGAAATAATGAGGGACGAAAACCAATTTTCTCCTTAAATGAATCACCATGCCCATATCAATAAGTTTAAATTCCGCCCTATGAGTGACGTCACTACTCGACCAGATGTTGTCAGTGTCACTCGGTATAGACATGGTCTAGAATCTATGGCTATGTACAAGCTGTCAATCAAAATGTGACATCGATTCTGATAGATCGTCATTCAATAGCAATAGACTCTGACTAAAGTAATTCAACAATTACCGAAATAACTTTCAAGACCATACTGGTTTGTGGATGTCTAGACTCGCTCGAACAGTTTAATCGAAGGTTACCAAGACCAAACCCAGTGAAAACTGTGAGAAGTGTGATACCTTTACCATGATTAAGGTACCCAGGTGTTAAGAATTGTTACATATCCTCACCTCACAGCGCTGTTAGTGTAGGTCACAACTACAATTTTATAATCGGCACTGGAGCCAATGGACATCCATTTCTTTTCAATTAATCCATTCTTATCTTTGCCGAGAAGCGAAATTTTATTTGTTTTTGAATTCTACACACAATGTCCCCGTTGTAGGCATTCCAAAGTTACCAAGCATGGCAAACTGAGTCAAATTGTTGTTTTATGTTCAAATGATTGATTATACTGCCATCTGTTTTAATGTCTGCAATATGCTTTTCAACCAGCTGTGAACGTTCGATACAATGTGCTCGCACCAGTCGTTCATAAGTTGATCAATACTGATCAAAACTATGCAATACCAGCATACCTCTCACAGTGTGCCAACATCGACTCATTCAGCCAGTCTAGTCAGCGAACATATAACAACGATTGCAGTTAAGCATTGAACTTATACCCAGTAACTCATTTTGCAAGATTTAGGAATGGGTCTTTAGACTTAGAGCCAAGACTTTGAACCTTAGGATTGTCATAGATATGAATGTTTACAAGTTGGTTTCAATCAGATATGATAAATTAACCATTTTATCATCATTCTTCAATGGTTGTTCAATCAGATATGATAAATTAACCATTTTATCATCATCCTTAAGTGGTTGCACCACCTGTATCTTTGTAGGGCACTGAAGCCAATAAGTCTTGATCAACTTCAAATCGATGTTCTTCAAATTTGAGAACATCACCGAGGTGATAGTAGGTTTGAAGTTGAATACACGTTTACGTCAAATGAGAAACTAGGCAAATATCAAGAAACTCCAGTCATTTACAATCCAACAAATACACAAATAAATACAAGTGAAAAGGTCTTTGGAAACCGGTGTGTCTTTCTCCATATTTGTTCAGTTTTAGGGTGCAGCAATTCTTGAGTAGAAGACGTCAATTTGATACGAATGTCGGCCGACGCCACTAGGCTACTTTGCGCTTAAAGGGGCAGGAGAACGTATTTTGAAATTGTTTTAAAATATATTTAATTTTTTACTGATAATTGTACGATAATACTAAATGTATTATTTTTATGGTGTCAAAAATCACATTACACAAACCAAGCATCTATAGTCAGTGATCAAATCATAAACATTCACATAAATTTCCTTTGGTGGCCAGTTTTGTGTGAACATATTTAATTAATTTTCTGTAAGAAAAAGGAATCGCATGCCTGAACTTTTCATTATATATTTTATCTATTTTTGCTTCATCAAATCGAAATACATTGTCTTTCGATTTGAACCAATTATTTTCATTTTCCTGAAATCTCATTGTATTCCCCCTAAAAACGTGCTACTGCGCCTTTAAAGCCTGTGGCATGGTGCACTTTTGACGTACAGGCCTCAAGGGGGACTGAGTTTTGTTTAAACTTGTCGCAACCTCTAAGTATTGCGCATAAACCCTGAATGCCTCCAATCTCCTCGTAAGCCCGTGACGGTAAATATATTTTGGAGCTCCTAATATTTGGGTAAGTTCTCAAGGAATAATTAGCTAATATAACTTCATTTTAACTAATCCCGCGGTGCGGGTCTGGTCGAATGTACTCGCTAATTAACATTTGTTCGCGTCAATAAGCTGCTTACTTAACCTTCCCCTGTTAAGAATCTCGAGGTATGTGGTGGAATTTGTGGGGACAAGCATATGGTTAAGACTGGTGTTATACCCTTCACCTTTAACGTAAGAAATCCGATTCTTGACATTTCAATTAAATAAACGCCTTTTTATGGTTACAAAAGACATAATTGACACATTAAATCGATAAAAAACATTTCTTGGTAGATTTAGATGAGAATATGCATTTTGAATGAATGAATGAATAAAAAGGATTTACATTTGCAATACAAACATATTTGTATAATATGCATTTTATCATTTGACAAAAGATTATCTTATTTCTTGCCAGATTTATTTGAATTATAGATACCATATTCTAAAGTCAAATCAAGATTACAAAAGTTTTTCGGGTACTGATCATGTAGGAACGTTTTTGCTTCTGAAAAGGGAAACATTTTTTTTCAAAGAAAGAAAACGGTATGGATAAACATATAACCTTGACCATTACCATATCAAACCACTTGATGATTGGCTAACTTCGTATAGAATGAAAGGGTAGAACAGAAGATTTTAACCTTTTATTTGCAAGTTTTAAATTTTCATTCTTATTGTGAAGTTTTCTCAATCAAAGGAACCATGCAACAGTTTATTTTTTATCAGATGTAAGTAAAGTGGTATTATGCACACAGTTTATCAAACATCAATATAGGGCATGAAATAGATGTTTAGAGAAAGGCATTATACAGAAGGAAGAAAGGAGTGGTCTACGATTACTCAGTTTCTTTCATTTCTACTTTCTATCGTCCGACATCCTTACATCCATTGACAACTTCACATATATGAACGAAAATAAATGTATCTTGTTCACGTATCCAGATCAAGCATGGAATGAATAAATGCGTTTATAGCATGACGACACACACATACAAGAGTTCGCAATGACCAACTTGACTGCCTTTTGTAGTACAAAGGATATATCAAAGGATCCGAGCCTATTGGGGTGCAGAGTAAATACTTGAACACATATAGATGTACATATGTATGTACAACATCCAATGCAAATATGAAATTGAACAGTGACTGTCGTTGAATGTAGATAAATAGGTCACAATTTGACGTGATATAAAGATTATATTGTTTTTTATTTGGTTAAGTTCTAAACTTTCGAAAATGAATATTAGGTGATCGTTTTAAGTTTGAAGATATGAAGGTGATTTTAAAACAATGTAGTAGTATCGACACAAATGTTGAACCCCGGATGACAGAACGTAGGGCCATGAGGTTTATCCATTAGGCCACAACGCTGGTTAGACACAAATGATAAATGAATTTAAACTTCTGTATATAAATTTTCAAAATTTAAATGTGTAAGGCGTAACTGTGAGTACATAGATGATTTGAAAATGTCTGTCGTATAAAAAGTAAAATGATATGAATTAGTATCATATTCTTGATGGAGACTGAATGATCTCACGATTAGGAAAGGGTGTCTTTGGTATATGCATTCACTCAACAAAAAGATTTTCATGCCTATCAATATGTCAATATTAAAGTGTTTGATAGTTGATATTACAAATATAATGCATATCAAATGGAATATCATGGTAGATTCCATATCATTTTTACCATAATGGGATTAACAAGTTCACTTCGGGCATAATAATGTCGAATCAACATGATCAATATAAACTGACACCATAAGTGACACTGACACACATTGATTTATTACTCTATAGAAATCGAGTGCACGCACGGTAATTGAACTGAATTGCACGACCTTAGCTAAAAACGTAACACGGTAGACACCAAAAAATGACGCAAGAACTGTGAATCAATAAGTATAAACAAACGGTGCTGTGAATCAATAAGGATAAACAAACGGTATGTCTAAACCCCTTCCGTGTCCAGGCCTTACCTGTATTCCCTTGACAGCTTCCTAGCTTTTATACCATAACTAGTTTCGAAAGTACACGTAATGTCACACAGTGAGATATTGTCTGTAAATAGCCAGTGGGTACAATATAAGGGTTACTAATCAGTATCCTTGTCATAACCCAACGAAAAATTATCAATTTCTACCATACTTCACACTAAATCCCAATAGATAACATAGGAAAGGTTTTAGTCAAAAGTATACCCATATTCATAAATTCACAGAAACATGAAATATTATTTAAAGCTGCACTAAGCATAGCTAATCATGTATTTTCAAATATTCTCGTTGAGCCAGTATTTTCAATTGTGAACAGGTAACAGGTAAGGTCTAGTTTTTCAGGCCATCACCTCGGGTGACAGACCCATTCACTCGTGCATTGTCGTCATAACTTTAATAGATATAATAAAGCCATTGCTTGTCAGAGGCGAAGGTATTATTTGATTTATAGCTGCATACATGCTCATATTTGTTTTACTTCTTTCTTTGCACATGCAAGTATAATTGAGAATATTTTGTTTTCGATTAAATTATTTATTAATTTTATTTCCACTTTTGCGACTTTGTAATAGCTTTTTATTCAATTTTAAGAAATTCAGATTATGACTGTCTATCCCCCATATCACATAGCATCCAATAGTAGAACATGAACATATTGTTAACAGTAACTTCTATTTTGGCTAAGGTTTGGTAAAACATAGAGTAAGGTATCACCGGACAATCTTTGAAACACTTTGTCTTTGATATTTTCATTACAATATAAGACAGGTATGTACACTTTTGTACATTACATGTACACTTTTATACATGTACACTTTACACATGTACCCTTTTATACATACATGTACACTTTTATATATGAACACTTTTTGCACTTGTCCTCATAACGCATCAACTTATCATCCAGACTTACTAGTTGCACCTATGAATACACAAAACGAGATTGCTGCTTCTCTTACAAGAAATTCCAGTCATGATTACAGCAACTGCCACACAAAACAATTTATATTTAGTGACACGCCTGCCTTTATGGCGTTTAAAAAGTAAATTAGGTCAAACTGTAACATGAAGAAAGAATGTGCAACAAGTGAACTGAGAGCGGAACGAGGAAATTATTACGAAATCTGAAGTGGACCACTTTATCAGTTATGTTTATAACGATAATTAAAGTGTGTTCAAATGCAAGATTTTCTGGGAAATGACTTCTTTATTTTGAAAAAAAAAAACACGAGTATTTTCATACGTTTTTAATAAAATGTCCTTATTTAGAAAATATTGTTTTCTTATAATGGTCACATTCAATAACCAACAAGAAAGACCTTAAATATTCCAGTTAGGGCATCACTTACTCAACATTATGTTAGTTCATAAACTTTCGTTAGCATGCATCACAATGATTTTAGCGTCTGATAGGTCCATTTGGCCGGACACTTTCAAGTGTGTGACATTTTGATAAATAATCTTCTTCTGCATTATATTTCGGTATTATATGGACATTTACAACATGACTTGAGAATGATATATTAAGAAATTTGATCGACGACGCGAAACATACAAGCCTTGATTTCTTTCTCGTGTTACTCAAGTTCATTGAAGTGTGACAAGTCTCTAGGATTACAGCTGGTTATTTGGGTTATTGTTACAGTTTGAGGTAAGTCTCGACATATCAATGAAACTCAAATTAGCAGTTGAAGAAAATAAGGCCTTAAGCGATGCTTGCGGTTAATGCAATGAGGTAATAACAGGCTCTAGCTTGTAATCTTCATTAATCACACGTCATAGTTACCTCTCCGACCTATTAAAGACCGGTTTTGAAACGATTCAATTAGCTACCATCCAACTTGTTAATTCATTTGAAGCCACATTGAAAACAGTTGTGTGAAGACGTTCATATAAATTTGAGATATCAAAATTAGATTCCTAAACTTACATTTGTTTCAATATAACACAACCTGAACTAAAATGGTACAACTGTGCCCTTATAGATAACATGAGGTCTAGTAGACTCTGTGTTATGGTTGAAAAGACACGGGTAAAGAACATACCCCTGCTTCACACCTCGTAGGAATGTCTGGAATTCAGTCACTATAGGATCTTGTAACTAATACGCACGATTAAACAACAACAGTTTCCCAATTTTATACAGATAAATTAAACAAGCTTTCTTTTATCACCACGAATCTCCACTTTGATGATGGATATAATTAAAGTATCACACTGATGATGGTAACCGTACTTTAAAAGAAGTGTTACTACTTTAAAGGACATAATATTGTTTTCAAAATAATCAGGTTTTATCGGCTTTATCCAATTCATTTAGCTTCATACCTAGATATACGGATTTATTTTTAAACCATTGAATTATTGAATATATTTTAGCATACATCCAATTATTCATTTTGCTCCAAGCAGTTATGAAAACAGGGTTGTGGAATAACGTCTGGCGTAATATGAATACCACACACGAGATTGTGTATAAATAATTAATACAAAAGGAAAAGCTGGTTTCACGATACAACCATCTGTCACGGCTGTTTTTTAATCAAGCATGCATTTCCTTAGCAAGCCACGAAGTAATTCATTTCATATTGCGAAATACATGTCAAAATATTTATCCCCTAAGATAACTGAAATGGATGATTCACAGTGACTTATAGCGACCTTGCAAAACCGGTGATACGGTCTATCAAGTTGAGAAATTTCTTCCTTACAAAACAGGTATTTCATTCACTGTGGAAGATTTCCTCTTTTCAAAACCACCGATGTTGATTTACTAAGGACACCACATCACAATGTTGTTCCAGTTGTAAAAGATCGGACTCCTCTTCATGGTTGGATTGTTGTTATTGTTGTTTTAGGCTCAACTTGTTCTCACACAAGGGGATTTTATCTCCGTTATGGTTGGTTTAACTAGTACAGACAAGGTTAACTTAGCCGCCGAGACAGGTGCACGAACTGACTTGTGTAAGAACAATACCTTGTTGCAGATTTTCTGCTGCACAGTATATTGGAGATCTGTTGGGTTGCTTCTAGTTTTGATTTTTCATGAAAAGGGTGATGTGTGATCAAATATTGATTTAATAATAATAAAATAATGTAATACAAAGTTAGGGAAGTGTAATCTTTAAAGAGTATTGTTTAATATTTACGTTAACTTCCTTATATTGTTAAGTAGGTATATACAATGTATGTATGAAGTTCAGGGTATGAACTTTGGTTTCTAAATTATAATAGGAACGTTAAACCCTCTCGTTTTTATATTTAATGACAACATCACGATTGGATATAACTTACGCATATTTGCATGAATTTAATAAATGCTAATTCTGCAAAACGAAAACATCCCACAAACAATAAGAGATTTAGATGATCAGATAATGCCCAAATACGGTGACATTTCCCATCCGACGAGGAGCTTAATATAACATTTCACAATTTTTCGAAAATATGATATATTTATTTTCTAATCTTCCACAAATGTTGTGTTATGACTTCTAGTAAGCTAACATTGTGTAGTCAATGTTACGGGAATGTCCCCAGTCAAATAAACTTCCCTTATCGACGGTGCAGTAGGGAAGAGGGAAGTGATTTCGGTAAATATACTCAGGGAGGGGCCCGCTAACATAACGTTATCCGCCAAAAATGGATAATTCTTTTCTGACAAATGGGAAGTTTGGAATAGGTTGATAAAAACTATTTGGAGAATGATAGAACAAAGGGGAAATATTTCAGAAAAATAAAATTAAAAATGGGTGTCTTACAATTTATCAAAAGAGATAGGGCGAAAGCTAAAAATTTGCTTAACAGATTAAGGATATAATGGGTATGCAAAATAATAGTATTGAAGCACGAAATGTAAACAAAGTTGTTGATATTTGAATAAAATAAAATATAAAATGATTGGAATAAACCTATATGTAGAAAAAAATGTTAACTGAAATGAAAATGGTGTGTATGGAATTAAAAGTGCATGCATGTATGTGAAAAAAAGGGTAAAACGTGTGTTTGAAATCTTTCAAATCGCAATTTTATAAAAGTGAACAAAAACTTACGATATGTGGAGGGTAGTGATGTTTATCCAGTTTGCGTTGATATCTTCTCTGCAGCACCTGTGCATCAATTGCATCTTTGATACCCCAAGCATTGATATCATAGCTGGTCTTATGTTGGTCCCCCTCTTGACCGTATTGCTGTTTGGGGGCGTTCAGGGCCCTTTTAATCATCATGGCATCAGCCCCTACGTGGGGCACGTTGTCAGGTATCCGAATTTCGGAGGACTTTTTATCGCCTCCTCTTTTCATATTCTGTTGAACAGACAGAGCGCTTCTAATACCCAGCGCATCCTGATCTATCCTGGCGCCTCCGATTCTTGGCACATGGCTATTGCAGTAGATCTCCCGATCTTCGGGTTCAACTTGGTTAGACCAATAGTTCTTTAAGGTGAGAAACTGGCCACAGGTGAAACATTTAAAACACGTCTTGTGAAAGACGACATCGTGGACGGGGCCTAAACGTTCCTGTTGATACACAGTCGCCTTACATCGCTGACACTTCTGTTGATCAAGTCCCGGCCGGAGGAAGAGCGAACTCAATCGCCTGTAGCCTCTTTCAATGGAGGCAGCTTCATCTTCTTGCATCGCCATGTTGAAGTGAAGATCTTTAACTATTACAGGTAAAATCCAGGTATGTCCCACTGAAAGAGAAAATGACAAGCCATGCTTATATCGATCAAACAATGTCGCCTAAATATAGCGGGATCACGTCGAGAACAGGTCTTACCTTAGCGCGTTAACAGCGAGGCATGTCGTGAACAGGTAATTTTCTCAGGTAACAATCACAGGTAAGGTCCGAGTCGACATTTTTTAAGATGAACTGTGTTGAACAACGATGTCTTTGTCCCCTGATCAAAACATTACATCCCACGAGGCCTGCCTGAGACCGTTTGTGAATGTCTCGAGTCCCGTGAACAAACGGTGGACGAGTCCAAGTTTGACAGCGGGGGTGAAGGAATGTGGGCTCAGCCAAGCATATCTCTTCAAACTTGTGGCTGCGCTGTTAGCAGTCGAGACGTTAAAATCAATTCCTTTATGGGGTTACGGTGATAAGGTCGTAATGGGGCAGTGAATGACACATAAAAATGAACTTTCTGTGTTAAAATTGATTGTAAAATGAAATTTCAATTAACTTGTGATATGAAATGTTTTATTTTTGTAGGTTTTGTTTGTTTCATGAATTTTTTAAGCTGTTCCCATTAATCGTATACAAAACAAGCTTAAGAGAAACTTTAAACCATTTTTTTAAACACTGTGCAAGACAGACCATAACTTATACGCTTTAGGATACAATTTCACTTGCAAATCTCTGTTTGTTTATGCAATTAGGCAGCTAACCCATTGCGTATTGTTTGATTTGAATTTATCTATAAGTGTTGACATAGTATATACATGTATACTGATCATTGATAAAACAAATTCATTTTCATTTGAACATTTTGAAATTTGGTTTTGAATTTTGAAATCATTACTCAAAGTCAACAATAAGTATGGTAGAGAAAATATATCTATATTCATAATCACGTACCACTGTATAAAATGTCATGATGTACTTGCATAATGGGCCTGTGGTCCCTCTACAGTAATCCATTCATTCATTCATTCATTCATTCATTCATTCATTCATTCATTCATAATCATGAAAAATTATTTTATCAATGCTTTATTAAGGGAAATTTGGCGTTTGCATGCTTTAGCTATAATTTCTGATTCGACGCCATTGTATTGACATCAAGTAGAGAACCAAACAATATCATAATCCTATTCGAGTGACGTCATCGGTGCTTTAGACTATGCCAAGACGACAAATATGAAACTGAAGGGACCTTTCATCTACATAGGTTTTAGTACACCAAGTTTCACAAAGCTAAATTAATATTGCAATTCTTTAGAATGCTTTAACCTATATTAAATATATTCTTTCTGCACTTTTATTTTATCAATATGACACATTACATCTTTAAGTCAAAGCACCCGGAATAGAAATAAAAAAAATTCAATTGAATTTTGAAAATGTTTAAAATAATAATTTATCGTTTAAATCATTTTATGACAAACTACTTGTTATTTGGTATTGACTTGACATTACTGAACGACACAATATGAAGACAATTTACTTATAACGTACACAAGTACACGATATTTCCAAATGTTTGTCGAGTACGAGCTTACAAAGACAATGATGCTTCATTAATTCCGGACAATAGCCTACATACATGTATGTATATATTGTGAACAAGCAGAACTCACAAATACTAACATTTCCTGGTACATATACCATATGTAAGAAATGTGTCGGTTACACCGCCTACAAGTATCTGGTGATCTTCCGCAATAACCTCGCTTGTATTAGATCTCTGTCAATTACGCAGCTTCACCATGAACTTTTGAACTTTATATTTTGAAACTTTCGCTCCACTTAAGCCTTTACATGCTGAAGTAAAGCTCAATTTTAGCCTCGGCATACTTTGATAAACCCTTAATAAAGTTTATGCTTAGCTCTATCGTATGCTGAACTCATCCCATTCCCATGATGTGATCAGTTGCATGAATAGGAAAAATGATGAAGCGTTAGATGTAACAAAATTGATGACTCGACGGAAAACTTACATTAGTTACTTACTTAAATGGTGTTTATATCAAGGTTTTTCAATTACAAGAAAAGCCTCCTTGTGTTTAATCTTCAATCTCATTGAATTCGTATCGAACCGACCAGTCGTACCTCGCTATGTTTTATTTTATCTGAGAAGGTTTTTGACTATGGATTCACTGCAGAAAGGACTCAGATAACGTCAATTAAAGTATATACAAGAAGGAAATATGAAAGAACTTTGTTATATTGTAATACTCTGATATATGTTTCAAGTCGGAATTGTTTGCATCATACACATACTCTTGTGGAAATTAATCAAAATTTAGTTATAAATCTCAACCTCGCTAAATGATATATACTGACACGTTGCCTATAAAGATATTTCTTAGTGTACAATGTTTAAAAAGTTAAATAAAGTTCAAACAAGAATATTGTTGTGTACCATGTACCACCATTATAGCATTTGCGGTGAGTCCTTAATCAAACGGTTCCTGGCAGTCAGTAATGATAGCTGTTCTTCTTCAACGCAAACTCTATCAGAAGATATCTCATTACTGAGTTTGATTTGACATTGCGCTTTACAATGTACAGGTTCTTGCATCGGGGCGGGTTTGAATTGAAAAGATCTTAACGAAGCAACCAAACCTGGTGATATCGACAGTGGCTCATTTATTATATATACAATTTTGACATATTTTGATGTCTCCAAAGATTGAGCAAACATCCCAAAGTCAGAAACCAATCGCTAAACCAGAATGGTTTGACATTCCTATCTTTCAAAGACAACGGAAACAACAGATACGAATTCGCTGTACATCCATGACTGCAATTGGGCCGCAGTTCTGTATTATAGTTCTGACTCATTTATAGTAGGAATGGTCATGCTCTAAGAAGGCTGTTTGCGGACGAATGATTATTTGAAGTTCGAAGTTATTTCGAACCCGAACCCTTTCTCTACAATGTTGTTGACAGAAGAAAAAGTGTGCAGTTTGGTTTAGTTGAACTAAAATTCTAGCTCAACAAATCATAACGATGTTACTTGTATCCTTCCTTAAACCACTAGCAGTTATAGGGACTCAACTGACCCTTCAAAATATCCCCAAATCGCATTTGCCTCATCATCAACACAATAAAAGGAGTATAATTAAACAATGAAATGTTACTTAATCATAAATCAAGATTAACGACACAGGTAATGGTGATTGTGAAATGATTACTTCAAAGTGAATATAATTCTTCTAATGTTTTATGTTAATGGATAAATACATGGAAATACGTTTCAATATCGTGGCTCTAATCTAAAACCTCCCAAGGCTAAGGCCTTTCAGTTCTGGAGGAGACGATGGCAATAAGTTTTAAGAGAAAGGCCCCTGTCGAGAAATCTCCAAAGTTGTACACTTTATGAACCCAGTGGACCAATGTTTTTTGTGTGAAAATAATCAATTCCTCTTGTTTTATTCAGGAGAAACCGATTATAATAGTTTTTTTAAATCATCACTGTAGCCCTTATCAGGGGTCACAAGAGTTTATGGATGAACGTCCTGGGATGGGAAATAATTCCCATAATTCCCATCTTAAGCGGAATAACTTAAATCCCGAATTTGTCGCAACGCATCTAAATTAATGTTAATAAGTTGACAAGTTTATTCTTCAACTATGACAGACAATTACTCCGAAAATGTGTCAACTGTCTGAAGCCTCTGGCTATATGTATAAGTAGACAACACATACACTAGAATGGGCTTCTTTATCATTTACAAAGTAAGAACGTGATCAACATTAATATACACATCCAGAAGGACTCTTCTCGTTATGGACCTATATGTCAGGTCGTTAAACAACCTCCATCCCCACTCCATAAGTTTTGCAGAAACAATGTAATTGAAGATAAGATACATTTTCTGGTTGATTGTGACTTTAATTCGGATCTAAGGTATAATGTAAGGCAGGATATTTCCTGCGTCAATCCTTTATTCACACAGTTGTCCTCAACAGCCCAGTTTGTATTCTTATTACGTAATGAGAGGTTTGTTAAGCCTCTTGCCGCTCTATTAATAAAAATGTATAATAGTCGTAAGCATGCCATTTGCTTCAATAATACCATTTAATATAAAATCACCTAAATCCCTTGTATATGTTTGTATTGTTATGTACATTATCATATATATAAATGTGACTCATTTTAGACATTCTTGTGTCTCACAGGCCTTGTGGTCGGGTGGTACGCCTTTTTTAACATGTTTTTTTACAACGTCTGAATCAGTCCATGTACCACGTGACACATAAATAAAATATTTTCTTCTTCTTCTTCTTCTTCTTCTTCTTCATGAAACAATTTAGACGACATCAAACTTACCCCCGTTCGCTTTCATATGATTACTGTGTATGATTGAAATACGCATTGTTCATTGTTTTCAGTTTATACTTGAAATTGGGTTATATGAATGCAAATTCATGCAGCAAAGGAAGTAATAGACTTAAATCATATCTGAAAGTGATCATCAAGGCCGTCTATGAATGTACACTTATCATAGAAGATAACAAGATACACAACATTGCTTGAGAGTCGTTGCTCGTTTGAGTGATACCTCATTGGCAGTGTTTGAAATAAGCCTAGGTCCGTAGGCCCGACACCGACAGTTATTCACAAGGGCCCACACTTTTCAATATCTGCAGGTCCTTACAAGCTAACAGTTTTTTAAAAATATGATACTGTTCCTTTCTCGCACTACTTGTGGTAATATATTTCCCTGCCAAACCCTCATAACTATCACTCTAAATTGAAACAGTGTTTTGTATTTATAACATACTGATACCAAGAATATCATTATTTTAGAATAAGTCAAATCAGTACTGATAATGAATGCCGACAGTTTCAGAGTTGGGCCCACATTTTTTCCTATCAACGGGTTCTTATTGACAAGCAGTTTTTGTATGCTTATTTCAAACACTGACTCATTGGGGGGTGTACTAATACGGTTTCTAATCAACACATTTTCCCAATCCTGAAAGAAATTTTCCTTCCTCGGATCTAGTGAAAGCCCATTACCGAGATCAAACACATTTTGATACATTTTTTCGTCACGGGGATACCACAACTCAAAATACACTATGAAAACCTCTGTTGTAACATGAACGCTTCTTGGACTTTGTTTTCAGATAGTTTGTTTCATTTTTTTTATGCCGAGTGAACATCCCGGGAACCCGCGAAGTTCTCGTATAACAACATAGGTTTGCATAGGATTTTGCGACAAGTGCTTGCGCTGTGTTGAGAGTATGACATCGATATTGATACACAATTCAAATCAAGGAAAGTTTTCTTTCCCACAAGATTCTGCCAGAATCAATCTCCAAATATAGTTCAACCACGACCTGCTAACTGCACGTGACAGAACAGAACAGATCAGAACAGAAGTTTATTTCGCATAATTCACATGTGACATATCTATCTAGAACAAGTTGAATAAATTGTACAATAAGTTATATGTTTTCAAAGAATAATTATATATATACATGATACAGTACATACGCATTTTTCACAGGGGAGACAATTAAACCGATTACTGCTGCCCGCTAATGAAAATCCGCACAGTAAACAGAGAGTACAGATAATGGCATGTTGTAAGACAAGTCATTAAGTCGAGTCTGAAATGCTTCACCAACTGGGTGATCTAAAACTAGAAACATTAGGTGAACAGTCAAGCGTGATATTGGATGAAGCATCCGCTATAAAACATTACAAGTACGTAGAACATGTCGTTGGCTATAGATGGAGCATTACAACTTGTTATTTTACCTTAGATGGGGAAAAAAGCCTATGAATTGAAAATAACTGTGGTTTATGAGCTATCTAACCTAACATGTCAGTATTAAATGCAATGATCAAACATAAGAAGTCCCTATTTCATCGAGCAAAAAAAGAACATTACGGCTGAATGTGTATGTATATCGTGTTACCAAACCTAAAACGAGCAAAACATCAAACACCCAAGTGTACCACCCTTTAGAGATATCTTTTCATTGAAAATTTTGCTTCAGAAGCTGGAATGGTTTTAAATATTATTTATCTATCAAAAAATTAGGAAACCAACAATAATTGTGGATGGTTAGTGAAATCATAATTCAAATGTTATAATGTAAGATTGTATTGTATTTACACAATCATTTCGCAGAAATACCAGATATTGTTCAATTGAAATACATTAAAAAATGTCGAATGATGAATATAACACAACAGGTATAGCATGTCCAATTTAAAGGAGTGGTTGGATTACGAATACTATTCCAAATTGCCTTTTTGATAATTTTTGATAGAACGTTGATAATTCATTTCAACCACAAAGAACTTGCAAGTGGATTTTGATTAGTGCTGAGATATTGTAAATGTTATAGTATGGTTCTTACAACTATCTTAGCACTAAGAGAGCATCGAAAATCTAGGCCCAAGCTGGAGGACAAGTGTGAATAGAAAAGGTGACCTCTCTGTATGAAAGACTGGGTATTTCTCTTTGTTGCGCAACCCATCAACGCTACAGGTGCCTGTGATTTAACATTTACGGCGCAATTACTCATTTGATAATAACAAGAGCCTTTAAGATGTCGAAACATTTAGATGTGCTGTTAACTGGCGTCGCCAAGATATCATTGAAAGTAATAGTACAATTCTTACTACACATACGCCGAGAGTCACTTTATAGCCCCCTAAAACCCCGTCCCTCCCCGGGATTCTGTTGAACATGGTGGCATGTAGCGTCTAGGAGAGACACGAAGCCCACTTCCTGACTATATAAATCAAGGTTTCAACTTACGTTTACGAGAATATTTTATTTGTTACATTCGCGAGACGGTTAATTTCTTACTAGGACAATTTGACGTCATATAATGCGTTCAAATGTGGCGTTGTTCTGGGTATATATTGTACTGCTTGTAGGTATAGAAACTTTACATACCATCTTACAATTTATATCTTAAGGTTTTAGCAGTTTAGGATTTTTCCTTATCGTTACAGACTTTTATCATTCGAAGATTTTGAATTCACATCAAAGATAAAAATGTCATTCCATTGTCAGGCTCTGTGACTGAGACATGTTCTTGAAGAGTATTTATTCGTTATGGAGAACTTAAAATATATCGATATATCCATAAGAATATTGGAGATGATATCCCGATATTTTTTAGGGATTCTCCACTTGTGTTGTGGGTAATAGATTACATCGGAATGTCAAATCTTTTAAATGAGTCATTACGTGACATTCTAGAATGTAAAATAAAACTCTCATACATAACAGTTGAACTCTACTCTCCATTTATTTGTGTGTACATATATAGGATTTAGATTAAAGAAATAAAAGAGTAAATATATACAAAAAGCATTGAAACCGTTTAACCGTTTAACATTAGAAAAACAAGACTTTTTGAACTTCTGAAGCAGAATATTAATATTACCGAGTTAGATAGATTTTTTATGAATAAAATGAATGTCATCTTTGTTTCTGAATACAATTTAAATAAATCGTTCAACAGTTTGTATTAGGTCATATAGGACGTAATAAAAATCCGTTGAGCTAAATGTTTAGATTGGTCTGAATAGAACGTCAACTTTACACACAAATACGTTTTTGAATTTATTAGAGAGAAAAGTAAGATTTCTCCATTTTAAATATCATTGTTGACATACGTTCATGACGTTTTGCATATACATACATACGTTTCTGTTCACAATGACATCTTTTTTTCTTTACTCACAGTTTAGTTATCAGCTTAGATATTGTGACCCTTAAATAGAACCTAACATGTAGTTGAGGTTGCCTCAAAGTTATGTCACATTGCAACTGCACGCTGTGAAGTGTAAAAATAAACTGTCAGTGATGTTGATAATTTGCACGTACAAGCGGAGACATACAGAGATATAGCTGAATGGCGATGAGAGTGCTAGTAAAACTTGCAACATTCAGACACCTCGTTTAAGCCCTCGTAAATCTTGAGGAGAAGCGACGGACAAAATGCATGTACTTGACAAGCAAATAGAAGTGATAACTGAAAAACCTCAACACTATAGAATGATAAGTCTGTGTCAACGAGGGAGCAAAATACTGAATATGATTGTGACATGACTTGAGAATGCTGAGCAGGACAAATGGTTTTAACTTCGCACATCTACTGCCGTCATATCAATCCATCAATCCTTAGCCTATATTGACATTTTCACAGACGTGTACGTGTAATTGATTTATATGATATGTTCTATTTTCACTTGTTGCACACCTGAATATCTGCCAAATGATTAATTCATATCACATTGTTATGGTTTATTTTCTCTTGCATGCCTCCTTCTGTGTAGAGTTTGAAACATAACATTGGAAGAGCAACGAAATCGGGATAGGGATATGCTTAATGCCACATAAACATCATAAGTGAAGTTTTTAACGGAAACAATTTATGGGGAATGTCTGAAGTGTCTGACGTCTCAAGGGTAGGCCTAATATTATGTCAAAGGCTACCACTTAATGATTTTTTCCACAGAAGACCCAATGATCATATAACGTCATGCTCCACTCTTCATGAACAATACAAAATACATACTTGCAGAATGGAATCAATTGACAAGCACCTGTTAGTGGGTAAGCACGAACTTAGCACTTAGCTTGCCTGCACACATGCACACATGCACACTTGACACATTAAACTGTTATACAAGTGCAAGTGTGGTCTGGGAACTGAGTAAATATATTGAGGCTAGAAGTGTAGGTGTGCTGAATGTCCTTTCAGTTGCAGAGAAAAGAAAGGAACGGCTGTAAACAATCTAAATGCGTGGGTTGTATATTGCTGTAAATTGATCAAATTCCCTGAAACACATCACCAGTGATAGCCTCCAATGATTTATCAGTTGATGACAAGCCTTGATGCATTGTGCCAAAATTCGTGATTCTAGTGCAGAACCGTGGCTATTTGTTTTCTCAAGAAAAATTCAGATAATTAATTTGCCAAGTTAAAGTCCAGTACGCAGAAGAGATGGCACAGTATAGATGACGAAATGAAGCAAGGCTTGGTTAGTGGTAACAGTGGAGGGAAGCTATGTTATGATTGAAAATGATGAAGGCGATGCTGTGGATGTGCAACTTTTTTATTCAGTGCTGGCGACGGTTCGACATAGATTCTAATGTCGTTTTCAAGCAAGTAACATTAAAATCTATATCGAAACGTCGCCATCACTGAATAAAGTTGCACATCCATAACATTGCTTTCATCATTATTCATCAACTCAAAATCTAGAATGCCCACCAAAGATGTTATGCTATGATTATTGTAAGGAACCTCAAACAATTTGAAACAAGTGAAAGCGCCATATTGCTACACTGCAGATTCAAAGAGGAAGCGTATTCTACGATCTCTCGTTCTTTAACTACCTTGTTGTAGAAACGTTATACCGGGAATCCTCGTATTTAAGCCCTGGGCTTAATTTCGAATTTCGTCCATTTCATATGAAAAATATATTTTCTGAAATTAAGCCCAGGGCGTTATTTCTAAGGGAGATAAATTACATCAAAACTTAGGTTTTCTTGTTTCTTTCAATCCATTTTCAAGGAGTCCATGTAGTAGTCGAGGGTTTATTTTTTAATGATTCCATTGATGCAATGGCGAATTAAAAAAAAAGAGAATAATTTCCTATTAAAGCTGCATGATAACCAACATCAAGGTTTTTACTCTATCAGTTCCTGCTTTCTTATCAAACGTATTTAAACTTTTATCGTTTTGTGTCTAAAATGACATTGGGCATTTTGAAACCAACACATTTTTTACGTTTGACACCCTATCGATCTTTCGAAGCATAAAACAGACAGAGTGATTCCATCGAAAATAATTGTTATAGACATTTTGAAGGAAAAAAAATGATATCATTTTTAAGCCCATGGGCTAAAATTAGAAAATTAAACCTCATGGGCTTAATAACGGCAGGGCTGAAATACGAGGATTCCCGGTACCATGTTTTCAGGGCATTCTGGGTAAAAGAGATACATCTACGACGCCTCGCTGTCCATGATGCGAGACAGAGGGCAGAGTGACTTGCTCTAATCTTGTGTGTTGCTGGATCTCACGTTGTTTAACCCTTGTGTCGTCTGCGATACGCCGGCATAGAGGCGGGAATGTGAGTCGTCCACGTTTGACAGATATCAGACGTGATATAAGCACGCCTTAGAACTTAAAATCAACATAGATGTTTTCTTTATTGGTTTGCCAAGTACGGAGACACATTCCGAGTGCAAGTGCGGATGTGTGTTTGTTCACCGATATTTCACCAGACTGTCCAATGTCTCGAATTAAGCTGAAAATATTTCGTATTGTTAACTTTCTTATACAAAAAAATGAATTCTGGATGTTGATGCTTGCTCTTTCATAAGTTTAAATAGTGCTGCTTTCAAGTCTTATTTTTCTTTCCATACTTTTGCATTCTTTTCATAGTTTGATGCATTCTCTCCCCACAGAGGCACCTCAGTCATACCTGAATTAGCCTGTGTTCTATTACGCCTATATCCTGGGGTTCCCTAGCGGCAAAAAAGTTGTAACTTAAAATATCTCCCTTATTTGCAGCCAATGAAAACACCTTTTGTATATCCATGACTCGGGGAGTTCTTAACGGTCGTTTAGCGACATGGAAAATATTATGTCTTTACCTGTATTTTTCATTAACAGTGTGAGAGGGATCTATTTGAAAATCAGATATGGATAGGATTTATCATTAGATAGAAACTGTTTTATAATTGTGTAAATTATTATTTGTTTTATGAAAGATTTTATTGTACTAATCAACACAAAATAACTAATAAGAAGGCAAAAAGCGCTGGTTTGTAATAGGAAGAATTACCTCCCCTGGATGTCAATTTTCAACGAAAGCTTTGACGAACCACAATGAGATGGACGAGGTTTTGCGAATGACCACTTTTGAAACGGCGTCGCTGATTGCACAACTAACTTCGATTGCCTCCAATCAGATTTCTACCTTTCTGTCCCGTATATAAGCCGTAATAGAACAGAGGCTAATTCAGGTATGACTGAGGTGCCTCTGTGGGGAGAGAATGAGTTTGATGATGATGAATGGTTATCATTTGGAAATCGTAAAATTTGAATGCTAAATCGTCCGATTCTTAATCTCTCACGTGGTTAGATTTGGTCATGATGATATTTAGATGTAATACTATGATAGACAGAACAACTTAATTACCATCAAATTAAGATATATTAAACATAATATTTGCAACTGTGTAGATGTTTGAATTAGATAATGACCTTACAACACAGGTTTCTGTTGACCAATCTAGTTAAAACTAGCTGTAACGTTATCGCCCCCTAAGTCCTTACGTTACGATAACATAATTACAATACACCTAGTTTTAACTAGATTGTCTGTTGACATGCGTATCATTAGTTATTTTATGTATGCTTCTCGCACTTTTATTAGCGCTCACCCCAAAATGATGCGAATAATATAACGATAATAAGATGTTGTAATGCGAAGCATATGCGAACCAGTCTTGAAGTTCATATGAAAGGAACAGAATTCAGCAAATGAAGTATCAAATTGGTTTAAAAGCACAATAATGCTAAGATACCAACAAACCTCAGAACATTTATACTGTATTCAAGACAGAAGTAGTCATATTCAAAGAATGGAACATACGTAGTTTCTTCTTGATATTTTGCCATTACTTGTGAAAATTACATTGTTTCTCAATCAATCTTGTGTAATATGTATTATATTACTACACCGCGGAATGTACGTAATCTGTGTAAGCAGTGAGCAAAATATTTGATCCTAATAAAATGATGTGTGCATATCAATTACAAATTTGTTGAGTTGATTAAAATGATGTGTGTACTGTATTTTGAAAATACAATTAAGGACTGATAATGACCCAACGTATGTTTGTCTTGAATAAGGATTTGTATATATACAGCACATTGCATTATCACGTGGCTCGTTGCAGGTGTCATATTTTGTAATGTCATGGTCTAAAATTTTTCAATTTCCAATTAAATTTTGATTTATTCATAAGAGAAATCTCATTACTATTCATCGTGTTGACCGACCGTTTTGTTAACTTAACCCAGATGTATTGGGTCTTTTTTAGTGTGTTAAAGTGTGACTGTGACTTTATATATTTTGTAAAGCGTGTGTTGAATTATTTCACAGGAATCGAAAGAAAAAAAGAACATCAGTATTGAAAAAGATCTGAAACCATTTTCAATGCATGTTTTTCCCCAAGGTCAGATGATGCAAAAAAATGAAATGCTTATTATAATTACATGTATTTCATTTTTTCCATCTAAAATGATCTTTTTAACAACCACAATTGAATCACTCTTCAAATCAGGGTTCGAGAGAAAATCACCTCAATTAATACACCAAAACGCCATAAAAGATCGTTTTATTTCAATAACTTATTGATATTATATATCAATATTGCTATTGATACCCTGTACAAAATACCAATACTGAGAAATCGTTAGTTTCATACTACTTGTTTGGTTTCTCATCTCTTTCTATATCTAAATATCATCAATGTACACCTTATTGCTTTGGGGTCCAGAGACCCCAAAGTTATGTAACATTTGATATTGAAAACTAATGGCAGAAGGTTCTCTCTATAATACTCTTGGAAACTTCAAAGAGAAGTTTCAGCCAATGATATTTGTCTTAAGCATATTCTGGTATTTCGACGACTAATGGACAGAGCTGTTGCAAATTTATACCCACGTGACCATGTGGGTGGTACGAAATAATTGGCAAGCTTTAATTCGGAAACTGATTATTATAATAATGTTATGATGTAAAATATATCGTAAATTTTCAAAAATATATGGATGAGCGTTTACACCCTTAAAAATATCAATTTTGCATGTGCATGTGAGCTGTTTTGTAGTTATTCGGTGTATTTTTTTGCATTCCACATTCGGAAACGACATTCCATTTTTGTATCAACTAGGAATTCGGTTCCTTCAATTTTACGCTAACGCTAAATGTCCCGCCTTGTCAATGACTGATCGTTCACTCAATGCAATTTCAAAACATAACGTTATGGGTGATTTGTTTACGATTAAAGGTGTCTTTCGAAGAAAGTATCGACACTTTCGACAGGGTCTAAAATATGATAAATTATCACCCAAAACTGTGTTTCACAGGAGATATCGCTTTGAAAGTTGTAATTTTTCAGAAGAAAGAAACATTGAACTTGAATCACTCCCACCATGTGAGGTGTTAGATATTTCTAAAGATGATGTGTTAACGTCTTTTGCTAAGATAAATTCACATAAAGCCTGTGGACCTGATAATTTGCTAGGTGTAGTTCTAAAAGAGTGCAGAGTGCAAGTTGCAACTGGCTGATATTTTCCAAACGTTTTGTCAACTATATACGGATATTTGTTACTTTTATCAACTTGTGTTGATATATTTGATATCAGAAGACACATGGGTGAGATTCTCTATATATTCTTTAATGTCATCCTATAATATAATGAAAATAATGATCTTGTAGCTGAGATCTTTTCTAAAAATTTTAGCAACTTTCGGCTGTAATACGATCAACACTCACTTAAAAGAAAATTATTCTTGCAACATGTAATTAACCTGAAAGTCAATGGGAAATTCGTCCGGTTTAAACTAAATTTGCGGGTATTGGAAAACAATGTATCCCGAAAAGTTTACTAGCGCAACAATTTCTCTATTAATTAATCACTGACTCTTGTATTAAACTCACCGTCAGCTATCTTTTAAACTTAAAGCAACATAGATTTGAATTGCCATATTAATGTTTAGAAATTTTATATCATAACAATTTATATCATAATTGAGATAGGAGACGTATCTATCATTGGGTGGAATTTAAGCGGAACGAACGAGATGTTGTACTATGTACATAGTTTACTGATAACTATCACAACAAAGAGCAAAAAATATGCGTCTCCGATTTGAACAATTTATTCAAGTAAAAGTCCCCGTCCCCGTCCCCGTCCTCCCTAACCTAAATCTCCTGGTTCTATATAGTGATACATAACCGGGTGCCCCAAAGCTTGCCTTTTTAAAGGCTTTTCTTGTTACATTCGGTTTCCGACGAACCAGTGTATCCATGGCCAAAAAAAATTGTACTTATTCGTTGCTTTATAGTTTACGTGTTCAAAGCCCATCAAAGTACATGCTGTTAAAACTCTATTACATATTAACTTATTCATGTTTCAAATTTCGATGCGTCAAACCAGCAAGAAGCATTAGGTTATGGTAATCCCAAATAAATTTTGGCAATAATCTTTAAGTGAACAAAATAAGCATAAGCAGACCATCTTAAACCCAATTTCTAACGCTTATTACCAAATATTGCACAACATGTGCATATTGACAGGTATAGGTACATTTCATTAATTTATGTCGATTGCAATTTCATAAACGTTCTTTGATCAAAACAATCGGTATTAATTTGAACGTGTTATACGTTACTCAATCTAGACTGGCATATTCAATGTTAATAATTGACCTTTTCATTCGTTTGACTCTAGTGTATTACCTTATTGACTGCATATGCTGTCCAAGCTGATTAACAATGGTGTTGCCAAAATGATCGCACTTGTCATTAACAGGTTAATCCTGATTAGACATTTAACTTTGTTTCGTAATAGGCTACGGATATAATTAATCCTATTTGAAGCTTCTAGGTTGCCATGCCACGGATTACCGGTTCCGTTGTCTAGGTTTAGTATAGATCTTATCCATTTGGACTCGTAGCAAGCTAGGGAACAGACCTTTTAGAGGTTCTGTGAAGATTGTTCCTCAAATTGGAATACTTTCAAAGAAGACTGCAGGTCCTGAAAGGTGAAGATTACTGTACTCGTTGAGAGTTGAAATATGCAAAAAAAAAGATTCAAGATGTATGAATAACTCCATCTTGTAGATTTGCCAGAATTCGAACTATTATTGGTTGGCTTTCAAGATTGGACATTAGAAACGGCATAAGTTGTCAGTGAATCACCAAAAGACCCACGCTGCTAAACATTTACACCTCGTAAGGTTCATTATGAAGGACAACGAGAAGAAAGTTGTGATTGGGGATGGCATGAAGGTTCCCTCAATCAATCTGGACTCTGTGGTTGGTAAAGATGACGGCCACATCAGCGACAAGTCTAGAATCATCAGTTCCGTCAGTGATGCGTCCGGTGCCATGGTTGCCAAGAAACTCTTCAAAAGGAATTCCAGACGAAACAGCGAAAGAAGAGGGAGTTCGTTCTTCAACTCCAATCAGGGTCACCAAACCACTGCTGCACAGAAGATGGAACCCACCTACCAATTGGAACCTAAGAATGCTTTCAGCGCATGCGTAGTGGAGAAGATAATAAAGCAAATTCTTGAGACTCGCCTTGATGGGAAGCATTATAATCCAGATGAATGTGGTATGTTTTCAAGGATGTTAACAGACGAGATTAAGGAACGAGTTAAAGCTCTCAAATACGACAGATACAAGATCGTCTGCTACGTGACCATTGGAGAGAACAAAGGTCAAGGGGTCATGACCACAAGCCGATGCGCGTGGGACTTTCAAAGCGACTCGTATGCGACATACACAGTGACAACTCGTGAACTCTTCTGTACTGCGTGTGTGTTTGGGATCTATGCAGAGTAACTGCAGGACTGTTTGGTTGTTAATTGTTAATTATGTCCATTGTTTTATGTCCACGTTAGGTTTGTGCTACGAAGATTTAAATCTGTGACAAATGCAATAAATACTTGCTCCATTGCAATGTTTGTTGTTTACAACAACCCCTGATCACAAGCAACTTTTCCGCAGAGCGTTTGCGTAACGGAGTTAAAAAAACGTTTTTACACAGGTATTTTTCTAAGTTTACAATGCATTTTCTCTGAACGTGCTCTAATGCATTTATTTTGAAACGAGCTGACACCCTAGCTTTAAAAGATTTTCCCAAATGCCACATGGAACATTTTAGCCTTGATGGCGACCGCGCTAACTCATAGTTATTTAGTTTAACACAGACAATCTTAATCATCTCTCTTTTAGTCAATTTAGTTTGGAAGCATTTGAGTTCGATATCAAAGAGTGAATGAGTTAGTGTTTAGCGCGCAATATTTCAGCCATTTGCAGCGGGCCATTTTAAAGAGCCACCCAATGCGTTGTTTAGAGGCACATATGCAAAACTTTATCAGTAGTGTCATATGATCGAGACGTATTGACTGTTGCAGGGAAGAATTGCTTCAAAGTTATAATCAACGTTGTATAGTGATATATAAAAGGTTTCAGGTCGGGATATGATCGAAAACCGGACAGTGACGCGCGTCAATCAGTTACCGAAAGCAATCAGATTGACAATTAAGAGCTGATAAAGTTAATATAAAGATAGTTTATATAACTAGTGTCAATGTAAATTGGACGTGTGAATTTGACTACCGCTAATAGTTATGTCTGATATCATTGAAAAAAAGAATTGATCATATAAAAGCCATATATACATATGAGATTTATTAAATTTGTATAATGAATTATGCCAATTACATGTACATTCGTATCAAATCAAAACAATATATGATTATAATGACTGACTCATGAAATTGACATTGGTTTCTTAAAGAGTCATCCAGTGAGTTTTTGGGTTCACTTTTGTAAAATTTACCATAGTATTATTTGATGTAAAAGTATTGACTGTTGCAGGGAAATTATTATTTAAACTAATTGGCGTTGAATAGTGACATGAGGATGGTTCGAGGTCGCGATAATAATCAATAAGCGGGCAATGGCACGCGTCAATCAAAACATAATGACATTAATTAAGGATTCAGCCATAAGGCTGAATCCTTATTGTTATTGGCGTGTTTTATTTTTAAGGATTCAGCCATAAGGCTGAATCCTTATTGTTATTGGCGTGTTTTATTTTATTATTATTCCACGAATTTTGTGGTCAACTTTCAGCCCAAACGGCTGATGCTATCAAAGCCAAATTTCACAGGCTGGTAGACCTTGTTGTGGAATGGCGACAATAAGCTTTTGGGCCAAATCGGTCCATGCATTAAAGGTCCAGTTCGAATCCAAAGTCGAAAATTTAACATTGATTTTTTTTTCAAAATGCACTTAGAGACTTTTTTTTTTTTTTAAAAGATGCGCAATCAAAAATGCGGCAAAAAACGAAATCATGGCAAATTCGTAGGTCACGTGGTTTGGCCGCCATCTTGCTTTTAGTGCATTTTCGATCATTTCTGACCCCACCCACCTTTGAAAATCTTCTTCTCTGAAGATACTTGCACTAGAGAGCTGAAATTTATACTCAATGGAGCTGAAGCATTGTAGTTCTGAATTTGACTTCTACAAAGTTCTAACTTTAATACTTTTCTTGCTGTGATTTTTCAAAGTTGACCAAAATGTAAAAATCGCAAACTTCAAGGGCAGATAACTCAAAACCCAGACCATAGAATTTTATGATTTTTGCATGAGAGTTAGACATTGGCAAGCTCTTTAAGATAAAAGAATAAAATCGCTCGCGAACAGTCATTTCCGGTCAGGGTCAGAGGTCAAACTTTGCATTTTGGAAATGTGGTGTTTTGGTGGGTATGTTTGAAATATCGTAGCGAATCAACGGCGTACGATAACGCTTTGTTCTATACATCATATGAAAGCCAAAAGTCTATAAATTTTTTTTAAATTTGACAGTAAATTCCTTTATTTGTTTTACATTGATTTACGGCCCTTTGAATATTGTCAATTCTGCTTTCGTTTTGAATGCTTAGGATAAAGGTATGTTAAAAAAGTTGTTACTCATCAGTGACAGGAGACAAATCATTGTTCCATATATCATTAGAAAGCCAAAAGAATACACTATCTTTTAAAAATTAACAATAAATTCAGTTACTTCATTTACATTTAGTTACGGACCTTTGAATATTGTCAACCCTGAATGCATTTGATAACTGTATATTTGCAAAATGCGTAAGTCATCAATCAACAACAGACATATCTCACGAACCATTAGAGATACTTTTATAATTTTTATGTCAACTTGTAGAGAAAAGAATTGTCTTTTTTTCCATGTATCATTTGTCTATGCGCGCACAGAAATGAAGAAGCGGTGCGCGCTCTACTTGCGCTCCGGCGTTCGCTAATTGAACATGTAATTAACTCGCGCATCTTGCGGCACTCATACCTCACGAACCATTAGAGATAATTTTATAATTTTTATATCAACTTGTTGAGAAAAGAATTGTCTTCATTTCCTTGTATCATACGTGAGTGTCGTCGGTTAATTTGAGGGATAAAATAGAAAAACTTTACACTGATAGATCACATTGTCAATTAAACTCTTTGTTTGGGACTGGCAATAAATTGTCTAAGTGCGTCTCATACACTTTGATAGCCTTTGTGGTCAAGATTGAGTTTCAAGACCACAGGCACGGGTCGGTGCGTAGGTACAAGCAAATGTACCTTCCCCTTACCTAAGGAAAAGGGCATAATGACGGCCACTATCAGCTCTTGGGCTCTTGCGCTCTTGGTCATTAGATAAAGGGAGGCTGTCCTGATTCCTGCCTGAATGCTCGGCAGATTCCACTGGCAAGGGTGTGACGTCCTCGATTAACTATTTTTTCCAAAATGCCTGTCGCCCTCTTGAACTTTGAAATATGCATTTCCTTCCGGCCGCATGTTCTACACTTTGTGCTTGTAGACATTTCATGCAAACACGCTGTCCAGTCATGTACATTCGATTTTGGTCACTAAATCCGTGCATACGGCCACGGGACACCGGAAGACGTCGCTACAACGTTCTCTGAACTCAGAACAGCGCTAGCCTCGCTAGACATCGTATTTTCGACCTAAAACAACACACCAAGGAGCTCGAAATGGTCAAAAGCACGCTCTGACCTCAAACAACACATCAAACAGCTCAAAACGCTGAAAAGCACCCCTCTATACAATGAATTCATTCTCGGATGCGAGATTGTTTGTTTTGCCTTCGTGAATCCAAAGTCTTAGTGCTAAAATTCCATTCAAATCACAGCCGACTCGCTGGTCCAGTGGGAAAAGCCTTGGCCTTTGAAACCAAGATGCTAACTTTTAGGGTTCAAGTCCCGCTTGAGCCAACAAACTTTTGCAGATCTAACTTGTTATTTTTTTGCTTAGGTAGAACATATTTTGGTCACATTACAGTTAAATGGCATGAAATATATATTTTTGTGCAAATTGATTTTGGATTCGAATTTGAAATTAATGTCTATCAAAGTACATACACAAACACAGGCCTAAACGTTGAGTATCAAGTGAAATCTGGTCATTTTGATAATGTATTAGTTACTTTTTAAATCTCAGAAAAATACGTCATGTGAAGGTCAAACACTCTGTGAAGGTCAAACAGGATGTCTTGAAGAGCTAAGTACTGCCGCGGCAGTCCTAGTTCAATATGACATTTACGTTTGCAATTGACAGAGTCTTTTTGGCCTTGGTAATACTGAAATCGTGACTTTTAAAATTCGTCTGAACGAACTATTGACTTCATACATACATGCATTGCATATATTTGTCATACATATCATCACCATACATCGCTGAATCCGTTTGTCGTCGCTTTGCGACTATATTTAAGGATTCAGCTTTTCAAGCTGAATCCTTATTGTTATTGGCGTGTTTTTTTTTTTTATTATTATTATTATTCCACGAATTTTGTGGTCAACTTTCAGCCCAAACGGCTGATGCTAAGGATTAAAGGTCCAGTTCGAATCCAAAGTCGAAAATTTAACATTGATTTTTTTTTCAAAATGCACTTAGAGACTTGAATTTTTTTTAAAAGATGCGCAATCAAAAATGCTGCAAAAAACCAAATCATGGCAAATTCGTAGGTCACGTGGTTTGGCCGCCATCTTGCTTTTAGTGCATTTTCGACCATTTCTGACCCCACCCACCTTTGAAAATCTTCTGCTCTGAAGATACTTGCACTAGAGAGCTGAAATTTATACTCAATGTAGCTGAAGCATTGTAGTTCTGAATTTGACTTCTACAAAGTTCTAACTGCAATACTTTTCTTGCTGTGATTTTTCAAAGTTGACCAAAATCTCAAAATCGCAAACTTCAAGGGCAGATAACTCAAAACCCAGACCATAGAATTTTATGATTTTTGCATGAGAGTTAGACATTGGCAAGGTCTTTAAGATAAAAGAATAAAATCGCTCGCGAACAGTCATTTCCGGTCAGGGTCAGAGGTCAAACTTTCCATTTTGGAAATGTGGTGTTTTGGTGGGTATGTTTGAAATATCGTAGCGAATCAACGGCGTACGATAACGCTTTGTTCTATACATCATATGAAAGCCAAAAGCCTTTAGATTTTTTTTTAAATTTAACAGTAAATTTCTTTATTTGTTTTACATTGAGTTACGGCCCTTTGAATATTGTCAATTCTTCTTTCGTTTTGAATGCATAGGATACAGGTATGTTAAAAAGTTGTTAGTCATCAGTGATAGACGACAAATCATTGTTCCATATATCATTAGAAAGCCAAAAGAATACAAAATCTTTTAAAAATTAACAATAAATTCAGTTACTACATTTACATTGACTTACGGACCTTTGAATATTGTCAACCCTGCATGCGTTTTAATGCATTTGATAACTGTTTGTTTGCAAATTGCTTTAATCATCAACAAAAGATTAAATCCCATAAGCTTTTGACTGAAATCATTACCTTTGTGCATTTCATTTAACACCATACAGCGCTGAATCCGTTTGTCGTCGCTTGCGACTATATTTTTATTATTATTATTATTCCACGAATTTTGTGGTCAACTTTCAGCCCAAACGGCTGATGCTATCAAAGCCAAATTTCACAGGCTGATAGACCTTGTTGAGGAATGGCGACAATAAGCTTTTGGGACAATTCGGCCCATACATTAAAGGTCCAGTTCGATTCCAAAATCGAAAATTTAACATTGATTTTTTTTTCAAAATGCACTTAGAGACCTAATTTTTTTTTTAAAAGATGCGCAATCAAAAATGCTGCAAAAAAACAAATCATGGAAAATTCGTAGGTCACGTGGTTTGGCCGCCATCGTGGATTTAGTGCATTTTTGACCATTGCCGACCCCACCCACCTTTGAGAAACTTCTTCTCTGAAGATACTTGCACTAGAGAGCTGAAATTTATACTCAATGTAGCTGAAGCATCTGAAAGCTTAATTTGACTTCTACAGTGTCCTAACATTAATACTTTTCTTGCTGTGATTTTTCAAAGTTGACCAAAATCTAAAAATTGCAAACTTCAAGGGCAGATAACTCAAAAACCAGACCATAGAATTTTATGATTTTTGCATGAGAGTTAGACATTGGCAAGGTCTTTCAGATAAAAGAATAAAATCGCTCGCGAACAGTCATTTCCGGTCAGGAGAAGAGGTCAAACTTTGCATTTTGGACATGTGGTGTTTTGGTGGGTATGTTTGAAATATCGTAGCGAATCAACGGCGTACGATAACGCTTTGTTCTATACATCATATGAAAGCCAAAAGTCTATAGATTTTTTTGAAATTTGACAGTAAATTTCTATATTTGTTTTACATTGAGTTACGGCCCTTTGAATATTGTCAATTCTGCTTTCGTTTTGAATGCATAGGATACAGGTATGTTTAAAAAGTTGTTAGTCATCAGTGATAGACGACAAATTATTGTTCCATATATCATTAGAAAGCCAGAAGAATACAAAATCTTTTAAAAATTAACAATTAATTCAGTTACTACATTTACATTGAGTTACGGACCTCTGAATATTGTCAACCCTGCATGCGTTTTAAATGCATTTGATAACTGTTTGTTTGCAAATTGCGTTAATCATCAACAAAAGATTATAACCCATAAGCTTTTGACTGAAATCATTACCTTTGTGCATTTCATTTAACACCATACAGCGCTGAATCCGTTTGTCGTCGCTTGCGACTATATTTTAACTTGTTACCGGAATTACACATTATGGCAATATATTTAGATTAGTATTTCTGTCCTCAAACCGTTGTCTTGATTTACGAAGCTTAAAATATTGCTAAAATGGACACATTGTTTCAAAAGCTCTCATGTCACTGATACCGTCACTTTACAAGCTAGAATCACGTGCAATATGCCGTTACGTAATGTACACCACTACATAGCACGTGCTCCTCGTGCACATTCAAAAATTTTGATGTTTCAAAGACTCAAGTAGTACGTGCAACTCATGAAATTAGAGGAGATTACGTTCAACCCGCATGAAGTGAGTTCTTGGCAACGTATTGGAAATAAGCCAGATATGACGTTCAAAACATAGGGTTGGTTAGTTTGGTCAAATGTGGTGTTATTGCTTTTAACAAGTGGATGTTGCCTTCCAAAAAGAGTAGGTGAGGGGGTATTGTTGTTTATACTGTATTTCCTTTTATTAAGGATTCAGCCATAAGGCTGAATCCTTATTGTTATTGGCGTGTTTATTAAGGATTCAGCTTTTCAAGCTGAATCCTTATTGTTATTGGCGTGTTTTTTTTTTTTATTATTCCACGAATTTTGTGGTCAACTTTCAGCCCAAACGGCTGATGCTATCAAAGCCAAATTTCACAGGCTGGTACACCTTGTTGAGGAATGGCGACAATAAGCTTTTGGGCCAAATCGGTCCGTACATTAAAGGTCCAGTTCGAATCCAAAGTCCAAAATTTAACATTGACTTTTTTTTCAAAATGCACTTAGAGACTTGAAATTTTTTTTAAAAGATGCGCAATCAAAAATGCTGCAAAAAACTAAATCATTGCAAATTCGTAGGTCACGTGGTTTGGCCGCCATCTTGCTTTTAGTGCATTTTCGACCATTTCTGACCCCACCCACTTTTGAAAATCTTCTGCTCTGAAGATACTTGCACTAGAGAGCTGAAATTTATACTCAATGTAGCTGAAGCATTGTAGTTCTGAATTTGACTTCTACAAAGTTCTAACTTTAATACTTTTTTTGCTGTGATTTTTCAAAGTTGACCAAAATGCAAAAATCGCAAACTTCAAGGGCAGATAACTCAAAACCCAGACCATAGAATTTTATGATTTTTGCATGAGAGTTAGACATTGGCAAGCCCTTTAAGATAAAAGAATAAAATCGCTCGCGAACAGTCATTTCCGGTCAGGGTCAGAGGTCAAACTTTGCATTTTGGAAATGTGTTGTTTTGGTGGGTATGTTTGAAATATCGTAGCGAATCAACGGCGTACGATAACGCTTTGTTCTATACATCATATGGAAGCCAAAAGCCTAAATATTTTTTAAAAATTTAACAGAAAATTTCTATATTTGTTTTACATTGAGTTACAGCCCTTTGAATATTGTCAATTCTGCTTTCGTTTTGAATGCATAGGATACAGGTATGTTAAAAAAGTTGTTAGTCATCAGTGATAGACTACAAATCATTGTTCCATATATCATTAGAAAGCCAAAAGAATACAAAATCTTTTAAAAATTAACAATAAATTCAGTTACTACATTTACATTGAGTTACGGACCTCTAAATATTGTCAACCCTGCATGCGTATTAAATGCATTTGATAACTGTTTGTTTGCAAATTGCGTTAATCATCAACAAAAGATTATAACCGGCCCTTTGAATATTGTCAATTCTGCTTTCGTTTTGATTTCTTAGGATACAGGTATGTGAAAAAAGTTGTTAGTCATCAGTGGTATACGATAAATCATTGTTCCATATATCATTAGAAAGCTAGAAGAATACAGAATCTTTTAACAATTAACAATAAATTTAGTTACTTCATTTACATTGATTTACGGACCTCTGAATATTGTCAACCCTGCATGTGTTTTAAATGCATTTGATAACTGTATGTTTGCAAAATGCGTTAACCATCAACAAAAGACTATAACCCATAAGCTTTTGACTGAAATCATTACCTTTGTGAATTACATTAACACCATACAGCGCTGAATCCGTTTGTCGTCGCTTGCGACTATATTTATTGATTATTTTCAATTTCCCGTGGGTGACCTTATCAGGAGCATGTAAACTCCAGCTGGCATATCTTATAGGATCGCTGAAGTACCAAAACCACCACACCACGATAAGGTCTTGAGTCAAGTTCACAACATTGGTAACCGTTATCATAGTAACTGAAAGATATATCCCTCCACGTCTTTGCCCACTGTAATGCACACCTTCTGATTTTGGTTTTCCAGTCCATTGCACTCGTAAAATCCTTTGTGTGAGGCCAAGTCTTTTGACACTTCTTTTAGTCCACACAAGGACTAGTGATATCAGAAACTCAGGGGGTGGATTCTGAAAGAAGTGAAACTCCAAGTGGGCCAGTTGAGATAATCACACAGACAAGGTCAAGTCTCCCCTTGGAACTTCAAAGAGTGTTTGAATAAAATGGATCGGATACCTCCGTTGGTCCGAATAGAAAGACTCGTATCACCTTTAGTTTTATTCTCTCCCCACAGAGGCAGATCAGTGCGAGCAAGCTGGGCTGCCTCTGTGGGGAGAGAATGCTTTACGTTTTCGTGTTAGTGATTTTGATTTCGATTTGAATTTCATAATTACCCTCACTTGCATGCATAGTCCGCAATAGTGAAGTTATATAGTTAACTTTATACCGCTGCTTTGTTACATATGTAATGTTTAGAAATATCATTTTGTAGCGTATTATCCTTGATGATGCTTGTTGAACCGCCGATGAGGATTTACTCGTAAACAACGTTTTAACAAAAAATAAGAGCTAAATCGTCGTTGTTTTGAACTGTCTTGGTAACGGTTAACCAATGTGGCGTTATTTTGTCAACACAAATTAAAGTGAATAAAATGTTCAATTCCCTACACAATGCATGTAAACCTACACCATTTAAGTGAAATCGAGACAGGCACTATTGTTGTTTACTAGACAGACTGAAACGTCGAAAGAAATGAATTCATTATTGTTTAGGAGAGACTAGTCTCTAGCGCAGGTCCAAGGACATATTCAATTCGTGTTGTCTTTGAATAATGGTATTCTGAATTATATATGCAGCTTTTTATTTTTTATCCATTATTCCCCCAGTAACTGTTAGTTATTACAGAGCAAAACAAGGTTACATGGGGCTATCGCAGTATTACTGATTTGACAGTAAAATATAAAATATAATCTTGTCGTGTAATATGATAAATGTGGGGATAGGGGGACAGGAATGATAGAAATCGTGATAGAGAGAAAAGGGTGAAATAAAAAAGTGAAAGGGAGAGGTAAGGGAGAATTTTAAATGTCTTATTTTAATTAACGGTAAGTTTTGTTTTAATTCTCACTTTTGCCTGAGAAAAAAATCATGTAAAAATAATATATATATAATCAAAAGATAAAAAATGAAAGGAAGCCATCAAAAAACCAACATGTTTCAATGGTATCACCAGGGAGTCTAACAAAATACAGTTTTATTTATTTCATATATATATATATATTGTCGTACACATGTGAAACACAATTCATCGCTCTCTTACACACGGGTGGACCCATAAAGAGGTAAAAAGTTTAAAAGGTGCATGCATGTTAGAATTAAATGTAAACTCAATGGTAAATGCAAACAAGTTGGAACGGGTTCACGTATTTAACCAATAACTCACCCAATTTAAATGACATGCGTAGAAGTAACATAATACGTAAGAGTGTGTGAAATGGGCAATAGACAAGATTTGAAATTTGAACCCGACCCCAAAGGCGGGAGCTGTAGAACACAACCGTCACTAACCTACCCGAAGTGATTATTCTGGACGTTGATGGGATGTAAGTAATACGGTATACATCAATTACATCACTCCCCGTAAACAAATCTAAATTACCAACAAATACAATCTTAAACTGTATTTACACACCTAATGAACTTAAGGTTGTCACACAATGCCTCGATCAATCATAATTGAATGTAAGTGGCCCGGGTTAAATATATACCGCTCTTGTTCAGATATTCTTACAATGGCTGGTAATACGGTCAACATTGTTCGGAAAGGGGTAGTGAATTATTATTGACAGGTCATACATCAGGTCGATGTGTAATACCTTATTGAAATGGGATATTGATATATCGGGAAGTGTATGGTACAAGCTTTAATTGATGATATTGCTTGATGTATTTATTTACAGCGCACCACGATTTTTTTCTGTAAATTTGACTAAAATCAGAATATGAAAATTGATATTAACTATTGAAATATGACAGAATTAAGAGCAACAAAGATCGTATGCATTTAATTATTTTAAAATCTTATTTTGAATTAAAAATATATTTCTGTGGTATATGGAAACATTTTGATTAATTCTAAGACGCTTTGGAGGTGATGATAAAACTTAATATGTATATGAAATGTTAACTTTTAAAATATAAAAAATGTGTTTACTGAACCATAACAAATCATAAAATTAAACGTTTAGAATAGTACGATGTTGGAGTTAGTTGTATACGTTGTAAAGAATGCCATCAGATCGTGTATGGTTAACTTCAATATAGTTAACATATATGTGCTAAAAAGTTCTAATATTTCATTGAATCCTCTTGAATTGCCTCTTGTCCAAAAGTACATTACTTCAGATATTCAAATGTCATTTATTGATTTTAGTACAATAAGTTTAATCCATATCAAAATCTAGTATTGTTATATACCTAGCAACAATTAGACTCGCTTGAAGGAGTTTGCACCAATGTTAAACTATTGGTTCATTCATATATTTTATCTTTTTTTCCAATTAATATCAAATCAAATCCAGTCTATCCCTGGAATCATTGTTGATGAAAATTTACAAAATAAAAATCAATTTCATGCTATAACGAGGTGCCAACGCGTTATAACGAGATGTTTAGGAATGGAAAGAGTCATTTACTTTCAGTGTATGCGAATGTAAGGACCACACGTGGTTATGAATACAGTGCACATTCAATCGTACCTCAGCGCCTATAGTCGGCGGGTAGGGAGGTGTGAAGACAAGCGACAAAAGTGAAGAAGTTGTCTTTGTACTTCTAGCGGAATGAATTGATCTAATTCTAGTCATGTGATCTCGCAACGAGAGCAGACGACAGTTGGTAGAGAGACGTCAGAAGCCACAGGTGACTTCACCACAAGATTTGAGGAAAACTTTCTTGAGAGAACTTCAGTGAGTGTTTGAAGAGTTTATAAGAATACCTTGATTAGAAGATATCTCGCCCCGAGAGCAGACGACAACTGGTCCAGAGACGAAAGTGTGCTCTATATTGGAGAATAACAAGACTTGAATGTATTGAATGTTGTTTCAAGAAAACCTTGTTCTGAGGGAGTGGTAAAATCAGTTTGCCGCAGAATTCAGAGAAATATTTAGTAGCAATTGAGAGGAAAATTTCAACATGAACCGTAAAGCATCCAGCGTGATTGGTCTAAGTCTACCAACAGAAAACAGGAGAATGTCCATGGCCAAGGGAATGGGTCTAGGACTGCCGACAGAAGGACCTCGACGGTTGAGTAACGCTCCCAAACCTAGTGTAAGTACAGGACCATCTCTTGTCGGTCTGTTGGCTTCTAAACGTCTCGCCAAAAGATTGACCACAAGGTTCTTCGACAGGAGAGGTGGACGATTTGGGAACCGATTATCAGCACAGATCAATGTCCAGAAGGAACCGAGTTACCGGATGGAACCTCATCGGAAGTTCTGTCCGACCAAAGTTCGAGCGGTCATCGCTCAAGTGTTGGAGGGGCGGCTGGAGAAGTTCAAGTATAACCCAAAGTTCTGCAGCAACTTCAGTAAGATTCTGGCAGACGAGATTAAAGACAAGGTGAAGGCCCTGAACTTTGACCGCTACAAACTTATCTGCGATATCCACATTGGCGAGAAGAAGGGCCAGAATGTTGTATCTTGCAGTAGATCCATCTGGAATGATGAGCTGGACACATTCGCCTCTTACACCTTCCAGAACAAATACATCTTCTGCACTGCAACCGTGTATGGAATCTATTTTGAATAAGATCTTTGTCTTACAGAACAATTACATCTTCTCTACTGCAACTACGTATTGGAGCTACGTTGATGAAGGATTTTGTTTTTTAAAGAGAATGGCGGTTTGAAAAGTCAAGATCTGCGTTAAAATGTGTCTGACTGTTCCTCTCTGTGTGCCTCCAATAAACAGGGCTAAGGTGTCTAATTAAGACTCCACGATCAGTAACAAATATATTCTCTGTACTGAACTGTTTATGCAGTATTGAATAAGGATCGTGTCTTTTATCCCATCAACAGTGCTTAGGAGCATTTCAAATCAATTGCGATAGGAAGTAAAGATCAGCATCAAAATGTTTCTGTGTCGGCTGTTCCTGCCCTTGTCGCTTCAGAGAACATTGCTGAGTTGCCGTATCAAATCATCTTGTCCTTGTATCTTACATCTTTATCATCGACAGGTTTCTGTCTTCCTGACCCGGATAAACACCAAGATTTGTTAAACTGTCCCCCTCGACCAACTAGTGAATTAGACCTCCGGAATCACTACCTCATGAAAGGAAATACTTTCAAGACTACGACTAAATGTTTACTTGGTTTGTCGGACTTCTGAAAAGGAACTATATATTTTTACTGTGAAATCTACTGTGAACTGTATCCAAACATCTGACAGTTTAAGCTTGACATCTATCGTTATAATGATGTTCGGTAGTGTGCTATCTTTAAGGTAGATATCATTTCAGTTTTAAATGAACTCAATGAACTCAAAAGTTATTACCTTCAGTATTATTCAGTTTTTATCTACATGGGAAGAATGATGTTTTAGATTTGTTCACTTGGTATTAATCTAATGCTCTATTCGCGATTTTTTAATATTGATATATACTGATATAAAACTATGTGACAGATAACACGTGTACGTCTGATCGTTTATGCATATATAAATACTTAGCCTTTAATGTCGTGATCATTGTTATATATTCATGGCGGTATATAACTTTAGTCATGAATACAATTTCATCTGGATGGTTACGAATGTAAGTATTCATGGAAACTACTCATACGTTCTTTTAAGTTTATAGAAAACATTAACGGCTTCTTAAAATTGGATTTACCTTTTTACAAATTCAAACAATAATTTTACATCATTATCATTTCTTATATAATAATGAAGTATTGATATCAGCAAAATAGAGAATCGTAATTGTGATTAGTTCACTCTTATAAGACCAGAAAATAATTGTTTTTCCTTTTATCGATTTCTATTTTGATAAAAAGCCAACTTAGTTGTTTGTATCAGATGCGGTTGCCAAAATAATGCATCGTGAAGATACATTATTGGGTTGGGTGTCATGTATGATCACTATACGTTGAATGTTTTCGTATAAGATCTGTTCAAATTTTCCAAATTTTTCAATTATCCATTTGATTTTGAAGCAAAAAGAAAAAAGTGTCCATGTTATTTTGAACTGTTTTTTGTATACATATACATGTATTTGTGTAACTACATGTTCCCTCCCTAAACAAAGATGTACCCTCAACCCTCTTAAATCTGTGATATTGTACATTTTTTAAAGTATTAAGTTTGTCTAGATGTGAAAATCTGTGATAATGTGTGTGCCTGTACCAAACTGCGTGTTTTACTTTTATGATGTCATGTTGTAACGAATAAATTGCCACTTGTTATAACATGCCTGTATTTATTTGTTCATGTAAACTGACAATATAGAATATGTGGTTTCTCATTCTATTAATCTTCATAAACTCATCATGAAAAGAATTGTCAATCATCTTGAGACGCCAAATGTCTGCGTTGGTTATTGGGATTGTAGTGAAATTCTTGAATTCTTGAATGATTTAGAACTATGGATTGGTAAACACTTATATCATAAGTAATAATTACAAATTATTGGATTTTGTTTGGTTCACTACATAAGGATGTATAGTCAAATCAAATCATTTCTGCAAAAGAAAAACATTATTATTTGTGTAATATTAAAAACTTTATTCCAAATTTCAGTAACTACTAAATGCAATGTATTGTAGACATATTTATTGTAGAAAGAAACAATTGCATAAAAAAAAAAATTTGAAAAAATCAATCAAAAATGGAAATCACTGGTCACAATTTTTAGCAAAATTTTGACAAATGCCTAATCTCTATATCAACTCTGATACATTTGTCTGGGAGACATGGATGAATTTTAGACTCTGTAAGACTGGAAACTAGTAGAAAAAACGAACTGAGTGAAGTAAATGACGTTTTAAGAAAACATTGATCTGAGAAAGAGAACATCAGTTAATTTAGTTCATTTTGGAGGTTTCCATGCAACTTATGGCAGATAACACCTCTTTTACCAACCGTCTAAGCGTACGAACGACTTTGTTTTCAACAACAACAGTTTATAAACTTCATCTGACTTAACCTATGGCCTGTTTATATACATGTACATCATAAAATATAATAAAATAAAAAATATTAAAAACTCAAGACCAATAACAAACTTCATATCAGTCGGGTTTGATTTCAATTGCATTTTCATTTATGAATGCGTGGAATATTCAACGGGAACTTCCATTGAAGACACAACAATAAATAGGTTGTAAACATGATATTGATAGCAAGTTGGTGACCAGTTCTAATAATATATTCGATCTGCGATATTCATCGCCTTATACCCTGAATAAATCCAAGAAACATACGGCATAGTAAGGTAGGTATATTCTAACACCCAGCAACGAATACAAAGAGCTTTTGGAGTTTAATAAAGGAGAGAATTACTTGCGACCCACTCTCAATATACGATTACCGTCGGGTTGTGTTATTATGTTGCTGTATGGGCGGAACGAGCTCGTTATAAAGTCATATGTCAGTCATGTGATCTTCTCATGTCAATTTCTGTTTTGATGGTTGTGTTGTGTCTTTGTGGTGACAATCTGTTGTGGTTTAAGTCACGAGTATTGTGACTTATGACACGGAGTTCCTTTCTAGTTAATTCAAACGTTCAGAATGAAAGAAATAACAGCAAATTAGTTCATGATTAATAAGCGTAATAAGCAGCTAATAATTTGATTCGTCTTATTTTCATGTTTCAGGTTGTTTTATCTTACTTAAACGTCTTTTAATTGAGATAGATACTTAAGAAACAGATGGCGAAGTTTAAAAATCACTTTTCGATTTTGTCAAAAGGAAAGGCAATTGATGTGTCACCGTTCTACCCCTGGTCAACTCAGATTTCCCTTGGAAATTACAAGTATATATTGGTGCGCTGCATATAAACCTGGAATTCGATGCAATTCAGTATGGCTTATACTAATATAAGCCAGGAGTTGAGATAATGGCGACATGTTGAAACACCACTGAATGATTTTGTTTCTCAAATGAAGGTAGTTGATCAAATTGTTTCGATTAGTTGAAGCGATCATAAAATAACTGTATTCGCCTTGGTTACTTAGAGTTACAGTAGTCACGGAAATAGAAATAAAATGGTTTTCGGTTATTATTTCTTTATTATTCGAATAATATTTCGAACTAGGCCTTATGAATGAATTGCAAAAGTATAATTTATTAAGTCTCTTTACAAGGTAAAAATGCCAAAGTTTGCATATTTGCAATATATTTTGAAACGTGTTATTAGTCACGTCAGTATGAGCAATGATTGTGAGAATAAACCTGCAACGCCCTTTTCACTGGAATTTACAGTCGAACGTGCAGTGCACTTTGCTATCGACAACAAAGGTTATGGTAGAACAAAAATAAGAAAAGTAGTTTGTAACACACGTTCAAATCTTAAACATAAAAGGAAAACCACGTTCTGTTCAATTTTCTTGTGAATTTTGATATTACTTAAGGTATAAATAGTAGAGGATATAAGATAGATAAACATTATAATATACATTACACAACTCATTTACTGGACCGTTCTGAGATTACAGCTTATTTACATACTATAGCTTGCATTAGAAACATACATTTCGACTACATATTTTTCTCTCCCCTAAACACCTATATTTCGAGCTGTCTGAAACAAAAGTTCGGGAAAAAAACACTGAGAATTAATATTTAGAATTCTATAGATTGCATCAGAAACATAGGGGAGACCAGGGCAAAGCGCGCCCCCTAACATATAAGTGCGTCTAGTGGGCACCCCGACATGTACCGAATGCAACTTGCACATTATCTCTAATACTTATCAGATAGACTCTTACATGGCACATGCTTTTTTAATCTACCATTTCGGCATAAGGATATATTTACGTAAATACATTTTAACTAAGGGGGCGCGCTTTGCCCTGTAGTTTGGGGCAAAATGCCCAATCCCCTGGGCGCTTTGCCCCATTCGAAAAACAACACAGAATGTAATAGATATTACACACCAATAATCAGCCAATACAAATCAAAAGCTATCATCTTGATAATGCAAGGATAGAATTAACATAAAAGTTGGCAATATATGCAAGAATGGGCAAAATACCTACATGTTCAACATTCCCAATGACCAAATATCGTTATGGTTGGTACATGTACATTTCTTTGAACTACGAAAGTGTTAATAATTTTGGTTATTAAATATCAAAGCCAGTAAAAATAGAATATAAGATGAATTTAATTGGTTATATGGACGAATTAAAGAATTCATACAACTATTTTGTGTCGGACTTGGCAGAACGGCATAAATTGCCTATCGTTTAGGGTTGAACAGTAATATACAATGAATTATATATATATTCATGATTTAAAAAACAGAAAAATATGTTTTGGTAACTGTTACTTGTCGTCAATCTTTAACAAAACAAAACCCTTGAAGTAAAATCATGGGATATATTCATTTTTATATAAAAAAGCAGAATGCTGATATGAAAATGATAGTTCACCTTTACATTATTTGCTAAAGAAATGTAAAATAATAACTTTAACACCAATATGTTAACCAAAGAGATATATGTTATAACACACGGGGCAAAGCACTCCCCTCGGCTCGTTTTACCCCATTAAGGGAAGCTTTTGATATGTACATCACAGAAAATAAATTAAAGCAAGTAACTACAAATTTCATTATTCAATGAATTAATGATACCAATTCATGTTACATGTGCACGAGAGTTCAATGTTCCGTTTTGTATTTTTATGAAATATTTGAATTTGAGACATATCCGTTCCTTCTAGAAAAATCGCGTTTTTTTGAATACTTGAAATTCTGCGTCCACAACTCAGCATATGATTCCAGCGTTGGTCACGACGCTTCATTACGGTTACTTTCATTCGTTGGTAATGACAAATTACTCCCATTTGTCGATAGGTTTGGAGAAATAACGCGTGGTCACTTTGCCCCGGGGGTGCGCTTTGCCCTGGTCTCCCCTACATTTCGACTTCATGTTTTCAATCCCATAATACCTATATTTCGATGCATTTAGGGTCTGAAACAAAAGTTCGGGAAAAAAATATTGCGAAGAAATATTTAGAATTCTATTTTATAATTATTTATCCAAGGGGTGGCACTGGAAGTCAAAGATCAATAAATGTTAATCTCACTCAATGAAACAACCATGTGTCAATTGAATCGGGATTTTAAACTTATATATTAATAGTAATTTAATACAGCTTCCTCATTTCAGCTCTGTTGTGCCTAAACCATCACTTTATAATTTCTGACATCAACAGTTATAACCTTAACAGATAAGCTCTGACACAATTTCAGAAGATCCAAAGACACAAAACCAATGTATGTATTCAATATACAGATGAAGAAACTTGACATGCTGTCATGTTGATGCAATTTAATTTTTACATTATTCTGATTATAACAGTTATATGTCATTTTACTCTTCTGTGAGCTTTGCGTTTTGGACAAATTTTATGCTAAAATAATTTGAATGGGGTCAGCATTGCCATGCATATGAACTGCTCATGCGTAATGGTAACCGTGTGAAGATCCGCTGACAACATTGAAGATATTAACTATTTTACGACTTTATCCGTGTATTTTAAACGAATCGAATCTAGACAAACATAAGGCAAATAAATACATGAATGAATTTTTAACAAATGGCCGACAACTATGCCTCGTTACCTTGTTGAATGAAGACAAAAGTATCATCGTTATAACCTCAGAGTAGTTAAGATGTCAAAAACAAACGCTTCTTACTAAAATATCTGCATTGAGTAAAATCACTTTAGACTTAAGTCAAGAGTTCAAAAATATGAAAGCATTACACATATAGAAGCTTTCTCTCAACATTTAGTGTTGGGAGCATACATGTATAGATGTATTTGTTGGCCAAACGTTTCCTGTTATTCTAACTCTTACATTTTTTGAAGCAGTCTTAAAATCTCGCAAAACATATCATTTTGAGGATGTGATAATGTTCCTTCATAGTCAGAGAATTGAGAATAAAGATGATGAATTCTGATTATCTGTGACCAAGAATATATCAAAATAACCGCTATCAACATTAATTGTGTATCAAACACAGAGCTTTGTATCTATCTTCTGATTATTTTCTTCTTTACAGTTTTGTAAACTTTGTAAGAGAAATGTCAATGAGTCAGTGACCAAGGAATAAACACGAACCGCAATAAATAATTTATTATCCAGAAAATCTTGCGTTCTTGTGTTTGGCACCTCTAAACTCACTTCTGTTACACGGATACCAAATTCACTATCATGAAATCGCATATTGTGGTTACTCTGACTGACTGAAATATATTTGTTTTATCAAAGGTTATTGAAAAAGGTGAAATGCTCAGGTTGAAAAGCTAACTAGGATTTTGTATTTTTTCACTGTTTACTGACTGGTACTTGTTGTCTAGAATATGTTTAATTTGTAAAAGTGTAGACGAAGGTCTGTGGAAGTAAGAACACAAAAGATTGCGTTGTTTGAAGTTGTGTTGGTCTTTAGGGTATACCCGATGATCTATATTGTCCGTTGATCGACACAAAGAGTCTTAGGTGTTTTGATAGGTTTTCTGTAGGATTCACTCGCTCCTGTGAATCACATTTATGTACTGTGATTGAACAATGAGTGAAGTTGCATCCCCGTGCACATGTCCACTTCAACTACATTCAACTTCTTGGTTCCTTAACTTTATGTGGTTGATAAATAGTGTATGCAAAACGAAATGTAAAATGTTCAGGTTACTATTTTGAATAGGTTGTTAATTGGTTAGGAAATATAGCTCTATTGGAATCGGGTTGAATTGTGTCAATATGACCCTAGAAGAAATTAGGGTAGATAACTGTTAATCAAAAACACTCAACAGCACCAACATTCAGGTCAAGGTGTGGATGATGTGTATCTAATGGCTTGTCAATGCCGCACAAAACGTCTTTGAAGATGATGTACCTGCGAATTATTTTTCATTTTCAGTGAAAATCCTCAGGTCATTTGAAACATGTTGCTTTTTCCAATTTCAATAGAAATATGCTGGTCTCCACTCTGCCAGAATTAATAAAAACCTCTGCAACAACATAACTTCATTATAATGCACTTTGGCACTTTGTCCTGATCTCAACCCTAATGAACGCTTGTGGGATTAAGTGCAGTGATGTTTGATTTGAATCGTCATAAAAACTGTAAAAAAACACATTAATTGTCTTATCTACTAAAAAGAACGGATAGTTAGCCCAGTTAATTTCATTATGGTCAAGTGTTGTTATATGTTGTTGGAAACATGTCTGAGTCAAGAAGTGATCCCTTGTTATTGTCATCAATTTTTCCTCCAGTAAATAAATGTCATGTTTAATAAACCTTATTGATTTTGGTTTCTTTCTGTGTTTAGTATTTTACTCATTTGTAATAGGACTATTGTCAGACCACATCTGAAAGTGACAAGTCTAAATGCACAGCAAAATATGAGCTCATCCAATATGATTTTTGTCTATGCTAACCGTTTTAGAAGCATAGAAGGAAAACAATTAGGACTATGTTTTTCTTTCAATGAACAAAATATGAGAGAAGAGATTGTCTAATCTTGATTTTGAGATTTGTATATTGTGATGTAAAAAAAACAACAATATATATCTAGCTAGAAAACAGATTTATTGACAGATAAAAGATAGGCTGTACATATTATTAATATAAATTAGCTATGAGTACATAGTTCAATAATATAGTTACAATAATCTTAATAATTTAATATAGTTTCTAAATTTCAAAGCAACAAATTTTGAACTTTTCCAAAGCACATGTAACAAATAATAATTTTAAATACTTGTTATAAATATAATTTAAAAGTGAATTGGTACTTTGATTATCTATTTTATATTTATATTATATTTTCTACTCTCTATAACTGTGTTGGTGTGAAAACTATAAATTACACTTAAAAACACATAAATTGAGACATTTGAAAAATATATCACAGATATAAGCACTACAAATGACAAATTGCCTTAATCCTTATTTTGTCCATAATAACACAAATTATAATATGAGTTTTATACACATAACACAAAAATATATATTCCAGATTTTGAATATAAGTAATGGTTTACAACTAAAGTTCCAAATTTGATTCATGTATATGTCCCATATTTGGAACTAAAAATCTAAATTACCCGTATTCAAATACGTTTTCTTTAATCATTTGAAGTAGAAAGGCAAAATGTCATTGGTTAGAAAATGCTGCTCAGTCAGAAACAAATATATACAGAGAAAATATTGGACGGTTGGTTTCCTGAGAATATTTCTCAACAAGAAATGGAAGATACAAAACAAATATCACAGAAAGAAGGTGTATCACAATAAAGATAATGAATTCAAATGGCACTTTAAATATCATTAAAGAAAGCACTCATACTAAAACTCCTAAAATTGTAAATAAAATAAGTTATCATTGTTATGAAACAAAATTTATACATGTTTTTACAATGTGCACCATTATTGAAAACATTTGAAGAGAACATTCATAACAAAATGTAACAAAAACTTCATTGATAAGTATATGCACTAAGGTAAAACATCATTAATTTCTCACAAAAAAACCCATATATATTCATATAATGCAATCAATTGGAAACAATTTTATCAAAGATGTTCTTAATTTTGAGCATCAAAATTAATTATTTGTTTGTCAGATCCAAGATCTTAACTTTCTTAATGAAAGTAACCATAAAGAAACTCTGTTCCATTTAACAATTTTAGTTCTAATTCTGCTAGCACTTTCAATGAATGTCTTTCAATTGTTTTTTTTCAAAACATAAGCCAATATGAGATGAAAGTTAGGAAGTCAGAATAACATTTTGCATCAGCAGTAAACTACAAAATAAAACTTTTTAAAATTATTTTTCAATTTAGCACTAAAGTAGAATGTAAAAAGGTTGAAAGTCAAAACATAATGTATATGTGATCATATAATAATCAGCAGTAATTTAAGGTTTCATAGATAAGTGATAAAGAGAATCTCTATTATTTGTTTGTGTATCATGATATTTTTTAAATAAAGAATGATAAAGGGTTCTTTTTACAGTTTGTTAATAAAATAAATTATGTGTACATCTTTATGAACATAATAAGCTTTTGAAATGTCCTAATCTATTTGTGCTCTTTATTAAATCTAGTGATAAAAAAATATCCTTTGGATGAAATTTATTCTTCCTTCGTCTTTCTTTATCTAAAATTTACACAAGTCAATATCTCCAACTTTATACAAGACAAATGTCCTTTTATAATAAAAACTCTGTATATACATCCTTTCATAAAATATCTCACATATATCTTTTCACATTATTATCAATAATAAAAGTCAGCCATAACAATTTTATTATCTGATAAAAAGATCTCACAAATGATCTTTCCAATTGAAAAATATGAAAAGCATGTAATGACATATGCTATGGATACCAAATTCTATATAAAAAATGTTGAAGATTTGTATTGTAAACAGAAGATGACAAGAATATGTATTACATCATATTCAAATTAAAACCAAAGAGTTGTTGTATAACATGTTTGTAAAGTTACAAAGAGAGAAAGAAATTAAAGGCGAGGCAGAACATACCATTTTGAATATAAAAAAGAGTGGAGTTGATCCCATGTTAGAAATTTTGAAAAGTTTCAATTAGAGAAAGAAGTTCCGATGGCCTTTTAAATGATTTGTAATTAAAATTTTTTATTCCCATGTTTTATTTTTAAAATAAATATATAGAGGATTTTAATTCAATATATCACTGGAATTGACAGCTTTATTTGGTTCCATTTTACAATTTAGAACAATTACAGAGAAGGAGCTTTTAGAAGATGTCGTTGCTGTAATTATGACAGGCAACAGCTGTAGGATATCGATGCTTTGTTTGTATTCACCAGTCTCTTTGTTTTAGTCTCGTCAGGTAACTATGAATATTCACTCGACCGTGAGAGCAGCTGTTGCGAATAGTGTCGTAAATGGCGGAGTCCGGAATGCCAAGATTGTAGGAGTTATTGGCGCTCTTGGTGTAGTTGACAACTTCCTGTTCTGGGAGGTATCCTGAAGAACATTTCAAGAACAACATTAGGATAAACGACAGAAGATAGAGAAAATTTTTTTTCATGCTAGGTATAACAATTGTGAAGTTTCCCTCAGAAAAAAACATTCCAAGAACAACATTAGGATAAAGGACATTAGACGAGAGAAAAATTGTTTTCATGCTCGGTATAACAATTATTAAGTTTCCCTGAGAAACAAATTCTAAGTTACATTTTCAATCGCCACAAATATTAATCCAAAGAAGTTGTAACTCCAAAAGGAACATCTACACATTATGATTGACCTTTATACAAAGTTTTGTTAAGCTAGCTTCTACAGTTTCTACTAATATCAGGACAATAAGACTAACAGACAGAGTTCATTTCAATATCCCCAACAAACTTCATCATTTAGAATATCTTGAAAAATAAACCTTAACTATGAATCTTAAGTATCTCTTGCTTCTGGTGTTGTATGTTGCTATTTTCTATCAATTGTTTCACAATGCAACTTTCTTTTTTTCAATAGCACTGCTTAAATTTAGAAGTTGAATTCCAAAAAGGTACATCTACATTTGCTGAATGATCCAAAGATTACAGTTGTTGAGTTTCTCTCAGAAATTCTAAGCTGTTTCCGATTGCCAAAAATATTCATCCAAAGAAGTTACAACCCCAAAAGGAACATCTACACATAAGGATTGACTTTTATACAAAGTTTTGTTAAGCTAGCTCCTACATTTTTTTTAGTTTGCTCTTGAAATGATATCAGGACAAACGGACAAACAGACAGATGGAGCCCATTTCAAAATCGCTGACAAACTTTGTTGGGCGGGGGATAATTAGTAACTAGAGTACCATCCACTTGATGGTTGCTTTACAAATTTGATAAAGATTAGACAAGAGGTCCTAAAGTAAATATCAAGAATGACCTGATGTGTACTGATGTTGGAAATCTAAATCTAGAAATCACCTGAATTTTGTTTGTCCTGTGCGTAGAGCTCATCAGCGAATGTCATGAACAAGTTGAACCAGAAGGAGTTCTTCGGAGAATGCAGCTTGGTCTTCATGTCCTGTACAAATAGAAGTCATGCTTATCATAGAAGCTAATAATAATAACAACACTTTATTGTCCTCAGTACATACGTTGAACCAGAAGGAGTTCTTCGGAGAATGCAGCTTGGTCTTCATGTCCTGTACACATAGAATTCATGCTTATCATACAAGTTAATCATAATAATAACAACACTTTATTGTCCTCAGTACATACGTACATATCAGAAATTTGTTTTGTGCCGAAGCACCCAGCAGCCACAGTGCAGCGCCAGTTAGTGCGTTGTTCTGCCTTAACAATGCTGAGTGTCAAGCAAGACAGCAGCAACTCCCATCTTTTAACGTCTTTTGGTATGACGCAACCGGGAATCAAATCTTCGGGAGATGAGCGGACACTCTACCACTGAGCTACGCCCCCGTTTATGGATATGATTGACATACTGGTCGAGGTGGGATATCACAAAACAAATTGCAGATTTAAAAAATTGTATACAGTGAAAGATAGTAAACACGTTGACTGTTTCAGAAAAGAAAATCATCAATCCTATTGTTGAAACAAATATATTTGAGGAGGTAAATTTTGTTATTATGTCCCGCTATCGCTTGTGTGAGATCATGTGATATCTAACAGTGATAAGTGTGTCCATACAGTGTAGCCTATGTAGAAATCACTACACTCAAATTATCATAAAACAATTACATCATCAGTTAATGACACCAAAATACTTTGATATCACTGAAACTGTTTTCACAAGACAATGACGTATAAGTTGATGACCTAACAATACCATAATATCATAATGTATATTAATGATGATGTCACAAATTATGACCTCACTGCTGAGGGTGCCTATTGGCCATTAGTGTTTCAGATATGTTTATTCTTTTGATGATGACCGTTTAAAAATGCTTTATTATACCAAATTCGGCTTCATAGCAAAAAAACTTTTCAAGTTGTCGTGTTGACAAGGATTTTGCTAGTGATTCCATAACGTGTGACCTTGACCTTATTGATTAAAGTAAACATACCCTTAGCAAGCCTCAGATGTTTGTTACTTAATCAATGATATATTTGATATCAGAAGACATTTGGGTGAGATTTTCTATATGATAAACTGCATGCAAAGGACATCACTCAGAAAAATCCTGTGTGGTGTAAGGCAGAAGAAAAATAGAAAATTAAACAACCAAAGAACTTTAGTGTGATGTCAATAAAGTTTACTAATTGAAGGTAAAAAACAAGGAATTATCAACCAAGGCATTAGTCACTGATGAAGATAAAATTGGAATGGAGCTCACTTCATATTCTGTCTCCAGATGGCGTAGTTTAAGATCCATCTTGTCAATAATCTTCTTGTTCTCTGTGAGTTCTCTCTCCTCTGGATCGTAAAGAGGACGCTGGAAATATTCTGGGCTTTCCCTCCCCTGGAAGGCAAGTGTATTTGATACGTCTTATTTAGGGAAGAGATTTGGTGCACTTGAGCTAGGGTTTGAATGTATTGCGTTTAAGCTCCTGGATTTTTGTATATTATTGTACATAAAAATTGTAACAAGCTAATCATAGATTATTACCAAATTTTGTTTTTATCATAATGCTCTAAAACATGACATAGACAGGTAATATCCTATTTTATTCCCATGTGAAGGTCATCATTAATAATGTAAATATTTGCATTACCTGCTTCATAATGATGTTATTATCTACTAATATCTTTAACATTCCTTTCAAAAAAGAAGTTGACTACCTACATAACTTTGTTTTAATTCAACTCTTTAAATGTCTTTATACATAAGTCTGCCAAGTGGCTTTAAAAATTTTAACGAGAGCTTCAAAACTGCAAAATTTTGGCATCACCTCATGTGTAGCTTTTCTTCCCCTTCCAAAATCTCAAATGAACTGACATTATTTGTCCAAAGGGGAGTGACAGGGTGAAGACTGCATCTCTTGCTTGATAAATGTTCTACAAAATATTGTCTACAACAATGAAGAGAATAGAATCCAATGAACTCACTTCATTTTTCCAGAGAGGAGCGACAGGGTCCATGGGTGGTTCGTTGGTAGCAGCATGAGGCCACTGAGGTACAGGAGATGGAACCTGCTTAGCGTACTCTAGAGGGCGCTTGCTGCGGGGGATCGGCAGACCTGTCTTTGCTTTCTGTCCAGTCTTCTCAAGGAACTCCACAAACTTCAACCAGCTGCAAAGAAGATATAGGTCTTACTCTCATTATGAGCACCATACTCGGTCACCCAGGGATGAATGTTTTTTGCAGGAGAGGTCAACAAGACAGCCTTGCTTATTTGATTTTTGTTGATAAACTAAGTGCAGACTCTGACTTTCACATTTATAGAAGCAGTGGTTAAATATTCAACCAAATTCCTACTTGCAAGTAAAGTATAGCAAACACATACCCTGGATCAGCACTGGTTTCTAATTAAAAGTAAATACATTATAAAGGCATTTAATGGTAAAAAGGCTCAGTCTTGAATAAGTAACATTCAGGGATTATCAAGAGATGACATCTCACTTGTACTGTCCATCGGTGGTGCCGCACTTGTCCAGGATCTTGTTGATGACCGAGTCCTGCAGACCGATCCCAGACTTGACCAACACACCCTTGATCTGGGGATGGAGCAAGAAAGGTTAGAAATAAAATTCCCTATCAAGATTGTTTTTAAGTAAGATAGATACTTTCTTAGGATTTCTAATAAATATAACAAACCTAAGTCTTCTTCACAAAGCAATTCATGAACTTTAGTCACTAATGTGACAAGGATTTCATTAGTTATCCATATACAATTTTCAAGCATTTCTGGAGGATCCATTGACCATTTTCAAGTATTTCAAGAAACTAAGATAGGATGCTGCCTTTTCTAGACCACCCATCTTCCTACGCAGAGCCTAAAAGGCCAGTTTCCAAACTGTCATTTTATGCCTTGCTGCAGAGACTTTACTTTTCTGTGCTGCTATAGTGCCCCTACAGACTAGAGAGCAAGCACAGAAAACTCAAGGCTATGCAGCAAGGCATAAAACTGACAGTTTGGAAACTGGCCTTTTAGGCTCTGCGTAGGAAGATGTAGACCAACAAGAGTTCCAGAAACTCATTGCTACTATTGCAGACACTTTACCTGGTCAGCTGATAGAGTTTCCCTCATCTCGCGGTCGTATCGCTGGAAGCGCGAAACCAGAGCCTCAAAGTCAATATCAGAGTCATCCAGTTGTTGTTCCGTCATCTTCATCAGCTTGGTGACGTCACGCTCAGACGGGGGACTCGCAGGACGGGTTTGTCGACTAGAGAAGATCAAGAATGATTGTTTTGGAAAGATATGTTTTTGGTTACTTATAACATGGAATACAATAGATAGTTTGCAAAACAGAATTTCATGTTTGATATCTGTCATTATTGTTTATGCATAAGGTTTTAATAATTTCAAGTTTGCTTTTCATATCACATTTAATTTATATATTGACTTAAAAAATGTGTATATTAAACATTTTAACAAATTACATTTTTAATAAAGTGTTATTTTTAAAAGAATTCATTATATTGCTTTTTGTGGTAACATTTCATGATTGACTGCTCATGAACACAAATTCATGATACCACTTTATGTGTATACTATACTTACATTGAAAATATCAATCAAACAACTATTGAACAATTATTGTTAGTATCAACATATATAAAAAATGGTACAATACACTGATAAGTGCATAGTGTATGAAATGTGCAATGTGCTGTATTCAATCCATGCACACTGAAAAGTTCAACAGTGAAATTCAAATGACAAAGTTCTAGAAAAGGGGGACACATTTTTGTTGGGAGAGAGGCATGTCCATTTAATGAAATAAATTTCACTGCTTGAGGACTTCCATACAGGGAATAACATTCTTCTACAAGACAATAACTTGCACATACGATACCTAGCCTGAGCAAGTTTCTGTTGATGTGGTACTTTTAATCATGTACAACACTACAAAACAATCAAAGAAGAAGACAGATATATCTCAACACCAAATAATGTCTTCTGTTACAGACAAATATCTTATATATGGTCCTGTTACTGACATCATCCTAGAACACAGATGGAGACAAACCCTTGAAACTGATTGTTCTGTTCTAAATGATTCTGATTTTAAATCCATCACCTCATCTCAGAGATGGAAAGACTGACACAAGAGGTAAGAATACTGAGAGAGAGATGGACACATGATATAGAAGCTGGTCCTGTTACTTACGGACTCCTGGTGGTGTTATTCTGAGATCTGTAGTACTGATTGGTCTGTCCCTGAGCTTCAACACCCGCCCTAGGACTGTACAGCTCTAGAGGCCAGCTGTACCGTCAACAGAGAACACTTAGCACTTAGCCCTGCTGCCTCTGTATCTTAGCATCACTTCTCCTATCTATAAGTATTATTTCTGTTCACCTTTTTTTTCTGTTACATTGCTGATTGTACTTAACCCTAATTCCTAACCCTTAACTTTACTTACCCGTAACATTTTTCTGTTATCTTTACATTGCTTCTGTTATCTATTTGTATTCTTTCTGTTAAACCTTTATTGCGTGTTACCATTGAGGATTATACTTCACCTTAATTCTGAACCTTAACTTCTGTTACCTTTTTATTTATTGTTATCTTTACATTGCTTCTGTTAACACTCAAAACACAGCACTGATTCTATATCTTAGCATCACTTCTGTTATTAATAAGTAATATTTTTAACCTTTATTGCTGTTCCCCAAAAACATTGCTTCTGAACCTTAACTTTTGTTATCTTTTAGAATGTTATCTTTTCATTGATTCTGTACTTAAAACACAGCACTGATATGAAAGCTTAGCATTACACTTGTTATCTGATTTAACACTCTTTATCAGGTTATTTTTTCTGTCAATGTAATAATTATACCACCTTCACTTATTAAAAGCACTGCTTTTAAATCTTAGCATTGCTTCTTTAATCTTTCAGAATTCTCTATGATATCCTGATATAGTTTAAATCTCCATTACAAGGGGGGTCGCCTTATTAATGAGATATATGATTTTGGCAGCAATATGGGGGGCTGAGAAAGGGGGTCGCCTTATACATTGAAATAAACGGTACTTAGCACTACTCCTAAACCTTAGCATAGTTTCTGTTTCTTAACATTACTTTTTCTGTTATTATGTTATTGCTGTTACCCAACTAATATTGTGTCTGTCATCTAAAAATTGCTGACAATACCTAACTTTGTTTTTATCCTAACGTTCCTATATGATATAAGCCTTTTTTCTGTTATACTAATATTGATTCATAATTGCAAATAAGAACCTTCCTGTTGTCAATATGAGATATCTTTCAAATGATACCTTCCTTCAACAATCGATACTTCTCAATCATATTACACTGTTGGTTAAGTTTGGCATAAATGACCTCTGACAACTCACAGAGTGGCCCTTTAAGTATACTATATATTTGTATGACAACAGGGTCTTTACCATAGTCCTATAACATATTTCTCTTTATAAAATCAAATGAACCTATTTGTGGTTATTCTTTCATTTCATTTTAATTCCTTCACAAAGGCTTTCACATTACTTTTCCATTGTATTATCGTATTCTATTGTTGCCACTAATTTGAAGACTAATTTCCTTTATCACGTTAAAATATCTGCTTTATCCACACTTTCCAGCCCAATCATTAAAGCACAGTGTCCTATGATACATTAGATAATAAATTGTTTAGATAGTGTTGTTATATGAATTACGATGCAAACTTCTTCATCAGCATATATCTAATATCTTTTTATATACACTATTTCCCTTTTGTAACTTTGTTAATGTATATTGTATAGCAATGAAAAACATGATATAGATACTTTTATAAATGAATGTTCAACTCATCACTTGGCTACTAATGAATTACCTAGTTACTGCATAATAAAGTAGAGTATTCAGATTCTCAATGAAATATAATACTCATTATTTTGTCAGTGTCTTACATAATATCATGTGATTATTATACATTATTCATATGAAATTCATTGTAACACAGTTACACCAAGGACACATTTAGCAAAATGATTTTAATCAAGTTAGATTTGTTATATATTTTTATACTAAACAATAACTAATTCCTTCATTAAATATTACAGAGACTATAGATTATCCTAGAAGAGAAAGCAAGAGGCAAGGGATTGTTTACTGCATTAGGTTATGGTAGGTATTTAAACAAGAACTTGCTAACATCTGTTAACCTAAAAGCTTGAGGTATAAGAAAGACCTATTTTATTCTATTTTTGAAAAATATGAAATCTCTGTCAAACAAGACAGTTGATTAGTAGGAGAAAGAGGAGGAACAAGAATGATTACCGATAGCTTGGTATTGAAAAACATTTTATCCTTTTTACAAATCTATATAGAATTTTGTGTTCTATCTATCAATCATTGATTAATAAAGTGTATCATATTGCATAATTTCATGTTTATTATTGTCCAGTGAAAATTAGATAATAATAATATTATTTTTTATTTTAGAATGAAAATTGTAGCATAGATTCAAAAAGATTACTAAACTCACTAACCTTTGAGAAATTAGTTTAGATTAAAAGCATTTGTTTTAATTTGATATAGATAGAAGAATATTTGTAAGCTGTTTGTTATTTAAGGGAAAAAATGAGAAAAACTTGCCCTTTTTCATGACGAACAATTTTGTAACTTGAAATGAAAACCAAATAAACGTAAGAATAGAAAATATAGTAACATAATACATAAAACCTTTGCAAAAAAAGATGACAAAAGGTTTTCAGTTTCTTAAAATAGATTATGGTTCAATATCTGCAACTAACATAAACCTTATCTTTGCTATTGAATGACAAATTAATTAACAAAATAAACCAATATAATAACAACCATATATTACCAAACAACAAGAAATACAACTTTAATATACCGGGTACACCAAGACGATCCAATCAATCAATCAATCATTAACAATGCCAATAAAATCCAGAGGTTCCAAAAAAAATTTTAGAGGAAGAAAATGAAGGGATCAAATTGTTACGATTTGAACCAAGGACCTCTAGAGACACAACAATGATCTACCAACTAATCAGAAGGGATATTCTGAGCTACAACAAATAGGGAACGCTTCATCCTACACATGCTCAGACTAAAAAACCTCTGTCACAAATATGTACCATTTCACAAAACCAGCCACTTCTTCAGTGACAGTCTTCTCCTCTGATGTCATACATGTTATAAGTGGTACATTGATGCAACTTGTTGGTAAGGTGTTTGGTGTGGTGTAGTGTGGTGTGGTGTGGTGTGGTGTGGTGTGGTGTGGTGTGTTGTTTTGTGTTGTTTTGTGTGGTGTGGTGTGGTGTGGTGTTGTGTTGTGTTGTGTTGTGTTGTGTTGTGTGGTGTGGTGTTGTGGTGTGGTGTGGTACATTGATGCAACTTGTTGGCATGATGTTTGGTGTGGTGTGGTGTGGTGTGGTTAATTTGGTGTGGTGTGGTGTTGTGTGGTACATTGATGCAACTTGTTGGCATGATGTTTGGTGTGGTGTGGTGTGGTTAATTTGGTGTGGTGTTGTTTGGTTGTGGTTTGCTATGGTTTTGTTTTGTTTGGTTTTTTTTTGTTTGGAATGGTGGGGTGTTGATAAGTTCTCGGTTTATTGTGTTGTGATAAAATGTTGCTTTATTGTAGGATTTGGTGCTTAATGATGTAAAAAACTCAAATATTTTGTGTTGCGTAGTGTAGTTTGGTATGATGTGGTTCGGTATGGTGTGTAGTGGTTGTGTAATGTGTGTAATTGTGTGCTGAGGTAAACTTTGGTGATAAAAGTGATATTTGTCAAGGTGAGTCGAAGTGAGTTGAGGTGAGGTGAGGTGAGGTGAGGTGAGGTGAGATGAGGTGAGGTTAGGAAGGTAAGTGCAGATGTTTATTCCTGGTTGGGACTGTGCTTTTATTTAATGTGTCTTTGTGAACATACATGATTACATGGGACACATCTAAACACACTAAAGATACATAATTCAAGCCATGAATAAAAAATCACACCAAACAAACCACTTAAGTGTTAAATCAACACAAACCTAAACAAAAACCATTACAAACTGTATCCAAATTGAGTAAAAGTTGAATATATATTACTATGTCATTGGCAATACATTTCATAATTTATTTCTATTCTTGACAGAAAGATTACTGAAAGGAACAAGTGAAAATATAAGAAAATTTGCCTGAAATGAAATTACATAGGAATTTAAATATTCAATGAATTGTTATATAAATGGAGTTATTTACAAATTTACTTTGATTATTTATGTAAGTGTTAGTAAGGGGGTGATTACAATTGCAAGGTATATACAAGTAGGTAACGTGTCACAATTAATCAACCTACAAACACAAGTTTCAAAATTAACAACATCTATCAACATCTAATCAAATAAATTGTAAAGAAAATGAAACTAAGTGAAGTCATTTTGCAGTTAATGTGCAGTTACAATATTGTTTGTCTTACACCGGTACACGTGGACGATGGAAAATTCTAAGAAATTGCAACAAAAAAATAAGATCTTATGAAAACCTTGTGATGATATTTTCTTTAATAACTGTCAAGAAAAAATGACTTCGGTTATGAAGGGGGTGGTGTGAATAAGATTTCAATACAAAAGAAACCTGTAATATATGAAGATTTACATGATAAGACTTGCTAGCACATCCTGTTTGAAGGAATTATTTAAATCATTAAGCCAATCCAGACAAGGTTATACAGCTATGAAAATCAAACTCAATCACATAACACCAATTTCCAATCTTTCAACCTATCACTACCCAAAAGGTAGGTTGATTAATTGCTAGGGTATTGAGCAAACAACAGAAGAACACACAGTGTTTTTCCAAGGTGGATTATGGCCAGGACTCTTTCATTTACATCTTTAACCCATCACCTACAAGTTCTGAAATATTTTGTAGCAAACCTTTAGCTCATGGCAAACTTGTGATAACTTGCAACCAAACAGAAATGCATTTTTGTACAATTTTGAAATGTTTTGCCACATCATATATCCAAAAGATGATATTCAAACAAAAGGCACTTTTTGAGAATTACCTCTTAAAAGCTTGAAAGAAGTCAGCCCTGAAGTGTTATTTTGTCAATTTAAATGTCATAATAATAAGAAACGTCAAAACTGTACATGGATATGAGGTTCTTTCCTTTAGGGTCTTAGGAAAAACCCTGCCTGAGCAAAGGAACTAACGTTACCAATCAGCCGAAGTGAACTCTATTATCAAGAGCCTCCTTCAGAATGTTTATCCTGTGTTTGGCAGAGGCAAGAGGCATCCAAACATTGAATATTTCTGAACAGCAGGCAAAGGGTTAAAGAAACACCACTGTATGGGTACATCCACAAGCAAAAACACTGTGCAGGGATATGTTGGCACAACAAACAACTCCATAAAACACAGATACATACCTGTTGCCTTGACTGTCGGTTAGAGCTGTACCGATAAAGGAGAGGAACTTTTCATAGTTCACTTCTTGTAGGTGAGACGGAGATACAAACATTGATGCAATCATACGCTGCAGGTCACTGGACATACGGAACTGAAAGAAGAGCAACATTGAAGACTTCAATATCCTTGGCAAACTCTCATCAAAATATCTTGTACAAAACAATTCATAGATGACTAATAAACCCTTATAAATGCTGAAAAATAATACATATTTATCTTTACACATGCAGATAATCATTGAACTTTTCAAATTGGTGTTAAGTTAAATTTTAAGGTAAATTTTCCAGTGATTTAATTACAGTTAAAGTTAAATTAGCCTCAATAATACCTGCTACACTCCCGACATTTAGTCTAGGGAGATGTAGTAACCGCTCTCGTCAACCGACTTATCGAATTGACCAATCAGGGCTCGGCTTACCAAGTACCTTACCAATAATCTGCCTTTATAATGTTGGAGGGTCATAGGTCGCCTAAACGCAACCTCTTTGTGTATCTCGCTAGACTCAAAATCAGGAGTGCAGCAAAGTATTATTGAGGCTAGGTTTACTTAGACTGGTGTAATTAGGAAGTTGAATAGGAGTTGTGACAACATTGTTAGTTTAACAAAATGAAACCAGTGGGGCAGGAAAACCTGACACATCTCAATAGATTGTAATTTCAAAGTCATAAAGCCAGATATCACGGTTATGAATTCTAAGAATTATGAGTTCTTTGGACATCATCATTAGAAAAACAATCACAAACCTGTGCATCTTGGAGAGATTTAAAGAGGTTAGAATAGTGGCACCATTGGCTCAGGGTTCTGTCATAGTTCTCTGAAATATCAAGGTACACTTCCTTCAACCTGTTGGAGTTAGACTTGGCCAGCTCCTTCCTGGCCTGCATCAGCAGGAACTCCTGTTCCTCCAGGGTAAGATTTATAGGATGTTCTGGAAGCTCTGGCTCTGGAGGAAGCATCCGTGTCATTTCCAACAACCGGTACTGATCTTCATCATCCTGGGTGAAGATTCTCTTGGGGGGTTCTCTATAACTATCTTTCATATGACGGTCAAGGGGCATTTGTTGCTGCTGTTGTTCTGAAGGTTCAAAGAGAATTGGACTCTGGCTTCCATTGGTTACACCGTTGGCGCCATACCCTGAGTTTTGGTAACCGTTGGAGATGTCATTTGGGTTGAATCTTCCATCTTGTTCTTGCTGAGCCAGTTCTCGTTCTCTCATCATCCTGTAGTAGTTGGTCCATGATTCCGGTTCAAAGATTGTTGATGTTTGCATTCTCGATTTGTTTTGGTCAATTGGAGGAAGGTTGAAGTATCTTTGACCTAAATCTTTAGAATCTGGACGCTTTCCGTATGTTGTTGGTTTTGAGATGGTCTCAAATTCCTGAAAGAAATAAAGGAATTTAGTTAGTTAATAATTGTTATTTTCTTTTAAATGACAATAATTTCTTTGTAAGAAGAAATGGAAAAGAAAATCTTAAAATAATTTATCATTAAAAATATCTTTCTGAAAATCATTACATTTTTATTTTCATTTGTACTTTATCTCAACCCCTTTCATATTATGAAATGTCTTCAGCCTAATAAAAAAAGATTTTCATAAAGCTTACACATATTTTTATGTAGAATTGTTAACAAACTTGATGTTATTGAATATTGCTGAATAATATGATTTCATTTGAACTTCAAAACCTTTTATACAATAAATTAACTTTGAAAGATCAATACACTCAGCAAGAATTGTTCATTTAACCGATTAAAGTAAGATAGATTTTATCTTTAGCAAACACATTTCACAGCATACAGCACTACATTTACCATGATGCTAACATCTCCTCAAAACATTGCCTATTTCAACCAATACAGAGGCCAAATCAAGCACAAGATCTGAACTTGTTTTGCAAATTGGCTTATGAAGAATTAGATATATATTTTGGGCATATTTCTTACATAACCATTAACTCTTCTGCGCAAAACCTACATCAAGACAATAACATTCTGCTTCATTACATCAATTAAATTAACAAAAAGGTACAATGAATTTTATTGAATGACAGAGAACGTTTTGTCAGTACCAGTACACAGGGAATGCAGAGTTTATTGGTAAACTAATACAGTGGTTATACTTTACTAATCTTAAAATGATATTTCAAAATTTGTACACTTTTTTAATGTCTTGAAGTGGGTGTTAAAATTTAAATCATCTTATCTCATCTTTATGTTTTGTCATCCTGATACAGCTCTTAATAATTTGACATGTTAAATTCAAATTTGCCTAAAAGGGAGGGTTTTAGAATTAAAAGTCAGACATCATGTTAGTCTATAAACTAGCTAATGCTAAAAAGTTTCTCTTGTCCACTGCAAGATGATCTTGACACAATCCTGCAATTGTATCATGACAATCCTACAAACCTTGTGTGTGGACCACACTTGACAGGTAAGAAACTTTTGCACAGTACTGTATCTGCTCTATGGCAACTCTCCTGCCTACACTATAGCTTTACCTGCTCATAAAGGGGCCTATATGAGGTATATGAGGTAGGTCCAAAAAAATGTTGACCTCGGTAAGTATCTGAGGCGCCGATTCCATAGCTGGCCTGAATCATTCAATCGTTGTACTAACAGTTTGAAAAGTAAATTACTTACGAGTGCTATTTGTGTTGCATGAGTTTCACATTGGAATTAAATGAAAGTGTAATCTATTGAAGAGTGTAAAGGTGTGTTGAAATCCCAATTTGATATATTCAATAGGAGTTATCAAGTGTTATATATGGACAGTTGTCTTAGTGCAATGCTTGTTGTTTGAGTTTCACAAGTTGGCTGTTCAAAAAATTTATTTTAATATAATTTATACAAGAGCCTTAGGTAAAATGTTCTGTGTTGAAATCCCAATTTGATATATTCAATAGGAGTTATCAAGTGTTATATATGGACAGTTGTCTTACGGTAGTGCAATGCTTGTTGTTTGAGTTTCACAAGTTGGCTGTTCAAAAAAATTATTTTAATATATATTTATACAAGATCCTTAGGTAAAATGTTCATTTGAATATTCTGAACCCTAATACAATCATATCTACAAGCTGTAACTTACAAAACATAACAAATAATTAAAATTTATTATTTATTGATTTTCAATAAATCAAAGGCACAAACATAACAAATATTTTCAAACATATTGTTGCTAATGAAACATTTGATCATGAAGTCACAAAATATAAACATATACTTATGAAAGATATTATTTGATAATTTTCTAATAAATAGTTAATAAATTGATTGAAAGGTTAAAACAGACACACCCAGTAGATTGTTAGGCTGTAAAATTTAGATGTAAATGAAAGAGTCTTGAAATTAATAGAACATTTGTTTCAACAATTCATGTAGTTTGTAAATACATGGAGCCCATATCATCAAATCATCTTCATCTTTAAGGTTCTGAATGTTCTCTTTTCTCTTGCAACTGATTAAAAAACCTAGCAAAAGGAGTTTCATATCTAAAATACTTTTTTCACCAACTACGTTTAAATAATTTGCAAGAAAGATGTGGATTCCTTATGTGCATATGTTTAAAAACATTCTTTTTCTAAAGAAAATTGTAAATAATTCATTGCATATGATCAAATAACATAATAATAGATTTCGTATTCAAAACTACTACATGTCAAACACAGCCTAAACTATCACATGACATTTCACTCCAAAAAGCCAATTCTTAATAAACATCACCCCTTTTGACATGTTTTGTATTCATTTTCAAATTAAAACTTTCAATTAATACTTAGGATTATGCGTAAATCCACCATTTAAACAATCATCAAACAATTTTCAACGGTATTCATTAATAAGCTACTCTAAAATATGACATAGACAGAGATGGTTTCAGAGAATTAGTTTATTAAACCGAGAAACCAGTTCACCTCACCCGACCCTCTGATTAATACAATAAAGGGACACTAGCTTTCATATTTCAAAAGTTCTTTAGGAAAATGGAATTCATATTTACCGGTACAATTATAATATTTTATAAGAATTTGTCAAAATCCATTCACTTTACTTTTTCTATAAATTACATAAGATTACCTTTTAACTTATGAATAAATATTTAAATTTAAATAGGTGGTTGTGAAAATATTCCCTTAACAATCATACTTGAAAAACTCAACTAGACACACAATAGGTTCCATAAGTTTGAAAAAAAAATATATATATATATCATAAATCAAAGTTTCTGCAAGAAAGTGTCTCTTTTTAATTAATTTCCCCCTCTAAAACTAATCAAATACAAGTGAATTCATTGTAGTTGTCCAAATGCCATGTCTATATTGATTCATTTCACGCTCAATCTGAAATCACAATAAGTAAAAAAAAACTGTAAACTGGCATACTTTTCACTCAACAATACTGTTGACAATTTCATTTCATTTGACGTGAACGATAGAATAAAAGATTTTGTCTTATTTGCTACAGATTTTCACAAAAGGAATCCACATCTTTCATTGCATTAATATAGAGCCTCTATCATAAATATAAAAAGACGTTTTACATTTTACAATTTTAATGTGCACATGACCCTAAAATTATCCTAAATGTTTAAATTTAGGGGAAACGTCAAAATATGAAAATTTCATAAAAATATAAATTGAACTTGAAGCAAGTGAATAAGTTTCATAAAGAAGCTAAGAAAAAGAAAAATTTTCAGAGAGTTTAAAGGCAGCATCAAAGGTATTGAAAAGTTTACTTAAATTGAGTAGCATTATCAGTTCAATATCCATGTCTTTTTTACATTGTTCGTTGAAATAAAATTTCAACAATGACCTTGTGATTTGATTTAATTTAACAAGTTGTTAATATCAGTGAAGTGTACATGATATTTAACTCGAGATGTAAAATATATTTTAGAAACAGATGTTCTATCAGATTTAATTGTTGAAATGCTCAAGATTATGATAAAGATTTAAATTTTCTTTTCTACTTTTATTTCTAAATTGAATATATTCTATTAATATCCTTGATGTAAAAAACAAGGCCAGTCTCTTATCATTAAAATTATTTTTTCTTTTTATATCTTAGACAAAAAAAAATGCCAATCTCTTTTTCTATTATGAATAAGCAACAAGCAGGGCAGTGGTTAAAATGGGTTAATAGAAACATTAAACGTGAAGCCTACAATACATACCCGATTGACACTCTGCAGTTTTTGTGTGTAGTCCTTCAGAAGTTGTGGGTCAACATGGTTTGGTTTTGGAGCGATTGGTTCCACGACGTGAGGGTAGTAGGAACGTGGACTTACTCCCCCTTGACTGCAAGAAATGTGTTTTTATTAGAAATGAATAACATGTACGGAAAAGTTATGAGTGTTTTCTCATCCAGCTACCTAAGAATAAATTTGTATCATTACTTTTGAACTTAGTGCAAATGTCATGTAATATGCAGTTTGCTTAAATTCAGGTGATTCATTCAACATTGTGCCAAGATTTATGACTTTATAAGTATATGAATAAGTCATTATCTCATTACAAATGATATTCTAATATTCACTATTCATACCAAAGTTTTACTGGAAATATGTTAAATTGAAGAATAAAGAAAATAACAATTCTATATTTTGACCCCAGATCTCTTTTAGGAAATGTGAGATCCATTTTTGCTATGCCCTATATCTGTCCTTTATATAGGTAATTCAAACATAATCAATTTACAAATTGATCCAAAAGTTTTGAAAACAAAATCGTTTGTCAAGGAATGGTTACCAATTCAAAAGTAACCAAAATAAAGACGTTACCAAGGAATTATATCTTATTACTTTTCTTAAGTTCATTGTTCTGATTAGCAATGTCATTGTAAATGCATTTATTCATTTATTGATTACAATGCAATACGATTTTAAACCTGTATAGCATGTTCATGTCAAGCAACCAATTGCTGAAATATTGATAAAGTGTCTCAAAACAATAGATCACTCTCTTATAGAAATATATATACTTATATAAATATATATACTTATACAAATATATATACTTATATAAATATTCAAGGTGAATTATTAGATTGATATTCAAGTTAATAATCAGTGCTTACAAATGAAGAATGTATGAAGATAGCAAGGACCTAAACTATCAAAGCATTTTAGGATAACTAGTGCATTAACATTGTGGTTTAGATACCAATGATAATAAATCCTATTCTAATAGATACTATTCTACCAAGTATAAATGATTGTAAAGATTTGAATAAAGGTCACGTTATTAATGTATGAATTATCATGATTTATAGTGTGTGACAATTCTTAATCTCATACCTTATATAATCACTAGGATTATATAATACATAACATTTTGATGATAAAAATTCCTAAAACTATTAGCATATCATATAACAAAATATATTTTTTGACAAGAAACATATTTTAGAAAATATATTTGTTTTCATGACATGTTGTCATAATCAATCTAAGATTACAAATCTTTCAATTTTTTGGAAAAGCAAAAAGCAGATCCTTTCAAAAACACCACAATCTCAACATTATTGAAGTATGAAATTCCTCGAAGTCAATATCTTGATGAATATGCACATGAAGTGCCAATTGCAGATTCACAAAAGTGCCAGGTTTTGGTGTGTTTAACTTAATGAAAACTTTGCTTCATGTATTGGAATATGAATATTCATACATTTATGGTTGTGCAACTTGTGAAAAATTAAGTTTACCTTTGACATCAAATAAATCTTGTACCTCACAAAATTAAGAACTGTTCTCAAGAAGTACGAGTCGTACATGTGAATATAGAGTTATAATGTGCAGTTGTGCAGTGCTTCACAGGGTAGAATGATTGGGATAATCTTGGATATTTACTTTAGGGGAAGGTCAATACATGGAACTTCAGAGAATATGGTTCGCAAATCAGATATAGTAATAAATAATTCTTTACTACTGATTTACGGAACAAGGATATGTATGGGAAACAAAATTTAAATAAAAGTCCTTTATACTAAGCTACTTTGATGAGCAGGAAACAGTAAATTATTTTTTTTTATCTTTAACTATGGTTTGTTGAAATTTAGCAAAAATCCTAATCTACAATTGTCTTTAATCATCAGAATCTAAACTATCGAGATGATTATCAGTAGAGTTCTTGCAGCTATACAATCCGTCTACTCACTCTCCCTGGTGGTTGGTAAAGAAGCTGAATAAAAAGTCATCGCAACGTAAGATACCAGGTGAAATGTTGAAATAACGTGAAGAAGAAAAGAAAAGAAAAAAATAAGTGAAACATGTATCATATGGTCAAAAGATCTATAATATAACACAGTGAATTAATAGGATAGATTTCTTCATCATTTGTTGTATGTATAGTTCATAAAAACTATAAAAGTTCATTTTTATATTATTGTACATTACAAATCATAAAAAGTATCCTTGAAACCAAACTATACTTTTAAAGGGACTGTTTGACATGTAGAATATTTGATACCAAATTCTAAAGATACTATTTCTTATGCATGTTCTCCTCAAACCCTTTCATGAATAATCTTTATGAGCAACAATAACAAAGTCAATTCATTTCCACAACAAGCATACTGGTCATACCGTCCCTTTAAGAAGTAAGTGTTCAGTGTATAAACATAGTGAGAGACTTTCCTAAAGCGTGCCAAAGGAGGGTCCTTATCAACAGCAATCTCTCCCTGACTACCACACTCAACAAGGGCAGAGACAGCATACAACACTACGCTATCGTCCTATCTCTGCTTGTCATGCCCCTAGTGACTCCCACATTATGAGCAGGAACAAATTAACACTCATATTTGCTTTGAGTGGATCATAAACATTCTATGACAACCCAATGTCCTCATAAGCTCAGTATTTTGCTCGTCAATGATGGCATTCAGGTGTGTCTAAGTAGACAGCTTGAAGAAAAATGACTCTCTGCAAGCATTTTTAGACGTGTATTGCAATATTCATATGTGACTTTCACTCCCTCATGAATAGATAACAGTTTACATGTAATTTTAAAATTCATTAGCAAAGGACTAATAAATTCTAACAAGTTTTAGCATGTTGACAATTTTTTTCATTTTTTAAAGTATGTTTTATCACATTTAGACTATACCTGTAGATCAATAGCTGATATTGTCACTAGGGGGCTCTCTTTAAACTGAATTGGTACAATTAAACATGAAATGGTTGGTTGTGAAAGTTTAAAATTGCTCCATTAAAATTAATAAAATCATTTTTGAACTTATAAATTATAAACTTGCAAAAACCAATCATGCTTTGAATCTTTTTATTGAGAAAGTCATTTAACATCAAACATTTAGCTCAGTGAATAGCATACTCAACCCACAGTCACCCTGACAATTCAATAACTTAGCTATTAACCCTCCCCCTTAACAAGTTTATCAGTTCCATAAGTAGCCTATTTTATCAATCATAAGTCCCAAGACTCTTCAGCTCATCATTCTCTGACAGGGAAATATTCCACTCAGGAGACTCAAAGCTATTCAAACACCACATTGCCCTATCATATACTCAAAATCAGTAGTCATACAGAAAACATAGGGAGTAAGAGTATCACCCTGTCTGCAAAAGTGATTTTAATTTAATTACAAACATAGTTTTTCCTTCTGTCTCTTTTTATTTTTTCTTGGTTTAAACCCTTTATATCATGGTGTACATATCAGGTTAAATAACAATTTGTTTGGGTTTGATAATATATTTATCACTATATCTGTAAGATAAAAAAAAAGATTAAGAAAAAAGATAAACTGATATTGCAATTCCCCTTATATTTCTAAAACATTTAGAAAAAAGTTCAATTTCATATCAAATGTATCAATTCCATGGCGATTTTGCTAAACTCCTAGCTCTGTGAATTTAAAAAAAAATGTCATAAAAACTTCATTCCTTGTTCATCACTAATAATAATTTTCCACATAATAAACAATACCAAAATGAACTCATAAAAAAACTTGGTTCATAAAGACATCTGATTATCCATATAATTTATCAACTTGCTCTTAATGCCAGTGCTATCTGACCTAGAAAAATTCCAGGTGACACTTGAAAAACTATTGACAAACAAATACCTTATTGCCCCTTGATCAACCTTTGTGAGAAATATTTGTACTGACACTGATATGTTTGTCCAACGAATAAAATTTGACAACAATATTCAGTATATATATAATATATCCTAGCTTGTCAAAAGTATGCACAAAATAACCTGGAAGGAGCTAGAATATGAACTTAGATAACAATAGTGCTCAATTTGATTGTTGTAAAGAAAGTGCATGTTAGACAAGGTCAAAACAAGGTAAGTGTACCTGTCACATGTGTCTAAAGATATTGACATGATTTGTTTTTAAATCCAATCTTAAATTTTTATTTTTTTAAAATTATCCACTGATACTTACTAAATTTTATATTTTATATCTCCAATAGAAAGCCGATAATATTTTCAAAGCAAATATTCTATTTACATAACAGCTTAATACTTATATTACACTAATCTATGTACAGAAAGTATCAGGGTTCAGTTCAGGGTGGTGGAGATCAGAAATCAGAAACTGGGTGTCCTAATCTGTTTACTTTAGCAGAGGAAGAGCCAAGAAGATTTCAGTTATGAAAATGATCTAAGTACTTTGAATTTTCTCATTTTCAGGTGATAATTTTTTTTTGACCTTAACGCAATACTTTATGAATTTCTTTTTAATTTTAAGATACAGGTTTAATTCAATTTCTTGATGGAGGTATAGGTCACAAACTCAAATGCAACATATATAAAAAAATATTTAGCAGCTTGTACACTGCTTATTTGAATTGACATCAATATATACATGGCTAGACATTAAATTTGAAGAAAGTAGAATAGGTGTTCTTTATTACAGAATTACAAATTCTAGCATGACAATCTTCTTAACATGGAAGTGTTTGTCTTGAAGAAGACCAACGCTTAGAAAAAATATTAAAATAAATTACTTTAAAGATAGCAATCACAGTTAGATGTTAACTTTGTTTCTTGAATTTTATGGCTGTTTGCAATTTTATCACTTTATCACACTCCCACTCCCTGCAAATCTCCATAAAAGATCAGGGACCATACACTGTCCATAGGCATAAGATCAAAGATACATAAACACCAAGATATATCACTTTAACCACATCAGATAACTGATATTATCATTAAAAGGAAAAGTATCATACCAAAATGAATTGTCATGGCAACACTAATCTGGCCACACCCAAAATACAATAACCACATGCCATAAATTTTGTATTTTAAACTCCTGTACATAAATCCTTTGAAGATAAGAATGCTATTAGCTGGACATGTTCATTACAAAGACCTACTTTAATAAACAACCCTTACATCTATATTGAATGGGAAATTGACTTGAGAAGTTCATAAAGCTATGGTATGTCTTCATAGTAGAAATTTATGTAATAAAAAAAATTTCAAAGGTTAAAATGATATTAATTTATTGATCATTAACAAGAAAATATGTTTTGACAGAGAATTTTTCACTGCACCTTTATGTAAAAAATTTATCTATCAAGATTTAATTACCAAAGTTATTAGATAGTTTAAAATCATAAAGAACCTCACCTTGGGACTTACTTTGACTATATTACATAAGAAAATTAAATAAACTTACACATTGAATATAAACAACATTTTTCATTTACTTAAGATATGATAACCACGATTATTGGTATAAGAGTTGCAAAAGATGTCAATGACTATATTATATATAATCAACGTAAAATATCAATTTTCAAATGTTGAATTACAACATAATATAAGCAGATTTGAAGACCTCCTTATTTAGAAAAAAGAACATGATAAACTTCCATGACATTCTTTCAATATAAACAATGGAATAGTATAAACTTTATCATTCTTCTCAAAAGAAAGAATGTCTATCATATGACATGTTAAAATAAAAATTATTTTCTAAATATTTCTAAAAAGATCACATAAATTTTTACAAAACTTAAACATTTTTGTATATTGATTAAACAAAGAAAAATGTCACAGTTATTGTTCTGTCATGGTCTATGAACTTTGAGCAATTTGGAAAGTAACTAACAATATGTAATAAATGAAGAGTCTGCAACAATGTCTTAAATGAAATTTCTTCAAGTAATAAAACAATACAACTATGTGGATCTTGTACGACACTGCCTAGCTATAGAGGTATGAGCAGTCATCAATCACATTACGTGCCCTACCGTCAGTGAACAAATACGTCCTGATCACTGCGATATAACATTAAAAGCATGGGCTATTGACATTGTGATTGTACAAGTGATAACATGGCATTGTTTGATTGTTAGGTCAATCAGGATTATACATAGTAATTAACCTAAATGAGTATTAAAAGAAATTTTAGATTCTATAAAAAATACTCCCCCTCACAAGCTCAAAGTTTAAGACAGTTGTTTAAAGATAGAAGATAGTTAGAACTGTGTCGAGTCTACAAAAGAGATACAAAAATCCCCCACTTAGAACCAGAGCATTGTTTGATGTTTTAAAAGAAAGTCAGCTTCTCAAGTTCTTAGAAAAAGACTATCAAAAGATGTGGACTAATAACATTTAAAACAAGAAGTATCCTCATTTTCATGTTGAAAATCCGGAAGTTTAGAAAACTATTTTTTTGTCCCTTAGTAGTTCTTTGTGGAGAAAATTTATAAGAGAGAAAAATAATGTCACTCAAGAGAAAAGGGACATAAAACATCAATAGAAAATATTGAAAGAAAGACCTAAATGTTTAGTTACTAGTAAAATAAAGATGATTAAAACATTCAGAAAAGACTAATTATGGTTATGAAACAGGTGCTTTTGCCTCATTTACCCTTTTTGAAATCAACTTTGGAGTGGATTTTTTTTAACAAGGTGGAAAATGTACAAAACCTACTTCACAGAGTTAAGTATCTACCGGTACTCTCCTTTTTTTAAAACAAAAAAAATGAAATTCTGATTTTTCTTCAACTCAAGAACACTTCAATTGTTAAAACTTACGATAAATCACTCATCAAAAAAAGTAAACACGATAAGAAGATAGATAAAACTTTTCAATGAGTACATAAACAGATATCAATGGACTTATTCTGTTATGAATAGACCCCATTCACTATAGACTTAAAGACATTAAATTGAACGACACCTACTGTCATCATAAACAATGATTTAGACACTACTAGAATGGCATCTACTACTTGTTTGATAGTAAACAAGGACATCAATTTTAGACAAAACATTAACCTTTCATCTACTTACATGTCATCTTGTAGCTTTTGATTTTGGTATATAAATTAGAGGTAGTTGCTCTAAAACATCTTCAATTTTGTTATTCTTGGTTCATAAAAAGATAATCTCGCCCTCTGATATCAAACATTTATCAACTTGCGAGGATTGTTGATGATATGTTTACTTTAATCAACAAGTGTTGATCTATTTATTATCAGAAGACATTTAAGTAAGAATTTTTATCATCCAAAATTATTCTGAATTGTTTTCAACAATAAAATTAGTCTGACCATAAAACTGTCATAAGGCATCTTGAACAGTTAGTTAATGGCATTGTGATGTCCTTAGCATTATGATGTCATAAAATTGTGAGGTCATCAAGACATCAACATGTCGACGTAAAAGTATTGTAAGGTCCATTCTAAATAATGTCAAATCCATTTGACAATTTGATTGTAGTGATATCTACAATATAGATATCGGTTGATCTCACACTTAGCAGTATTTACTGTTGTAGCCACTTGATAAATATATATGAACATCAATTATTCAGATGCTCAAGTTTTAAGTTAATTATGTTTTAAGGTTGATTATGTGCAATGGAGCAGGAAATTATTAATATGTTTAATTGTTTAGCTTAAAAACTTACAATAATTTCTATTAGTGCATTTATATCATCCGTGAAGTCAGTAAATTGAGTATCAGAAGACAGTTATAATTGCCTCATTACAAGTTGATCTTATTTTCAATAAAAAAAATGGGGTTCGAATCCCGCCAGGGGCTCGGCAACATTTTCTGCAGTTGAGAACTGTTCTACATGCAGTCAGGCTTGGGTGCAATGCTACACTGAAATCCAGTGCAGTACCACCCATGGTTCGCTACTCCCAGCTGCTGCTCGCAGGTATCACCACAATGCATAGCCACAATAGTGTTGCTTGCTTTCTCCCTGCAGTATACTAGCAGCCACGATATGAGTGAAATACTCTCATAAATGGTGATACATCACATACCCACATCACCTCACCTTAATTCAAATAGAATCAAATTTCATTATATTTTTTAAGATTCTATTTGAATTACATGTTACCACAGTAACATTCATAAAAAAAACATTAATGCTTATGCAATACCTAAAAAAGTTGTCCACTTAAAGTAAACATTTCAAAAACACCATAAAGCATGTTACCAAGGAAGAAATAAAAGTGGGGACAAAAGAATTCCAAGACATTAACTTGCCATTAAAGAGTCGTCAATATTCAGAGGCATGACAAGAGTGCTAATGAGGCTAATCATCTCATGGAATACTAAAGTAGCGTGTATTCCATAATCAGACATGTGGTGCATATTCGTATGCTGTTCATGACATGGAATATCGGTGAATGAAATCAAGGAGCAACAATTAACGAGGGTCATTGTTGTTTGAGAACAATCAAATAAGGCTGAACAATACCACATCGTCAAACAATAAAACATGGTGGTTGCTATGCATGTATGTTCATATTGTGCTCTGAAATATGTTCAGCTTGCAGGTGAAACTGTGTAAGATCAACTATTGACCCTTTGAAAATGACATTTAGATTTTAGGAATAGGTCATGACTTCTTTAGAAAACTTTTCACAATTGAGCACATGTTTATATTTTGGTCATTTATTTATTTATTAAATCATTTATTTATTTATTAAATCATTTATTTATTTATTAAATCATTTATTTATTTATTAAATCATTTATGTATTTATTAAATCATTTATTTATTTATTAAATCATTTATTTATTTATTAAATCATTTATTTATTTATTAAATCATTTATTTATTATAAACATCTTAATTGTTTATGTAAAAATATTATGGATTGTTGAATATTGATGCTTACTTTTTATACGTTCAGTTTGTAAAATGAATAACTTATATAGCTCTTCACCAACAATAGGAAGATATTTCCAAGGTTTAAGTTTTCAGAAATTGCCCCCTCTGCCAAGATCAAAAAGAATACAAATCAATATCACAGGGTTGTAACAAACCTATTAAAAGTTTTAGCCAAGGTAGATTTCATTTGTTTGTATATATATATATATGCAGCTTGTCAATTAAAAAGAAAACAATCTTCCAGAAAGTAATTTAATAAATAATAAATCATTTGAGAGAAAAGAAATGTTTAGGTCCTTATTCTGAAAACATGTCTCAATGATGACAATATATATAAAGTGATACATTTAGTTATTTGGAAGTGTCAGCAAATTGATAAATAAGAAATATCTTAACAATCTGTGAATGTGATAACCTCACTACAGTTGAAATTAGTTTCTAATGTTTGTGGTTCAAAACCTTTCTTATGTTCTTTTTTTAAAAAAGCCACCAAATCTGACCAAAACATAGATTATCATCATCAAAATACATATATATCAATATACTACACTTACAATTACTTCTAGTCTTCTACAAAACATGGACCTTAACAAATTACTCAAAATAGCACATGCTCTTTCCCTTCTTATATGCAAACAGTTACAAGGGTAAAGAAAAGGTTCAAATATACATGTCTAAATTGAAGGAAGAAAATTTTCCAATATACATGTGTATGTTGAAGGAAGAAAATGTTCCAATATATGTGTCTATGTTGAAGGAAGTAAAATGTTCCAATATGTACATGTGTATGTTGTAGGAAGAAATTTTTTCCAATGTACATGTCTATGTTGAAGGAAGAAGAATGTTCCAATATACATGTGTATGTTGAAGGAAGAAAATGTTCCAATATACATGTGTATGTTGAAGGAAGAAAATGTTCCAATATACATGTCTATGTTGAAGGAAGAAAATGTTCCAATATACATGTGTATGTTGAAGGAAGAAAATGTTCCAATATACATGTCTATGTTGAAGGAAGAAAATGTTCCAATATACATGTGTATGTTGAAGGAAGAAAATGTTCCAATATACATGTCTATGTTGAAGGAAGAAAATGTTCCAATATACATGTCTATGTTGAAGGAAGAAAATGTTCCAATATACATGTCTATGTTGAAGGAAGAAAATGTTCCAATATACATGTGTATGTTGAAGGACGAAGAATGTTCCAATATACATGTGTATGTTGAAGGAAGAAGAATGTTCCAATAGACATGTCTATGTTGAAGGAAGAAAATGTTCCAATATACATGCTAATGTTGAAGGAAAAAAAATGTTCCAATAAACATACTAAATTTGAAGGAAGAAAATGTTCCAATGTACATGCTAATTTTGAAGGAAGTAAAATGTTCCAATATACATGTGTATGTTGCAGGTAGAAGAATGTTCCAATATACATGTTTATGTTGAAGGAAGTAAAATGTTCCAATTTACATGTCTATGTTGAAGGAAGAAAATGTTCCAATAAACATGTCTATGTTGAAGGGTAGATCACACAGATCAAGGCTCCAGTTACATTTCTCAGGGAAACAGACCTTGCCCATGCGATCCCTTTTGTTAGGGATCATGACATATCTTATCACTTTACCAAATGCAGTGACACAAATGTGGGGTCACCATGCACCGGTGCACGATATATGGTTTACAACTCAGAAATACAACTAAACAACATAAGATTAACTTTGAGTTACTGATACTATGGTTCTGGTATTGGATTTGAATCAAAGGAATATGTCAATGGTTATTTTTTTGGTAAGACATGTACATTACCCCCTTATTTGAACATGCTTTTAAATATTGAGTATTTGCATTTTGAACTCCAATTAAAATAATGAATAAGGTTATAAAAACATAAAAATAGAGCCATTGGCTCTGTAGCTCATCAGGCTTCATCATCAATTATGCTGTAGAGTGTGGCCAATGTGATTCCCCCTTTGTAAAGGCCACAGGGGCACCAATCATAAAATTAAGTATAATGGATACAAGATTCAGTTTTCTAGGCCTTATACTTCAGAAGAAGATAAAAATAGATTTGAAGGACGTTCCTGTTGCCTTTATTAGGGGCAAAAGGGTCACCAAAGCTACAATTCATAATCCTCACTAGTCAAGGAGTCTGTACACGAAGTTTCAGCTTTCTAGGCCTTATGGTTCTGGAGAAGAAGATGAAAATAGGTTTTAAGGGTGTGGCCCCTGTGCCATGGCCCTTATTAGGGGTCACAGGGTCACCAACGCTACAATTTGTAATCTTCACTAGCCCAAAGAGTCTGTTCACAAAGTTTCAGCTTTCTAGGCCTTATGGTTCAGGAGAAGAAGATGAAAATAGGTTTTTAGGTCATGGCATCTGTGGCCCTTATTAGGGGTCACAGGGTCACCAAAGCTACAATTTATAATCCTCACTAGCCAAGGAGTCTGTACACAAAGTTTCAGCTTTCTAAGCCTTATGGTTCTGGAGAAGAAGATGAAAATAGGTTTTTAGGGCGTGGCTCCTGTGGCCCTTATTAGGGGTCACAGGGCCACCAAAGCTACAATTTATAATCCTCACTAGCCAAGGAGTCTGTACACAAAGTTTCAGCTTTCTAGGCCTTATGGTTCTGGAGAAGAAGTCGAAATTCCACAAAGTTTACGGACGGATGGACGGATGGACGGATGGACGGACGGACGGACGGACGCCGGACACCATGCCATGCCATAAGCCCATCGGGCCTTACAGGCCAGATGAGCTAAAAATCAATAAGACAATGATAATGCAAAGTCAAAGAATATTGGAAACCAATAGTTGAGATTTCATGGTTGATACTAATCAGGCAAAACCACTCCAAGCGTTGTTGTTTGCAAACCAGAGGAACAAAATCTTAAAAAACTGGTGTATATGACAATTCAAATTAATAATGGGTCAAGATATCATTTATAAAAAATAAATGGTTATAAACATTAAGGTGCAATCACCAATATTTCAAGGCCACAAATGTTAACATTATCTTTGAAGGACAGCCTTTGGCAAATATCGCAAGTCCTGACACAGCTAATCAAGATAAACCTGATTACAACATAGGGAAAAGAGAACTTAAGATTTCAAAATCATTTATTATGAACTTCAAACGTTTATTTCTTCTGTTATTTCCTCCTCTTTTTACACAAATAAAAACAAACAACATAAGATATTCCGCCTAAAGAAGATTAAGTGAATAAGGGATCATCAGGTCAGGAACATGTACTTTGGAACTAATTGAAAGGATCATTGGCCAAGAACTTCAGACTTTTTTTAGGCCAGACTCCTATAAGCAGCAAAGGTCCCATCAATCAACACATGTTCTGATCTGGAAATATGATACCTTCAAAGCAAAACCACTGCAAAACCTATTACTTCTCCCAAGAGAAGACTAAACACTATCACACCAATCATCAGGAATCAAGCCGGGGTGTCTGCTCTAGCCTATCTTATTACTTGTTAAACTGTTGGAGGTCTCCATTTGAAGGGCTGAAAGATGAGTAAGTTTAACATGACTGCCAGTCTTAAAATGCATTCACTTAATGTACAATGTACTTAATCTTATGCAACACTGCACAATGCCTACACTGAAGATAAGGAGGTCAGAAGGTCTGGGATCTCTTGCAAGAAGGGACATTAGGTTAAGCTCAATGTTGTAACAGGTGCTTGGAATTTTCTTAGCACTAGCATGGTTTAGTGCACCAACTCCAACCAACAGCTTAATTATTCAACAAATATGTTCATCATTGTGTAGAAACAGTCTGAAAATGATGGAAGGAATCTGAGAGGTCCAATTTTCAGTTTCAGCCACATGCAGTTTCACTGAGGCTACTTAATCAAGGCTAGCAAGGTTGAATTTGAATTTCCTAAAGTGATGCATCTACAACTCACTAACTGATGCCAAAAGTCACCTAAAGGAATTCATTTTCTCAAGGTGTCACTCATTACATTGGAGTGTAAAGTTGATGCCCTTTGATCCACAATTCAAATATCCAGAGATTGTCAAGAATGTTTAAGCAAGAGATGTTTAGGTTTTTGGATAAATAATTATTTTACTTGTTTGCCAATGAATATACTAGGAAACTTAACAAGAACTTTCCCCTGACCGTTATCTTTTGGCAAGTCAATTAACTATTATTTTCAGGGATGTCCAAAGACCCAAACATATAAAAAATGTCGTTTTTTTAGTCTGATTAAATTTGACTGTGCATAATAAAAACATATACTTTCGACGAAGAATCAAACTCTATCAAGCTTGGGTGTCTTCTATGCAACAGTCTTAGTGCACTAAAGTTAGTCATGTGATTTTATTTAGACTACATTTGTGTTAAGTTACAACACATATATTTCAAGCTGTAGGAGTGTATGATGGTGTCTCTGCATGGTTTAGTCAGAGGAAGATTGACAGTACCTTTCAAACATAATACAGTACATGGTTTAGATTCTGAAGCTCTCTTAGTGCTAAGATAGTTACAAGTACATACATTGCTTCAGCTTTCTTAGTACTGTAAAAGCTTCTCAAATCTAGACCCAAAGAACGTCCTTACTGACCAAAAATGTAACCTTGGCACTTTGTAAAACATAGAATTTCAGTGAAACATCATATACGACAAATGGTATCCAAAGGATATGATATAGTGAGGGAAGATGAAAACAGAACACTCACGGGTTGATTCTTCGTTCTAGGACAGGCTGTAGTCTCCCTGCTACGATCTTGTTCTTCACCATAGGCGTGTACTCGTTCCCGAAGGGTGCGTAGGAGATGGGAGGGTTGTTGTTGTAGTAGTACTGCTGCACCTGCTGGTGCTCCGTCTGAATAACACAAACATCACATTAGAGGAAGGGACGATGCTGAGATTGGTATGAGGATTTGTAGCTTCCCGTAAAACAACACGGGTAAGATCATTCTGCCACATCCACATGTTGTAAGAGGATTTGAGTTAGACCATACTGCTACATTCATGCAGTTCCTATACATAGCCAGTGTTCAAAATGTTATAGTCCCTATAAGCAAGCATGGCTTGTTGTTTGAAAAATCAAACAGCCCTCCTAAACATTTGACAAGCCCTGCCATGTGAAAACAGTAAGTATCTTTAAATCACACAAGCCAACCAGGCTTGCTGACCTCTTCTCCAACATGCCAAATCTGAAAGTAACTAGCAATTTGCAGGCACTATTTCAAACACTGTACGTACCAGGCGAAAAGCATCACAGCGACTGAAGGTTACTCAACACCATTTATTGCCTGATTTTATTTCAGCACATGAGCTGGAACAAACTTTTCAAATTCAAATTTCAAAATCTAGTAGTTCCTCTCATCAAAGGATTGAGGATAGCGCTTGATTGGTTAATTTGAAGAACATTTGCATAATCTCTCATTCAGGTGGTGTTATATACATTGAAATCATTTCATTGGTTGTCTGTTCATAGATATACAAGGCATTTGGCCAAATGGATATCAGGGTATGTGAAGATGTTTGTGGAAACTAACATATAGGACAAAGAAGACATTGAGCATTTAAATTTGTGCTATGGGTGCTTAAAGATTCTCAACTTGTAAAGGCATAGCTGATCAATACAAATTGCAGAATTTCTGTCAAATGATAATCTGTTTATTGACTCTTTTTAGTAAAACTAACCCTTCTCATACATGATCAAAACACCTACAGCATCAATTGTATAATGTAGGGAAATACTGATACACAGATAAAGAAAAAAAGGTTTGGTAATTCCTCATTGGAGGTCATGGAGATGATGAGGTAAATACAACCCGATTTTGCCAGGTGTTATCAAAAGACTGATATTTTCCTGTAGTTATGATAGTTAAATTCCTGTCCATGTCTAGGCAGTATTTACAGGCGGTACTGAATTCAAGCAGAAATGCAATGAAGTAACTAATGCTTGATCTCTCATTAATAATCATTATGTACTCACAACCCAAAATTCCCTTACCATCAATTCAAATCTAGAAAATAAAACCTAGACTTGAACACAACCCAGGTAGAAACATTGTGAATTAATAAAGATCTAAATTGCTTAACTTTGCCCTGTAAGCCTGCCAACCAAAGCTTATGGGGTGAATTAGCTGATTGGCTGGATTTGAATGACATCACAGGTAAAGCTGACGGCTCGATTAACAGAGATGGATGAGATCTGTATAGGCTAGCGTAATGTAGCAATGTAGATCTTAATTTAATGAGATTGGGAGAAGGGAGGAAGGGAGTGCTGAATGAAATAGAGTCCAGTGGTTGCATTAGGGGAAATAAGGTTAGTTTGTTCATCAAGTATACAACATCTTGTGCTATCTAGATATCATCTTTCATCTATTATCTATAGTCTTGCTAAGCCTTCAATAATTAATGTACACATGCCAAACAAATAACTTGAATTCCGGATCAGATGAGAATGTGGTGAATTATTGATAACCCTAACTTTTTTAATTTAGAATTTTCTTATTTCTATAAAGTAGATAAATTAGATGTACAAAGGTTTTCAAACTAGGATAAAGACAGTGTATAATAAGAGACCAGTCTGACAGTCCTGACTGCAGTTCAAGCCAATAAAATCACATCAAGTGTTGAGGTCATATATGTCAAGCAATTGTTATTTTATCAATCCTGATTCTAAAGATGTTTAAGAAACAAAAAAGCGGTTTAAGTCATGATTGGATCTATTACCGATTGAAGCTTTTTAGAACAACACTAAACAAGATATAAATTATTGGTTAGCGGTATTGGATTGGTTAAATTCATATGGTATGTGTACTTTCAACAAAGAATTTAGGCTTCTGAACATTTCAAAAGCCATTTTCTCATTTATCAACTAGTAACTGTCATATTTTTGGCATAGTGGAATCAAACTCAAGTTCAGTGAGTTGAAATCTTACTGACCATAAAGAATTAAAGATAATAGATGATTCAACTCAAGCTATTTCATTCATTTTTCTGGTTTCACAATAGATCTTCCAACTTCCTGATAAACTGCAACAAATATTACCAAAGCAATGAAATTTATGACCTAAAAGTTTAAATTCATCAGAGATTTCAAATCGATTGAAACACTTCAAAGATGGCTGCCAATCTCAAAAGCCAAATCTCCCAAGACAGAAATCTTTCCACACATAAGACTTTAACAGATAAGCGAGTGAAGGTAGCAACAATGTAAGCCTCGTAAATCTGAAGAGGAACTCTTAGGTAAGAAGTGGCTAAAAACACAATGCAGAGGTCATTGCAGGTCGCTAAGGAATGAAAGGAAGATCCTGCTTCCCTGACAACAAGGTACAAGAGATATGACACTACTTTCCTGACAAGTCACTGGGAGATATTTTACCTTTGTACTATGCACCTTACAACTAAACAAATGTGAAAGGGAAAACACAAAAGCACTTCATACAAGGTTATCATAGGGTTGCTTTGAAGAACATGGTTTCCTAACAACAATGTATTACAGCTACTAGTGTCCTACATTAAAAAAGAGTAAATACATTCATTTGATACATGTAAGCATTTGCAACTAAATATCTACTAATGTTCAACTGATAATAAATACAATGCAATATATAAAGGAAATATATTGTTGCCCTTTCCTTGTGAAATCATTATCTGAAGTATTTGTAGTTTTTGCACGATTCAATGCTTGGATTTAATTTGATAAACTTCAAAAATATTTTACCCAGCACTTACTTCATATGAACTTTTATTTTAAAAGAAATGATCCAAAGTCTTCCTCCCAATAAATATAACGATGAAATACCCCAATTTTGAAAAAAAGAATTTCTATAATGTTCATGTCTGGTTCTCTACTAAATCGATAGTCTTATAAACCTGGATACAAAGGACTATATCATATACAAAGTTATTCTGCTGTGAAAATCTGTATTCAGTGAGACAGAAATTGAACACTGTTGTTATTCATGATGCCATAATCTATCATTCATTCACATATATCGTATACCTTGCACAAAGGGATTTCAGAGTGTTAATATATCAAGCCTATGTACTGTGCTCTTCTGTGTCTTTCTCTCTTTATTTATATTCTTCCTAATCTAGAAAGTAAATTTTATTAGGATTTACAGATGAACATACAAGGTTTTCTGATATAGAAAATATTTTTAAGAATTGTGATTATAAATAGAAATTATTTGTCTTCATGTTCCACATATCAAATTTCTGTAGAGATTTTGTTTGACTTTAAACCTTTAATCTTCAACAAGAAAGCCTTTAAAAAGGCATGCTTGGTGCCACATAGGCAGATGAAGGAGATTGTGATTTGTCGAACAATTCGGGTGATAAGTGAAATATACAACACTGGATAACAGCACTAATATTAACACAAGTATTACTCAAAGTTAACTTCACAAAATTAATTTCTATCAACACGAATTGCTGAAAGTTATGAATATTTTTTACATTCATCAACGATTGTTGGTATATTTCATTTCAAAATACACGAGAGTGACAATCTATTTATTATCCAAATTCACTCTTTTTGAAATCTCAGAGAAAAAATGTAAATCTCTGAACACAACAACACTAGATTTTCAAGACAGTGATGTCATTGCATAGTGAGGTCACTATGTTTATGATGTTGTGACATTGTGATGTAGTTACTTGAAGTAAAAGCACTGTGTTGCCATGTAGCGTTGACAATGACAGGAAATTGTGCAAAACGTACGGCCAAAACGATATCTCCTTGTCATGCTGGTTAATTATTAACAGTAGTATAACAGATAATAAAGAAAATACTTTCCGATGATCTTACGGGATTTCAACCCAGGTCCCCTGAGCTAACGTTTGGAACCAGCGATGTAGGTCATATTCTAAATATAGCATGAGTCAATTTCAGTACTCTGATAATAAATACATGTTTTCAACGTAAGCATTTAGTGACATCGTTAAGTATGACTTGTCACGTGGTCGTAAGTGATCTACCTATTAGTAAACATAAGTCTTATTTCGATGTCACCATCGTACTTACACAAACATTACTTTTAATTCGCCAGGCGAGCCCAGCGTGAAATTAAATCGCGTGGGTTATAAAAAAGTGGATTCTGCGATTATTGAATGCGAAATAATTAATGTTTTATCTGGAACAAATGCAGACTCTTTTTCAAATGAAGATGTTTTTGATTGAGTCTGTTAACATTTATCAGCATCTTAATAGAAAACATTGTTTCTTTTTTAATATAACATTTAAAGCGAAATCATATTCCACAGTTTAATGTGCCAATTATTTTGTATTACCCACATGGTGACGTTATGCATTTTTTGCTACAGCTCTGTTCATTGGTCTTTTGATTTGGATACAACACATGTGATTGGCGCGGCTTCCCTTTGAAAATATCAACAGTAATATAGAGAGAATTCAGAAAAGTTTTAGAAAAATCAAATCATAATGCTTGGTGCCCTTTGTAAGTAAATATTTGTAAAGTAGGAAAAGATAATAAGAAACATTAAGGTTGATGGGTTTCATCAATCTCTCACTAAATTATTTTACCAATAAATATCAACAGGCTGATTTGACAAAATAAATTAAAAGAAAAAGTTCTGTTTTTGGAATAATGTACAGTGTTGTTTCCAAGGTGATCAACTGAGGGGGTCATTTGGGCCTATTTTGAGCTATTGGGACCATTTGCACTGTTAGAAATATCCTACTTCTTTAAATTTAGGGGACACCAAGTAAAAAGGGTGGGCAAATTTCCCGAAGAACCCCTCTAGGAACAACACTGATGTATCAGAAACACATATTCATATAATGATTAATATATCTGATTCAAATTTGATCAAGTTCACATTTCAATTTTGGATAGAATTTTATAGTGTTGCAAATGATTTTGAAGAATATTAATCCACATTTCATATCTAAACAGAATGAGCTGAGTAAGCATTATCACTGAAAGTACATTCATATCAATCTGTCAATATCATTGAAGGGTTCAATTTTAACATGATCAATGCAGGCAGAGGTGTGTATCACAAAGCAAGATGTCAGTGTAGTCTAGTACATACAGGTGTACATGCATGTACACCTGTACACTATAGAGTAAGCCTAGTACATATTATTAAATAACATGCATGTACACCTGTACACTATAGAAATAGTTGACAGTTGAATTAAAGTCATGTACATGCATTACCGACAGTTACGTCAGTGGGTATGATACATTTTCTTACACAAAATGAATTAAAGGTGTTCACACAAAAATGGCTGCCAATGGACTTTATGTGAGTCTTTATAATTTGTTTTTTGACTTAAGGTGATTGGTTTGGTGTCAATGATGGGTGTCAATGATGGGTGTCAATGATGGAACATTATGGACTATAGTCAATTTCACACACAGTGAGTGTCAGATTGTGTGTTAAGTTGTTAACTATGTTCAAATATGACAAATTTTTAATAACTTGTAAGGACTTTTTTTAACATATTATGAAGTGACTATATAATCATAAAATAGACAATTTTAGGAAAGTTTATATATAACATATAGAGATAAAACATATCAATAACACCTGTTTAATCTAGAAGTAACCATTAAGGCTGCAAACACTACTGCAATATCAATATTACCACACAAACTTCCTTGATGAATAAATGCCTCAAATCAATAATCAATAATTGATCAGAACATTGATCTCAGCTAAAACAAGTTACTTCTGTAAATAGAGTATTACCAACACATTACATGGTATTATGACCATAAGTCTATATTGATCATTAAAGCCAAATCTAGATCATTGATTTTGAATATGTAATCTGTAATGTACTAGATGTTTGGTACAGGTGACAGAATATAGGTGCTAGCATGGTATGTACTCTAAGGTCGTAAATCATATTTCCTCTAATAAACGCTAGGGTGGTTATCAATTCATAACCTCATGGATCCAAAACTTACAAGAGGCTTTTGAAGAACGTAAAACTTGAAAGAATTTGAGTTCAGCATTTTTAAGGTATCAAATGTATGACAAAAAATCCTTTCTTTGAGAACTTTTTGCAAATTTGTGGCACAAGGGTGTTTGAGACCTATATTGTCATATTCCTTTGTATTTAAATGAGGGCAATCTTAAAATCTTATTTCATTCAACGCTGAAGGGCAGAAAATCACTTTTATTTTGTGACATCATTTATAATGCTTTGACATCATAGTTTGCCTAGTTTGCACCAATGGCAGATAATCAACAACTGCAAAGAAGTAGTTTTGATTATTTCGTTGTAATTGCGACTTGGATAATACACAAAACATTAGTGTCATGCACCTGACATAGATGTTTTAGACACTCATGCCTAATTATCAGTATATTTCTCAATCTTGGAAATTAATAGTCAGATTAAGATCGACCGAGCTCAGAGGAACAAAATAGCAAAAATGTTGTCTCTTTCGTGGTTCGAACCAGCCGGGATGTCCTCTCCTTCTTGCACACACCTCTTTATAACCAGTTAAGCGCAGACAAAAGCAGTCATAAGCAGTCAAAAGCTATCACATCCTCATTTTTAAATAGCAGTTAACGGCGATTATGTTTAACGAATGGTACACTGGAGTTACCTGCCCCTAGCATGATATTGAAAGCTTTTACTGCCCGCCTTGCGATTGGTTAATGAGCAGGGATCACTTTGGACAGGGATTTGGGGATATTTACCCATTGATGTATCAATATATCCCATTGTCAACACTAACAAGGGGAGAAAGTCTCATTGCAAAAATCAAAACTATTATTTTTCTTTTCAAACATCCCATTGTTTTCTCTGAAAATCCCATTATATTAGGCCAAGGGAAGATTTTTCTCCCTTTCATACTTTGAACCAGGGTGATCCTGAATGAGCATAAGTCAGAAACATGCGACAGAGGTGGGTGCATTCAGGCCGACACGGAGAGGACATCCCGGCTAGTTCAAACCCCAATAGAGACAACGTTTTTGCTTGTTTGTTCCTCGGAGCTCGGTCTATTTTAATCAGACTGGGAAATTAATCTTGTGTTGTAAACATAGTATATCATGAACACTCATACAATTTTCTTAAACTGTTGCTAAGACCTAGGCAACACATGGAAAGAAAGGGTCATGATTATCACAAACTTATTAGAGAAAACTTGGTATTCATTTAAGATAAAATCCCCTTTTTTATTGATAGAAATATCAAGTGGGTGCAATCTTGCTTAACAATATGGAATGTGTCAAGACTCTGTGTCCTTAAATGCGGGTACAATAATGGGATATAGGTCTTATGTACTTATGTAATCCATTGAACAATATCCTTTTCGATTTTACTTTATTGATAATAAAATCAGCTGGAGGTGAAATTAAGACCTACATATGTAACAATATTGAACACCAATATTGTTGAACTAGAAAATGACTTGGTGAGAGTGCATATGCACTTACTAGATCTTATGATCAATAATAATTTGCCTATGCTCTGATTTTTATTTAATAATTTAGAAGAAATGAAATAAAAAATTGTGACTTGAAATTTGGGGAGTCAACAGCAAATGAGCTGACTTACAAACTGTTTCTTCATCAACTTTAAATCAATTAAGCAGCAGATAACAATGCTTGCATTTCTTTGTGGATTGATAAGGAGTACTTTGCTTACTATTCATCTTGTAACTCTTACAGCTATAAACTAAAAACAAATACATATATATACATTGTCCAAAAATAAGTTTTGTCATAGATGACTTTCATTAGTGTTTACTTTGTGACTTCGTTAGTGTTTCTTCAAGAGCAGCACATGTTGGCTAACTATACAGGAAAATATTTCAATATAAGATGATACCATACTTACGATTTGACTATTTATGCAAGATTGTATGCCTCTTATTAAATATGTGTTTCTTCTTTCAGTTACTTCAATTAGATTTTTTATTGCCGAATCAACCATTCTTCATGGTAGAAATGAAGTATTTCTACCTCTTCTTATTTATCACAAATACCTCATTACATAGATTACTTTTCTTACACACCTGATTACATAGATTCCAGTTCTGAACACCAAAGTAAATACAGGTCAATGTGACATTCTATATTCAAGATAATTTATCACAAGGGTAAATAATTGTCCATCATTCAATACATACAATTACAAGGAATTCTTTTATTTCCATAAACACCTATCCGTCACACTTGCAGAACACCAGGTGTCACCTATTAGGCCTACATGCCTCATTGAACAACAAACATGGGTCTACAAACCAGTGTTTACATCAATCATACCCAGTGCTAAAAAGTACTGTTCCTACCTTGATGTCCTTCTCTTTAGACAAACTCAAAACGTCCCTAGTTTGTTTTCCTTTTGGAGTAGAAACAGGAGTTTTCGGCCAGATCCACGCCATTTTTGTACATGAGAACTAATCACACAAAACACACTTCCCTCTATAGCAACCTGAGATCCCAGGTTAACATGGACTTAGACAAGGGTATACAGCCGGGAGAAGGGTTTAGTCCTTCACTATCTGTTTCCAAGGCTGAAAAACCTTCAATGCTATCTATATGACATATAATGCCCATTGAAATACCACATTTAATTCAGTGTATATGTAGAAGGTTTGAATGCAGTAAAAAGCTCATATTACAATTGGTTATTCATAATATTGTGTATTAGATTCACTAATTGGTTTGTTATATTATTGCACTGGTTGTTGTTTGCTTACAAGCCTTTCAAGACGGCTGTGTTGGCATACTTTATCACCAACAAGTAATCTTTCAAACTTAAATGGCGCTTACACAAAGGCTTGGAATAAGATCTTTATAGCTTTTGACCATAAACATTCGATAAGAATACAATTTGTTACCTCGGCTGACAGGGGAAATGGGAACAAAGCGGATATCTAAACATTAGTTGAATGTTTATTGTTTGCTTTCACTTTGAAATCTGTTTGAGAACAATGTAAATTCATTTTGAAGAGCTTAAAAAACCTAAACTGTTCACAAAATACACATTTAAACAACCTTTGTGTTTAATGACACTGAACTCTTGTTTTTCCAATTTTGGTAAAAAATCCTTTTATGTACCTAGAAACATATTTGTCTTGAAAATGTTAGATACTATTTATCATATATACAAAATCATTTGAAAATACCCATATTTACCATTAATATAGGTTTAAATAATCTGAATGACCAATTTGGAATAAGATTTCCCAAACAGCAAACTTGAATAAGCTAGAGGATATTCTGATAACGACAGGGACATGGTTTAGCCAATCAAGATGGAATGAAGCATACACTATCAGGATTAAAATATAAAAGAACAAAGACAAATATCAAGACTTTCAGTATAGCAATATCTATTCAGTATAATATGGCACCTTTTTTTGTAGTTATTACATAAATCACTCCTTCTTACAAAATGACAAAGATACGATCAATGAGTCTAAGTGTACAGTTAATTAGATTAATTAGATTGTACAATCTCATGAAAATGATAATATCTTAATTTTTAAAGAAACCTGGCTAGATATTTAAGCATATTACAAAAGAGTATTATATAAGAATTGCAGTGCAGGTCTTATGCGTAACATCACCAACACAGTTTTTACTATTAGAAAATGGAAATTAACAAGACAACTTTGTTATTGCTAGCATGCCATTAACAGTGTAAATGCAGGAATATATCTATTTAAATTTTAAGGTATCTATAATTAATTATTTATTTGTATTTTAGTGTCACGGTAAGCTTATATAATAATAATGTATTGTTAATATATATAATCGAAGTACGTGAAATAGTACTTATTTGGAATGTATATATGAACATGAAAATATAATTTTGAAACATGCGAATGTCAGCCCTGTACAAATATCACAGATTGAGAAATCTTTCTTTTTGTGGAACAAAATTATATGAATTCATGGCTACAAAGCACAAAGAAATTCGATATTTGATATTTGGATGTTGACACTAACACAGTTATCAATCCAGTGATGTTATGTTATTCTATCATACATTTCTGTATTTTGAACTGTCAAAACTAGTGACTAGTGTACATATAAACTGGAATGGCAAAATAAGATAACCAGACATGTGATATCTCCCGCTTTTGGCAGGAGTCTACCGTTTTTCAGGTCCTTCTCCCGCCCTCCTGACAAAAGGTCAAAATCTACCGCTTTTTCATAACTTTCTGTATCAAAAAAAGATGTGTTATCAGGATCAATTTAAAAAAAAAATAATGTGAAGGGGTCTCAAGCTTGATTGAAGGATATTGACATATAATAACAGCTATGAGACAAAATTTGGCCCCAGCAGGGTTAGGGTTAAGCAGGTCGACCCTTGATGTGATTGTCAGAAGATTATGAAAGTGTGTAATCTTGTAATACTTGAACTCAGGTTAACCAGCACAGGGCCTCCTACTGAGATGATAGCTAAGAAACTAACTTCTTCACTACGGTACCTTATAATTTGATATCTAGACTTTGATATCAAAACTCATATTCTCCTCAAAAAACATTAAATGACAAAGAAATCTTTATCCTTCTCAGAAGTGAATTTTGTCAAGGATATTGTAGGTAGAGAATTATCTACGATACATGACCTTTAATAAAATCTTTGATCACATCACATTTGAACACAACAACCCTAAAATATGCAACTTTTATATCATGCATGTGTTCTTGAGAACAATGTCAACAATGTAAAATTTATCTACCTTATTAAAAAGTTTGTAAAAGTAAAAATACCATTTTTATATATCTAGCCTTATCGTGGGGACTAACAATGAATAGGAAGTCCATATCAATGAAAAAGGAATTAACATACAAATATTGTCTTTAAAGAAGTATCTTAACTCCATGACTTTTGATATTCAACTTTTGTATTTGAAGATGAATATACTGTACTTTTTATGATATGTAGGATTCATTTCCACACATTTAAAAGATTTTGACTAAAAGTAAGAGAGTTAACATACATAAAAAAATATTTCTAAAATTTTAGATTATGCTTTAATCTCCTTGACACTTGAATCTAACATCTTATAGACGTGTTTTCAATGGTCATAAAAATCTTGAACACAAAGCCCAAACTTTAGAGTAATAAAAGTTACCTCCCTTGATGTAGACCTATAAGTATATATACTCAAGTCTAGGCAATAACAAAACTCATTTCATATATATATGTCATGCATGTGAACCTCTCATTCGAGACCACTGACAACTTTATTTGAATGACAAGGGATATTGTAATATCATATCAAAGGACAAACCAATTCTTTAAAGGACAAAACTGTAAACATACAAGAAATATGGAATCTTTAAAGGAATCTAAAAGCTTGAATGATGAAAATGAAGAGATATTGAATATATATGAAAAAATAAAGAAGTTGCTGTCCATATATTTTTCCTCCAATTTTGAGAGAGAGTGGTGATTTTGAGAACAACCATTTTTGTTTTTTAATGAAATAAGAATGTTGGTTTAACTGCGAAAGATATATAATAGAAAATCCCATTTTCTTTGTAAAGACACTATTGCATAGCATAATCAATAAATTATAATCAATCAATAAAATCTCTTCAGAAATTGTCAAAAAAGGAATGAGATTTTCATTAGCCTGTAAAAAAACATGCAAATTTACATTCTGCAATAAATTGCACATAAAGAGAATAAATGACCATTTTTAAAATGAAATATTTCTAACGTCAGGAAATGGTTCTAACGATTACAAGTTTACTCAATATTGGTACATTTGTAATAGAACACGCTACTAGGGGTCATGAAAGGAATGTCAATAAAGCCTATTGTGAGAAGTTTTCATTCACTGGCTTCTTGTGTCTCTTTATTGAAATCCAACAATGGAAGGTCTATAAAAATCTACGTCTCAATTTTATTGCCCTCATACAACAAATGATATCATAGAATACTCAGATACCATTTTTTTATATTCATTATTTTGTTGTAGTTACATTTGTTGTACTAAAAATGTCTATATGGAATATGTCTATATAGCCGTTAAGCAGGGATAACTTTGGACAGGAATTTTGGGATATTTACCCATTGATGTAACAAAATATCCCATTATCAATACTAATGAGGGGAGAAGGTCTCATTGCAAAAATGAAAATTATTATTTTTTTTCTCAAACATTCAATTGCCTTCTCTGAAAATCCCATTATATTAGGCCAAGGGAAGATTTTTCTCCCTTTCATACTTTGAACCAGGGTGATCCCTGTTAAAGTGCTTGGTAAGTTTACTAAAAGTAGAGTTTTTTATTTCTTTCCTTCAGGAACTTGTAGAAGAAAATGATAAAAAAAACTTCTGGACCTCAGATACGAGAAATTGACATTGTCTGCGATTCTTCAATGCATATTTCTTCATATTATTCATAAATCTTCATTTGTACAGTATTCACTCTGGTAGACATGCTTGCACTACAGACAGTTTATGATTATACAAGTAGAACTTCAACATCTTCAACCATCAATAGCAACTTCAATAGTAGAAAAGGTCAGAACATGTAACTGCAGTAAACATAGGATACAGCTTGTAAAACATCAAGGCTGAAATAGATCTTTTAGAATTGGATGGAGAAAGTTCTTAAATTACATGCAGAAATTCTGTCAAAGTCTCAATATAGTTAACTCAACAGCATTCTGAACCTTCCTTTATTAGATCAGTGTTGCCCTGGTTGATCAGCTGAGGGGGTCATTTGGCAATTTTTAAGCAGATGGACCTTTTTGAAATGATAAAAGTATTGAACATTTAATAATCTAAAGGACACCAAGCCAAAAGGGTAGGCAAATTTCCCCAGGACCCTCACAAGGAACAACACTGTAGATGAATTAAGATTTTACAAATGGCATATTTGGGGGAATTGACCTCTGTTGCTTTATCATTTTTGTATTCAAGTTCAATGACATATGGCCTAATTTGTGATTCATAATCAAAACTAGACACACAAAGTAGTCAAATGGTCATTGGGAACATATCAAAAGCAGATGATAGAATTTGTTCACTTAAAAGGATTAAGAATAAGTTTTAAAGTGATTTATATGTTTTTTTAAAATAAGTCCATGGAAAGTTGTTATATAAAGTTATTTTCATTGAAAACAAGTGAATTGTCATACTTTTGTCATTTTGGAGTGTATGCAGATGGTGAAATCATGAAATTATGAAAATAAGAATATGTTCTACTTTGACACATATCAGAGCCAAATAGAATTAATTTAATGAAACTTATTCTATGTTACTTTCACAACTACAATGTACATATGTCCTAAATCCTTTTTCCATTTACCACCTGTAAGTTCAAAATAATTATTATATGATTCACCAAACTAAACACAAAAATTTGCTTATTTCAAGCTTAGAAGGGTCTTAGCTAAATTTGAACTTTCCCATCTACAACTAAAAATGTTTTCTAAATCCTCATTACATTTTCCACATGTATGTTCAAAATCCTTATTATATGTGCACCATACTAAAAACAGAAGGTTGCTTATTTTAAGCTTAGACATGTCTTAGTTGAACTTGAATTTTCCCTTCCGAAACTAAGCATGTATTCTTAATCCTCATTACATTTTCCACCTGTATGTTAAAAATACTTATTATATTTACCACCCATATGTTCGAATTCCATATGTTTACCACACTGAAAACAGAAGGTTGCTTATTTCAAGCTAACACTGGTATTATTTGAATTTGAATTTTCCCTTCTACAACTAAAATGTTTTCTAAATCATCATTACATTTTCCGACCAATTTTAAAATGTATTACATTTACCACCTAGTGTTTTTGCTAGGTGATCAGCTGAGGGGGTCATTTTGGCCTATTTTGAGGAGATTGGTCCCTTTGCAATGTTTAAAGTATCAAAATTTTTAAGGGACAACAAGCCAAATGGGTGGACAAATTCCCCCTCTAGGAACAACACTGCCACCCATATGCACTAAATCCTTATTACATGTATCACCATACTAGAAACAGAAGGTTGCTTATTTTAAGCTTAGACAGGTCTTAGTTGAATTTGAATTTTCCCTTCCGAAACTAAGCATGTATTCTTAATCCTCATTACATTTTCCACCTGTATGTTCAAAATACTTATTATATTTACCACCCATATGTTTGAATTCCATATGTTTACCACACTGAAAACAGAAGGTTGCTTATTTCAAGCTAACACTGGTCTTATTTTAATTTGAACTTTCCCATCTACAACTAAAAGTGTTTTCTAAATCATCATTACATTTTCCACCCAATTTTAAAATGTATTACATTTACCACCTAGTGTTTTTGCTAGGTGATCAGCTGAGGGGGTCATTTTGGCCTATTTTGAGTAGATGGGTCCCTTTACAATGTTTAAAGTATCCAAATTTTTAAGGAACAACAAGCCAAAATGTTGGGCAAATTTCCCCAGGACCCCCTCTAGGAACAACACTGCCACCAATATGCATTGCACTAAATCCATATTACATGTATCACCAGACTAGAAACAGAAGGTTGCTTATTTCAAGCTTAGACAGGTCTTAGTTGACTTTCAGGTTCAGTGGCTATAGGCTTCAACGATCCTGTAATCATTGTTATTAATGTTTACGTGGTAGGCACTCAATCATGGTGTCAGTGAAACCCTCCCATGTAAACAGGGGAAAGCTTACGTTATTACGCGGATTTACTAGACTTCCTGCACAGAAATAGCTACTTGGAGTGTGCTCGACTTAAATTACATGGCATATGAATATGGCATAAATAATATTAGTTGAATTATGGAATATTACATGATTTTGATAATTTGTAAATATAATCTTAAGCAGAAATTGTGATATTTCTATCCTTTTCTCTATCTTTATTGCATTTTGAAGAGATTTATAAAAGAATTTCAAAAAGAAAATTTACATAAACCATAAAAAAATGTATAATATGAATTTTGTCTGACTTTATGTGGTTAAAATCTTTTAAAAATTACCAAACATTACAGGGTACTGTTTTTATTTTACTATGGTACGTTTCATACGCTTAGCCCAGAAAACTTATAATGATATTGTAATCATTTCATGTTTCTTACTTTTAATTAAAGAATAAATTTCATGTTGATTTACAATCTTTAATGTAAGATTTTTAAAAGTTGAAACAATGGCAACATAGTTACCATTCAATGGTTTGAAAGCCATTTTTGACAATGGACCATTTTCAGAGTTTTTGGCAATTTTCTGAATTTCAAATGGGACATGGCCCATTATACCAATAGTAAACTTCAAAATTTTAATTGGCCATTTTTTCATCCAATGTGCAAAATGGCCCATTGCCACTGCCTTTCCCAATCAGTGACCATTAGATTATCATTATTATAAATGTGATATCATATGTATAAATGCCAAAGTAACCCTTATAAAACTCCAATAACTTTTTGAATCTATGATGCCAAAATAAGATAGTGTTTTATATTGAACTGGACTTCTTATGCAAACTTCATTCATTAATATGATTATCCTCATCAGTAAGAAACATATTTTCTCAAACTGAAGTGAAAATTCTTTTTCTATTCACTGAAAACTTCTCTGTATCTCATTCTGCTGTAAAATGTTTAAAATTCTTCATATTCCAAACTTCCTCTGTGCCAGTTTAAATATCAGCTAAATCAAAGTCTTGAGCCAGCTCTCCAGCATGCTGCACCAAGTCTTGATAGGCAATTTAAGAAAATCCAAATTTCATAAATATGACCCCATCTGTCTATTTAACAATGCCAAATATCGACATTCAGCACCAGTGACAAGACGATACCAATATATGGTTTGGGAATGGTTATTTTACACATGAACAATTGATGATCTTCTATAAGTGGTCCTGGAGTTATTTTATGAACGTCAAAACGAAACCCAAATTACATGATATTTGCACTAAGATCACAAGCAGGTGAACAAATTTATGGTATGCAGCTGTACTCAAACCACAAATTGTGGCTCAATGCAGCAAGATCCAAACCGGCCAAAAGAAGGAGATTAACCTGTGAGTTATGGATTGTAGGGAAAGTGTGTTGATATCATGTACTATTGCTGCCTAAGTAAGATATGCATAGAAACAGTGCTGGGGGCCTGGGCTGATGGAGTGAACTGAGCTCTTACAAGGAACACTTCTCTTCTTTATGCAGTAAATCAATATACACTACTTGGCATACTAATAAGCTAGTACAGTGCAAGCGTCAATGCACTTGCATGTTGACAGTGTGCACAGTGTACTTTACAATGAATAAGCCGCGGTGTAGTAACTCAACAACCTTTCAGCACCTACACAGGCAATAAGAGACTCAGATGAACTTATTCAACTATACTACAGGCAGTTTTGTTCCTAGAGGGGGTCCTGGGGATATTTGCCCACCCTTTTGGCTTTGTATCCCATAGAAAAACTAGAAAGTGTTTTTACCCGTAAAAACAGATGTCTCCCCCTTCCTCAAATGCTCCAAACCTCTAAACAATACTATCATAAAGCACAATTAATGTTCTCTGTATAATTCAACTTGAATAAATAACCATGAATGAATGAATAAATCAACTCCACAATTGTAGCAAAAAAAATATTCAAAATTCTAAATGATTTGATGCTGAAACCCTTGAAAAAGACTAAGTCCAAATTGTTGCCATGGAAATTAAAAAAAATTAAATTAAAAAAAATCTATAACCTCCAAAAGGCACATCTACATGATATGGAGAGACAGTATACCAAGTTTGGTGATTATCGGTCACATAGTTTAAGAGATATGCTCCGGAAACGAAATGGGAACGCCGACAGGAACTCAGCTAAAACCAATATGTCTCCCGACCCTTCAGGGGGAGACATAATGAGAGGTAGGATACTTTTACCATTGCAAAGGGTCCCATTTGCTCAGAATATGCCAAACTGTACCTCAGCTGAACATCTAGGAACAACACTGCTACAGGAGAACTTGAATTTGTTTTTCTTAAATGTATGATTAGGGAGCTGGGTGTGTAAACTTCTCAAACCAGTCAAGGTCAATGGTTGAACCCTTTTCCCTGTACATACTGACAAAGATGTTGTCAACCATTCTGTAAACTGCTCCCAACATAAGACAAAACAAATTCAAGAATTATTTTTTTTATTTCACTTTTGCCAGTACCATAAACCATTAGTTTCCAGGGATCACTTTGGACAGGGATTTTGGGATATTTACCCATTGATGTATCAAGTTATCCATTATCAATACTAATGAGGGGAGAAAGTCTCATTGCTAAAATCAAAACTATTTTTTTTCTTCTCAAACATCCCATTGCTTTCTCTGAAAATCCCATTATATTAGGCCAAGGAAAGAATTTTCTCCCTTTCATACTTTGAACCAGGGTGATCCTTGAGATTCTGTGGACAGAATAATATTCCCAAAGGAAGGTCATAATTTGAGTCATAGACAAAGTGGTAAAACGTTCTTCCTTTATCTTTTAAGGCAGCAAATATTTCTAATCATAAGTATGAGAAGAACCTTGTAAAAAAAATGTCACCTATCTTTAGGAGTTACAATTCCTGAAATCAACCACTCCTGAATGGCTGAGTGTACATGAACTCAACACGTGGGTAGAAAACAGCTGACTTATCAAATTATATCAGAAAGTAAATATCTTCAGGCTAATCTTTAAAAAGTAAAATGCTTATTGACACCTTAAATAGCCCAAATCAATAACGATTGTATTTGATTAAATACATAATAATCTACATTTGTTCCCCAATGAGATACTATCTATAGATAATGATCCTAAAATATCATACAGGGATATTAAAGATCGATACATGTTACTACACAGGGGATATTGTTCCAGCTATCTTTCTCAAGTAGACATGCACTTTACAGTGACATCACACCAAAAAAAAAATTTTACAATTTGAAATTTTATCTCGTGAACAACTTCTTTATTTATTACAATAGTTACATTGTGCTTCTTTTATATTTTTTAATTTACAAAAAAATATTCAATTATTCTGCAAGTGACAAGATTAAATTTGCACATAGAAATAGCTTACTCACTTAAAGAAAAATCTTGCTTACATGTGGTTCAAAATAATTTCAAAGCAAGGTCTTAACAGACTGACAAGAAATGCCCTCCTTTTCCTTTGAGAGTAAATAGATACCCATTAGCACTATCATTCAACCCAAAGCGCCCTTTTCCACAATGCTAACCTATATGTACAGTTAGCGAACATGGTCCGCCACTGTTGTATATTCTCTGCGTAAATCCGCCAGGGCAAACCATACAAAACTTTTATCACTGCCTGTATGAGGCACACATTCATTAGGGCCTGTTTGCTATTCGGGGAATAAAAGTTAGATTTGCCACACAAAGGAATGTCAAACGACTATTTGACGATCACTTTTGAGAAAGTAATGCGGCGTAGGGGAGCCAAGCGTGGCAGATTATTTGAGTCACCGAAGAAGAGTGATATCCTTTATAGTAATCATTGAACATTTCTATATTTTTGGTAATAGAAGTGTTGTAAATTGTACAGGTTTTCATGAAATTGATGTATTTGAAGTTGCAAGACACTTATAATCATTTTTCCATGCACAATGGCATTAAATTATGTCTTGAAAATTATTTTTTTTAATGATAACAAAACTAAATCCCCGAATTTTTACTTTTCATTTAATTCTACAATTATTTCTATCCTTTACTTCTAAACTTCAGGTCAAAAAGAGGCTCAGGAAACAGGAAAAAAGACTAGATTTCTTAGATATTTATTTCTAGGTAACATCATTCATCTTGTAAGTGGCAACAAAATATGCATTCAGTGACACCTGCAAAAAAATTTACACCATCTATATCCTTTACTCATTTATTCACCTTAAAAAAACACCATTCTTTTTTTTTCACTTTTTCAAAAGCTATTCTAATTGAACTCCAATAAATCTACAACCAGGAAATTTCCAAGTGACACATTGGAGTTACTTGGACTAAAGCCGAAATGTTAGAGTTTAAAATGCCTTTAAAAGTCAACAGGCACCCTAATCGGCCTTGACAGAATTTAAAAGTGTTGAACCAAAACACTAAGAACATAAATAAACTTTGCTACTGATAAGAACGATAACAGGTCTTAGGAAAGGCCCTATCATAAAAGAATTCTCAAAGAATGAAATTTTACAGTTTGGTTTGAAAATATACCTTACACAATTTATTAAAGATTTTTTATTTGAAATTGGAGCACGAAGACACTGATAAATCATTATCTTCATACTGACACTTCTTTAAAATTTGCACCTTATATATGTCTATCAATCTATCCAAAATGTAAATATGCATTCATCAAATCTTGCTCTTTCTAAAAATATTCAGGAATTTTGAAGGCATATGAATTATTCTTTAATGAAAGAAAATATGATTTTGAGGATATAAGGTTTTCTGACATGTTTGTAACTTCAGTGACATGTAATAACCAAAAATGAAATGACTTATTTTCCCAAAAGTACCGGTGCAAAGCAACATTACCATTGCACAGCAATAACATCAACAGTACTACTGTACCCAGAAAATATTACCTTCACGTTGGTGAAACAAACATACTATTCAAATAGATATCTAATCTCTATACATTTCATCTCTTTCTTCTCACTCAACGAAAGTCATCTAAATTTGAATTGACAAGATAATCCGTTGAAAAACGCAGATCATTCGCCATCAAAGCACTTGATCTGTCAAGAGTAGATTATTTTTCCACCTTTTTTAATACTTGTCTAGTCTGATGGTCACTTTATACCTCTAATACCAGATCCAATATTGAGAAAAACTCTTTGTAATTTCGTATTAAATCTGTACATGACAAATTGACGGACATATATTTACACTGACAACAAGTCTTTGTTAACTTTCACGTCTACTTCTTCGAACAATATATCATGAGGCCGAGGTTATATTTGATTAGAGCAATGTATATAGCGACTGCAATCAAATGATAAATATTCCAATGTGCCTCGATTATTCACAGTTATCAACTGATTATTTACTTCACCCTGTTTGACTTCCACCTTAGCAACTGTCTACGGTCAAGTCATTCTGGTTAATTGCCTGCAGGGTCCATTCATAGCAACAGAGACGTTAAGATAAAAATGGTGGGTTAAGAGGTGCCCACTATAGAGGTTGAATGTTTCCAATTAATTCATTTGGTTCAGAACAAATCTACTACTAAATATTTGTCAAAATAAAACATTAACTCTAGTCTCTATTGTGTTATAACTGTACAATATCAACCTTGGCTGTTAGGACAAATCTTATCTTTTAAAATCTAGGACTTTCTTATACAATTTTTACAATTCTCCATGCAAAAGATACAATTCATGTATCTATGAAATGAAAGCAAACGCACATCTTACATCTGAAATTCCTTAGGTATCTCTAAACTGTGTTTTCTCGAAAAGCCGCAAGGGTTTCAAATTTTGCAATTGATTTTTTGCATCCATATTTCATAGTTTCTAACAAAAAAAACTGTTAATAATGAAAAGCAATATATGGATGCTATATTGTTCATACCTATTATGCAACACAAGAATAAGTGGGAAAATATTGAATATCATGAAAAATGAAATCATTCACATACTTCTCTTCATTACCATTTTTATAACTTTTAAATTCCTTCCAAAGAAGCAAAGTCCCTGTGTTCATAATTTATTCCTTATCTCCATTACAATGATCTAACTATGATATCTTAATGTCAAAACCTTATATCTTCAAGTTATTGGAATGGAATCCATATACTGCTGAAGTTCTTAACATATAAAAATATGTAAAACAATCATTGCGAAAACACTTGAAGTGTTGAAGGATATTCAAGGGCTTGAGAAAATCATTCTTCATTTCTCATTGGTGTATCACAGAACCAAGTAGCCAGTTCACACAAAAGTCAATTTTCCTTTCAAATTGACATGAAGACTGCAATAAATTCTGCGCTTTTCATGTAAAGTCGTAAATAATACTTATGTAAAGTCAAAAGAATATTAACTTACAACTTGGTTCATTGTAAAGTATTGCTCATAAATAAAACTCTATGTTTAAGTTATTTAACCTACTAAATCATGTTGGCCCAAATTGATTTCAACTTTGAATACCTTCTTGATTTATCTGGCGTCCTGATCTGACCATGTTTTTAATGAAAAATATCATGCAAGAAAATAATAATCAACAAATATATGCGTATAACATGAATTCAGACATTATTGCTCTTGACATGATAATAAAATATTAACTATCTTTGGTATAAGATTGTATGTATAAACCTTTTGTCATGTTTAGGTGATAAATCATTCTGTTGCAGACCTTCTATACATATGTAAGTACTTAGCAAAACAATGTTGAGACTTATACAAACAAATAACGGAAATATTCAAGATCATTTCTCCTCGTTGAAAACGAACACTACTGCAATACCAAGATACTCTAAGTCTTCTGTAAAGATTTCTCTCATTAAGACAAAAAGTTATATTTGTAAAGAGGACCTTTTAGGGTTTTAAAAAATTCAAATCAATTGAAACTTTATTTTTCATTCAAAATTAAGACAAATTTGGTACTTCATCAAAGATAAATAATAGTTTTGAATTTAATTGCTTTGAATTATTTGAAATTCTTTTTTTGAAATTGAAAATTTTTATTCTGAAAATAAGAATTAATGTATAACCTCAACAGATTTTTGAGTCAATTGGTAAACTACCAACCAAGGAATTTGACGTGCATGCTACGCCTTCTTGATACTGTGTCAAGTGTGTTTGATGAGTCAATCAAGCTGTGTAGTTGAATGTTATCAAAATTCACATACACTTTCATTACAAATTGGTTGTTTAATGGACAATATAGACAGTAAACAGCAATTTACTTTTGAAGAGTGATAGATAATGATAACTATACAAACATTTTAGTTCTTAAAGAGAAACATCAACTTGGTGTTCATTTTGATATTAAAATAGTGCATTTGATTTTATGCCATGATTTTTGGCAATATCATTCATCATTTGACTTGAAATGAAAATTACGGGGCAAGAATGACTACATTTACTAGCCCATCATCATCTTCACTAGCCATGAGTAACTGGACTAGTGCTAAGTTTAAACCCTGTGTATAAACTAGGAATGGCCCATTGAATTTAGTTTCTACAAAATATCTTGATAGGACTTTCCCTTTAACCAAGTATCAACCTACACAGTATTATGACTACTAGCATACAGAACTGTCAATCTTTTACTTACTCAACCACCGAAACTATTCAACCATACCAATTCATTATCTATCTGTTTATCAAGCCAAAATGCATTCACAATCTACAACCATTCAACTCATCACCAGCTATTAAGCATACCATCTTACAGAAACTGTGCATGTTTTTATGCATTCAACCATCAAAACTACTCAACCATAGCAAAAAGCTAATCAGCTTTCTTACATGCCACAATATGTTAACCAATCAGCAACAATCAAATTATCGCTCACCCAGTTCAAAACTTTCAATCATTTTGAAAGTGTTTATATTTTCACTCACAAAAACAGACATACTACCAAATGTTATTCAATCAATCCAAATTATCTAACTATCAAATTGCAATACCCATTCACTCACAATGCACAACTGTCCAACTCAACTATACTCATTAATATAAACACATGTTTTATCATTCAGAAACATAGACCATATATTTATTCATCGGTTAAAATGAACACCTAACCACTATCCATCAATCTTCCACTTGCCACTTAGTATCTTCTAATTAAACCACCCACTTAATTCGTCTTATATCAAAGGCAAACCACGGTTCCTATTTTGATAGTAAGTAATAATTTTTGCTGTTGTTTGCAGATGATATAATTCTCTTATCATCAACAATTAAAGGATTACAGACCCAAATTAATGAACTTGAATTGTACTGTGACAAATGGAAGTTAGCAGTGAATATGAATAAAACGAAAGTTCTTGTATTTAAACATGGATGTCAGCTATCAAGACATGAACATTGGTATTTTAAGAGAGAAAAAATTGAAACTACAGGTTTCTATAAATATCTTGGTGTTTACTTCAGCAGAAACCTGTCATGGCATAAACATACAAACCAAGCTGCAGTACAAGCAAAAAAAGTTCTCATAACTATACACAAGAATCTGAAAAGCTTAGGAAACATTTCATATCAATCCTTGTTTAAAATATTTGATATAAAGATACTCCCCATCCTTTCATATGGATCAGAAGTATGGGGCTTAAAACACTTTGATACAATAGAAAAGATTCATCTATATGCCTGTAAAAAGTATTTAGGTGTTAAGATAAACACATCTAGTCTGATGATATATGGAGAATGTGGAAGATTTCCTTTATATATACATTCGACTTTAAAAGTCATTAAGTATTGGCTAAGACTCATTGACATGCCATCATACAGATTGCCCAAAAAAGTTTATAACATGATGATAATGTTTGATAATAATGGTAAAAGAAATTGGGTGACCGGTGTAAGAGAATTACTTTTTAATTGTGGTTTTGGACATGTATGGAAGGACCAAAATGTATATTCAAAAGATGTTTTTATACTCTCATTATCTCGGAGATTGAAAGATATTTATGTGCAGACATGGACAGCGTCCATGGCTCTAACAAACAAAGGTTTTTATTACAAAATGTTTAAATCTGAAATAATAATTGAAGATTATTTATCAAAGATTACTGTTAAAAAATTTCGAATAGCTCTTTCACGTTTTAGATGTTCCTCACATGATCTTTTTATTGAGACAGGACGCTATATGAAGATTCCTCGTGAAGAAAGATTATGTAATCTCTGTCATTTGAATTTAATAGAAGACGAATATCACTTTTTGCTTATATGCCCTGTGTACTTAAACCTAAGAGCAAAATATATAAAAGAATACTACTTCAGATACCCTAACATAATGAAATTTAATGCAATACTTTCAAACTCAAATTGTAATATTCTACAAAATGTTGCTATGTACATTTACTATGCCTCCTTGCACAGACAAAATATCATGAAGTAATGTATATCTGTATTAATGACATATGTGATGAGTTAGATAGTATGTTATATGACTTAAGGAAGTTATATGATGCTATATGACATAATTGTACAAATCTGTAAATATTGTATTTATCAATTGTACTATAGGCCTGTGGCCTTTAAGTATTGAATAAAGATTGATAGTAAGTGACCCATTTGTAGACACCAGTCACCCATAGCAACAAATTGTGTATGTTTCTCACTTTGCCCCAGGCCATAACAAAGTATTAAACCTAACAAAACTAGGCACTATCATATATCAACATTTTCATTGACTTCAATGATACACATAGACTATAGAGAAGAAAGTCATATTCCAAAACATTACTGGATAAGGGGATCACTGCTTTATTCTATCAAAACTGAATTTCAATCTATTTTTTTAAAAACTGTATCCAATTTAATTAATTTGAAATCTTTACTGATGTTGAATTCTTTTAATTAGGAGTGAATCCTTACATGGAATATGACCTTATTGAATCATAGTCCTGTGTGTTAAAGATATATCTAGTGTGACTAGTGTCACTTCTAACACTCCAAGTAAATTATGTCTATTTACTTTGTCTTTCAAACTTTATCAAACTCTCCTTAGTAATAATAAAGTCTAAAACAAAAACATGTAGTTAATCTATTTCCAATGCCTTACATCAAAATACTTTTTTAATATTTGAAATTTTCACAATTTTAATTATTAATATTTGGAAAAGTTTTTAAAATTTAAAATGAACAAAATGTCATATTTTCAAAGACATTTTGTCTAGGCAGAATCCATTTATTGAAAGCTGTTTCATAATTTATGTAGATCTCCTTGATTTTAAAAAGTCCATTTAGAACCATTGTTAGCACAAAAGCTCTGAGGTTTTTTTTCTTTTACTGTTAGAAAGCCTATGTCAAAATGTCAAATATTCCATTTAACTTAATTACGAAAAGAGAATTCAAATCTTTCTTACAAATGCACTCTATAGTTATCATAATCGGGATCTTATGTTTTGAGTCGCTCGTGCCCAAAAGTCTATCTTTCATCTAGAGTGTTTAAAACTTATCACCTATCTCAAAAGCGTGCTGAAAAATGATATGGTCACTAAAGCCAAGGCCCATTCTTTACAGAAAACGGTTAAGATCGTATAATCTTTGTCACGGGATACCGTTTTAGTCCGATCAAGCAGTGACCACTTAAGAAATCCGCTATAATCCGAATAAACTCTGACATTGATTCCGCTCCCTGAAAGAGAACATGTTATTCGGAAAAAAAGGAAGATGAAAAAAGTTTTGAAAACGAAAGTTTCAAAATCTTACCCTTCGCCCAAGTTTCGGCATGGTTGCAAATTTTCCGGCAAATATTTTACATCCAAAGCATTCTACTTTTGAAAAGAATCACAGGTCGATTCTTAGCGCCCGCTGATCAGCCTTCCCTAAGCCCGGGGTAAAAGCTCCACTCCGATAACATTTACATCTGAATGGTTGGCGTGTTAGATTCACTGTCGTTGCTGTTTACATATTCACGCTACCACATTTATGTACCCCAGAAAATTTGATCCGCCCTAGAAATTACCTCACGCAAGAAAGAGAAACACCGACATTATTTTATCATTATTAAACATATGCCTTTGATTTTTTATAACTATTCGATAATTCAAACAGGTTGCTATATGAATTTATTTGAATAGTGATAATATTTCGATAAGAATAACTTTTAAAAGGGGGACTTTATTTCACGGGAATTATTTAAGAAATACACAGCTGGATACGATTGATGGGTTATGATTAAAACTCCGTTAATAACTTGTCATGAAGTCAAATGACAATACATTACAAGATTTGTTCATCTTTTAAAGTGTTTGAATTAAAAAACACTCAATAGTTTCTAAATGATTGTAGCAGACGAACCAAGGGCCATAACTCTGTCAACGTTTACTTTCATTGAGAACCTACTCTGTCAAGCTTCTAATCTCGCATAAGAGCTTTCGAGTGTCTTAAGAAGGGGGTAAACAAAATGAACCAAAAACGATATTTATTATTATCATAAATTTATTCAACAGTTTGAGAAAACTTAAATAACGTATCATAGATTCTGAATTTTAAATCATGTCTTATGATGATAAATATGTTCCTGAATATGCTCACGTTTAAAAAGTAAGAATTAAAAGTCTCTATTAAATCAAAATGACGTGCTAATCAAAATATAAGTATAAGGAGCCGGTATAGCAATATGTTTAGCAATTATAAGCATATGAGAGAGTATAATGTATATCAACATGACATTTTAACCAATTACATGTTATTTAAATTATTCAGTATATAAAATATTAAACGAGGCAAATTCTCTATACAACACCGTTAGATCAGGATTCAATGACTTGAGCTAACGTTGTGAGTTGAGAATGATTAAATGTAATTAATACATGTAATTGATGGTTTGATAATGTTTCTCTTATCCAGACCATTACATTGAAACAACCTCCGTCGAATCGTCAAACATTGTTGAATTTACTAAAATATTAACTTAGATTAAGTGTACTGTATATAGAAGCTATAGTTTGCTTCTCAGCTCCCCATATTTTAATAACGTACTGCGCTGCATTATTTTCGTTCATCGACCATTTTACGTTTTACAAATTCTTTATCTATGATAAAAACTGTAACGGACCAAATACATGACGCCAGATTTGCTTTGAAGGCCTCATCCAATCTCATTAAAATGATATCATAATTTTCTTCATTACGTTATGCAGATTATAATTATAGCTTAGCGTAGTGAAGCCAATATATCATATTTTAATTAGATTGAGGCCTCATCATGCCAGGAAGTTTAAAAAAAACTTCTTTTTTTTAAACGAACCTTTTTTCAAACATTTCTCGTTTGCCATTCAGAGATCCAAACGCTACCCTTTTCCTTCAGAAGGTATTGTAGTTGTTTTCAAACAACAGCAGTCTAGCCATGAGATGCTGTAAGGTAGCCGGACTGTATGCCCAAGTTTCAAGTTTCAAACTTCACTAAACCACTATTAATTGAAAGTTTTAACTTACATGTTCGACACCATGCAACTTCCTAATGGAAGAAGGAGAAAATATAATTGTATGCATAAAAAGAGAAGACAAAACACAGATTCTTGACAAATTATGTCAAATCAATTCTTCATTTTTTATAAGTTTGTGAAACCAGATAGTATAGGGAAAACACTAACGGAATCGACAATGATTTGCATTTTATTTCAGAAATGGAAATTTGTACATCACTTATTTTTTCAAAACGGAAGAATTCACATTTAAAACTCGTTTTCTTGTATAAAATTGTTGGTTTTGTAACTGCACTCAAGTATTCAATTTATTTGCATTTCCTCCATGCCATATCAATTATCATATTATCAATATATTATTGTGAGAGGAACCATCTCATCACCCAACCCGCTACGTAGTCAAAGATACAGTGACGATGTCATATATCTATCGAAAACTACAAGTAGCCATTTAAGTGTGAACACTTTTTGTCAATTGTTGTAGGGGGATGGATAAGCAAAGCTTAAACGAACATGGTACTTGCCTTCCAAAACCGCTACTTTTGATTAAAACACACTGTCTTCCGATTAGATTTTTATTATCATGATTAAATATGATTTAATGTCAATAATAAGATGCTGCATGCTGTGCCTTTAATAAATATATATTATATAAATTTATATAAAGTTGCCGTATTAATTTTTTTTAGAAATGGCAAATAATAGGTAGTCTCTTGATAAACTCGGTGATCTCTGTTACTCCTATCTGAAGTTCGTCAAACCAGCATTCATCAGAGATTTTACAGGCGCATCGTTTGATTCAACAATTTCGATAACGCGTCCTTACCAATATATCACTTAAACATTTATCAAGTTTTCATATAGTTAATTTTTTAATCATATACGTTAATGTTTTTGTCATGAGATCTTACGAAAACGAAACTAAATATTGCTAATAACAATACAATGCTTTTAAAATCCAATGTAGCAGTTCTTCAACGAACTTACAATGTCAGGTTAAACTGCCCAAAAATAAAGGTGCAGTAGCACATTTTGGGAAAAGATATATTTCTTCAAACCTACCCAAATAAATATTGTATGCCAAATGTATCATATTCAGATCGAGGGTCAAACATCACATTACTCATCCGATTATCAATAGTGACTAGACTAATGTAAACTGAATTCCGAAAGAAACTTTGCAATTTTAAAACTGAAATTTCGAAAACGATCCCATATTTACATTTTCATTTAAGTTGGCAATGACATAGTTGAAACCCACACTTTCAAGTTTAAAACATTAATTGAGCAATAGTAATACATTTTTGCAGAAATGGCAAAAATGTCATAATCATGTGACGTTTTTGCTGGAACTTAGTCACGTGACGAAAAAGTTTAATAACTGTCCATTTAATGTTTGTCACTCCAATAGTGAAAAAAACACCTTAAAAGCAGTAAACGGTATAGTAAAAATATCGCAAATCCCCTCTGAAAATTGACAAAATTTATCAAAAACAGCCCTTTTTACAAGAATCGGTAGTGTTCCTTTATTTCTAATGGTAACTTGATCCGGCTATACAGAAAGGTTGTGAGGATTGCTGACAACCCTGAAACACAAAAAACAGTTGTTTTTTCACTGCATTAGAGCCGATAACTGTGACGTTAGACCACCGCCAACGTTGTCTCTTAGTGACGTCAGAGACAGCAAACATCAAAGGTCGGCATGTTGTTATGTTCTCGTGCACTATGAACTTGGACAGATCTAATCAGAGCTCATAGTTGAAAGTTATTGGTCACTAAACATCGAAACATGGCAATTTTATTCGAAGTTATAACGTCAGAATTGGCATGCAATAACAAGATTTAATTGCGATTGTTGAGCTCTTAAGGCTGGTTACCATATGTACGACTCAAAGGTGTGTCAATATGACAAGTAAGACTTGTGTCCACACATTCCAATTTATGGAAAAGCTTCGATGCAGACAAAATGTAAAGTTGAACCTGCTGACAGCAGACGTAATTTAACGTTTGACCTTTTTGGTTACTCATGGCAGATTTGGAAGTTATAACACTCGGGCTGCTCAAACCTGGTACTAAAGTAGCACATTTTAGTACTTTAACGAAATTATTGCGAAAACATCATTTCAACGAACGTCTGAACAACCAAAATTTTGACCCCTGCCCACTTCAGTATAAGTGCAAAACTGGGTTTCCCACATTTAATTTGGATTCGCTGGTTCTTTACACAAATGATTGATTAACAAGAGGTACTTTGTTTTAAATTTCTATCGTTTTTTATTCTTCAATCAGAATCATTCCAAAGTGGTGCAAAGTTTCTTTTGGCAGTCAGTTTATCAAGTATCAAGCGAACACTGCTAGGGGCCATTTTACTGTGAATAGCTCTAAATCATTTGAGGTGGGGAAACAGATATCTATGCGTACAAAGTACGTATGTAAAGAACGTAACTGCTACTTGTATTAAAACGAATTGTCATGCTTTTTCTTACATCTTTTTAGTTTCCGTGATATTGCTATATAAACATGAAATACGTGCAAATGCCTCTCCTAAAGTATACATGTATATTTCTTAACGAATAGTTTTGGTAAAACATATGACTAGAGTTCGAATGTAACCATAAAAATGCGTTAACATTCATGTACCATTACTCCTAAAGGTTAAATTGTTCAATTAGCCTAAAATGATGGCCACCTAAGAATTAGGTTCTCCTTAGTACCATGGGTTTTTAATATGGAAAGACGTACCAAGATGATATCATACCCAAAGCAAACAACACTCATAATGTTGTCAACACTTCAGAACTCGATTCACACAAATGTGTGTAAAATGGCAAAGAAATAACAACAGGTCTTCCAGACTTACGTTTTAAATACCAAAAATATATATTTTCTATAAAATGTGTCCTAAATCTGTTTGAATATCATATATGCAGTAATGATGGTGAGAAACACAAAAATACATATATATCATCTTCATACATTGTACATTACCTTACAGCAAAGACTATACTGTATGTCTACATTGGAGCTCCGTAGGGCAATCAAGAGTTCTTTTAAATAAGTTTACACTGTAAATCAAGTTATACACTCATTAAGTAATCTTAGCTTCTTAAATCAAGTTCTTTTCTCTTACCTTCAACACAAATACAACCTTGTCGGATCAAGTTCACCAGAAACAGTTCACAAGAAATAGTTCACAAGAACAGTTCACAGGTAACCCAGCGTTCGTTCCAAGTCTATTTACACCTGTAAATTACTATTCAACGCTCAGCAACAGTCATGAGGTATTCACAAAGACTTAATAAAGTCATTCAACAAAGACCTGAGTAAATTGCAACTCATTTCGCACTGTATACACTTCATACGCCTAGCCAATAATCGCTGTGCCATTATTCATATCATAGTTCATATTCACTGACAGGCCAAGTGTCATTTATTTCATACATTCATTCTTTGTCCTTATCAATACGCCTTGTTTGGTTCATTGCATGCAGTTGTACCTCAAATAAAGTTGGATTTAACTTTAGGGTTTAGGGTGTTAGGGCGTACCTAAGGACACATTACATCAATTAAATCGCTGGTGAAATGTATTGTGATGATGCCATCTGGATTTTAAAGTACATAAAGTATATAAATAATCTCATATATATGACATTGAAATTTTCGATACAACTTAAGAGTAAGAGTAACATATATTTATGCAAAACGTGCCAAAGATATTTAACTTTTTATCAGGCAGTGTTGAAATTTTGATACAATAAGAGATTTATTTATCGCCCAAAATATCAATAAACCCGTTTAAGCGTAATCAAAGAATCGAAAGTAATATTTGCATTTGTGAACAGCATTGGACAGAACTTTTCAAATTCGATGCCTGCGATACTATGATAGACCATAAATGTCATAATTCACAAAGGAATAACGGAATAGTGCATACGATATTTCCGAGAAGGACTATATTTGTTCAGAGAAGAATTGCCTGTAAGTGAACGAAGCGTTATAAAATGTCTGCCTTCAATTCAAGTTAGGTATTGAGCATTGTGCAGATGTTTAGATAGGTGTCCACAATTACGTGTCAAGGATTTGTCGAACACAATAGAAATTTTTCCTCTTCTAATCAATGAAAAGTTCATACGAGTTTATATTCATTCATTGAGATGATATTAGATCAATGTCGTTGACCCCGATAATTGAATTGTGTTTACAAACAGCTAAATGAAAGGTCAACTACGTACAATTTAACAAGGACGTTTCTTGAAAAATATAAACAGCAGCATATGATATGTCAATAGACATATATTTTTTCACAAAAGCAATCAATAGTCAGCATAACTAAAAAATGCCAAAGCAACGCTGATAGTGCTGATGAGTGTAAAGCGCATATCAAATATTATAATCAACATAAAAACTCAAAACTTTTCGTGCCGAGACCTTACAATATGCCGCTGTTACTCTATAGAAATCGCTACACATCAACTTGAGAAAAAACAGACTCAAGGCAAACCTTTTCAAACACTGAATTACACTAAATTACACTAAATTACACTAAATAGAATTCTGCAGCTTCGTAGTGCTTTATATATGTGCATATTGAGATAGTCAGTGCTTTGAGCATAAATAGATATCCTTATCTTTTTTATATTTGGCTAACAATTGTCACTTATATTTCAATGTCACGTTTTCAACACACGTGTCGGAAACAAGGAATTCGTTTTTAACAATTGTATGACAAGGGAACTCGTATCGTATCCTTTATATGTTTCAAAAAGATAATTCACGGCCAACAACAATAAGAGTATTCGAACGGATCGATAAATGAGCGACACCATATACTTACATAGAGTTCTTAAAGGTCACGAAAAATATAATTTTGTTCTATTCATGTCTTTGTCCAACATCTCAGATCGAAGGATATAAGTAATCGATATGTATACTTCCAACAATATTCAAAAGATCGATGAAATAACTAGGCTCAATAAAGATGTAAATATAAACACATATTCCTTTATTTGGCCTCTATATGTCACGTTCACCTGAGCGCAGTTACATCCAAAAAGTACAAATACTTCAACATATTCCATATCTAGATGCAAATTTCATAAATGGCTCCCGTTTTGCCCTTGGTTACATGGTTAATTCTTTTGTTTTAACCCGAAAATAGTATGTCGATGTTACCTTTTCTGGATAAAATTCAATTAATAATTCTTGTAAGTTCTAGCACAAGGTTAAACACAACGAATATTTATCCCTTTTATGTAAATATCTTGTCTGCTGACTTATGCAAATCTTATGTTTGAAAGAATAGATCAATCAAAAATAGCAAAAAACATTAATAGGAAACCGAACTTACTAAGTCCTGGTCTGAAGCAAAGTCCAATTCCACTGTAGCAAGAAATAACTCCATTAAAAACAATATAAAGCATAACATATTTCTATATTATATAAAAACATTTCTATGTTGTCTTTCTTATAATTTTCTTTTACAAAATTGTGATTTACTTGCAGCAACAGGGACCCATCTCGGCCATTAAATGTATATTTCTTAAAAGGGTACATAATCTAACAAAAAGGTACATAACAGCAATCTCTCAGACAACCTTCAAGAGCTCTCTAAAAACGTTCCTGTTTAGAGACGCATATAATATGTAATATTTCTCTTGTACAGCGCCATTGAGCAGCTTAAGATTGGAAAATAGGCGCTATATAAATTAATTATTAGGTCTTCAAGACTACGTCTGGAAAACCTTTTGTTATTATCCGGATTATTATTATTATTAAGGATTCAACCTTTCAGGCTGAATCCTTATTGTTATTGGCGTGTTTTATTATTATTTTATTCCACCGATTTTTGGCGCAGCTTTTAGCGAAAACGGCTGAAGCTTTTACAACGAAACTTTGCATGATGCTAGCCCTGACTGAGACTTCGAATATGACGTTTGGTTTTTCAAATCAGAGGTCGCATTAAAGGTACAGTTCGAATCCAAAATCGAAAAATTAACATGTTTTTTTTTTTTTCAAAATGCAGCTAGAGACTTAATTTTTTTCTCCAAAAGATGCGCAATAAAATTCTACGCAAAAAAGGGAATCAGGACGATGTCGTAGGTCAAGTGGTTTGGCCGCCATATTGGATTTTTCAACTTTTCAGAATTTCCGGACCCCATGCACCTTTGAGAATAAACTCCTCTGAAGATACTTGCAACAGAGAGCTGAAATTTACACTCAATGTAGCTGAAGCATTGTAGTTCTGAATTTGCCTTCGAAAAAGTCCTAACGTTAATACTTTTTTGGCTTTCAAAGATGACCAAAATCTAAAAATTGCAAACTTCAAGGGCAGATAACTCAAAACCCAGACCATAGAAGTTTATGATTTTTGCATGAGAGTTAGACACCACCAAGGTCTTTCAAATAAAAGAATAAAATCGCTCGCGAACAGTCATTTCCGGTCGATGGGACGTGTCAAATTATATGATAAGTCAAAATTTCCGGACCCCATGTACCTTTGAGAATATTCTCCTCTGAAGATACTTGCACCAGAGAGCTGAAATTACACAATGTAGCCGAAGCATTGTAGCTTTAAGGTTGAAAAATTAAAGGTCCTAACGTTCATACTTTTGTTGTCCTTTCAAACTTGACCGAAATCTAAAAATCGCAGATAACTCAAAAACCAGAGCAAAGAATTTCATGATATTTGCATGAGAGCTAGACATTGGCAGGGTCTTTGAGATAAAAGAATAAAATCGCACTTTTAAATTTCTCGAAAAAATGGCTTGGAAAAAAAAGCACTTTTTTCGATTTTATTTGATAAAAATCCTTCCCAAGGGTAGGCAAAATGGCAAATCGCCAAAGAAGTCTGGACTTATAAAAAAAAAAAAAAAATAAAAAAAAATAAAAATGGATTTTCAAGTATATTTCTTCTTCCTCTGCCCTCTGTCTCCTTCTCTCCCTTTATCCCTGCAGTCTGACTACTTGTCTGTCAGCTCTGAGAGTTTCAGGCAGCTATCATTTCAAGTTTTCGAGGTGTTTGCATTTGAAAAAGGTGGTATGGAAAAAGTGGAGCTATTTTGAAAGTGCACACTGGGATAGGTATTGAGTATTCGCGACTTCTGAGGCTAACGTACCAAAGGAGGGGGCTTCAGCTATTATAATTTATCATCCAAAAGTGGCTACCACAGTAGATATCGCTTTTCTGAGATCAAGCGATATCTACAAGCGATATCTACATTGTAGATATCGCTACAATCAAATAGTCATTATCATATTACATCATCAGTTAAATGACATCACAAGGCTTTGGCATCACTTAGAACACAGATGACAATACTATGACGTCACAAAGTTCATGGCGTAACAATGCTATGATGTCATAATGCTGATGACGTCACAATGCAATGACCTCACTGTTCAAGTAGTCTAATGACAGTTTTGTGTTCAGATATGTTCATTCTTTTGCTAATAACTGTTGAAAAATGATTTGGATGATAAATAAAATCTCACCCTCGTGTCTTCTGTTATCAAATATATCAACACTCGTTGATTAAAGTAAAAATATCCTCGGCAAGCCTCGGATATTTGTAACTTTAATCAACTCGTGTTGATATATTTGATATCAGAAGACACTTGGGTGAGATTCTCTATATGTAAGTTTGAGCGCTTTCGTGCCAGTGTTAGCAGGAGCCAAAGTTCATACAAAGGGCAAAATGCACTCATTACTTTGGGCTGAATCCTGTCATTGTCGCTTTGCGACTTAAGGATTCAGGCTGAATCCTTATTGTTATTGGCGTGTTTTATTATTATTATTTTATTCCACCGATTTTGTCTCACCTCTACAGCCTTAACGGATCAACCGAATTTTACGGAATTTTTTAGGGATTGTAGCTTGTATCCTAACTTAGATCCAAACGTCGCCCGATTTTGAATTTCGATTTTAGTTTTGAGTTATCTCCCCTTAAAGAAAAAACTTCAAACCTCAATTTCTCGGTAACTATGGGAGATAATTGCATGAAACTTTCACCAAAATGTTGGCAAATATATTCCCCATCGATTATGCCCATAGCGGTTTTCGGCCGTATAAATAGATTTTTTGCTATTTTCGAAAAACTGAAAATTTTGTGAAATTTCGCGGTTCTGACGGTACGCGTCTTTGAAAATCTTCTCCTCACAAACGGTAATACCTACAGACGTATGCTATAGTTCATTTTGAAGCTGAGAGATTGCTGCACATAAATAAGTCATATCAAGTATAATTTTTCAGCGGTTTTTGAGCTACAGCAGTTTCAAAAATGATCTTTTGAAATATAGGATTTTTATGCGTCATGTTCAAAGGGGCACCACTCTGTAAGGAAATGTCAAAAATGAAATCTGTTTGATGCATTCTGTTCTACAATGATAGATGAACAAGTTCACTACAGATTATTATTATATAAAAGTTGATATTAAAGGAAATATGCGGACATAAACAGATTTTAACATTTTTCGAGGGTTATTTTACTTTGAGAATATTAGTTTAAAAACTACTCAAGATAAACATTTAATCAGTGATGTTTTGTGAAGCAGATGTAATGAGTAGACAGAAAAAATATCAACATGTCATAAAAATATTTTTTTCTGTCCATGACCTGTCCTTGAATGCTAGTATTGCGATTTTTGGAAAATCCTCATTTTTGGCACTTTTCAATTATCTATATATCACTTGCTAATTAAGATATCCTAAATTTGATTATACCTTTACACGCACCATTCAAAGCATACCATTTTCTATTTCACATATTATCATATAAAAGTTGATAGTTACGCATCAATGTTCAAGGTTATAGAGCCCTTTGGGACTATCAACTTAGAACGACAATATGTGTTAAAAGAATAATGATGTGAAATGAATTTTCTAGTTTCTTTATATCAAAACTAAGATCATTCAAAATTCATGTCGAATTTAAAGCTTTATCATCATCGTCTGTATGCGATGCATGAACACCCATTCGCTTGGATAACCTCAGCTTTCATTTCTTGAGCATTTGATTTCTTTGACATGGTCCCTAAGGTCTCGTTATACAGTTTTTTCATTGTGAACGGGGCCAAAGAGTTCCAACTTCAGAGAGCAAATAGAGGTCAGACAGTGTTTTACCCCTAAAAGAAAAGTTATATGAGGTATTAGAATAAGTCTTTCTTTCTTCATAGGGTATAATTTCAAATAGCTGTAGCTAAAAAGTAGTAAGGTCAATGTATAGTATTTCATTGATTTTTTATCAGGATTATGCATATCTTACTGCTGCTAGTGGTTAATAGTGAATTACTTCAATTGTAAAGGACCGAATGACCGATGGCAATTAAACATTGGAGTCTATGGGGGAAAAACTGTATAACGAGATCTTAAGGGAGATGGCCAAAAATTACATTTTCTGTTTTTTTTAAATATGTATACACCCTTTTTCTAATATGAATTGGGTTTTCAATACTAATGTTCAAATACAAATGAAATGATAGACTTTAGGATGGTTTAATCTTGAATTGTTGTCGTGGAAACTGGCCTATGCAATTTACTAGTCTTGAAAAGGCTAAAAATTACCTTTAAAGGCTGAGTTTTTGGCAAATATAAGAATTTGTTCTAGTAATAGTGCATTTGGAAAGGCTTATTCATACATTTTGATGATGTTGCTATCAATTTCAAGTAAATTGACATACATATTTCTTCAAAAAAATTCCCAAATTCAACTTTTTGGCCTCTGTCCACCTGAATTGGCTGTAGATTGGACTTTTTAGGTACTTTTCAAGCCATGCTTGTATGAAAAAATACAGACTTCTTGCTTTTTTTTACATTTTACTACTTTTTCAGGTCCAAATGATTGAGAAATATCTTGCTTTATTTAGATAAAGTGATTGTTTGCTTTTGGGCTTGGAAGGCTGAAAGTTGAAGATGTGAACTGTACAAAACGGCTTTGGACTGATCACGCCGGTTTGACCCAATTGGTCACTTTTTTTTCACATTAAGACCCTTTCGTATATATCATTTTGTTCGAAAAACATTCACGGTTAAGAAAATCCCAAGAATTTCCATGTGTGAATTTCATAGGGTATATTTAAAATAGCTGTAGCTAAAAAGGTCAATGTATATATAGTATGCATATCTTACTGCTGCTAGTGGTTAATAGTGAATTACTTCAATTGTAAAGGAGCGACAAGTCAATGACAGATGGCAATTTATCATTGGAGTCTATGGGGAAAAAACTGTATAACGAGACCTAATGTGTCATTATATGCTATATATCACTGTCATTTCCCATGACAAAGACAAACGTCTGTATACAGTCGTATTTTGATAATTAAATATTCACCAGGATGTAAACATTCTACCCGAGGTCTCATTATGTAACAAAGACATCAGTTTGATATAAGAAAGATGAAGTCAGAAAGATGAAAATAAATGGTTCGAAGATAAAGACAATGTATTAAAACTAGATGAAGCATCAATAAATCAAATACGTTATTGTAAAGTTCAGATATACGATTCCCTTTCTTTACATAAAATGAATTAAAGGTGTTTACACAAAAATTAATGACTATTGATGATTGGTTTGTGTAATGAGACTTTTGAGACTATCAAAATAATACACATAGCATTAACGTACAGTTGTCAGTAAAAAATTAAAAATATAAAATTTTGACAAAACGTGCTACTGCCCCTTAGGTTTGCACAAGTAGTTTTAACAGAGTTTCTTATAGTTGTCTAATTCCACCCAATGCCGGGCAGATATCTCTATGTCCAATTCCCGTACCCGGGTTTATATTCATTTTCTCTTAACTAATATAATTAAAGGAAACACTCCCTGGACAAAACCAAAACCGACCAAGGTACATTTTCTCTGCCAATACAAAAAGGTCTAAATTACAAATACAGACACTGAGGTATGTACAGTCAAGACAGCATACACATTGCCATGTATGTTCATGTATGTAAAATGTCTAGATCTTGTCACAGATAAGTGGTAATAAGCTTAAACTTGCTCCAGATCATGTCGAACCTGTCAATGGAGCAACTCACAAATAGCAAATAATATGCAAACATAGACAGTATTATTTGGCTTTTATTGGTGAAATTTCAACGCAATGTGTTAGACTATGGCATGGACTATCCATGTACTCTATAACTCTTTTGATATCCACTTTGCCAACAACAGGTACTTATCCCTGGACATGTTTGGAACATAATATAACATATTATTAATTAACTATCAATGATATGGCACTAATACAATCTTAACGGCCTACACTATACGATTCGGCAACTGGGCCAATACAGGTAAGCTGGGCCAATACGGGCCAAACTGGGCCAATACGAGCAGACTGGGCCAATACGACTCTGAGCATGCGCATATACAAAAATGGCGCAAGTCCGAGGCTATCGCTTCAAAACTTTCACCATATATTACAGTTCACCAATCTCTTTTATAATTTTGATTTCGATGAAAATGAACTCTCTAATGTTGTGCAAGTAAATCACAAAGAAGTTAATTAATAAAAATGACATTAATCAAGTTTTTCAATATTGCCCAGTTACAGGTCCTTCGCCTCGGGCCAATACAGCAGACCTCGGGCCTGTAACTAGACCAATACGGAAAAACATGATTAATAACATTATAATACAACCTGATTTTGCGAGTTTATACCCAGCAAACAGACAACTTTAGCCAACGTTGTAGCAACGTTGTGGTTTGGTTACGTTTTTTCCCGACGTTGTAATGACGTCAACACAACGTCACATTTTTCACGCCAGTCCTTAACATTAAGAAAACGTTATAAAAGAACGTAAATATAACATTGTCATTTGGTTAGGTTTAAAACCAACGTTCACTCAACGTTAAAATGACATTGTATTCCAACGTCTTATTTCAACGTCAAAATAACGTTGAAAGAAAACGTCCCTTCAACATTGTGAATACATTAGGTCAAAAACTAACATTTTGAGGACGTTGTTTTTCCAACGTCTTATTATAACGCTCAAACAACGTTGAAACAGGACGTTGGTTCAACATTGTGAATTGGTTAGGTTAGAAACCAACGTTGAAAGGACGTTGTATTTCAACATTTTATTTCTACGTTTAAAAAACGTTGAGAGATGACGTCACTTCAATGTTGTGAATTGGTTAGGTTAGAAGCCAACATTGAAAGGACGTTGTATTCAAACGTCTTATTCTAACGTCCAAACAACGTTGAAACGGGACGTTAATTTGTTCAACATTGTGAATTGGTTAGGTTCAAAACCAACGTTGAAAGGACGTTGTTTTTCAACGTTTTATTTCTACATTCAAACAACGTTGAGAGATGACGTCACTTCAATGCTGTGAAGTGGTTAGGTTAGAAGCCAACATTAAAAGGACGTTGTATTCCAACGTCTTATTCTAACGTCCAAACAACGTTGAAACAGGACATCACTACTACGTTGTGTTTGGTTAGGTTAAATATCAACATTTAAAGGACGTTGACTCAAACGACCAATTGTTACGTCCAAAGAACGTTGAAAAGAACGTCACTTCAACATTATGAATTGGTGATTTTTAAAAACCAATGTGGAAAGACAGTTGTATTAAGACGTCTAATTCTTAGAATGTAACAACGATGAAACAGTCACTTGAACGTTGATAAAACTTTTACCAACCTGTGTTTCTATTTTCTCAAGCCGCTAATGGCTGAAATATTGCCCAAGCGGCGTAAACAATAACTAATTCACTCACTCTATTTTCTCATATCAGAAAACGTATGTGTTGATATTTAAGATATATCCTCCGTTATTTAGAACAGAAATTGAAATATAGATCTCGTTTTCTCGTTAATATTGACTAGACTCTTTCAAATGTATCGAGTTGCAAAGACAAAACTTTCAAACATTGCAAAATTAACGTGTCTCGATCAGCTAGACTGGCCTTTCTATGAGCGGGGTCTGAGAAGACTCCGAGGTTTATTATTTTTAAACCATCAATATCATAATCAATATTGAGCCACAACCATACGAAAATTTAGATATGAAATAATGACTACTTGATTATTTGTTTTGGGTGAATATTCATTCACAAATGAACATAAGCACAATTAACCGCACGGTGTAGCCTACTATTATTGTAAAAGAATTCCACAATCAGTTTTTTAATTGCAGTTTGAAGTTGAAACTTCATACCTCAATTTCTCGAAAACTAAGAAAGATAATCGCACAAAACTTTCACCAAAATGTGGGCATCAACATTCCCCATCAAATCAACACATAGCCGTTTTCGGCCAAAATAATAGATTTTTGGCTATTTTCAAAAAACTGTAATTTTGGTGCAATTTCGCGATTTTGACAGTACTGGTCTTTGAAAATCTTCTCCTCATTAACGGTAAGATATACAGCAGTGTTTGATAGCTCAACTGAAAGCTATAAGAACTGCCAAGAAAGTATCGAGCCGTTTTTTGGAATTTTGATCTAGAACGTGAGTTATCTGCCCTTGAAAATGCACATTTTTTTAAAGCAACATTTTTCATGTTACGTTCAAAGGGACATTACTCTGTAAGGGAATGTCGAATAAGAAATCTGTTTGATGCATTCTGTGCTATAATGATTGTTGAACAAATTCACCACAGATCACTATTATATAAAAGTTGATATTAAAGGAAATATGTGAACATAAACATTTTTAAACATTTTTTTGCAATTTTAACAGTTTTCGAGGGTTATTTTACCTTGAGAATTTTATTTTCAAAACTTACACAAAACTTAAGATATTATTAATGTTTTGCAAAGCACATGAAATAAGTAAACCCATAAAAAATAAAAACGGGTCTTGAGAAAAAAAATTCTTTCCATGACCACTCCATGAATATTGCGATTTTTGGAAAATTCGCATTTTTAGCACATTTCAAAGTTCCACTGTTTCTTTATTATGAAAGATATCTTTAAATTGATTGTAGTTTCACAAGCGCTATTCCAAGCACAATATTTGCTATGTTGTACTTAATCATTAAAATGTTGATAGTTAAGGAGCTAGAGGGACCAACATGGAGTAGGGGTCTTACAATCTTCAAATTTCAGTGTTTTCAATAAAGTTCCAAAATTCATTACTCCATTACTATTTCAGTTATGAAAACAAAACATACATCTTTGTATGTGGATAAACAAGACCAACATTGTTTCTGATATACCTTATAAGTAAAGTATCAATAGTTAAAGTGTTACGTTTCATTACATTATACAGGGGTCTGAAACAGTCAACCTTACATTAAAGCATTAAATCACATGTATCTCGAAAACGGTGACAGATAATTCAACCAATTTTGTTTCTGCTTCTAGGAATAATATTCTCTGAAGAATGATGTCATAGCTGACATTGGCCACCATGATGAATTTTTCGGAAAAGTCTTTAACACTGAATATCAAGTGGAATTTGGTCATTTTGATAATGTATTAGTTACTGTTTACCTCTTAGACAAAAAGTCATGTGAAGGTCAAACACTGTGTGAAGGTCAAACAGGAATCTTGAAGACCTAAGTATTGACGCGTCAATCCTAGTTATTATTATAATTATTATACTCTACTGTTGGTGCACCAGAAAACATTTAGAAAAAGATAAATGATATAATTACATTAAAAATGACAGACGTATGATGTATCTATCTGTGAGTGAGGCTATATTCTGTCGCTGAAACTTATGTACGTTTCTAGTCATTAAAGCAAAGAATGTTATCATTTTGTATATTTTGATCACTTCGTGATTTTACCATGCTAAATATTAATAAAGTAACAGTTGTGACGCACTTTATTTTCATCGATACACGGGGATTGTTTGTCGACCATTGAATATTCAAGCTGAGATAACTGCCATCATTATGCAGAAGTATTATTTTATTTCACTGAACTACATTTACCCTGCTAGGTGAACTGTCTTTTAGGATGCAACAGTGGGATCAGGTTTAGACCTAAATAATATATGTCCAAGGCCGTTGAAATAACAATACGTCAATAAAGGTAAATTTATCTCTATACTCTACCACTAATTGCGGTGCTACAATCGATCAGAACAAGATCATTAGTAAATATATAGAAAGGCCTGAAAAGACACAATGAGTAAAACAGTGCCAAATTATTCTACCGGTTATAAATATAATAAATCATATTTCAATAGGGATTCGAGTCACTCCATGAGTTGACGTAAGTAACAATAACCAAAAGTCAATCAATGGTGTCATTTGATCGATAAGTCTCGAACGTTGCTATAAGGTAATAAGTTTCGTGCAGTGACGATATGATCGAAAACCGGATATTTGGTCAAATGTAATCGTTCAAAGCCAGAAATTAAGAAGTTGATTTTGTTTGAAACGTTGTATAACTAGTGTCGATGCAAAATGGTCATTTGAAAATAATGTAGGTTTTGAATTTATATCACCTCATAAAACCTTACATTGTCTCCCAACAAAGTCAGCTCAGTGCGAGCTTGTTCGGATGGATCTGCCTCTTTGGGGAGAGAATGAATATCTCAAGTTTGGTACCAAAGCGGGAAATATTGTCATGTAAAGCACGACAATAAATAATTTTAAAAAAATGTCAAAGTTCTCGGACTTTGTTTAGCTCCTGAAAAGACGTAGGCCTTGTTTGAACTTGTCCTTGACCATATATATTTATTACCTATTCAAAGAGTCAAAAGCAGTGACAAATTATAATGTGGCACATGTTTACATATCTAGTTGTCTATAGCAACGATTGTTTCAAGGTGATAATCCCTAAACCGTCCTGTCTGACACGAGTTTCGGTAAGATCACGTGACAGTTAAAGGGGGTACAACTCTTCCTCTTTATGTCTGGATCTGTCTCTTGTCTTGAAAATGTCAAAATACAACGCTATACTTTGATCTTTTTTACTTTTTGGAAAATAAACCATACGAATCGATAAAAATAAACATCGACACATTTACTGGTTATTTATGATTTAAGACTGAAGAACAAAGCCTTGTTTTCCCGAATATAGGCTTTTCCCACTCGTAACGCCCATGATTGGTATCACATCTCATCATCCATTCTCTCCCCATAGAGGCAGATCAAGAAATGTTGATACAGCCTCTGTTATATTACGCCGAAATCCGTGGGTTTCGGCAGTTTCCCCTGACGGACAAAATTTTCATAACAATCCGTTTGAATTTCTTAAGCAAATGACAAGGCTTCTCACAAGGAAAGAGTGGTTCATATCACAATGCCTTTGCTGTCATTTAGTAGCGAAAATGATGATTTAAGACCAGCGTCGCTGATTGCGCAACTAACTTTGATTGCCTCCAATCAGGCGTCTCCCATTCTATCTCACAAACTCGGCGTAATATAACAGAGGCTGTATCATGATCTGCCTCTGTGGGGAGAGAATGTCAGCATTTAATGACTTTGATCTGCCTCAGTGGGGAGAGAATGCTCATCATCATGAAGTTGTCAAATATCAAACAACACAAATGTTACCCATAGTCACGTGTTGTACTGTTTTGTTATGTTCAAATTAATTTCATTTCTACAACAACAACAAATAAAAATAAAAACCGATAGGACAGTCACTTTTATTTTATCAATAAAGACCTTGTGAATCTGATTCGGAATAAATGTTTCCTTCCTTTTTTTAAAATTTAGAATATAAAGATTATGATGAACTGATAAGTAATACTAAATATTCTAAAAAATGAAAAAAGTGAAAAAAAACACCAATGAAAACCTTCAATAAAACATTTTTTTCTTGATTAACAAAATAAATGTCTGAAGTATATCAATTTGATCTTGTGAAAAGAAAAATAAATTTAATTGTTTTGTTGTAAATATGCAAACTTGAATGACATGCATATATTGAAGAGATATTTGAATTTGAAGCTTTGTATCACGAACGTCTAACAGGTCGATATGTTAGTTTGGTTGAACACAAACATTATGGATTATTACCTATGCATGTTCATGTTTATCAATATTGATCATCAACCGTGAATAAAATATCAAACTTTTAAAAAGTAAATATTTGTTAACTTTGTAGCAATCATATTCATGATAAATTTGCGTTAAAAGTTTGCGGTAAACGAAAACACATGCATTCTCTCTCCAAAGAGGCAGACCAAGTCATGAAATGTTGATACAGCCTCTGTTCTATTACGACGAGGTTTTGGGCTAGAATAGGAAATACTATTCTCTCCCCTCAGAGGCAACTCAGTTATACCTAATTCAGGTATGACTGAGTTGCCTCTGTGGGGAGAGAATGGGGAAATACCTGATTGGAGGCAATCAAAGTTAGTTTTGCAATCAACCACGCTGTTCTTAAATCACCATTTTGACTACTGTATTATGGCAAAGGCATTGTGATATGAACCACCCTTTCCAAGCGAGAAGCGTTCTCATATGCTAAAGAACTCGAATGGATGGTGGTACAAATTTTATCTGCCAGGGCAAACTACCGGAACCCACAGATTCGGTCTTATTAGAACAGAGGTAGTATCAACATTTTATGACTTGATCTACCTCTGTGGGAAGAGAATGTAACAGATGTGGCTAAACTTAAAAGCACATATTTATTAATACCTTCATCAAATCACATCGTTGTAGATATATTTGAAATAATAACGAATCGAACTGTAGCACTGGGATAGCCTGAACAAACATGAAAACAAACAATATTAATAAACATTATCTCGCAATTTGATAATCAATAACTAAAAAGACATTAAGGAAATCCATTGCCTTGAGTTAGTTCGTGCTTCCGGAAAGCGGTTTAGAAGAGCAGTAAAAGGCTATATGCATGTTAAGAGCAAACATATTCTAATTGATCATCGTTTAAAAACTTAATTTCAATCTAGCGTGAATTCGAAATAGCACGACTGGCTTGGTTTTGAAGTTTGTTGTTACCTTCAATAAAAAAAAATCACATAACGATTGAATACGCATTGAACCAGAAGTCGATTTTCAGTGTCACTATGTGAGACGCCCCAACGCCTCACTTCTCTCCATCGGGTCAGCCAATCAGATGCTTTGAAGAACAGTTTGCTCTTGATCTGTTGGAACACTTCTTCGTTTAAAGGGGCAAAGTGTCACACGAGCAATTTTTGTTCGAAATATTCAGAGAAACAGAAAAGGTTTGGAAAGTGTTGAGTATCACAGACCTCTGTGAGGAATTTGTGTTCAATAGATTCAAGAAAAACATCAGGATGACTGAATAATATATCAACATTGGATTCAGCGGCTGGAGAAAACGGTTGTGACATTAATTCAGACTAACCACAGCAAATCAGTTCTACTTAAATGTGTTGCTGAACTTACAACGTCCAAAAGGAAATCTAATTGTGTCTATGATATAATAGAACAAATTTCGTTTCACAAGAAAGGACATATCTAACAATGTAATATTAGGGATTACACTATCCTGAATAGTAGAGATTCTTGTACTTTTTCGGGCCGAGTCATATTTCCCTGAACTACTTTTGGACAAACATAACCCGGAGCTGCCTATAAGCACAGAAAAGTCTTAGACATTTTAATATTTGGATAAAACCGAAAAATACTTTCGTTGGACTGAGAGAGCATACATACCAATCCCTTAACTGTAACGTTCGCTGCTATTCAAGAGGACAGATGTTTGCTTTTCTAGTTCTGGAGAATGTGTTCCTGGACATCATGTTCTCCACCCTGGTGACCAGGAGTCTCCTGGACTGTGGTGGTCAGTGTACACTGACCAATGGGTGTGTGGCCTTCCTGTTTGACCACCGGAGTGACCAGTGCTACCTGTGTAATATAACCTATAACCAGCGGGAACATGTGTCTGTGGTCACAGAAGGGACGAATTATTACCAGTTAGGTCAGTGAAATTTCTCCTTTTATGTCACTTTTGTGAATTCAAGCATCTAATGAGAATATTTAGATTGAGTAAGTAATACAGCTATCACGTTATTTCAAAATAATCTTATAATGTTTTCTATCAATAATAAACAATGTTTAAAACATTTTCCAATAACCCTAGTGCCCTACATATTTATATGGGAGAGTAGGGATGGGTGGGTTTCTTATGAAATCTTAGATATTCCACATAAAACTCACAGACAATTATCAACAAAATTTCATTGAAATTAATGAAAAAACTATCTTAAGTTTACGAAGTTCCAAGAAAATTATAAAATATATAAATTTCACGGAAATGTATTTCGAATGAACGGAAACTAGTGTCGATTTCAAAATACTTTGTATGTAATTATATCTTTTCGTTCGAACGTTAATGAGATGTTGAAAAAATCTACATGTTTATATACAAGTCGTCATAGATATCGCATTACCCACTTTTGATCAGTAAGTAAAACTAGATCTTCAGTAAACCCGACCTTGGACAAACATGCCCAAAGCATGCATGCACGTGCAGCTCAGAACAAGATGTGTTTGTGATGTCATGTTCACATATGAGGTGGTGTTTTCGATATGTTCTTGTAATGTCAACACTTGCAAAACTATTTTCAATTTCGTGGACGACTTTTCTTTGAAATAATATATTTACCTAATCTACGTTTTTCATGTTAAGAGTGATAAATTCATTCAAAGTATTGTAACATAGCATCAGTTTTTATTTTTAAATTTAGGAGGTACTTAACTTTTTTCGTTATGTATATATAGACCTGGTAAGTCCTCATTTCTGCAACAATAAGAAACACATACATGTTTGCCACATACCTGTATTGTTATGTACTTTATCTTATATCGTCATCTCAACGGGAAATAACATTCTATCAGGTGCATATGACTTTGGGTCAATGATGATGAAATTGAGCTGTATAAAATATAGAAATTTCGATTATGTACATCATGTAAGATTGATATTTGAAAGTTATTGAAGCGTTATGAATGTTTGAAACAGTTTGATATTGTACCTCAAGAATGTGTGGTAAGTAAACGTTAATTGGGGTTTTATAAAGAAAGATACACGTTGATAGTATTTTACCTCATGTAATATATAGTGAATGGACATACCGCTTATAAGGAGAGATTGTAACCCAAGTGTCAAGTATATCGACACGAGTTCATAAATTTCTTATGAATTTCAGTAATTAGTTTTCTTTATTCATCGGGTGATATATTAATCCATAGAAACCCAGGCTGTTAATCATAGCATTGAGACGCGTATATGCCATCGTGTTTATGGTGTCATAACACTTTAACGTCATCAGTTTTTGAGTGTCATAGATTTTCGAGCCATTGCTTACTTATATAAATTCATTGAAACACCAATGGCTGACGATAACAAGGCATATTGGTCTAAACCATGTTCTTAAGATTATTCGTTGAGCCAAACAAGAAGTGTTTTCTTTGGAACCCATTTGCTTTGGACGTTTCCTCTCTATACAGACATTTAAAGAAATCATGGTTTATAATATCCATAATAAAAGAGAAATTCTCCATACTCACTCGTAATCGCTGCAATGGTTTGAGACAATGATTGGAGCTACCGGTTGATCACGACATGGTGTTACATCTATAAACTCATGATGTCATCCATTAAATGTCTTCACTTTCGATCTTGCTTATTTTCTATTTTTTTCCAGTTGTTTCAGCTACCACAACAACAACAACAACAACAACAACAACCACGACCACAACCACCACTACTTCGACAACCACGACCCCAACGACAACTACTACGACAACGCCCACCACAACAACAACAACGCCAACCAGCACCACGACAACAACAACAACAACAACAACAACAACAACAACAACAACAACAACGCCAACCAGCACCACGACAACAACAACAACAACAACAACGCCAACCAGCACCACGACAACAACAACAACTACGACAACGCCCACTACAACCCCATCTGGACCCCCCGGCTACACGTACAGTGCTATACTGGGGGGTTATTACAAGGTTGGCAGAAACTTCTTTAATTGGCATACTAGAAGAAACACTTTCTGTTCAATTCTGTTTAAGTAACGTAATTAAGAAATAAAGTTGCCCTAACCATCATGTGTTTTGCAATAAAGTATAGTTTTGCCCTGAACTATTATAGTTAAAGCATGAGGCCGAAGGCCGAATGGTTTGACGCTATAATAGTTCAGGGCAAAACTATACTTTATTGCAAAACACATGATGGTTAGGGCTACTCTATTACTTTTCTAGTATGTCGATTTTTACGCGTTTAAGTTATTTTTACTCTAAATAAAAACATATTTTGTAAATCACGCCCGGCCTCAAATTTAAGATCCTCGATCAGGGACATATCTCATGACGGCATAGCTGATTGTTATTGACGTCATGGGCCATTGTTTCGTGACGTCACTCAAAATCTATACTTTATTGCGGAATAAAGGGTGGGCGGCGCCTTTGATCTTAACGGGAACAATACTAGAATTGATTTTAATGTCGTTTGCACTTGCTTGACAACTACATTATAATCCAAAAGATGTCGAAAAGATAATTTCGCAGAATAAAGGAATAAAGTTGCTTCTGTAATTTGTACACGTGAAAAGAGATAGCAGGCAATTTAATTCAATCTGTCTGAATTTGACACCATAAAAACCATGTCAATTCTGCTTTTATTGATATTTGTTTATATGATATTTAATTGTCACTCGTGTTTTAAAAAACAATATCACATATCTGCGTGGGTACTAATCTATTTTAACACCCCTGAAACTTGTTGTTATTTACAACGTTGCTTTCATAGCTGTCAGCAAAGCTTATTTTCAATACTTACAAATTTGTAGGCTAATAAAAGACTTGTATACAGTATATGTAGGCTAGAGACCTAGCACCCTTTATAATGGAACTGTGTCAGGTGTTAGAATGTAATAACGAGATCAATCGAAAAGAAATTATACGACAAATGACAAGAAAGTTTTTAAACCAATAAATTGATCTCATGAACAAACATACAATTTCGGTAAAACTACATGATTTCAGTTCCTTTCTCAAATGATCTAAAGGTGTTCACAATAAAATGGCAACGTGCATATGCAACACATTTTGTGCGATTACATATAATCGGACTGATTAGATCAATGTTTTATCCGGCATAAACTGATATATAATAAGGTTGATATTTACTAGAAGACACTTAAAACGTGTTACAGTGAATCTATCAAATACATTTGTGAAAACTTTACATTACCTTTTAAAATTGTTTTCCGATTGATTTTCAGTAACGTATCTTCTGTGTACTCAACGAGTAATGTTATACCTGCTTAACCTAGAAACATACGTAACGACAACAGTCTCAACAAATGTAACCAATTAATCGTACTTGCAGCTTCTCTCTAAGTTTGTTTTGCATCGACGATGACAAATAAATGATAGGTAGTCTATTGAAGTATGAAATATGATGAGCAGACTTCATTGTCGAGCTTGACGCATGATGCATCTACAGTGTTTTATGATTTCTGTGAATTAAAGGACTGGTAAGTGCATTCATAAAAACTATCCTCAGAAGTATTCAGTAATCAATAATGCAGGTTTAAGGAGACGCCTGACAAAGCTATATTATTATATACAATGTATATACAATATATAGAAGGATGACTTGTTATTTACATTAGGGTTGGGTGTTACACAAAATGTCGCATTGCAAAGTATTGCGATGTTCACGTTAAGCGATAGTATTGCAATATATTGAATGAACTCTACAATCAATTTTTATATTGTTTATGCAGTTTAAAAAGCATACACTTTAAAAAATCAGATCTTTCGTGAAAAAGACTCATTCAAATAAAAATGATAACATTTGCTAAGTGTTGATAATTTATGAATTAAAAATTCTTTGACTTCACACATGCATAAATTGTTGGCATAAACATTCGATATCAATTTCAAATACAAGTATGAATCAACTTCGACAAAGCTTTATTAGTTTAAATGGTACCCAAATCTTAAAACTACAGGTTATGTAAGACTCAATATTTTCTTCTTTAATTTGTTTAAAAAAGGATATCGATCATATATCTAAAATTAGAACGATTTTTTTCTATTTTGATAAAACTTCCATTTTCAATGTTTCATAAATGATAAGTTATACATTAAAGGGGCAGTAGCACGTTTTTTGATAATTTTATATTTTAAAATGTTCACTGATAATTGTAAGTTAATGTTAAATGTATTATTTTGACAGTGTCAAAAATCTCATAACACAAACCAATCATCCATAGTCAGAGGACAAAGTAAGAAGATTCACATAAAATCCATTGGCGGCCATTTTTTGTGAACACCTTTAATTCATTTTGTGTAAGAAAAAGGAATCGCATGGCTAAACTTAACGTTATATATTTGAATTATTACTGCTCCATTTAGTTTAAATACATTGTCTTTTAATTGGAACCATTAATTTTCATTTTTGTGACATAACCTAACATTCCCCCTGAAAACGTGCTACTGTCCCTTTAAAACATGTGCAAGTGGTAAATTCCATTTTGAAATCAAGTGATTGTTTTAAGTTATCGGTAACAGGAAAGCCTCTAAAGAATCAACATTTGACTGTTTATTGATATTATGAAATCCTTTGTTCCTTTTTTTCCTGACATCACCTTATACTCCCCCTAAAAACGTGCTACTGCCCCTTTAAGGTCTTCATTTCCGTTATGTTTCCGACTTTATGTATGTACTCCTTGTAACTATAATATATAATTTATTCGAGATGCTAATTTGTATTGTTAAACATTACAGCAACGTTGCTGAGTTTTCCAGAGTTCAGAATTTATGGGTGCAGAATGTAGAAATAGGATTGATTTCTCTTTGAAGAATTTATCACAACAAAATATTGCCCCAATTATTATTGATATTTTCTTGCTCAGGTTGGATCAACACGGATGACTTGGTATGAGGCTCAGACGACATGTAGAGCGGACGCCGGAGCTGATCTCGCCATGCCCAAGACGCCTGCACAACGAACTTTCTACTATAATATGTTGATAGGCCAAGGTATGATGTTGAAATTGCTTCATAAACAACTCTAATTAAAAGAAACTCAGTTAAAACATGAATTAAAATTATCACTCTTACCTCAAAGATCTCAATAGGGACGATATTAGGTTCTCTCTAGATTCAATGAGATTGAAATTATAAAGTTTTCCCATTTAATACCCCTCTCTCCCAACGGAGGTCGAAAGTGAATCATGGACAACTACGCGGCAAAAGAAAGTATAGGTTCGTTAAAACTTTGATAAAGGGTGAACAATTTTTTTTCTCTCACAAAATAATTGTCTGAGTAGGATACGATCATAGTAACCACATCGATAAACCGGATCGTTATTCATGGTGCCGTGACTCCCTCCAAATGGTTAAAACACCTTTTAAGCCATAGGTTCTTAATGTACGTACTGAAGTATAAATGGCTGATGAAAGCACAAACAAGAACTGCCAAGACTAACATGAGGGGAGCACGAACGAGCTTCTAGTATGCGAGGAATGGTGGCAACATAGGTCCAGGTTGCAAGAAGGCTCGTGCGCACGGCTTTAACGGTGGCCAAACTCCTCCAACGACACAAGCAAACAGGAAATAGCCAGGACAAGCCCAGGTCCCGGCGACAACTTATCACAGCACCAGCGGAAGATTAACAAATACGACGCATTCACCTGAGCAACACATTGTTAACTGCGGCGTCACCGGCAGCAACAGCTCTAGGGCTCGCATCAGTCAACGCACAGTACTACGGAGACTTCTGCAGGTATCAAACCTTACCGTCCCGTCAGAGGAATGTTCCTGATCGCCCAACATCGACGTGAGAGACTACGATGGGCGTCACAATGTTCACGTTCTGCCATTGCCTGACATGAACCCAATAGAGCAACTACGTGCCCATCTTGACAAACAAATAAGGAACTGTCAGCGGCTGTCTGTGACGAAAATTGAGATTGAAATGCCTCCAAGGGAAAAATTGTAAATATTTTCAGCTAACGTCATCATACGTATGACGTCATCGATTAGAAGACGTATTACTGCCTGCACCGATGCCAAAGGTGGACATTAAAGCTACTAAATACTAAAACTCGTTGTGTAACGTTTAACGTATAAAACATCGATTCTGATATCGCTGAAAAGTACGATTTATTTACCCCACCACTGTTCAATGAGCGCCCACTAATCATGTGTAAGTTGTTTTGTTGTCAATGATATCCTGAAACCATTCTTTTGTATAAACCAAACTGTATACTGATATAATGTGTTTTGTTTTCTTAATTTCTCTTCAAATCCGACCCATACTTTCTTTTGCCGCGTAGCTTAGTAATGTTAGTAATACAATTATTTTAATAATACAAATCAAACTTAAGTATCTTCAAGAGTTGTGACGATATATCGATACATTGAGAACTATGAACTATAAAAAATCAAGATGTTACGAGTAAAAAAATCATTAAATACCACTTTCTCATATAGCATCACATGTTATTTTTGAAAATAAGGGGTGCTTAAAGGGGCAGTAGCACGTTTTTTGATAATTTTTTTATTTCAAATTTTCACTGATAATCGTTCATAGATGCTTAACGTATTATATTGAAAGTGTCAAAAATCTCATTACACAAGCCATTCATCCATAGTCAAAGGACAAAGAATGAAGATTCGCATAAAATCCATTGGCGGCCATTTTGTGTGAACACCTTTATTTCATTTTGTGTAAGAAAAAGGATTCGCATGGCTAAACTTTACATTATTTATTTGAATTGTTACTACTCCATTTAGTTTAAATACAATGTCTTTCAATTGGAACCATTTATTTTCATTTTCCTGACATCACCTTATATTCCCCCTAAAACGTGCTACTGCCCCTTTAACTTGTTTCCATATGTATACAAAAATGCTATTTCATATTTTGGTGAAACATACATATACTGTTGGTAACATTTTGGATGATTTAGATTACACAACTTAAAGAAATGATCATGAATTACCCTCATTTAAAAAAAACCCCAGAACTACTGTTATAATTTCCACTAAAAATTACGTGTATAAGTTCATTTCAAACCTCTTTATGATTTAGTTAGCTTCTTCAGTGCCATTTGGTGACATTAGGTTCATCGTAAGCTTTCTTTATTACCAGGTATAAACGGCGACGTCTTTATAGGTGGAAATAACTTGAACGGAACCTGGATATGGACTGATGGAACCCTTGCTACTGGATTTACTATCGTTTATGAAGAAAGGGCGTCACGTTGTTTTGAAATGGACACTGTAAATATGAAAATATATGGTGAAAATTGTGCTGGTACAGAATACTTTGTGTGTGCATATTATGCTTAGTTTCCCAAATTACCCGCTAGGGGTTATAAAAAATTAAACTGAGTTTCAGTCAATACTTATTTAACGTGTACATGCCATCTGTGAAGTGTAAACTCATAAGAAACGTTTTTAGAAATTAATAATGTAATGATTAATTAATTAGTTTAATGTTATATGCTAAAATAAAAGTACCGTTTGAGAATGTTCTAGAATTGAAATCTTGTTATGGAGTTAAACAATCCAGAATAGATTGGAAACATCAAACTTTTATCTTAAGTTTTGAAAGGTCATTTCCGGTAAAGGTTAAGTCAGCAAGTAAATTAGTATTGTCTAAAAATAACAACCACAGTTTTGCAACATCGAAATCAACATGTGATGCATTAAAGGGGTAGTAGGACGTTTTTTAATAATTTTATATTTTTAAATTGTCACTGATAATTGTACGTAAATGCTAAATGTGTTATTTTGATAGTGTTAAAAATATAATTACACAAGTCAATCATCCATAGTCAGGGGACAAAGTATGAAGATTCACATAAAATCCATTGGCTGTCATTTTGTGTGAACACCTTTAATTCATTTTGTGTAAGATAAAGGAATAGCATGGCTTAACTTTACATTATATATTTAAATTATTACTGCTTCATTTAGTTTAAATACGTTGTCTTTCAATTTGAATCATTAATTTTCCTTTTTCTGACATCACCTAACATTCCCCCTGAAAACGTGCTACTGTCCCTTTAAAACATGTGCAAGTGGTAAATTCCATTTTGAAATCAAGTGATTGTTCTACGTTATCGGTAACAGGAAAGCCTCTAAAGAATAAACATTTGACTGTTTATTGATATTATGAAATCCTTTGTTCGGGTTGATAACAATGAGTAGAAATGTTCCTGAGTCTCACGTTCAGAACGTTCAGAAAGTGTCCAAAATTTTACAATAGTTCGCGACCTCCTCTCTCATTGGTCCACACGTTGAACATGAGAGAGGTCGCGACCTTTTGACTCGCCTGAACGCTAATGTATTATGACTTATTATGAGGGTGTCATATACATGTATGTGTGATCGATGTCGAATGAAAGATCATTTTTTGGGAACACCTTACAGGCGATATGTAACCGATGCCACCAAAAGAATACGTCGTAAATATGTTTAATTCGGGTAACAAAATATTTCGGTTGTAACACCTTTTTATATATAATAAATGAGCAATACCCTTGCCTGAAGTGCTTGTGCGAAAATCCTGTAAATGAATTTTAATATCTTCATGAAGGTTATCCCTGGCATCTGTTCTTATCTCAACAAGAGCTCACTATGAACTAGCACAATTAACTGGGGGCACTTAGTATATCTGAGTACTTGTATGTGTGCGTTATTCTGTTTGAATAGTCCAACCATATATGTCTAGAGAAAATGAATTGTGTTCACCAATTGCTTGTAAAGGAGCGCACTCGTTTGTGAATAAACTTTTTTAGACAAATGCTGCCCTATTTTATTTCGAAGTTTGGGATTAGCGATAACTGACGTTTAATCTTTCACAACAACATGATTCAATAACGTTATGTTTTCATGTTGTATCATAATAAGCCCTTATCATAATTGATGCACTACCAGTCACGACATAAATTATAAACATCTTCAAGGAAATGATGACATACATACAAAACATATACAAATATATTAAAGATGTTTGAGCAGTTAAAGATCCATCAATTTTGGTCACAAATAATGATTCACAAATCTGGTGACACGCTGAATCCCTCCAAGGACTTCTCACCTGAAAGTACCCGGCCTTCTGTTTACCATTGACACTGATACGTCAATTGGAACTTCAAACCTCTATACATTTACCAGCATCCTTTGTTCTTATGTTGCGAAAATTGCTAGAAATTCTGGTTCTTAGCTCACACTTGTGTGAGTTGGCAAGGTTTCCTTTAAAATTGAAAATGCAGTCATTCAGCATGGGCCCGAGATACCAGGACACGTGTTATATCAAAATCTGTCACTGGATTATCGCTGCATAGTAAGAGGCGCGATGCTTCAGTGAATATTTTCCTGATGATAAGTCCCAAGGTGCGATCTGATGTAGAGCATATGAACATTGGTCCTGGGCAATCACGGATAAAGCCCCTGTCACAACCCGTCGTACGTGCAGCTGCGTGCTGTCTACCGACAAAAACGTTGGGTAAATTGGGGAATTCGTGCGTCCTCGGTACCGACGCCGTACCGATTTTGGACAAATTTGGAGCACGCAGACTCGTCGTAGAACTTTTAGTGCATGCAGAACTTTCGCTGCGTGCAGTCTACGAACGGGCTGCGAATTTTCCTCCGTACGATCGACGTGCGTGCCCTGTACGACAACCGCACGCACAACGCACCGACATCGTGCGTTTTTTTCAAGCTTACCCACTCACACTTTCTCTACGAACGACGCACGTTGCACGTCCAAAGTTTAATTATCAAATAATTAAAGAAAACTCACGTCGATCGTACCAAGTAAGCACGTACAACGTACCGAGTAAGCACATACAACGCACGTTTTGGGTATCTTTTTTAGGATATAAGCCGAGCCGACGGACGATTGCCATCATTTGAAGAGAACATGCCAGCACATGTGACAATGTGTACCAAGCACCTGTCAATCGGGCGGGAAAAACCTCATTGCACTCGCACGCACTTACAACGTGCGTGGTGTAAGGACACTGTACGTGAGACGCACGGCCCCCGTACGACAATGTGACAATCGCACATCACACGCACGTTGTACGCACGCACCACGTGCGCATCGTACGATGCACGCAGGTCCTCACTGCCAGACGTGTCGACGGGCCACGTACGTACGACGTGCGTTGGCAAACTCCCTCTCTGTTCTTGATAAATCCACCCTACGTTTTCAGAAAAACGTAGCGACCGTGGCCTCCCCAAAAAACGTACGAACGAATTGCACGCACGATGGGTTGTGACAGGGGCTTAAGTCACACATGATCGTTATAGTAACAATTATGGAGATAATACCTTAAAAAAATATGTTCTGTGGAAAGATAAAACGAGAATAATTATCGATAACCTTAAATTAGATCGAAGACCGTCGAAATAAAATAAAACAGTTGCTTACCGGTTTAAACTGATATTAGTGTTACATTGGTATGAAGGTGAAGATGTTGAGATGAACAGGGGTAGTAATTAAAATAAAAGTATCAAGATAACAACTAAAAGTTAACTATTGTAAGACTAAAATTGGTATACAGAAAGAAACTGGAAGAAAAGAAATATAGGTATAATATATAGGTTAACATAAGAAGGGATGTAAAAACTGTTTTTTCATGATAAAGTTCTTTTCAGGAAAAACGATATTGAGGTAAAACTGTTGTTAAGTTAAACAATAGCATTAAAATAAAAAAATAAAAAGAACCTTATATACAGGTAAACAGGCTAAATATCAACCATAGTAAACAGATGAGCATGGTACATAATCAACATTGGTAGACAGTTTGCAGTTTGTTACCTTTCTTTAACTTAAATTGCATTTATGATATTATTTCCAAAAGTTTGGTAAACTTGGTAACAACAGATAAACGTTTTTAGCTTCGTTAACTATACATAAACGAATTGTGGGGAAAACTGTGATGAAGATCAAAGGCGTGAATAGTTGTCAGGATAAAGACTAAGTAACGTAAGGTAATAAATAATGAATACAGGGTTGTCTTTAAGGGTTGTAGGACTTGAGGAAATGTCATTCTTGAAAACATGAAATAGAATACAAATTTGGCAAGGAACTCATCTCCCCCATTCAAAAGACATCCAGGAAGATAATTTAATAAATTCATTATGATATAGACTACTAAGGCAATCGCAAAAGAAAGTAGAGTAGTTTGAGCTTTGAAGTTTATGATCAAAAAATAATTAATCAATTCAATATGTGTATACTGCAAATGCAACTTCTTCAAATATTCAAGTGTTTCATAGAAATACAAGTCACGTTTCCGAGTAGTTTGAGCTTTGAAGATTATAATCGAAAATTATTTTTTAATAAATTAAATGCAATGCATTAAGTCTCAAAAAGACTTAAGAAATTAGAACACAACATACTTTATTTGATTTTTTCACCTCGGGTCGTTCATATTGATAATTTTAGAGGTGATTTACGTAATTTAAGATTGATTTTCCTTCAATCAGAATAATTGATAATCGAGTTGCACATTTCCATAGTAAGTGAATTTATTTCAAGGTGAAGGACTCAGTACAACGGATTTTGATCAATGACCTAAATGTCATATTTATTGACTTTCTGATGGCAATAATTACATAACCGTCATAATCTTTTATTCCCTGCTTATATCTAACGATTATGTATAGATCCCAAAACAATTGAATTCCAATTAAATGCTATGATTTACATAAATATCTATACATCTGATTATATTTTATTATCACTTGTATTTATTCATCTGTATCACTGATCAATGTATCTGCCAAAGATCTAGTCTATCTGTCGGTAACACTGATTAGATATTAGTAAATCTGATTTTAATGTCCTTTTTCTAATTTAACTCTCAATTTCCCTGAAATGTATCTCCGATTTTCATTTATCTCTCGGAAATTCAAATGTATATCTCAGCATTTCCGTATATCTCAAGGCATCTGATTTATTTCTCCACATGTTAAATCTATCTTGTAGTATTAATGCTTAATCTCTCCGGTTTGTTCCGATTTACCTCTCCGTTTTTGTGTGATTTGCTCCTCTTTTTTTTGTAGTGATAATGGTTAATCTCTCGGTTTCAAAGATTTATATCTCAATATAACTGATAAACATTTCCTATTTCTGATTATACTCTCAATATCACTGATTTATCTCTCAGTATCACTGATTTATCTCTCAGTATCACTAATTTATCTCTCAGTATCACTAATTTATCTCTCAATATCACTGATTTATCTCTTAGTATCACTGATTTATCTCTCAGTATCACTGATTTACCTCTCAGTATCACTGATTTATTTCTCAGTACCCACTGATTTATCTCTCAGTATCACTGATTTATCTCTCAGTATCACTGATTTATCTCTCAATATCACTGATTTATCTCTCAGTACCACTGATTTATCTCTGAGTATCACTGATTTATCTCTCAATATCACTGATTTATCTCTCAGTACCACTGATTTATCTCTCAATATCACTTATTTATCTCTCAGTATCACTGATTTATCTCTTAGCATCACTGATTTATATCTCAAAATCACTGATTTATCTCTCAGTATCACTAATTTATCTCTCAATATCACTGATTTATCTCTTAGTATAACTGATTTATCTCTCAGTATCACTGATTTACCTCTCAGTATCACTGATTTATTTCTCAGTACCCACTGATTTATCTCTCAGTATCACTGATTTATCTCTCAGTATCACTGATTTATCTCTCAATATCACTGATTTATCTCTCAGTACCACTGATTTATCTCTGAGTATCACTGATTTATCTCTCAATATCACTGATTTATCTCTCAGTATCACTAATTTATCTCTCAATATCACTGATTTATCTCTCAATATCACTGATTTATCTCTCAGTACCACTGATTTATCTCTCAATATCACTTATTTATCTCTCAGTATCACTGATTTATCTCTTAGCATCACTGATTTATATCTCAAAATCACTGATTTATCTCTCAGTATCACTAATTTATCTCTCAATATCACTGATATATCTCTCAATATCACTGATTTATCTCTCAGTACCACTGATTTATCTCTCAATATCACTGATTTATCTCTCAGTATCACTGATTTATCTCTTAGTATCACTGATTTATCTCCCAGTACCACTGATCTATCTCTTAGTACCACTGATTTATCTGTCAGTATCACTGATTTATTTCTCAGTATCGGCACTGATATAAATTATAAATCTCCGTTTATCTCTGATTATTAATTAACTATCAATGATATGGCACTTATACAATTTATACGGCCTTCACTATACGAATCCACAACTGGGCCAATATAGGAAAGCTGGGCCAATACGAGCAAAACAGGGCCAATACGAGCTGACTGGGCCAATACGACTCTGAGCATGCGCATACACACAAATGGCGAGAGTCCGAAGCTATCGCTTCAAAACTTTCAACATATATGACAGTCCATCAATCTCATTGATAATTTTGATTTCGGTAAAAATTAAATCTCTAATGTTGTGCAAGTAAATTACGAAGAAGTCAATTAATAAAAACGCCATTAATGAAGTTTTTCGTATTGGCCCAGTTACAGGTCCTCGGTCTTCTGTATTGGCCCTTGGCTTCGCCTCGGGCCAATACATCAGACCTTGGACCTGTAACTGGACCAATACGGAAAAACTTGATTAATAACATTATAGTATCACTGATTTATTCTGTACAAATCTTTCCGTTTCACTGAATTTTCAGGTCAGTCCATAATACCATGTTTCAACTATCTTGTGTCATTGTCTGTAATCAATGCTTAACTTGACATTCGTGGAGTAATTAGTTGAACTTAAAGCCACACAACCACACCAATATTTCACCAAGAAAATATACATACGGAAAAAAGTTAAGCATCCCCTAATTTCGAAAACTAAAAAATGATGCTATGGCAAAGTAACGGTACCGTGAATAAATTTATGACTCTTTAACATTTTAATGTTGATTTTGCAATAATTTCTTCAAAGAAAGATCGTCCATGTAGACATTTTATGAAATTACGATTGAATTTGTACTGAAATGGTACTGAAATTTCACCATGGGTTTCAGACATCATAAATAACGTTTGTGTTATGAACTTGACTTCCACACGTCAAATCATCTCTTATCTTACAAAATAAGGGAGTAACTGGTCGTTGAAATGGCATCCATTTTTTTCATCAGTTATTGTCAATTATTGACGAAATGGCTGGAAACATACGATTTTGGAATACTCTTTGGATTCTTTTGAGTTCAATTTGTTAATCAAAAACTTCTCATTGATTTCTAGGGGTCATTACAGTTGACACTTACCATCTTCTGCTATTAAAACCATTTTCCTTGAATTTTGGTTTTTGGAGATTTTGCGACTTTGAAGGCTTTAGGGGTCTGAATAGTGACTTTTGACTAAACTTTTGATACTAAAGTTTGACCTTGGGGCTCGAAAGAATTGAATAACCCACATCACAACTACCAATAACAACTTTCTCTTCTCAGAATCATGTAACTTGTTTTTTGACATAAAACTAAAAAAATGTTATGAATGCAAACATCCAAAAGATGCGAAACGTTATCAGGATGAAACGTTCTTCCCTTAACTACTAAATTATAGTACGATTATTTCTACAACCACATCGCCTTCTTTCTTATCAAGCAAGTTTTGCAGCTGAAAAATCGTGGGGGTGCTTAACTTTTTTCCGTATGAATATAATGCACAGATAATGACCTCTTCTCGATATTACCAAAGATCTGGTAACCATAATACAAGTTATTTTGAAATATGTACGTAATTTAGTTATACGTTATTTTAAAAAAACGTGACGTATCAAAGTCAATGTTGCATTTATCTGCATGAACTACGACATCGATATATAGTTACTCGCAAGCTGTTATGTTTTTTGAACATCAGTATGTACAAATGTACCTATAATGTGTATGAAAGTCACCGAAATTTCAAATATGTCTTAGAATCAATATTTGAACATTTGTTTTGTTCTCGGTGTAGAGATAAGGGTATATTAAGAATCTGCACAAATTCCTTTTCCAGTCGTTTTCAACAATCTTTTTTTTCTTTTTGTACAGACACAATCTTTTGATTGCAGGTCAATTCAAGAAGATCATAAGTATTTCATTGCATCAATGTTAAAGTAAGTGCAAATGTCCACACATATCTAATATAACAAATAACAGCGTGAATATATGAGTGCTAATGTCCCTTTAAGGTGTTCTTTTACCAATTACTGGGACTGAAAATAAAAATGAGGATTTTCATTGATTGATTAATTTCAGTTTTTTAAAACTCTTTCATCGTGTTATAAATATCCATGAGAAGTTAAGGTGAAGAAAGTGTGAGTTTCCGTTGACACAAACCAACATTTATTATTCAGTGCTTACTTCAATGACAGAGATATAAATATATTCGACCAGTTATGTATTCGATAATCGATGAATCACGATCTATGACTTTTTAATTGTTATAATTCTAATATTTGGAGTTGTTAACTCCCTGTCTAATGTTTCTCCTAGAATACTAAATGTGACTTAACATAAAATCAACAATAAATCAATATACCTCATTAGTGAAACGTTTGGCGATAAATGGAAGGATAAATTGAGAAAATAACATGAAAAGGTAATGAAATTCTGTATCAGAGCACTGGACGTAATTTGAGGTAACTGCATGACTAAATGGTAGCTTAACATTTGAAAACAATGAATTTTCTAATATGATAAAATGCTCAGATTAATAAATGCGAATGTGACAGTAACTTAAATGTATTACAATATCCATGAATTCGGGACGATAGCATTTTTAATCTCCAAGGGGCTTGAATAAGTAAGAAATTATTTATTACGTTACCATTGATAGGATGATAGGATTTCGAACCACATATTATATCTAGATTCCCTCGAACAACCTTTTTGAGGAAAAAAAACAAACACGGAAACATTGTTCATCTTAAAGGGGCAGTAGCACGTTTTGGGAAAATTTTATATTTTCACGTTTTCACTAATCAATGCTTAATGAATAAGTTTGACTGGGTAAAAATCCATTACACAAACTAATCATCTAAAGTCGAGAAAACAAATTATAAAGATTCACATGAAATCCATTGACGGTCATGTTTGTGTGAACACCTTCATTTTGTGTGAGAAAAAGGATAGTATGGCTGAACTTTACATTATATATTTGAATTTTAATTGGAGCCATGTTTGTCATTTTTCTGATATCATCTTATATCCCCCCCTAAAACGTGCTACCTCCCCTTTAAATTCTTAAATATTATTTATACAATCCAAATCAGATGTCATTAATATCAATTTATTAATTTACATGTATGAGAGAATGTGAAGGCCACGTGGTATAAGATATAAAAATCCAAGTCTTGAACTGATTCCCTTTTCTCGAAAAACCTTTATGAGGAAAAAACTGATATGAAATCGATGTTTGTCTTTAAGTCAACATTTTACAAAATCAACATCAGCGTCTTTCATATTGATTTATTAAATATACAGGTTATTAACATGTCAGGTCCAATTTTTTATTTCTGAAGTGTAAGCCATCGTCCCAAAACTACATATATATATGTTAGATTGTACATGACAAACTGGTGTGTATACAATAAAAGGTTTTCAGCTTAAACCACATTTGGTACATGGCATGATAAATAAAGCATGCTAAGTTATTAATAAGTTTACAATCTGAAGTCAACATAAGAAATTTGAATTTAGCTTCATTTTGATTTGTAAAATATATCTGAGGTATATATTTAGAACGGAGTTGGCGGAATATACAAGGAGAAAATGGTACTCATCCTCAATATAACCTTCATCACATTGTAAACACAGTCTATCATATCTATTTATATTAAAATGTCTTCCGGTTTCGATACGTAAATGATGTGAGAAACATCTCAATTGAGCAATAGTTACTCAAACTTCATGTCAGGTCTTTTAGTACAATATGAAAAAAATCAAATATAAAATTGATTTAGCTGTATTTGACTTCTGACTTCGTATCAAAGATTGACCTAAGTAAATGCTTCATCTGTTAAGTGTATCGTGATCTTTCAAGTGTTTAAGTCGATTATTCATTTTGATAAACTGCTATCTACTTAGTTACTGAAGAGGCATTCAAAGGCTATAAAGCATTCATTTAAGACGGGAATATTTGATCACAATTATCCAATTGTATACACAACTTCTCGAGGGTATTCCTATTTTTAACCCGATGATGGTGCGAGGAATAGCCCAGGACCGCTGTACACTCATATCTGTTATCTTATCGTGCAAAATTATTTTAAGATGGTAACAATAAAGATGTAAATTAAGAAGTCTGTCATCCAGACCCTAAAGTAAAAATATTCAATTGAAGACCAACCAAGTCTATTGAAGTATAGCAAGTTTAGATCACTCAGCTTTAGGAACAAATACTTCTGAGACTAAATGTAAGTTTATAAATTAAACAGCGTAAAGGAAGATAATTAAATGCACCTCTTCGAGAGTTAAACGCGCCGTCTAATGGCTGAAATACTGCCCAAGCGGCGTAAAACAATAACTCACTCACTCGAGAGTTAAAGGGGAAGTAGCACGTTTGAGAGGGAATATAAGGTGATGTCAGAAAAATGAAAAGAAATGGTTCCAATTGAAAGACAATGTATTTAAACTTAATGAAGCAGTAATAAATCAAATATATAGTGTAAAGTTCAGCCATGCAATTCCATTTTCTCACACAAAATGAATTAAAGGTGTTCACGCAAACATGGCCGCCAAGGGACTGTATGTAAATCTTTTAATTTGACGATAGATGATTGGTTTATGTAATAAGATTTTGACACTATCAAAATGATACATTAAGCATTAACGTACAATTAACAGTGAAAATTTAACACGTGGTTTCATATATTGCTCAATGTTCAAGCGAATTATTAAGGTATTGATAATATGATAAAGTTCGTCTTATCTATGACTTTGAATTGTCAAATTAATTTAACATAAAAGAAACAAACATTTGAAATGAAAATAGTAATGAAACGTTACTTGTTTACTCTCATCCAAAATGATTGAGTTTCAGTATTGATTCTCATTAGTAAAAGGGTGCACAATTTGAAGATGAAAAGTATTGGAATTGTATGTACAATTTCACACCAATCATAACTTTTCTTTTATTTAAACATATTTTATGCAGTGAAGAAATGGATTAGGAACAAGTTAGATGACCTTTACAAAATGATACATACATAGCAATATACCATGACACATTAAATGTGACATTTTAAAGGGGCAGTAGCACGTTTTTTGAGAATTTTATATTTTAAATTGTTCACTGAAAATTGTCAGTAAATGATAAATGTATTACTTTAATAGCGTCAAAAATCTCATTATACAAACCAATCATCCCTAGTCAGAGAACGAAATATAAAGATTGACATAAAGTCCATTGGCCGCCATTTTTGTGTGAACACCTTTTATTCATTTTTATAAGAAAAAGGAATCGCATGATTTAACTTTACACTTTATATTGGATATATTATTGCGTCGTTTAGTTTGATAACTTTACCTTTCAATTGGAATCATTTATTTTAAATTTCCTGACATCAACTTATATTCCCCCTAAAAACGTGCTACTGCCCCTTTAAAGAAATTGTAAAGGGAAGTTTACAGATGAGTAATACAATACATGCTGCAGTCAAAAGAAGGCTAACTGTTAAAAATATATTGCTGCACTGCTTTGATGGTGGCCATGTTTAAAAATATTAGTGGTTCTTACCGCAACTTAATACTAAATTTAGATGTATAGCATTATCGTTTAAAGCATTTAATTCTATGTTCATTATTTAAAGGACACTCAAGCATAAAGTGAAATACTCCTAAACTGAGAGTGAAACGGATAATATTGAGGAAAGGTTTACTTAGACTGTACCTGAATGTTTCAGTCTATTTTGTGGTATAACAATTTATCTGCGTTTCTTAGATTATAAGGAGTAGAGTCACCAACAGTCGTGGGGAGTAAATCTATCAGATATGGTGGTGCATCACCATGTTAAATTTCATGATATAAAGTGAGCTTTCTACTTGTTCTATGTTCTGACAATATTTCCCACCCTGTTTCAAAATAGACATATGTAAGTGATGTGTTTTGTCGTAGACCAGTAATAATACATCTTCCTACGCGAAGCCTAAAAGGCCAGTTTCCAAACTGTCATTGTATGCCTTGCTGCAGAGACTTTACTTTTCTGTGCTGCTATAGTGCCCCTACAGACTAGAGAGCAAGCACAGAAAACTCAAGGTTATGCAGCAAGGCATAAAACTGTCAGTTTGGAAACTGGCCTTTTAGGCTCTGCGTAGGAAGATGGTAATAATACGGATAGCTTCTTACTGAAACTGTTCAATCCTCATGGAGTGCTCTGCGTTACACCAATCCAAAACTTCACAAACATATTCAAAATGTGATCTAATAAACATAATATAAATTTTGTTTAAGATTTGCCTGCTTAATTTGAATTTTAACTTACGCATTGAATTCACCATTTAAAAAATCACCACTTTCAACCAAATGCTTCGTTGAACCCACATGCCGCTAATGGCTGAAATATTGCCTAAGCGGCGTTAAGCATTAACTCACTTACTCATGATCACTCACTCACTAAATCCAATGGTGTTTGGGGATGAACTAGTATTGACTAAAAGTACATTGAGCTATTTTGTACAGAAATATAATTATATAAGTGTCTCTTTAACTTATCAAAATCAATCAGAATTCACCATTATCAAATCTGTGTCAATCTTTACACGTCAGGCGATGAACGATTTAGTGAACGTGAAAGAATACCGAAACTCACAAAGGAAATATAAACCTAATGATCCTCTTCGATTTTCGATTTATTGGCTGTGTCAATGTGGGGGGGGGGGGGGGGGGGGGGGGGGGTTGACTTTCAAAATTTCATTACTTCCCTAGTGAAATCTGGCTGACTCATTGCATTGATTAGGTGAAAATCTGGAACCGATTGCACCAAGTACACGGGCAGAGATCGACATTAGTCAAGCAAGTCTATGTCAAGCAGTCGCATTCGATTAGAAAGCCGGTGTTTCAAATCATCGATGCACAGAATGACATGAAAAGTGATTTTGGTTTCAGATCGAATATTAGTTATATAATGACAATTCCTCAATTAAATCACTGTCCTTTTGTAAAAGTAGATGTATTCATCTTAGATTAAGATTTAAAACCCCACGCTTCGAATAAAACGATGAAACATAAATCAATATTTGTGGTACACATTTGAATATTGCTCAATGTTGAACCTCATTTTGTCAAAAAATATTTTCATGATATTCTTATTTCATTTTAGATGATGATTTCAGTTAACATTAAAAAAAACGATCCCATCCATTATAGAGTTATGTATTTGTAAGTTTATCTCACATTTTATCGATTCATTATGAAATGCTTAAGTAAAAAGAATATACCATTTTATCCTCAACAAGAAGAAAATGATTGTTGAACGATCAACTTAATTTAACCATACTCTGGCGATGATATTGTGTCGCATTGGCATTTAAGTTATTAATTTTGCATGAACATAATACAGTCTGAGTTTGAGAAAACATTCTTCACTATTCATAGGTTTAAACTTATGGTGGCAATAAACAATGATGTCATTGGCAGTGATGCAAATCATAGAAACATAAAATCGACACAATCACAACCAACCTCAAAAAAGAGTAGCAAAACACTTTGATCAAAGAAATGGCTTTATTAAGTACACATAAATGCAAATGCAAGTAATTTTTAGGAATAGTTATTGAAACCCAATAATTCAGGGTATATCAAAATTGTAATAAAAAAATTACAAGGAAGATTCTCACTACTGTATGCATACAAAGAGATGAAAGAACTCACCTATAAGCAACTTGGATCTGCTCGGTGCAGTTGACACATGAAAGTGTCATGTAAACACGGCCACATTAGGCCTGAAAATACATCTATAAACACAAATTCAGCGATTGTTTCCAACAGAGAATGTATAAAACTACTAATATACATAATATGCAAAAACTAAATATTTTCTGTTATTGATCACAATGCTTTTGAAAATGACTTATGTTCATCATATAGAGTGGAAAAATCATCATGTAAACAATGTCGTAGTAGGCCTGAAAAAATATCTACAAACACAAATTCAGTTATATTTTCATAAAGAAGATATATAAAACTATCAATACAGATCATCAAAAGCATAAATAAAGTTTCTGTTACTGTTAGAAACGTGTTTCAAAAATACCTATTTTCACCCGAACCACAGGGACTTGTATTGCTTATAAACACTGTTCCTAGTAAGCATACTTGAATACGATAATCTCCTATTGCTTATAATACTGATCAGTATTATAAGTAATAGGCGATTATCGTATTCAAGTATGCTTACTAGGAACAGTGTTTATAAGCAATACAAGTCCCTGTGTAAATATGTGCAACCTTCAATTTGTAATTATTCTTAACCAGACCCACATAATGGTCGATATAATACATCGTATTAAAGAAGATTGATCAAGTCTGAACCATCCGATGTTTACTCTTTCTTATAGACAACCTTTCTTCACGAGAGAAGCCTACTCTATTTTAAGATATGAATATTTGCATGATATAAATTATCACATAAAACACAATTTGGTATATATATATATCAGTTGAGAATGACTCATTTAATATCATCTCTGGACAATTATAACAGTTTATAAAAACAAAATGCTTTGTGACAACTTTCTGGATTCTTTAAATTTGATATTGGCTCGACACAATTCTGGAAACTGGACAATTTCTAATGGACTATTAGCGTGAATTGCTTTCCCTTTAACGAGTCGGATGCGCGATGTTTATTGGTATAAATAAACCCCAAAACCCAAGAATTTTTTTATCTCGATTTTCACGCTTCGATAAATTCGCACCAAAAACACCAAAGACGTTTGTTTAATAACTAATAGGAAACTTCTAATTATTTTCGTGTTTTGTGCAACCTTTTCATGCGTATCACCTTGACCGAAATGTTCTGTACATAGGATCATGTTTTAATTATTGATCAAGTACATGAACAGGGTCATAATCGTATTCATTGGGACACGGATATCGAATTTAGGTCTTTAATTCCAAGACGTGAACGATTAAACGTGTCATTATTACTTTGTGTATATTTGTAAATCGATTCCTATTGAAAATGAAGAAAGATTATTTGTCCATGATTAGCGCGTCAAAATATTGATGGATATATTAATCAGCCAAATTATTAAACCGTGGAATATTATATTGTTGTAATGAGTTAAAATCGATTCTGTACCATACAATGCACTTCTTTGTATAAATATTTACACCGCTCACCATGTCAAATCGATCGATTTTGAAATTGCACTTTAAAAGTACTAATTAACTTCTGTATTGGGAATTTTGAGAAATCCAACTATGGGTAATTAGCAACATTAACAGCCTACATGTAGGTAGGGTACTCGACAATCTTAATTTGAAAATTAATGATACAATTTTCCCTCAATATCATTTAGAAATAACAATTCCCTTTCATTTGTTATAAGCGTTTTGATAAACAGAATTGTATCTCTGATATCATATTTTGCTTAAAATCAGTTTCGCCAGTTATCATCTAGTGTGACCGAATGGTAAGGGTAACGCAAACCTGTGTTCCAGATGCGAATAGTCTACAGGAATTGATAATTAACATTCCCAATTTGATTACAACTAAAGTTTGGTAAACTTTTTAGAACGATATGGAGGAGCTAATAGAAAGCAATTGCAAAATTTAAGTTATTGTTGATAGCAGTTATTGGAAAAGTCAAACACGTTTAATTCATTGTGTGTAAGAAAAAGGAATTGAATGGTTGAAGTTTTCAACTTGGTTTAAACACATTGTCTTTCAATTCAAACCATTTATTTTCAATTTCCTGACATCACCATATATTCCCCCTAAAATCGTGCTACTGTCCCTTTAATCAGCAATCTTAGCCTTTTTATCTTTCAGGGGCTAATGATAGTTCCTATAGCAAAAGAAACGATTCTTTTATCGGATCTAATGATGAGACGATTTTATATATCGTACGTACTTGTGACTCAGTTTGTAAACCCTCTGTGAAATGTTGCTACCTGTCTCCTCGAGAAAATGATTTAAATAGTTCTGCATCAGATACAATAAAGACACACGGTCGGTAGACTTATATTCTTTGGGGGAATTATAATTCTCAACAACAATTCTGTTAAATGTAAGAAATGAACCTAGTGAGAGGGTTGGCTATTTCAGTAGAGGTTTTGTTCATTTCAAAATGTTACACAACTTACTACAGTTTGAGTGTTAGACTAATTTACAGAGTCGCTAGAACATAAACAGCTGGTCATTTTAAATATGATATGAATTCACTTGAATATTTAAAATCAAATGATACGATGAATAAAGGTTAAAATTGAGGATATGTACATAAATACAATTTTTGTATTCAGTCTTAGAAATGCAGATGTTTCATCTTTTCTGCTGATCTTCAGCAAACTATTTGTTTACAAACATTTTAAATTATGAAATGAGATCACAACAAAATAGGAGATATACATGCAAACTGTATGTATAACATTTTTCGTTTTTAGAAAAACAATTCAAAGAAATTAATTATTTTAATAATCAAATATTGCTCTAAATTTGAAAAAAAAGTTGAAATACAAACAATCGGTATTTCTGGTGGATTTGAACCGAGGAATGGTTGATTATGAAAGCTTGTTGAATTAATGTCGTTCATAACAAAATAGAGTGACCTCCCTTTGAATCATCAAGGCAATCCATGCGACAAGTCACATTTACAGACGAAATCAAACACTGCTGACAGAAAATGGGTGGTTGGAAGCTTGAAGTTTTTAAGGTTTGTTAACCGAGATATATTTTACACTTTTTAGAAGTACATGGAACGATAATACTGAGACGTTTAATTAATATAAAATAAATTAACAAGGTGACTTTGATTTTCTATTTTACTGATCTAACCTATCACTCTTTGAAACTTGTGTTCTGAAGTGGTATGTGCAGTGTCAGTGAAGATTTTCATGTTTTATAATTGCAGTGATCGTGTTCATTCATTTCTAACGAAATCTAGGATCCTTATTTACCATAAATGTTTTGTACCATGCATATATATTGTTAATCCACATTCATTGAAGATGAATAAGATATTTTATGACACTTCATTCAAGTATGATTTATGTAAGCTAATTTTCCTGCTAGTATTAGTAGCTACAGTATGTCAGGCAGTTCCGGATCCCTAAGGAATGATTATATATCATGAAATAACACTGTCCCAGCTTAAAATGATACATAAATTAATTAAGGAAATCCGTTGCGAATTATGGATTCTAGCTGCAAATGTACGTGCAAGTGATCTGGAATACCCATTAACCGGAATACCCTTACGCACTGTACATTAAGAATAACTGCAAGTTGTTTGCTCTTTCCAAATCATCTTGCTATCGGCGAAGCAGTGATCAATCTACTAATATGACCTGTTCAGTTCAGGGACTCATAAGCACAATTTGTTTTAATTGAGAGTCCTAAATTACTAATAGATTAGTCCTTCAATGTGTAAGCAATTAAGAGCACCATGACAAATTCCTTGCATCTTGTGAGCAACAGATTTGTTTTTTTATGAGTCCTTCAAATTATTTGTTGAAGAAGTAAATTTATCACTGGGGAAGATGTGTTATAAATACTTGAAGATAGGGTACGCTGAGGAGGGACTGAGGGTGCAGTGGGATATGATTGAAGATTGGAGATAACTGAAGATTAGATATTACTGAGGGTGGGAAATGAGAATTAGATATGACAACTGACAAGATATGAATATAGACACTGATTGAATACGACAGGATATGTGATATGATAGAGGGAAAGATATTTATGAGGGTGGGATATGACTGATGATTTGATATGACAAGTTATCGTACATATCTATCAATAATATTGGGTGTTTTGCATGTGTCGTAGATGCAAAGACACAACATCAATATTAGTTTTGATGTGAATGTTTTCTCAATTCATTCTTTCAATTATTATATCCATAATCCACATATTCGCCTGTAACGTAATATCCATAATTTGTTTGTATGAAGGCATCTGAACTAAATATCTATTTCTTGTATCAAGAATCAGTTTGGATTATCTCCCTTTACTTGTTATCATGGTCTGGGTACCCTGGATTGACTACCATTTCACATGCATAAAACTTGATGTAGGCAAGTATTTAAAATTTACATGGTTACAAATTACTACTTTTTTTAACAAATGTACCGTATTTCTTCAAACAGATGAAAAGACGCTGGGTCTCTCATAGAGGCCAGGGGTATGGCTCACAGTTTTAAGTAATACACGCTGGGTCTCAAATAGACGCTGGGTGATAAGGTGATTAATTAATGCTCCCGTATTTGAATGCAAATAATGAGGCTGTGACATGGATTACATTTCACATTAAAAAATGGACGCAGGCCTCGAATAGACGCTGGGTCTCGAATACACGCCGGGTGTAAAGGGGGCTAAAAAAAAAAGGCATCTTTTCAAGGAAATATGGTAGTCTTTGACATTGAATTTTTACATGTGTAAGAATTTGAAAAACAAGATCCTTCTTGATAACATCTGAGACACATTCGATTAGGGGTAAGGATAAACTTTTAGCCGCAAATGGCCTCAACATTTCACATGTGGAGCTAAACAACTCACTCACAGTCAAAGACTCACTGTACTTATAAACATGCATTTGAAGTTGTTATGGACCTGTGACCAAGATGATTGATGTGTGACTGATGACTGGTGTATGTTTCAGATGGCGGTGTATATGAGTTTCCCTGTGGGAGTGTTCTACTACTTCAACCAGCCACAGTTCTTTGAGAAGTGGATGATGGAGAAGAGGGTATGTACATTTTACAGAAGTCTCACTGATAAGTATGGTTAATCATAACTGGTGTTAGGATTTCAATGGGTTTTAACAGTGTTGTTCTTAGGTGATCAGTAAAAGGGGTCCTTTTTGCCCTTTCTGAGTGGATTGGATCCCTTGAAATGATTAAAGTATCCTACTTTTCAAAATTTTATGGGACATTTAGCAATGACGGCTGTGTGTCTTGAACCCGTGAAGTTGCATGAACCATCCATAACGGGACTTGAGGAAACATTACGGGGAAACTATCTTTAGACTAGCTGTCTTATAAGTCTAATCAGATGATCAACATAATCATTGATGTCAAATATACATGACCATTTATAATAATAATAATAATAATAATAATGAAAATTTATATAGCGCCTGACCTCAATTGAGCACTAGGCGCTTAACAAATAAGTGGAAGGTAAAGACAGGGACATGGTAATACGAACAAACAAGAGACAAACAAAGAAGAGAGATACAAAGAAGGGCTTAAGTTTCAGTGAAAGTTCGTTGGAAAAGAAATGTTTTCAGAGATTTTATATTTTTATATATCTACATACATGTGTATCATAACTTGGCTTAACAAGAATTACGTTATCTATTTGTCAAAGTTAAAGGGGGAAACCATCCAACAGATAGAAAAACAAAGGTATTCATTTTTGATCAAGGTCAGGTCTGAAGAAGCCGCCCTAACGGGTGGCGAAACGTAACGAATTAAATTCAAAAATGAATACCTGTGTTTTTCTATCTGTTGGATGGTTCCCCCCCTTTAACTTTTATACTTCTGGTTTAGCCATTAGTCTACCATCCCGCATCCTTTAGTGGATCCGGACAGATAACGCAGTAACGTCAGCCGCCTTCTCATACCGTGGAAAACGCCTAGAGACCAGTTCTATTTGTCACAGATAAGAATTTTAAGTATTTGAGTCAAAGTCGAGTAAGAGCCATTGAGAACTTAAGTGTATTTTTACCAATGTAAGCCCTAACCAGTATCATGTTTCCCATGTAAGAAGTGGTTATGTAATTATGCATCCAGGGCTGTTGTGTTAGGAGGGCCATGTTTTCCATGTAAGAAGTGGCTATGTAGTTCTGCATCCAGGGCTGTTAGGAGGGCTTAATTTCTATGATTTTTTAAAAGTTTGACCGTCACATTTCATTCTTACTTATTAGTTCAAGCCCATTAACATTTCATCTATTTTGCAGGGTGAACTTTTCCCACCACAAGACAAGAAAGTGGTAAATATTGAATATTTCACCACATTCTTACATTTATTGTAATGTATTTTTTTCTTTCAACTTAACTTAATTATAAAAATTTTGAACGTTACATTACTTTTGGTACAACTTTACTTTTTGCTTTGTTAAAGTTGCAAGCTTACAATATACATTGTCATTTATTTACATTTATTGAAAATTAATCACATATATAAAGCATCTGATAAAGTGTGACTTGGAGAATTTAAGATATATTTAACCCATTAAATAAAGCTGTTGGATGATAAAATTGAATGCTTATTTAATTATATTTTTATGAGTTGTGTGAAAAATGTAAAATTCTACTCGCATGTTGAAATGGAGAAATACCTTAACTGATGGCAATTATCGTTTATCCTCGCCATGAAGAGGAAGGGAATAGAGATTTGTTCTCTGTCTGTGTGTCCATCCGTCTGAGTTAAAGGGTACAACTTTCTAGGGAAAATACTGAAGATAGAATAACAAAATTGCTGTGTGTCTTCCGATATCAATGCCTTAATGGAGTGCGAAAATCCGAAATTATTGGAGATAGTATAACAATTTTTTTTGTATGTCTTCAGGTATCAAAACCTAAATTTAGTTTGAAAATCAGGAAAGTTTTTTTTACAGAGTTATTGCCCTTGTTCTGTGTTTCCACTGTTTAAGTGTTATCTTCAAAGGGGACAATTATCTCTGAAACAAAAGATAAATTAACCAAATCTGTAACATTACCTTGATGAAGTTTGAAAATCAGAGGCATGATATTTTTTTATGGAGCCATGGCCCTTATGCACTGTAAAGAAATGTATTGAGGTATAAAAGAAAACAATTTGGCTGGGAATGTTGATGACTATGTCTTCTGTAAATGAAATGAGAATTTTCATAAGCCTATTATCTCATGTAAAAAGAGTCTCATTAGCTTAAAGCCTTTGGAATATTTATGAAGAAAATTGAACATTCTGCACATTTATGAAATGGTGATAGAAACAATTAAGAAAAGTAAAATTTTATGGATAACAACTTCTTTGTTATGAAGATCTGGAAATTTCAAATTGATTATCGGGAAATCATAAACTTTGGCAATTTGTGATTTTCACAATAAAGAAGTTGTGATCAAGAAATTTTTACTGTTTGCCACAACTAAATGCAATTTAAAGGCTTGAATTTTAGTGTTTTGATGTTGCAGAAATTAGTTGTCGAAAAGACAATGGAAGAACTTGACAGAAGAAGAGAAGAACAAATGATGAAGAAATGAATTTCTTTTGACGAAATAGTTGTGTACATATGTAAATATTTGTGTATGAGGATGAGTGTGTAAATCAGAATCATGACAATAAACTGATTTAAATCTATGTTCTTTCTTTTTTCTTCTATTTCTTTCTTGGGTACATGCACATTTTAGTGCAAGAAGGTGACATTTCACATAGCAACACCTACATGACATAATTTGAATACATTTGAAGGTTAAACTTTGCGCATTTTAATCTTCTTCTCCAGAAGCACTAGGCCTAGAAAGCTGAAACTTTGTGTACAGACTCCTTGACTAGTGAGGATTATAATTTACAGCTTTGATTGCCCATTTGGCCCCCAAGAAGGGCCACAGGGGCCACACCCTTAAAACGTATTTTCATCTTCTCCAGAAATCATTCTCTCCCCACAGAGGCAACTCAGTCATACCTGAATTAGCCTCTGTTCTATTACATCTAATACACAGGATAGAAAGGTAGAAATCTGATTGGAGGCAATCGAAGTTAGTTGTGCAATCAGCGACGCCGTTTCAAAGGTGGTCATTCGCAAAACCTTGGCTAACTCCGTGTGGTTCGTCAAAGCTTTCGTTGAAATTTAACATCCAGGGGAGGTAATTACAAACCATCGCTTTTTACCTTCTCATTAGTTATTATTTGGTTGATTAGTGAAATAAAATCTATCATAAAACAAATGATAATTTACACAATTATAAAACAGTTTCTATCTAATGAAAAACCTTATCCATATCTGATTTTCAAATTGTTTCCCTCTCACACTGTTAAGGAAAAATACACATAAAGACATATTATTTTCCATGTCACTATACGACCATTAAGAACTTCCCATGTCATGGATATCCAAAAGGTGTTTTCATTGGCTGCAAATGAGGGAGATATTTTAAGTTACAACTTTTTGCCGCTAGGGCAATCTGCCGGAACCCCAGGATCTAGCCGCAATAGAACAGAGGCTAATTCAGGTGTGACTGAGTTGCCTCTGTGGGGAGAGAATGCCAGAAATATAAGGCCTAGAAAACTCGCCTATATACATAATTTTAGGATTGGTGATCCTGTGGCCCCTACTGGCCACACTCTATAGCATAATTGAATATGAAGCCTGATGAGCTACAGAGTCACAGAAAGAAAACTACGAACATCAAAACAGTGATTTTATGCTGAAGGTTTGTTTATAGTTAAATGTGGTCATAAGTTTCTCTCTTGGATAACAAACTTGTAGTGAAAATTTTGTACTAATTTTCGTATTGACGTTCATAATCAAAAGTTACAATTTAATTCAAAAAAGAAAAGAAAGGAAATGTTTAAGACATACACATTTTATTACAAACAGATATATAATTAAAACAGTAGTGTCGACTTCTCAGCACAAAATGTGATATAAAACATTATTATTTAAATGGTTCATTAAGAGGTATTCATTATACATGTACAAGAAAAACATTATACAATGATAGATAAAATAATCAACACTGAAAGATTTGGCTACATAAACTATGTTCCTTGTTTCTCATGAATTTTTACCAACTGATGTTTTAAATTTGACAAAAATGCATGTTATAAAACATTAAACTTAACTTTAGATATTCTATCAGATGATTTGAAAATAAATCATAAGAACTAATGAGATATTTTTCATGAAAATATATTCAACTAAAAGACCCAATTGCAAGTATTGGAAAAACAATGCACATATTCAATGTAGCCTTATTTTATTTCAAAGATATTTACTGGAAGAGAAAGGAAAATGTCACAAGGAACATTGCGATGAGAAAATTAGCTTGAGTTAGAACTGCTGAGTTTGCAATTTTGATGGTTGAACTTCTGACATCCTTCCACAGGGTCGCCTTGATATTCACAATAGTGGCTCTGAAATAATACAGAAAGAGTTGCGATGAGGTGATGTGGGGTTTAACGCCGCTTTCAAGATTATTTCACTTATATTGTGGCTGCTAGTATTATTGCAGGGAGAAAGCCCGCAACACCATGGTGGCTATGCATTGTGGTGAAACCTGCGAGCATCGGATGGAACTAGCGAATGGGTGGTACTGCGCTGAAATTCAGTATAGCATTGCACCCAAACCTTACTGTGTGTAGAACAGTTCTCTACTGCAGACAAAGTTGCCGAGCTCCTGGCGGGATTCGAACCATAGACCTCTTGATGCTAACCACTGCGCTATATCTTGTCTCTGATACAGAAAGAACATCAATCACAAGTTCTTTGCATGTTATCATTCGTACCAGTTTCGACCACTGACCTAGCTAAGCCATGCTTATTGTTCTTTGTTGTTGTTGATTAATTGCAGCTAATTAATGATAAGAGAACAAGTGCTTTTTTTAATAAACAATAAGTATGAAATGTGACAATTTTTTTTCATAAAATAGACGTCGTTTTAGTGCTATCCTTCTCTGCAATTCACTGCATTGAAACCATTCATTCTGTTGGTTCAACAAAGCATCTGCCTCAATGATACAATGAGAATGATCTAATAATCTCCACTTTATATAGTTGGAATTGCAACTTTTTTAATGGGTTGTCATGTCTGACCAATCATTCCATTTTGAAAGACAAGACTAAAGAGCAGATAATCAATACAAACATTAATTATTTTTTTTTGCGTAATTGGGTGATGTATGAAGACAGTGTTCTTCCTAGGAATGGGGGTTGACTAATTCTGAGCACAATGGAACCCTTGGCAATGGTTATAGTTACCCATCAAATTTTCATGAAACACAAAGACGAAAGGTTGTGCAAATATTCCCAGGACCCCTCAACAAACAACACTGTAGAGAGTCTAATCCTCATCGTGAGGGAGACTGGAGACTCAATGGAAGAAGATATCCCCAGGACCCCCTCTACAAACTAATCCTCATCGTGAGGGAGACTGGAGACTCACTGGAAGCAGAAACCCCCAGGACCCCCTCTACAAACTAATCCTAATCGTGAGGGAGACTGGAGACTCACTGGAAGAAGATATCCCCAGGACCCCCTCTACAAACTAATCCTAATCGTGAGGGAGACTGGAGACTCAATGGAAGAAGATATCCCCAGGACCCCCTCTACAAACTAATCCTAATCGTGAGGGAGACTGGAGACTCACTGGAAGAAGAAATCCCCAGGACCCCCTCTACAAACTAATCCTTATAGTGAGGGAGCTTGGAGACTCAATGGAAGAAGATATCCCCAGGACCCCCTCTACAAACTAATCCTAATCTTGAGGGAGACTGGAGACTCACTGGAAGAAGATATCCCCAGGACCCCCTCTACAAACTAATCCTAATCGTGAGGGAGACTGCAGACTCACTGGAAGAAGATATCCCCAGGACCCCCTCTACAAACTAATCCTAATCTTGAGGGAGACTGGAGACTCAATGGAAGAAGATATCCCCAGGACCCCCTCTACAAACTAATCCTAATCGTGAGGGAGACTGGAGACTCACTGGAAGAAGATATCCCTAGGACCCCCTCTACAAACTAATCCTAATCTTGGGGGAGACTGGAGACTCAATGGAAGAAGATATCCCCAGGACCCCCTCTACAAACTAATCCTAATCTTGAGGGAGACTGGAGACTCAATGGAAGAAGATATCCCCAGGACCCCCTCTACAAACTAATCCTAATCGTGAGGGAGACTGGAGACTCACTGGAAGAAGATATCCCCAGGACCCCCTTTATGAACAACACTCTGAAAAGTCTTATCCTAATCGTGAGGGAGACTGGAGACTCACTGGAAGAAGATATCCCCAGGACCCCCTCTACAAACTAATCCTAATCGTGAGGGAGACTGGAGACTCACTGGAAGAAGATATCCCTAGGACCCCCTTTATGAACAACACTGTGAAAAGTCTTATCCTAATCGTGAGGGAGACTGGAGACTCACTGGAAGAAGATATCCCCAGGACCCCCTCTACAAACTAATCCTAATCGTGAGGGAGACTGGAGACTCACTGGAAGAAGATATCCCCAGGACCCCCTCTACAAACTAATCCTAATCTTGAGGGAGACTGGAGACTCAATGGAAGAAGATATCCCCAGGACCCCCTCTACAAACTAATCCTAATCGTGAGGGAGACTGGAGACTCACTGGAAGAAGATATCCCCAGGACCCCCCTTTACAAACTAATCCTAATCGTGAGGGAGACTGGAGACTCAATGGAAGAAGATATCCCCAGGACCCCCTCTACAAACTAATCCTAATCGTGAGGGAGACTGGAGACTCAATGGAAGAAGATATCCCCAGGACCCCCCTTTACAAACTAATCCTAATCGTGAGGGAGACTGGAGACTCAATGGAAGAAGATATCCCCAGGACCCCCTCTACAAACTAATCCTAATCGTGAGGGAGACTGGAGACTCAATGGAAGAAGATATCCCCAGGACCCCCCTTTACAAACTAATCATAATCTTGAGGGAGACTGGAGACTCAATGGAAGAAGATATCCCCAGGACCCCCCTCTACAAACTAATCCTAATCTTGAGGGAGACTGGAGACTCAATGGAAGAAGATATCCCCAGGACCCCCTCTACAAACTAATCCTAATCGTGAGGGAGACTGGAGACTCACTGGAAGAAGATATCCCCAGGACCCCCTTTATGAACAACACTGTGAAAAGTCTTATCCTAATCGTGAGGGAGACTGGAGACTTACTGGAAGAAGATATCCCCAGGACCCCCTCTACAAACTAATCCTAATCGTGAGGGAGACTGGAGACTCACTGGAAGAAGATATCCCTAGGACCCCCTTTATGAACAACACTGTGAAAAGTCTTATCCTAATCGTGAGGGAGACTGGAGACTCACTGGAAGAAGATATCCCCAGGACCCCCTCTACAAACTAATCCTAATCGTGAGGGAGACTGGAGACTCACTGGAAGAAGATATCCCCAGGACCCCCTCTACAAACTAATCCTAATCGTGATGGAGACTGGAGACTCACTGGAAGAAGATATCCCCAGGACCCCCCTTTACAAACTAATCCTAATCGTGAGGGAGACTGGAGACTCAATGGAAGAAGATATCCCCAGGACCCCCTCTACAAACTAATCCTAATCGTGAGGGAGACTGGAGACTCAATGGAAGAAGATATCCCCAGGACCCCCTCTACAAACTAATCCTAATCGTGAGGGAGACTGGAGACTCAATGGAAGAAGATATCCCCAGGACCCCCCTTTACAAACTAATCATAATCTTGAGGGAGACTGGAGACTCAATGGAAGAAGATATCCCCAGGACCCCCTCTACAAACTAATCCTAATCGTGAGGGAGACTGGAGACTCAATGGAAGAAGATATCCCCAGGACCCCCTCTATAAACTAATCCTAATCGTGAGGGAGACTGGAGACTCAATGGAAGAAGATATCCCCAGGACCCCCTCTACAAACTAATCCTAATCGTGAGGGAGACTGGAGACTCAATGGAAGAAGATATCCCCAGGACCCCCTCTACAAACTAATCCTAATCTTGAGGGAGACTGGAGACTCAATGGAAGAAGATATCCCCAGGACCCCCTCTACAAACTAATCCTAATCGTGAGGGAGACTGGAGACTCAATGGAAGAAGATATCCCTAGGACCCCCTTTATGAACAACACTGTGAAAAGTCTTATCCTAATCGTGAGGGAGACTGGAGACTCACTGGAAGAAGATATCCGCCTGGGAGTCTGGAGCAGTCCACTTGAAGCTCTTGCTGGTCTTGTCGTCTCGGCTGCTGTGAGTCACAGCATTCTGTTGAAGATAAAGGAACAGCCAGTCTCTTTCATTTAATTAAAACACAATCTAAAAGAAACCTTTGTTGAGTTTGAAGTTTGAAAATTGTGTAACTATCAACATTTCTTATTCTCATGAGACACTTCATGAACTGCTCCCTAAATGGTTAACTTTTTGTTTATGATACCATCTGACAACATAGAAATTTTAGAAATGAAATAACACATTCTCCAATATAACAAAACTTTCTTAAAAGTTTCAAGAAGGAAAATGAGGTGTCAAATGATAAACCTTTTTAACAGAACATGTAAAACAAATGAGTCTTCATTTGAAATGGGTACGTGTTTTTATATTTAAGAAGACATTTTATCCATCATAATATCATCATTATACTAAATTTTAAGTTTCAATTGTCGCTCTTCGTTTATTTGCTAGTAAGAAAAGGTATCACTTGTAGACACTTAATGAGAAGCATTTAGGGAAGCATTATTACATTTTACTTCATGAAGAAACATTTAGAAGTTATGTAGATGAAAAAGGAAGAGCTCTATGGATTGTCAAATTCTTTTTGCAGGAAATGCAATATTTTGGATGTAAATACTAACACCGTTCTCAAGCATATAGCTTGTTTAGGGTGTAAGTATCTACACCGAAACCTCGCATTCCCTGCAATAAAGAATTTTGCAAATCCACAGAACTCTTCCTCATGAATTATATATTTGATCATTTTCAGAGCCTATAACATTTCGACCCTTCGTTTGTAAAAAAAGCCTGCTCCCACCTACTTAATTTCTTACTTTTGAGATTTTAGAAGTGCCTCAAGCCGAACTAATTTCGAACCAAATGAGGTTCCGAAAAGGGCAATAAAGAGAATTTGAAGTCTTGTCTGAAATGCATGTAATATTGAAAATTAGAATGCATATAGGAAGTGGATGAAAGGGAGGTAACCCACGTTGGAGGCGGCACCCCCTGGACAGTCTATTAGCTGAAGCTGTGACTCCCCACTGTTTAGTTGGAAGGTTCCCAGAGCGTCAGTTGATGATCCAGATCTGGCCTCCAGGAGAAACCCTTTGAAGGGCTGGGAGTTACTGCTTGCCTCAACCGTTACTGGGTTACAGATACAAACAGTCTAAGTAAACCTGGCCTCAATATTATCCGTTTCACTCCTATACTGAGTCTAATGAGGCCTAGAGGGTCGCGTCAGCACACGTATCGAATTGACCAATCAGAACTCAGCTTACCGAGCCACAATAGTCTGCCATCGCACGTATAACGTTGGAGGGTCATAGGTCGGCTGACGCGACCCTCTACTAGACATTTTTAGACTCAGTATAGGAGTGAAACGGATAATATTGAGGCTAGGTTTACTTAGACTGAGATACAAATAGAATAAACTACGTGTGGAAAGTTTGGACTAACTAGTGTGAATAAAGCAATTCACTTGTCTTACCATGCTTGCATCAAAGAAAATCAATTAAATTACACTTGTGACGTCATCCTCTTGTTCTCTCGCTCCATTATTTTTCAGTAATGGAGTGTTGTATTTTACCTTCAGTTTTTCACTTCAAATTTTAATTTTTTAAATATTTTAAGTTATGTTTTTGAAAAGGCATATCAAGTTGAGTGTAATTTGAGTGGGGCTCTCGGCTCCATAATTTTTTAGGAATGGAGAGTTACTCGGACATTAACCTATACTTAATCCCAAACAAGGATACTAGCATCTTCAAACGTTATAAGCGAAGGGACCGCGTGTTATCTATAGCTTATGGTTCTTGTTGGAGCATGTTCGTTATCGTGCCTGGAACAACACGTTTTTGTTGAAATCACTGAAATGCACTCGTCTAATGAATTAAAAGTTGTCCTTTCAACGTTATAGGTTAAATTTGTGTCACATCGGTTCATATGTTAACATTGATTGTGAAATTGAATATATGGCACTTGATTAATTCTTATCATTAAGAAAACGTTTGACGGGTATTGTAATGTTAAGGTATGAAACGCGCAAAAAAGTAGACTTTATAGCTATCATTTTATTTCTCATCATAAATCACTTGGTTTCCATAGTCCATGCGGAGAAAGAGAGTTACTACAATCAAGGACTATAAAAGTCCTTGCTACAATTACAGTGTAGTTAACATTTTTATTATTTTATACCTGTGATTACGTCGCCTTTGTTGTAGGTACTCTTGCTTAGGCTGATGGTGTAGGGTGCGGCAGAAGTCTGGGGTTCGACTCCGTGATTGGGGGTCATGGGGCCACACTGGTCTGTTGGGGCTCCACCAGGGTAAGCCTGAAGGTCGGCCACACACCCCAGCAGAACAAGAACCATCAACATCTGTAAATAATTTATATGTATGTAAATTGATATGTATAATTTTCTGATTAAAAAAGGCAGATCAAGTCATAAAATGTTGATACAGCCTCTGTTCTAACTCGCCGAAATTCGTGGGTTCCAGCAGTTTCCCCTTGCGGAAAGAAATTGCACCACAATCCATTTGAATATCTTTATCAAATGACAAAGCTTCTCGCATGGAAAGAGAGGTTCATTCAGTGACGTTTCGCAGATTTACACATCTTTTCAATATTTGCATTTATATTTTATATCAAGGTAAGACACCTTGCATTACCCAGAGAAAGGAACGTGAATATTGGTAGTTATGCTATTGCTAATTCCATTCTTTGAAGCCAACAGGTCAAACTTTAACGGTCCTTTCGAGGAGAAAAAATCAGTTATACCGATTTGAACCTTAAACCGTAAATTCTGACCCCCAAAAAAACATAAAATAATATGGTCTTTTAGAAATATACATAATCGACGCTGACTGTAATGATCCATCGAAAGCAAGAAGAAGTGTCAAATTAACGTACATGTATTGACCTCTAACAAATCTCAAATTTGTTCCTAAACCATATGATATTAGCTTTCCTGTCAATAAATTACAGTAATTGTTGAAAATTAGGATGTCTTTTCAACAACCAGCATTCTCTCCCCACAGTGCTAACTCGGGTATGACTGAGCCAGTCTGATTAAAATCGACTGTGATTCGAGGAAAAAAAGTGTAAAAATATTGTCTCTAGTGGGGTTCGAACTTCAACCAGCCCGGCTTTCCTCTCATTCACGAGACGGAGAGGATGTTCTGGTTGGTTCGAGCCCCGATAGAGACAACATTTTATATATTTTACTCCTCGGAGTACGGTCGATTTTAATCAGACTGTGACTGAGCTGTCTCTGTGGGGAGAGAATGATCAACCAGAGACGTTCTAAATTTACAAAGATGGTTTGACGTGTAAAAGTTGTTTTTGATATCTGAAACCCAAGGGAGCTCTCTGACAGAACACGTTCGATTCCCGGTAGCATCAATATTTTGAAACCCTTTTACCTCGGAACAAGGTAGATTTTATCAGACTGTATTTTATGATCAGGTATGATGTGTTCCATTAATAGAAAAGGGAATTTCCATTTTACTGAATCGGCGATTTATAGCCGTTCGGGTACAGGGGATTATTTCGAAGTGAAGCGAGAGAAATGAAATCGCCTGGTTGACAGTATGATGAACAGGATGTCTAAGAACAATTAATCTCCAACATATATGAAGTCTTCGTTATATATTAAGACGATTTAGTAGGACATGTAGCGCAGTTGTCAGGAGTCAACATACCCTTAAATATGCATATGTGTTTCAAGCATTAACATTTTAAACAAGTATTGTGAAAAACAATCACTTATGATAGTTTGAAGTTACCTGGCAGCAGTCATTCTCTCCCCACAGAGGCAACTCAGTCACACCTGAATTAGCCTCTGTTCTATTACGGCTAATATACGGGACAGAAAGGTAGAAATCTGATTGGAGGCAATCGAAGTTAGTTGTGCAATCAGCGACGCCGTTTCAAAAGTGGTCATTCGCAAAACCTCGTCCATATCCGTGTGGTTCGTCAAAGCTTTCGTTGAAATTTGACATCCAGGGGAGGTAATTCTTCCTATTACAAACCAGCGCTTTTTGCCTTCTTATTAGTTATTTTTGTTGATTAGTACAATAAAATCTTTCATAAAACAAATAATAATTTACACAATTATAAAACAGTTTCTATCTAATGATAAACCCTATCCATATCTGATTTTCAAATAGTTTCCCTCTCACACTGTTATTGAAAAATACAGGTAAAGACATAATATTTTCTATGTCACTATACGACCGTTAAGAACTCCCCGAGTCATGGATATACAAAAGGTGTTTTCATTGGCTGCAAATAAGGGAGATATTTAAAGTTACAACTTTTTGCCGCTAGGGTAATCTACCGGAACCCCAGGATCTAGGCGTAATAGAACAGAGGCTAATTCAGGTATTACTGAGGTGCCTCTGTGGGGAGAGAATGGGCAGCAGTAGTCTCTGCAGTATTTAACAACAATAGTTTTTGCAGTCTTTCTTGTTTTCATACTTTACATAGTGATACAAGTCAAATATACTTGTAATTACCCCTACCGTGTACACTGCCACAGTCCGAAAACCTAGCATTATGTTAAACATACCACTGTGGCCAGAGACTATGTTGAAGTCACTGGTACATTTGAAGTGCCATCCAAGAAAGTAAAGTGTATATAATCACGAAAAGTTCAAATTGTTTAAGTCATTAAAATAATCGTTTAAAGTTTAACGGTTTATTGAACATATTAATATAATCTATTCACAATCTTTTTGAAAGGTGTGCGGATACAAGTACGCTGATAAAGCAGGTTTATTATTTCCAGTTCTAAAAAATCGCTTAATGTCACTTTTAGTCTCATTTTATAACAAAAAAACATTTCTACTTTAGAATCTTACTTTCAGGCTATAATTTGCAAATAAAATGGTGTTATTGATGAATAATTTGTAATGAGGATAAAATTTCTAGCAAGGTTAGCAACAAAGTTGATTAACATACGTACTGTGTCACCAGGCTTGTAGGTAAGACTGTATAATCGACGAGTCAGGTCGGTGAGAAGCAATAAGCGTGTCGGTAACAAGATATATGCCCTCTTACCAGTCACGTAACCTCCATCAGCAAAGGTATGTCTTAAAGGGACAGTTCTATTGGGATATTTATTGTGGAAACGAAATTCAAGGGGTCATTTAAGTTTATGCATATTATTTTATTACTGGTAGTACATGATAATTACACAACCTTGTTGAAACAAGTTACTTTAGGTAACATTTTGTTAATTTGATAAACACAAAGCGAACATGGTGAAGCTATTCATCATATCAAAAGGCTTGATACGGCATTACAAAGCATTGATTTTTAGTGTTATAATTAATCAATGTAAACGCGTTGATATTCTATTAGTATTTTTTCAAATCTATAAAGGTGCAGCGTCTTTTGTAACATTTACTCAAACTAACAAGATGGCGGACGGGAACTACAAGGCGTTTGACTGTAGCGGACCACTGCTTTATAGACTTCCTCTTTCAAACACAAGTCGGGATATATGTATTTTATTTCTGACGATGCTATAGATGGTGATGTTATACATAAATAGGCTTCTTTTTTGTCTCAAGGATCGAAATAAGTTCAAATAATAATCTGTGAATTTGATGCACTTGAATATCCCCTATCGTATCTTTTTATCATAAATAGGCGTTGAATCTTTCATCTTTTGTCTCAAGGATCGAAATAAGTTCAAATAATAATATGTGAATTTGATGCACTCAGTCTAAGTAAACCTAGCCTCAATATTATCCGTTTCACTCCTATACTAGTGGGTCGCGTCAGCCCACGTATCGAATTGACCAATCAGAACTTAGGCTTACCAAGCCACAATAGTGTGCCCTCGCACGTATAACATTGGTGGGTCATAGGTCGCAGAAAGGTCGGCTGACGCGACCCTCTACTAGACCTTTTTAGACTCAGTATAGGAGTGAAACGGATAATATTGAGGCTAGGTTTACTTAGACTGTGATGCACTTTAATGTCCCCTATCCTATCTTTCAATCCAACGTGACCATATTAGCCTTATTTGTCAGATAAACCAGAGACAGTCTAAGACAGACATTCCATAAAGGTAAATATTTTAGGATTAAATTTAAGTAGAAAAAATACAAGATTTAATATCATACCATGTCTCAAAATGATCCTGCAAAGATTTTGAGACAGAGGCTGGAGATGGTTTATAACCCCATACACATTTAGATCAAATTGTTTTCATAGACACAAAACAAATGATAACCAATGTAGACACTACTCAATCGAATCATATATCAAGTCTATAAGAGATACTTATTTCATAGTATGAACAATCTTGCATTAGTGTTATTCAAGTGTTACATTCTTTGAAACATATGACAACGACCGTTGCATGAATACAGAGTAGTTTATGAGTTTAAATACAAATTTATGCTTATCATACAATCGATTTTATTGTTATTCCTGAGCGAGAGCAAGGGTGGGCGATTTACAAAACATAAAGCAGAAAAACCGTAAAAGTAGAAAGCATTGCAGGGAAATAAGCTATCAATGCCCTAATTCAACAAAGAAATAAAAGTGAAAAAAACACGCAATACCGATATAATTAGATTTTGGTCATATTCGTTATGTCGAAGTACATGTGAATAATAGTTATTTTGTTCCCCCCCCTTTCAACATTTTAATGAAACAAACGGTAAATGCGCTATGTATAAAACGAGCTTTTATAAATTTGCAGTTGCCATCAGATCTTTGTATCGAATGTCCTTAGTTAAGTATCCGACATTCACGAGTATATATCCGTCCATCTGAGCAACAGGAGATAAAGGCTTCAACCTGACATAAGGATTATTTCCTAATGGCGTGAGACGTTTCTGGGTATACTACTATTCGCTTTAGTGCTTAGTCACAGCGAGCTTCAACAAAGTTATCTCGCAGCAAAGATCATTTTTTAACACGCTTACTTTATTCCATAGATGTTCGCTCCGTGAAGGTGTCTCTCCTATGTTGGTATACTGAAGTCGAATGTGTAGAGCAATACAGATAAGTCACGGATTGTCCTAAATATCTGCAGATGGTGACCATTTGAGAACCAGATTGTTCGATTATCTGCAGAATCTGCCGATTTTTATACCTCCCAGATTACACGTACCAGTTCACTCCCGTTAAAGGGGCAGTAGCACGTTTTTTGATAATTTTATATTTTAAAATTTTCACTGATAATTGTAAGTTAATCCTAAATGTATCATTTTGACAGTGTCAACAATCTCAATACACAAGCCAATAATCCATAGTCAGAGGACAAAGTATGAAGATTCACATAAAATCCATTGGCGGCCATTTTGTGTGAACACCTTTAATTCATTTTGTGGAAGAAAAAGGAATCGCATGACTAAACTTTACATTATATATTTGAATTATTACTGCTCCTTTTAGTTTAAAGACATTGTCTATTAATTGGAACCATTAATTTTCATTTTTCTGACATCACCTTATATTCCCCCTAAAAACGTGCTACTGCCCCTTTAAGACTACGCCCATTATACTGAAGTAGTCTCTGCAGACTCTGCTCTACAACCATTGATTCATCGAACTATATAGCTTCAGATCTAGGCAATTCATATCATTAATTTAATCATTTAGTGTTAAGATTTTTTTTATCTCCTATAACGCCACAGTAGAATTAACAAGATTCGTGATACGGGAGAAAGTACAAGGGATAAAAGTCAGTTACCCTTATAAGAATCGATTTGTCAATGGAAGTTGTTAACATTCATTAAATCAGCTTTTTTGTTTTATCTTTAATGAATAGGTGCTGGTAGACCTATGCCAAATGAAAATAAACGACCACTCAAATTTTCAATATTGATTTATGCACTTCACGTTGTGATTTATTTAGGTCTGCTTCACGTGCATGGGTATTGAGTAATAACCTGTACTGAAAATGTATTGTACACGCGTCATAAGAGAGTAGTCTATTTAGTTATCCATGTTATTTTCAATCACAAACCCCATCAAACTAAAATTTTATTGGTTCATTTTTCTTGAACATGGGGAGAGAAATATATAGAAAAGTTTCACAGAATGTAACGTATGACTCTGCAGTATCAATGCGTAAACCTTCATGGCACTATTTTGTATAATAAAGTCGTAAATAGAGATTAATACCCAAGCAGAGATGTCATATTGTTTTTACAACACGAGTGACTGTAAAATGATATTTTCCCGAGCGAGAGCGAGGGAAATATCTTTTTACAGGCACGAGTGTTGTAAAAACAATATGACATCTTGCGAGTGTGTTAATTTCTTTATTATCCATAATGTACGAAAGCTAGAATTCCAGTATTAGAATTTTCAAACATCGTCAATGGTGAAAACAATCAGGTCAGCGCGTATGGTTACATCTGTAAGTCGGTCAGGGTTAACACGGTTAAAAAACTTACTGTATAGCGCCAGTTTCAAACAGCAATACTCAAACGGAAATATCACTATTTTGATGTTATCTATCAATTTAAGTTTAATCACATATCAAGTAAAGAAGAATTTACATGCTTCTTTGTTAAAAATCATGTCAGATTAGTTAGGCAGATGAAATGACATGTGTGCACTGATTCACCCGCCCGCTATGTACATGGACATGGCGGTGCTCGTGCCGCACGTTTTTCTCGTGCTGCCCGGAAGCACTCGGCCGCGCTCAAGCAAAAGGTCGGGTAGCTCGTTAAGTAGTCCCACATTCCGATGACACGTGGTCTTCTAAACTGACCAATGGAGTTACCGCTAGGGTTTATCACACATGTGCAACATATCGCTTTTATGTCATGACTTATTTCATCACATATGGATAATAAAGATCGATAATTGTTACGATTTTAACGATTAAGAACGTCTTTATGGAATCTCGTCTTTAAAGGGACATTAAGTGTTTTAATGTTTCTGATACAACATTTTATTCAAAACACCTATAAATTGTATCAATCTGTAGATAAACGAGAGTATGCTCACAAATAACAATAAATCGATGTTATTATGTTCAAAAGATATTTATTGTAACCGGATACGTGTTCGTCGTTTTGTTATAGGTACGAATTCCCGATGTGAAAGGCTTCATTTTGGGTACGAATTCACCCACAGCAACTATGACCACAATGCTTTGAGCGAGCAAGTTTTAAACTCGATATATTTATATCCTGAGGAAACACCTCTTCTAATTATTTCGGTTTCTCAGCTAATTTCAGGTCAAACTAAATGGTGATTATTTGTGTGTATATGTTTTAATGATATAGACTTTCAGCAATGTTATTAAATTTGTATCAAAACACTTAATGTCCCTTTAATGTCCCTTTAATCATTATGTAGGTTCTTGATCAAATTCTGAGCTGAGTGAAATCGTACATGTAAGATCGATAGAAAACTATCATATCTTGATCATTACACTCAAACACTCGTCAGTTCTTTTATTTTGATGTTTTGAGTGAATTTATGATTATAAAATATGACCAAAAGCAACACAATTTATATGCGTGATTAACATATTATACCATTTCAACTGGTGTATTAACACATTGAGACGTTTACGGGATCGAGAATGCCAGGAAACCCTCTTGAGTTATGAGGATGTTTTTGATTAAAACACGTTAACAATTACAGACACATTGAACGGAGTTAATTGATATGTTTTAGGTCATAAAAGGAATAACGATCCCATGTTACTGAAATTGATTCGTTGGAGGTTACAATTGCTGTTTTCATGTATTTCATCGTGAATTACTGACTTGTTGTGGAACGATAACTTATTAATGCTATTCGGTACATATAAGTGTGAAGAATAAAATGTGAAGTCGTGAAATTCCAAAAAATTTAAACTTTACAAAGTAAAAAGGGCCATTGGCACAAACCAAAGTTATAAACTGTTTATATATTCGTTTTAGTTATGCTACTTTAGAGAAAACCACTGAGATGAAGACCAATAAAACGAAAATAAATTTTATCGGATATTTCAATATACATAATGTTTACTGAACCGTGGAGTATGCATGGTGATGTGGACTATTGACAACGTGTGGCTGACATCAATACCTAAAACAAAAGAATGTTAAGCAATGGCGCATAAATTCGAGAAGCACTTAGTGAGACAGTTAGGCTTAAGTAGAGAGGTAACTCGAAAATTGTCCCAGTTGTGCAATCATGCTAGCGACGCTCTTTCATCGATAGAACATCAAAGGTGCATGGGATGTTGTTAACATGACATGGTAGCCGAATTTCCCGAACCAGGATATCGAATATCGTCAACAAACGACTCTACCAGTGTATGAGCGATCATAAAATTTTAGTGGTCAAATATTAGACAAAAAAGGAGTTTGCCCTCTTAAGATGTAATTTCGAAGCTAAAATGAAAAAGGGCGTCCCCCTACCCCCTTTATGGACAGGAAGATGTAGGGGAGACCAGGGCAAAGCGCGCCCCCTTACATATAAACGTGTTTTCTGGGCATATTAACATGTTCAGAATGCAACTTGCAGCATGTCTCTAATTCTCATCAGATTAACTATTGTATGACAAATGATTTTTAACCTACCATGCCTGCATAAAGAGATATTAACGAAAATATATTTCGACAAAGGCACAAAGGTAGTTTGGGGCAAAGTACCCCATGCGAAAAGACACACACCTATAATAAGCCATTACCATACAAAAAAGTTTTTTAAAAAGTGCCATGCAGCTCACCATTCTCTCCCCACAGAGGCAACTCAGTCATACCTGAATTAGCCTCTGTTCCATTACGCCAAAATCCTGGGGTTCCGGCAGATCGCCCTAGCGGCAAAAAGTTGTAACTTGAGATATCTCCCTTATTTGCAGCCAATGAAAACACATTTTGGATGTCCACGACTTCGGGGCTGCGTTCGTTTTGACTCACTCGAGTGTAATCTTGCGCATGCTCGGATGGCACCAAGAGCGAACGACTTATATGCTCTACCGAGTGTCGCACTTGGTTGCCTGGCTGTAAACAATATGGCCAAAACATTGAATTGATCGCAAACATTTAATCAGTTAAATTCTAACAGCATCTAGTCTTCAAAATCAACGATATGATATTGTTTTCCTTTAACCAAATCTATACCTAACATTGCTTTGTCGCGATTGTGTTAAAACAGACTTATATTGAAGTAAGTCAGTCTTAGGTTTGTCATAAACACCGTATCAATTGACGTACTTCCGTTACTCTCACGACCTCACTCCCCGATTTAGCAGGAGGGACATTGAGTGACTCTAGAGTGCACACGAGAGTGACACTATGGTCGTTCGATTAGGAATTTCATCGCTCGTGCGACACACTCTGTGCAAAACGAACGCAGCCCCGGAATACTCAACGGTCGCTCAATGATTTTCAAAAGAATCATGCCTTTAGGTTTCTTTTTCATTAACAGTGTGAGTCTCAGAGAGGGAAACTATTTCAAAATCAGATATGTATAGGGTTTTTCATAAGAAACATATTGTTTTATAATTGTGTAAATTGTTCTTCGTTTAATGATAAATTTTATTTTAATAATTCACCAAACAAAAACCAATGAGAAGGTAAAAAGTGATTGTTTTGTAGTAGGAAGAGTTATCTCCCTTTGATGCAGATCTACACGGGAATAGCCGAACTTTTCCGAATGACCACTTTTGAAACGGCGTCGCTGATTGCACAACTAACTTCGATTGCCTCCAATCAGATTTCTACCTTTCTATCCCGTATGTTAGCCGTAATAGAACAGAGGCTAATTCAGGTATGACTGAGTTGCCTCTGTGGGGAGAGAATGGCAGCTCACAGGAACCCTTATAAAACTAAACAAATAATAAAAATTTAAGCTCAGTATTCAAAGAAGGAAAAATATGTTTTTATATGTATCCCCCGCCGCACGTTTAGCGCGAAGCGGGGGATATAGTATTTGGCAGCGTCCGTCCGTCCTTCCGTACGTACGTCCATACGAATAAAAAATTAAATAACGCAAAAACTATTGACCAGATTTTTTCTTTTTTTGTATATAGCTTCATCACCATGAGAGTAAGGTCCATATACAGGTTCATGACCTTGACCTTCATTTCAAGGTCACAACGAGACTTTGAAATTTTACCCTTGTCAGCGGGATATCTAAAGAACCATTCACTTGATTCTCTTCATAACTTACACAGTGCATCTTATTGGGAAGGCCCGGGCCCAGTCGAATTTGGTGACCTTCACATTATTTTCAAGGTCACAGCGAGGCTTTGAAAATTTCAGCATTGAAACCTGCATTTTAGGCTTGTCAGCGGGATATCTCAGGAACCATATACTGGATTCTCTTCATAATTTACACATAGCATGTTATTGGGAAAGCTTCGGGCCCAGTCCATTTTGGTGACCTTCATATTATTTTCAAGGTCACAGCGAGGCTTTGACAATTGAAACATTGAAATCTGCATTTAAGGCTTGTCAGCAGGATATCTCTAGAACTGTTAACTAGATTGCCTTCATAAGTTATGAAAAGCATCTTATTTGGTATACGCAGGACAAAGTCAATTTTGATGACCTTCACATTGTTTTCATGGTCACAGCAGAACTTTGGTTTTATCATCAATTTGCCTGCATGTTAAGCTTGTGAGTGTGATATCTCAAGAGTCATTCAGTGGATTCTTTTTATAAATCTATTTTAGGAAGACACCGGGCCAATTTGGTTTTGGTGATTTTCAAATTTTTTCAAGTCACAGTTAAACCAACATGCATTTAGTATGCTGATATGTTAAAAACTGTTCTCTATATTCTCGTCTTTTTCTCTTCATATGTGGAAGACCCAGGAACCAGTCGATTTGTTATTGTCTAAATGACATCTGGTAGCATGACAAGTGTAGACAAGTGTTTCTATGTATACATTATGTTTTTTGTTAACATCAATTTGCAGCGGGGGATCTTGTCACCTTTGTGACAAATACTTGTTGATTTTTTTCTATTCCTATCTTGGGTACATGCATATTTTAGTTCAAGAAGGTGACATTTTACATAGCAACATTTACATGACATAATTTGAATACATTTGAAGGCTAATTGTAGGATATTTCAAGTTTTCAATTAGTCTTTGAATAATCTTTGAACATGATTTTTACGTTTATTTCTCGATTTCATCTGGCCTGAAAGGCTCGATGGGCTTATGGCATATGGCATGGTGTAAAACGTCCGTCCGTCCGTCCATCCGTAAACTTTGTGCATTTTCATCTTCTTCTCAAAAAGCACAAGGCGTAGAAAGCTGAAACTGTGTGTACAGACTCCTTGACTAGTGGAATTACAATTTATAGCTTTTGTGGCCCTGTGGACTCTAATAAGGGCCATAGGGGTCACGCCCTTAAAACCCATTTTCATCTTCTTCTCCAGAAATATAAGGCCTAGAAAATTGCAACGTTAGGATTGGTGATCCTGTGGCCTCTACTAGCCACACTCTATAGCATAATTGAATATGAAGCCTGATGAGCTACAGAGTCACAGAAAGAAAACTCTGAACATCAAAACAGTGATCTGATGCTGAATGGTTTGTTAATTGTAAAATGTGTTCAGTAGTTTCCATATACAGGTTCATGACCTTGACCTTCATTTCAAGGTCACAACGAGACTTTGAAATTTTACCCTTGTCAGCGGGATATCTAAAGAACCATTCACTTGATTCTCTTCATAACTTACACAGTGCATCTTATTGGGAAGGCCCGGGCCCAGTCGAATTTGGTGACCTTCACATTATTTTCAAGGTCACAGCGAGGCTTTGAAAATTTCAGCATTGAAACCTGCATTTTAGGCTTGTCAGCGGGATATCTCAGGAACCATATACTGGATTCTCTTCATAATTTACACATAGCATGTTATTGGGAAAGCTTCGGGCCCAGTCCATTTTGGTGACCTTCATATTATTTTCAAGGTCACAGCGAGGCTTTGACAATTGAAACATTGAAATCTGCATTTAAGGCTTGTCAGCAGGATATCTCTAGAACTGTTAACTAGATTGCCTTCATAAGTTATGAAAAGCATCTTATTTGGTATACGCAGGACAAAGTCAATTTTGATGACCTTCACATTGTTTTCATGGTCACAGCAGAACTTTGGTTTTATCATCAATTTGCCTGCATGTTAAGCTTGTGAGTGTGATATCTCAAGAGTCATTCAGTGGATTCTTTTTATAAATCTATTTTAGGAAGACACCGGGCCAATTTGGTTTTGGTGATTTTCAAATTTTTTCAAGTCACAGTTAAACCAACATGCATTTAGTATGCTGATATGTTAAAAACTGTTCTCTATATTCTCGTCTTTTTCTCTTCATATGTGGAAGACCCAGGAACCAGTCGATTTGTTATTGTCTAAATGACATCTGGTAGCATGACAAGTGTAGACAAGTGTTTCTATGTATACATTATGTTTTTTGTTAACATCAATTTGCAGCGGGGGATCTTGTCACCTTTGTGACAAATACTTGTTGATTTTTTTCTATTCCTATCTTGGGTACATGCATATTTTAGTTCAAGAAGGTGACATTTTACATAGCAACATTTACATGACATAATTTGAATACATTTGAAGGCTAATTGTAGGATATTTCAAGTTTTCAATTAGTCTTTGAATAATCTTTGAACATGATTTTTACGTTTATTTCTCGATTTCATCTGGCCTGAAAGGCTCGATGGGCTTATGGCATATGGCATGGTGTAAAACGTCCGTCCGTCCGTCCATCCGTAAACTTTGTGCATTTTCATCTTCTTCTCAAAAAGCACAAGGCGTAGAAAGCTGAAACTGTGTGTACAGACTCCTTGACTAGTGGAATTACAATTTATAGCTTTTGTGGCCCTGTGGACTCTAATAAGGGCCATAGGGGTCACGCCCTTAAAACCCATTTTCATCTTCTTCTCCAGAAATATAAGGCCTAGAAAATTGCAACGTTAGGATTGGTGATCCTGTGGCCTCTACTAGCCACACTCTATAGCATAATTGAATATGAAGCCTGATGAGCTACAGAGTCACAGAAAGAAAACTCTGAACATCAAAACAGTGATCTGATGCTGAATGGTTTGTTAATTGTAAAATGTGTTCAGTAGTTTCCATATACAGGTTCATGACCTTGACCTTCATTTCAAGGTCACAACGAGACTTTGAAATTTTACCCTTGTCAGCGGGATATCTAAAGAACCATTCACTTGATTCTCTTCATAACTTACACAGTGCATCTTATTGGGAAGGCCCGGGCCCAGTCGAATTTGGTGACCTTCACATTATTTTCAAGGTCACAGCGAGGCTTTGAAAATTTCAGCATTGAAACCTGCATTTTAGGCTTGTCAGCGGGATATCTCAGGAACCATATACTGGATTCTCTTCATAATTTACACATAGCATGTTATTGGGAAAGCTTCGGGCCCAGTCCATTTTGGTGACCTTCATATTATTTTCAAGGTCACAGCGAGGCTTTGACAATTGAAACATTGAAATCTGCATTTAAGGCTTGTCAGCAGGATATCTCTAGAACTGTTAACTAGATTGCCTTCATAAGTTATGAAAAGCATCTTATTTGGTATACGCAGGACAAAGTCAATTTTGATGACCTTCACATTGTTTTCATGGTCACAGCAGAACTTTGGTTTTATCATCAATTTGCCTGCATGTTAAGCTTGTGAGTGTGATATCTCAAGAGTCATTCAGTGGATTCTTTTTATAAATCTATTTTAGGAAGACACCGGGCCAATTTGGTTTTGGTGATTTTCAAATTTTTTCAAGTCACAGTTAAACCAACATGCATTTAGTATGCTGATATGTTAAAAACTGTTCTCTATATTCTCGTCTTTTTCTCTTCATATGTGGAAGACCCAGGAACCAGTCGATTTGTTATTGTCTAAATGACATCTGGTAGCATGACAAGTGTAGACAAGTGTTTCTATGTATACATTATGTTTTTTGTTAACATCAATTTGCAGCGGGGGATCTTGTCACCTTTGTGACAAATACTTGTTGATTTTTTTCTATTCCTATCTTGGGTACATGCATATTTTAGTTCAAGAAGGTGACATTTTACATAGCAACATTTACATGACATAATTTGAATACATTTGAAGGCTAATTGTAGGATATTTCAAGTTTTCAATTAGTCTTTGAATAATCTTTGAACATGATTTTTACGTTTATTTCTCGATTTCATCTGGCCTGAAAGGCTCGATGGGCTTATGGCATATGGCATGGTGTAAAACGTCCGTCCGTCCGTCCATCCGTAAACTTTGTGCATTTTCATCTTCTTCTCAAAAAGCACAAGGCGTAGAAAGCTGAAACTGTGTGTACAGACTCCTTGACTAGTGGAATTATAATTTATAGCTTTTGTGGCCCTGTGGACTCTAATAAGGGCCATAGGGGTCACGCCCTTAAAACCCATTTTCATCTTCTTCTCCAGAAATATAAGGCCTAGAAAATTGCAACGTTAGGATTGGTGATCCTGTGGCCCCTACTAGCCACACTCTATAGCATGATTGAATATGAAGCCTGATGAGCTACAGAGTCACAGAAAGAAAACTCTGAACATCAAAACAGTGATCTGATGCTGAATGGTTTGTTAATTGTAAAATGTGTTCAGTAGTTTCTCTCTTGGATATCAGACTTGCAATGAATTTTTGTACTCATTTTTGTATTGGCATTCGAGAGTTACAATTTACTTCAAAAAAGAAAAAAGAAATGTTTAAGATATACAAATTTTTTTACAAACAGATATATATTTAAAACAGTAGTGTGGACTTCTCAGCTACATAAACTATGGTCCTTGTTTCTCATGAAATTTAACCCACTGATGTTTTAACTTTTAAGCATGTTATAAAAATTCAAACTTATCTTTAGATATTCTATCAGATGAATTGAAAATAAATCATAAGAAATGATGAGATATTTTTCATGAAAATGTATTCAACGAAAGGCCCAAGTTTTGAAAAATCATGAATGATAACAATGTACATATTTAATGCAGCCTTATTTTATTTCAAAGATATTTACTGGAAGAGAAAGGAAAATGTCAAAAGGAACATTGCGATGAGAAAATTAGCTTTGAGTGAGAACTGCTGAGTTTGCAGTTTTGATGGTTGAACTTCTGACATTCTTCCACAGGATCGTCTTGACATTCACGATAGTGGCTCTGAAATAATACAGGAAGATGTGAGGTGAGGTGATATGTTTTTTTTTAATGACGCTTTCAAGATTATGTCACTGCGACTGCTAGTATTATTGCAGGGAGAAAGCCCGCAACACCATTGTTGCTATACATTGGGGTGAACCTGTGAGCATCGGCTGGAACAAGCTAATTGGTGGTACTGCGCTGAAATTCAGTGTAGCATTGCACCCAAACCTTTTTGCGTGTAGAACAGTTCTCTACTGCAGACAAAGTTGCCGAGCCCCTGGCGGGATTTGAACCACAGACCTCTTAATCCGAAGCCGAACGCGCTAACCACTGCGCTTTCTTGTCTCTACAGAAAAAACATCAATGACAAGTTTTTTGCATGTTATCAAACGTACCAGTCTTGACCACTGACCTAGCTAAGCCATGCTTATTGTTCTTTGTTGATGCTGATTAATTGCAGCTAATTAATGATAAGAGACAAGTGTTTTTTAAAATAACAATAGGTATAAAATGAATGTCGTTTTAGTGCTATCCTTCTCTGCAATTCACTGCATTGAAACCATTCATTCTATTGATTCAACAAAGCCTTGACTGCACTGATATAATGTAAATGATCTCATAATCTCCACTTCAAATAGTTGGAATTGCAAATTTTTTAATGAGTTGCATGTTATCAATTACATTCTGAAAAACTAGACTAAAGGGCAGATAATTGTAAACAAACATAAATAAAAATCTTTTTAATTGAAGACAGTGTGAAGACAGTGTTTATCCTAAGTGATAAGCTGTGGGGGTCATTTTGACCAATTCTGAGAACGTGAAACCCTTTGCAATGGTTCCATACATTTTTCATGAAACACTAAGACGAAAAGTTGCCCAAATATCCCCAGGACCCCCTCTATAAACAACATTGTGAAGAGTCTAATCCTAATCCTGAGGGTGACTGTAGACTCACTGGATGAAGATATCCCCAGGACCCCCTATATAAACAACACTGTGAAGAGTCTAATCCTAATTCCTAGGGAGACCGGAGAGACTCACTGGAAGAAGATATCCCAGGACCCCCTCTATACACAACACTGTGAAGAGTTTAATCCTAATCCTCATGGAGACTAGAGAGACTCACTGGAAGAAGATATCCCAGGACCCCCTCTATAAACAACACTGTGAAGAGTCTAATCCTAATCCTCATGGAGACTGGAGAGACTCACTGGAAGAAGATATCCCAGGACCCCCTCTATAAACAACACTGTGAAGAGTCTAATCCTAATCCTCATGGAGACTGGAGAGACTCACTGGAAGAAGATATCCCAGGACCCCCTCTATAAACAACACTGTGAAGAGTCTAATCCTAATCCTCATGGAGACTGGTGACTCACTGGAAGAAGATATCCCAGGACCCCCTCTATAAACAACACTGTGAAGAGTCTAATCCTAATCCTCATGGAGACTGGAGAGACTCACTGGAAGAAGATATCCCAGGACCCCCTCTATAAACAACACTGTGAAAAGTCTAATCCTAATCCTGAGTCTCCTTCAAGAGGGAGACTGGTGACTCACTGGAAGAAGATATCCCAGGACCCCCTCTATAAACAACACTGTGAAAAGTCTAATCCTAATCCTCATGGAGACTGGTGACTCACTGGAAGAAGATATCCCAGGACCCCCTCTATAAACAACACTGAGAAGAGTCTAATCCTAATCCTCATGGAGACTGGTGACTCACTGGAAGAAGATATCCCAGGACCCCCTCTATAAACAACACTGTGAAGAGTCTAATCCTAATCCTCATGGAGACTGGAGAGACTCACTGGAAGAAGATATCCCAGGACCCCCTCTATAAACAACACTGTGAAGAGTCTAATCCTAATCCTCATGGAGACTGGTGACTCACTGGAAGAAGATATCCCAGGACCCCCTCTATAAACAACACTGTGAAGAGTCTAATCCTAATCCTCATGGAGACTGGAGAGACTCACTGGAAGAAGATATCCGCCTGGGAGTCTGGGGCCATCCACTTGAAGCTCTTGCTGGTCTTGTCGTCTGCACTGTTGTGAGTCACAGCATTCTGGTGGAGATAAATTAACATTCAGCCTCTTTCATTTAATCAAAACACAATCTAAAAGAAACCTTTGTTGAGTTTGATGTTTGAAAATTGTGTAACTTTCAACATTTCTTATTCTCATGAGACACTTCATGAACTGCTCCCTGAATGGTTACATTTTTGTTTATGATACCATCTGACAACTTTAGAAATTTTAGAAATGAAATAACACATTCTCCAATTTAATACAATTTTCTTAAAATTTTAAAGAAGGAAAATGAGGTCAAATAATTAAACTGTTTAACAGAAAATGTAAAATAAGTCTCATCGTGTGAAATGGGTGTATATATATTTAAGAAGACATTTTATCCATCATAATATCATCATTATACTCAATTTTAAGTTTCAATTGTCACTCTTCGTTTATTGGTTAGTGAGGTAAAATGTATCACTTGTAGGCACTTGATGAGAAGCATTTTGGTAAGCATTATCATATTTGACTTCATTAAGAAGCATTGAGAAGTCATGTAGATGAATGAACAGCTCTATGAATTTTCAAACTCTTTATTGCAGGAAATGCAATCTTTTGAAAGTAGACAGTAAGGCCGTTCTAAAGCATATAGCTTGATTAGGATGTTAGTATCTATATCGAAAGCATCGCGTATGCTTGATAACAGTGTAAGTATCTTCACCGAAACATCGCATTCCCTGTAATAAGGAAGTTGGCAAATCCTAAGAACTCTTCCTCATGAATTTTATATTTGATCATTTTCAGAAATTATAACATTTAGATTCTTCGCTTGTAACAAAGATACTTTTTGCTTGCATGTACCTATTTGTATTAAGAGTGGGATGGATTACAACTTCTTTATTGTATTTGCATAAGACGTTTCAAGGCAACTCCGTGCCCCTTCATCAGGTAGGTGACAATGACAGTTACAAGCAGAATATATAGTATATATATATGTACAAGCCAGTTAATCAGATGGACATGCATGTATTTAAAATAGATTTTTATTTATTTTACTTGCCTTGAAACGTATGCACATACAATAAAGAAGTTGTAATCCATCCCACTCTTTGTCATATTAACTACCAACTTCTATATGCCTCTCAAGAATTATTTGTATTAACTTTCTTACTTTTGGGAATTTAGAAGTGCCTTAAGACAAACTAATTTCGAACTTGGAACCAAATCGCATAAGAAGTTCAGAAAAGGGCAATAAAGAGGATTTGAAGTCTTGTCTGAAATGCATATAATTTTGAACATTTAGAATGTATTCAATTGGATAAGAAGAGGAGAAAAGGGAGGTAACCCACGTAGTAGAAGTCCCCTGGACAGTCCATAAGCTGCAGCTGTGACTCCCCACTGTTTAGTTGGAAGGTTCCCAGAGCTTCAGTTGATGTTCCAGATCTTGCCTCCAGGAGAAACCCTTTGAAGGGCTGGGAGTTGCTGCTTGCCTCAACCGTTACTGGGTTACAGATATATAGAATAAACTAGATGTGGAAAGTTTGGACTAAATAGTGTGAACAAACCCATTTACTTGTCTAACCATGCTTGCATCAAAAAAAAAAAGAAAAAAGTTGTGACGTCATCCTATTGTTCTCTTGCGCCATTATTTTTCAGTAATGGAGTGTTGTATTTTACCTTCAGTTTTTCACTTCAAATTTCAATTTTGTAAATATTTTAAGTTATGTTTTTGAAAAGGCATTATGTTGAGTGTAATTTGAGTGGGGCCCTCGGCTCCATTATTTTTTAGGAATGGAGAGTTACTCGGACATTAACCTATACATAATCCAAAACAAGGATACTAGCATCTTCAAACGTTATAAGCGAAGGGACTGTATGGTTATCTAGCGTATGCTTCTTGTTGGAGCATGTTCGTTATCGTGCCTGTGGACAACACGTTTTTGTTGAAATCACTAATGAATTAAAAGTTGTCTTTTCAACGTTATAGGTTAAATTTGTGTCACATCTGTTCATATGTTAACATTGGTTGTGAAATTGAATATATGGCACTTGATTAACTGTTACCATTTAGAAAACGTTTGACGGGTATTGTAATGTTAAGGTATGAAACTCGCAAAAAAGTAGACTTTATAGCTATCATTTTGTTTTTCATCATATATCATTTGGTTTTCATTGTTCCCAATGTACATTATTGCGGACAAAGAGAGTTACTACAATCAGTTTTATTATGTTCCATCAATCAATCATTTCTTTATTTCAGTATGAAGGCCATCGGGCCCATATACATACATATATAATACATCAAATTGATGAAGTATTTACACGCCCAACTGCATACACATTTATGCAAATTAATTGATATAAAAAATGTTGGTTAATAATGATATATGAAACATAACAAAATGTACATACGGAAAAAAGTTAAGCATCCCCACGTTTTTTCAGCAACAAAAGTTGCCTGATCAAAAAGAATGTGATATTATTGTAAAAATAATCTTATGGTATGATAGAACCATATTTTAGTAGTTAATGGAAGAAAGTTTCATCCTGATAACGTTTCGCATCTTTTGGATATTTGCATTCATAAAATTGTTGCAGTTTTATGTCAAAAAACAAGTTACATTAGTCTGATAAAAGAAAGTTGTTATTGGTAGTTGTGATGTGGGTAATTCAATTCTTCCGAGCCCTTAGGTCAAACTTTAGTATAAAAATTGTCGTCAAAAGTAACTATTTAAACCTCTAATAACCTTCAAAGTCGCAAAATCTCAAAAAAACTAAATTCAAGGAAAATGGTGTAATACAAAAGATGGTCAGTGTCAACTGTAATGACCCCTAGAAATCAATGAGAAGTGTTTGATTAACAGATTGAACTCAAAGAATCCAAAGATTATTCGTATGATTCCAGTAACTTCGTAAATTATTGACAATAACTGTTAAAAGGGATGCCATTTACCAGTTACCTCCTTATTTTGTAAGATAAGAGATGATTTGATGTGTGGAAGTCAAGTCGGTAACACAAACGTTATTTTTGATGCCTGAAACCCATTGTCTATTGCCCAGTTTTGGAACTACTGCCAAACTTATTTTGGGTGAAATTTCAGTACCATTACAAATTCAATCAACATTTTTATGTAAAAGAGTCATACATTTATTCACGGTACAGTAACTTTGCCATAGCATCATTTTTTGTTTTCGAATTTAGGGGGTGCTTAACTTTTTTCCGTATGTATATGTTATATGCTAAATCAAACTATATAATTGTGGCTTATAACGTTATCATTCTTGCAGTATCTTACATCATCGTTCATACGAATGCATTATAAAGAGACTGAACATCTTTAAACTATGGACATTGTTTGTGGTAAGCAGATTCTTAAAATTAGACATATTTGGCTGAAAGTTACTTGGTAAATATTTGAAAAGTAATTCAACAAAAGTTGGGCAAATCCAGGTAAAATGGTATTCGTCTTCTATGCCAGTATGGCAAATAGGACATATTCTCAAATTTCTATCAGTTTTATGCCATCGTCCTTCATTTATTTTCAACTTTAGTAACCCTGCTCTAAATTTAACTAAATATTTACGTAATTTGAAGTCAATGATCTCAGCAAGATATTTTTCAGGGTTTAAAAGACTTTTAAATTCCCTGTACAAAACATAACGACTGCTATTGTCTAAATCAGATCTCCAATTTTGTCTAAAGGTATCAACCAAGCGGGTTTTACATGTACTAATGAAATATTGTCGATTTCCAACAGTTTGTGACAACCAAACAAATCCAAAACCATAAGAGAATAGCAAAATGCGAATTTTAGTAGCCCATGTATCACAGCCTAAGTTATCAAGGTTAAATAACATTTCATAAGCTTTCTTAGGTATACGGTCACAATGCATTGTTGTATTTACAAAGATAGGGAAACGTCCACATTCCCCATACACTATTGCATTTGGTGTCTGAGGTCCAATATTTAGCTTTAATTTACAAGCCGATAAGCATTCTCTCCCCACAGAGGCAACTCAGTCATATCCCAGTTAGCCTCTGTTCCATTACGCCAAAATCCTGGGGTTCCGGCAGATCGCCCTAGCGGCAAAAAGTTGTAACTTGAGATATCTCCCTTATTTGTAGCCAATGAAAACACCTTTTGGATGCCCACGACTTCGGGAATACTCAACGGTCGCTCAGTGACTTTTAAAAGAATCATGCCTTTAGGTTTCTTTTTCATTAACAGTGTGAGTCTCAGAGAGGGAAACTATTTCAAAATCAGATGTGTATAGTGTTTTTCATTAGAAACATATTGTTTAATAATTGTGTAAATTGTTCTTCGTTTTATGATTAATTTTATTTTAATAATTCACCAAATAAAAACCAATGCGAAGGTAAAAAGCGATTGTTTTGTAGAAGAAAGAGTTATCTCCCTTTGATGCGGATCCACACGGGAATAGCCGAACTTTTGCGAATGACCACTTTTGAAACGGCGTCGCTGATTGCACAACTAACTTCGATTGCCTCCAATCAGATTTCTACCTTTCTATCCAGTATGTTAGCCGTAATAGAACAGAGGCTAATTCAGGTATGACTGAGTTGCCTCTGTGGGGAGAGAATGGCCGATAGGTGGATTTTTACAATACTCTCATATTTTTGATAATCCTACAATTCTGATGAGTATGATAATATTGGTTGAATTTGGCTGTCAAAAATTTTGAAAAAAATATCAGGAGATAGTATACCTATTTTTCTTAAATTACTATTAAGTTCCATTTATGCCTTTTTTCCACGTAAAGAACGGTCAGAAACTGATTTCCCTAAGCCAACCATGCATGTGAATACAAAGCCGAGATATTTGTAACTATTTACAATGTTTAAGTTATCGTCTTTAAAATACCATGTATCTGAAGTTTTAAGTCTGCCTCCTCTCCTGAAGACAACTATATTAGATTAATCAAGATTAACGCTTAACCCCCACTTATCCGAATATAACGCTAAAATATGCAACTGGTTTTGAAGGCCACACCTGGTATCTGAAGCTAATATTACATTATCAGCGAATAGTAACATCATAATATCAATCATATCAGGGAACAACTGAATTCCATGTTTTCCATTCTGTACAATTTCCAAAGATAGCTCATTTATGAACAAGGAAAAATAATTGGGCTCAGCATACATCCTTGTTTAAGTCCAAAAGGGCAGTTAAAGTAATTTGTTAAATGTGAATAACAGAAATTTAACAAAAAAATAAATACCTTTTAAGGCTTGCAACATTTCCCGACTAAGGCCATAACTGGATAACAACCCTCATAATTTTAACCTGTCTATTGAGTAAAAAGCCTTCTTAAAGTCAATAAAAGCAACACACAACTTTTCTTTTTCTCTCATAACCATTTTTCAATAAGTGCATTCAATGTAAAGATATGATCAATAGTAGAGTAACCTTCTCTAAAGCCTGCTTATGTTTCGGATATCTTATCCATAATATTCGCCCATTGCGTCAAACGACTGTATGTTATACCTGTGATTACGTCGCCTTTCTTGTAGGTACTCTTGCTAAGGCTGATGGTGTAGGGTGCGGCCGAAGTCTGGGGGTCGACTCCGTGAATGGGATTCATGGGACCACACTGGGTTGTAGGGGCTCCATCAGGCCAAGCCTGAAGGTCGACCACACACCCCAGCAGAACAAGAACCATCAACATCTGTAATTAATTTATATATATGTAAATTGATTTGTATAATTCTCTAATCATAGAGGCAGATCAAGTCATGAAATGTTGATACAGCCTCTGATCTACCTCGCCGAAATCCGTGGGTTCCGGCAGTTTCCCCTTGCGGAAAGAAATTGCACGACAATCGATTTGAATTTCTTTATCAGATGACAAAACTTCTCACATGGAAAGAGAGGTTCATATCACAATGTTTTTGCAATGATTCAGTAGCCAATATGTTGATTTTAGAACAGCGTCGCTGATTGCACAACTAACTTTGATTGCCTCCAAACTACCATTCTATTCCACAAAGTCGGCGTTACAGAACAGAGGCTGTATCAACATTTCATGACTTGATCTGCCTCTGTGGGGAGAGAATGGAATGCCTAATTTTTTCATTCAGTGAAGTTTGCATCTCTTTTCACATCTTTTCAATATTTGCATTTATATTTTATATCAAGGTAAGACATCTTGCATTACCCAGAGGAAGGAACGTGAATATTGGTAGTTATGTTGCTGCTTATCCATTCTTTTAAGCAATCAGGTCAAACTTTATCTGTACGTTCGAGACAAAAATCAGTTATACCGATTTGAAACTTAAACCGTAAATTCTGCAAAAAAACCCTATAAAATAATATGATCTTTTAAAATATACATAATTGACGCTAAATGTAATGATTCATCGAAAGCAAGAAGAAGTGTTAAATTAACGTATTGACCTCTAACGAATCTCAAACTTGTTCCTAAACTTTATGATGTTAGCCTTCTTTATTTACAATAATTTTGAAAATAAGGATGCCTTTTCAACAACCAGATATTTTCTAAATTTCTCAAGATAAAAGATGGTGTGACGTGTGAAAGATTTTTGATATATGAAACCCAAGGGAATTCTCTGATAGAACACGTTCGATTCCCGGTTGCATCAATATCTTGAAACCTGTTTACCCCGGAACAAGGTAGATTTGATCAGACTGTAGGGCACATGGTCAGGATATTTAAGAACAATCAATCTCTAACATATATGAAGCCTCATTTGCAGATCTAGACGATTGAATAGGACATGTAACGCAGTTGTCAGGAGTCATTATACACTTAAATATGAATTAACATTTTAAACAAGTGTATCGAAAAACAATCACTTGTGATAGTTTGAAGTAACCTGGCAGCAGTTGTCCCTGCAGTATCTAACATCAATGATTTTTGCATTTTCCCCTGTTTTCATACTTTACATAGTGATACAAGTGAAATATTCTTGTAATTACCCTTACCATGTACATTGCCACAATTCGATAATTAACCTTGCATTATGTTAAACATACTACTGTGACCAGAAACCATGTTGAAGTCACTGGTCAATTTGAAGTTCAATCAAAGAAAGTAAAGTTTATATAATCACGAAAAGTTCAAATTGTTTAAGTCAATAAATATTAATCATTATACGTTTAAAGGTTTATTGAACATATATATTAATATCATCTATCCACAATCTATTTGAAAGTTGTGCGATACAAGTACGCTGAAGCAGGTTTATTATTTCCAGTTCCATCCTGCTACATCAGCGTATATGTCTCCGCTAATGCTACAACCTATCCCCTGATATCCTCATATAGTATTCTGCCGAAATTTTAGTGGTCAACTATTAGACAAAAAAGGAGTTTGCCCTCTTAAGATGTAATTTCAAAGCTAAATCGAAAAAGGGCGTCCTCCTTCCCCCTTTATGGACAGGAAGATGTAGGGGAGACCAGGGCAATGCGCGCCCCCTTACATATAAACGTGTTTTCTGGGCATATTAACATGTTCAGAATGCAACTTGCAGCATGTCTCTAATTCTCATCAGATTAACTATTGAATGACAAATGAGTTTTAACCTACCATGCCTGCATAAAGAGATATTAACTAAATTGTGTTTCGACAAAGGCGGTGCACTTTGCCCCGTAGTTTGGGGCAAAGTGCCCAATGCGAAAAGACACACAATTGTGATATGTCAAACACCTATAATAAGCCATTACCATAAAAAAAATTTTTCCAAAACTTACATGATTACTATATACGAATTTCTAATAACTATGGGAGTCGTGACAATTCAACGTATTATAAGAAACCAGCAAATATATGAAAGAGAAAAAAGAAATTGATTGGTTTGAAAGACAAATTTAACATTTAACAAACATCTAATCTCTGTATGTCGGACTTGCCCATACAGCCTATCTTCTTAATTGTTTAGCGATAAACCAAAATATATGATGAATATCAAACTAATATTAAAAAATCTAAGAAAATATATGTCTTTTTAAATGAAACAAAAACCCTTATAATACATTTTAATACCAATTTAAAAAAAATATAGGAAAAAAATAGAATGAAAATAACAATTCTATTTTACTATATTTGCTTCTAAAATTAATTGATAACTCTAAAACTATAATGTGTTGACCATAAATAAATATTTTAGATCACTCGGAGCAAAGCGCTCGCCCCGGCTCACTTTGCCCCTTTGAGGGTAGCATTCGATTTTTGCATCATAGAAACATAATTAAAGCAACGAATTACAAATTTCCTTATTTTATGAATAAATGATATATTTTTGTGTAAAAGGTGCCCTAAAGTTTAATGTTGCGGTATATGTTTATGTGAAATAATGGAATTCGGACATATTCTTTCGTAAAAGAAAAATGACGTTTTTTCAACTTTTTGCAATGGTTAGTCTCAAACTCACGCTTACGATGCAAACGTCAATCACAACGTTTCTTGACGTTTGCTTGCATTGGTTGATAATGACAAACCACGCCATCTGTCGATCGTTAAGGAGAAATAACGCTTGATCACTTTGCCCCGACGGTCCCTGGTCTCCCCTATCGCTTAAAAACAGTGTAAGAAAGACTGACTCATAGAACCTACTACTACTACTACTACTACTACTACTACTACTACTACTACTACTACTACTACTACTACTACTACTACTACTAAATGTACTAATGCTACTAGAAAGTGTAGTAGTATAGTAAAGTAGGGTCTATGAGTAAATATGTTTTTCTATTTAAGCGATACATGTCAGTGAAAATCACTTGTTACACACTCACCATCATCCCGACTGCCTGTAAACCGTCAGTGATTCAATATACACCGGTCTGTCTGTGCGACTACACTGCTGAATGTCTTTATTACACAGATGCGCAACCGTATACGTAGACACAACCAAAGATTGACCAATTATTTTATCGTTCATCTCGTTTGGTTGATCATCATCATATATCATATATTTCATATACAATAAACATTACAATTTGTTAGTCATTGAATGTGTCAACAGCTGTTGTGTAATTTAAGTGAAAACCCTTCGTAAAATAAATCATATACAACATGTGAAAAATAATCTGTGCCATACTGATCATCTCTGCACATCTCTAAGTTCTAAGTCTTGCCTAGCAACCGTTGTCTATGACGTTATTAAAGAGAATTTAAAAAAAATCTAAATTTAAGAATTAAATTGCCAAGAGCAAATACCGGGCAGAACCTAAATTATAACACTTGAAAGTGTTAGTAATATTAATAGTAATAGTAATACTTATAGTTCATTTCTATGGCGCATATTCCCATGCATCCACTGTTTCGTAAGATGGCAGGACGTGCAGTGATTACTGATATGCTGGTATAAATACAGTTCAGAATCAAGTGTAACGCCAAGGTTTTGGGACATTTCTATTGAAGCACCTCCAAACTGTTGACTAACATTTAGTCCCTGAAAAAAAGAGTTCTTTACTTATTTTGATATTTTTATTTCTTATTTAATAATAAAAAAGGAGCCCCGAACAAAACTTAACTGAGGCATCTAGACTTGCCAATATTTTCTAGACTCTAGAAGGTTCTTTTTTGTTTTGCTTTAGGGTCTGGATAACAGACTACTCCAAACGGGACTGACTGTTCCAACAAGAAGCCACTCAAGCTTGTCCTCATTAAATTTTAACTTGTTAGTGAACTGTACATCCTTGACTTGATCTAATAACACTAAGCAATGTGCTCTTAGCTAAGAGTTCATCACCTCGATTTGGTTTAAATATGTTTGAAGCTGGGAGTCGTCTTAATAGAGTTGGCGCAGCACTTGATATTGGTCAATGATAGTACCCAGATCTTTCAGCTAAAGCGTGAAAATGACTGGTCCTAAAACCGATCCTTGAGGAACGCCACATTGGAGTTGAGCATTCATGGTAATATATAAACTTATAAATCGATTTTTTATTTTAAATACTTTTACAAAAGTGATGATGCGCCGTTCGGTAAATACTTTCTGGACCAAATCAGTAAGTCGTTTAATACATAGAGATTATTACCCAAGGAAGTGTGTCATATGACTTTTACGAAACGAGTGTGAATTTTTATATTACCCGAGCGAGCGCGAGGGTTATACACAAATTTGCACGAGTTTCGTAAAAGTCTTATGACACACTTCCGAGGGTAATAATTTCTTTATTACCGATTTTATTCAATTTAACCATCTTAGAAATATCCAAGAAACGGGCCGCTTCCCTTGCGACGGCCGGCTACGGTGACGTCACGAACAATGGTGTTATGACGTCACAGGCAAAAGTGATATGTGCACTAGTGCTCATATTGAAAATACGTCACCACTTATTTCCAACCATATGGGTAATAAGAGGGGATATCAAATAGTTTTAAGACTCATATATTTATTACAGTCTGAGAGTGTAATGTATGATACCTTGTGTACAAATGTTGGCTATTGATTGAATCTAGAACAAGTAGCTGTTGATGACGATACAAAATTGGTCTACCATTCCTACTTTGCATTCAAGCTGTTATAACAAGTAGTTCTCTAACGTAACCATGCCCCTCGCCGCAAGAGAGAAATTTGCTATAAGAGATTTCAACATATCAGGGTTGTTGTCTCAATGCTGCCCTAAAAACGATGTCAAGGTTATTAAAAACTGGTGTCTGCGTATCCAATGATCAATCGACAGTTGAAAATGACAATGAAGACTGAAAGCAAGGTTATTTTGAGATATTGCGCTAAAAAGTTTTATAGTTGGTTAAACTCACCAAATGAAGACTTATACCAAGTTTGAAGGCTATAAGTGCAAGCCTAGGGCTCGTGAGATTTTGCGCTAATAATAACAAGGCTTTACGCTCTGATAATGTCCTGTCGTGACCTTGAAAATTAAGTCAAGGTCACCAAAACTGATTGATGTCTGCAAATCCACCGAATGAAGACTTATACCAAGCTTGAAGACTCTGGATGGAAGGGTTCGTGAGATATCGCGCTAACAAGAAGCGAGACGGACATACGTACGGAGGTACGGAAGTGAATACTATATCCCCCGGCGGGGGGCAATCAGGTAGTTGACTTCGACGGCTGACAAATAAAAATGTTTTCGATCTTGCTTCAAATATTTCAATCTCTTTCCAAAACTGAAACACCTCCATTGCTGGAAATTTGTTGATGTACTAACGGCTCCTTTGGAAGCTTTTAACGGACAAATATTTAGAGTTCTATCTTTCGGGTATCAATGCTAGATGGAACGTGTGTTTAGGGTTGGAAAGGGACTATGTTGAAAAATAAAACTGTTTTTTAACAGATTGAATGTTTTTTGAACGGCTCAAAACTTTATGATATCTCCTCGCAAATTGGTATTCCACGCGACGTCTATATTCTCTTCCATTTGACTAACTTTAACTTTCTAAACTCATGTCCAAAAGAAACGATACCATACAAATCCCAAAATAACTCAATCCACTGTAGATTAATAATACTAAAACATAGTAATATCATTTCTTTAGTAGTCGACTTACGTCTATGCAAAATTTGGAAACATTATCTTTTCATGTTTGCGAGAAACATGCATTTGAAAAAATCATCGATCTGGAATCTCCTTAACTAGGCGAGATAGCAGAGAGAGATTGGACACCTTCGCTTGTTTTAAAACGTTCTAGTGCAGTGACGCGCCAACGAATTTATGTCAAATAAAGTGTATTATATCAACAACATTTTTTCTGACATAAATTCAATTCTTTTTCAATTTTAAAGTGAAATGACAAAAGTTCTGTTCATAAAACAATTTGAAATTTCGATTTATGCACTCCATGTACATTTGAAAAGACACAAAATCAAAAGTATTTTTTTCTGAAGAATGAAAATGTGCATACGTTTTTACAAGATATATGCCTGTTATACACACTTAAATTCGACTCTGTCAGGTTATCGAATTTTGTTTAGGACGACTTTGAAAACTTGGTATCGTTTCTTTTGGACATGAGTTTAATTTTATTAATTGTGTTCCGGTTGTGTATTGTTCTTGATTAAGCCGTTGCTGCTTATTATCATTAATGTAATAATAACCATAATATTTAAAGTATTTACCGGATTACTTTGAGAGTAGAACAAAGGTGGGCAGGAAGTAAAACGGTAGTCCTCCTACAGTAAGTTTTAAAGATATATGTTTTTCTTTTCTGACAACTTGCAAAAGAGTCTTCGGACCTTATGCCTCTAAAACCTTGTCATATTTTATTGTTATGTAAAAAGGATTTTATTGCAAATCCATTGAAATAAGTTGAGACGAATGATTTCTGTAATAAAATACTAATTACGTCTATGGTAGTAATTTCAATTCAATCTTTAAAAGACAAAATACAAAAAAATGAAATACTTTAAAAGATTTTATTTAAAGTAGATAGACAGCAATGGAGGGATATTCAATGGTTCCAATGGTCGGGTGTTTTTTATCATATATCAATGTACTTCGTTAATAGTTCACAAAGATTCCATACAGCTATAAACATTTTAACATACCATTTCGCAATCAATGTTATGTGATACATTTGGTGTGTTGCTATGACAATGACACATTATTCTCAGTTTCCTTTGAGGTCTTACTATCAAATAAATATCCCTTTCCAGTCTTAAGGGACGAACAATCTCAGATGATGTTTTTCAAGATAAGAAGCAACTTATAAAAGAAAAGATACAAAACGTTATGATTTACATGTATGGATCCAGAAGGGTGCGGGGGTGCTCTTTCCAAACATAAGAACTCATATATAGTAATTATATATAAACGTTGAAAGTCATGTTCATGATACACCTTTACTTATACCTTTACTTATATATTTTACCTTCTCATTAACATCATTTAACTGTTGACATAGATTTGGTGATCCAAATTCAACATTCAAGAGTTGTACCTGTGACACTCACAGGGCGCATCCCACACAAACGAAAATCTTCCATCCGCTCGTTTAACTGTATAAAATGACACGTGCCATTCAGTCTGCATCCTACATGTTCGTTACATTGATGAAGAATAGGCTAGCAACATATATCCAGGGGAGAGAAAGCACAAGAGATTACCAGCTGAGTAGAGGGTGCCCTCACTACAAACGGGTCTTAGCTAAAGATTGCGAGGATGCGCATGACACACAGGAAGAAGACGAGAGAGACCATTTCCGGTTGTGGGAAAGCAGACGACCCCGTGGATCCTCCCCCTACTTCCTGTAGGGGGGCGCTGCGAATGTTCATCCAGAAGTTAGTTTGCACGTTCACAAATGTTCCCCTGAAATAAGAAGGTGCATATGAGATCAATTAAGATGAAAAGATAAAAATAAGAGGTTGTCCACTGTCAGGGATAGGAATCATTGCTAAGGTGACCTTAATGTAGAAAGGTCAACAATAAGGATGAAGGATGGACATTTAAAAACAGCCTAGTCACATGATGAACCCAGGTCAAACATCTGCATTTATAAGGTGATCGTCATTTCATAGGGGTTAGTTTCGTATAATCTTAAACGATGAATTCATCAAAACCTTCCTTTTTTATTTGATTTGTAAACAGATCGTTGATATGCATCGTCCTTAAAGCGTTATATGGGAATACTAAATCACCAGGCTCAAACCTCTGGGGCCAAGTGATTGATTGAATTTATTGAGGTTGCCAGGTCACAGAAAAGGCCACTCAGTGCTCAAATAAGAAATGCAGGTTTTTTAAAACGTTCTGTTCTACTTGATTTCAATGGGATCGCGTCGATTATTTAGGTTGCCAAGTTTAATCGTATATGAGAGTTGACCCGAACATTTGTAAATATTCATGGTAATGTTAAGTTTATCGTACTGTATTGCCAAGAATTGGAATTAGAAAATTCTTCTTTAATGTGTTTAGCTCGATTACATATGTGTATATGTAAATAACACAACAATCTTAAAATCAAATCCCTATAGGCTGAAAATCAATGATTCCCGCTATGTAAATATATGAAAGGAAGAAAGTTTGTCACCATGTTGGTGAGGTGCTGAGTTATCCGACTCGCTACTTACTGAAAGTATACATCGCCACCTTCCGCGTTCTTCCATTTGAACGATTTGCTCGTCTTGTTGCTACTTTCCTTATGGGAAATAGCATTCTGGAGGAAAAACAATAATTGCGGTAAAACAGTTACCATAAAATGTTGTAAAACTTGTTAAAATTGCATCGTGGTTAAAGCTTTTAAAAGAATTGTACCATTTACCGTGAAAAAAACGTTGTTTAACATAATAAAGTACACAGAATATGGTCGTAAAACATTCTTGTTGGCGTTTTGTTATAAGCCAATGTTCACGTTTTAAGGGTTGCTATATGCAGTCACATCCTTATGTAGAATGCGATGCTACACACAATATCCAATACTGCCTTAACCAGTAAAAATGTGAGCGTGGCTATCTCCTACCCCCGACCGTGAATCCCTGACCTATAAAATTACTGTTTACAACCCTTAATTCGACATCCCATTATCCAGACAATAAGGAAATGTCTCTTGCACAGCATTTGACCAACGCACCCTTCCCGTAAAAAAAGAATTGAAAAGAATGAATGATTGTATTTTCTGCAATTGATCCGAGAAAATCTTCTCCAATAAAATGACTATTACCATGCCCTGTATATATAATTTAGCATTTCATCTCTTCTTATACGGTAAAAGACATGACATAATTTGAAAGATCTGGATTTACAGTTTTTCGTTGGTCGGGGGGATAGAAATGAATTCGATCAGAGTGGGCATCCTGTCTCAGGGTACGATTCGCTCGGTTCGGTCCATCCTGGAATAAAGCCAATCAAATAATTTTCTCTTTGAAATTTTATGGAGAAGGTGGCGAGAAAATGATTTGATTGGCTATATCCCAAATCGGGCCACGGGAGCGAATCTAGCTTCTGAGCCCAGGGTAAAGATTAGTGGAGTAAACGTAACGTTCGTACCCTGAGACAGGATGGATCAGAGGAGAAATAATCATCTATATTTTCAATGTATCATGTTCAGGAATGTAAGAACTTACATCCATACCACCAGGACACGTGATCGTCCCGATATCATTGTCACCTCCAGTCATGAACTGACCAACAGCATCGGTTGAATCATTTCTCCTTGCTTGTACAAAGAAACCTTTAAACGGCGTTTCTGTTGGAGCCGTTGCCGATACGGTAACTTTTGAAAAAAAAAATGAAATAGTTATTATAGCAACAGAATAACATTTAAAGCAAAGCACATCTTCGTAACAAAATAATTTCGTGAAAACCTAATCTTGTCAAATACATTATTCTTACTTTAATGCGATACTTCGTGATTTTCAGGGTTCAATGAAGATTGAATTTGGAATGTGTACGCAGAATAAGAAATAGTAAATATATTTTCAAATACCTTCAACTATTTAGAATTTTTTTATTTTTAAAAAGAATATTTTTCAAACACAGTCTGTACAAAAGGATACAATTTTTCAAATTATCTTGATATTATTACTTCGTTGAATTATAGAAATGTAATTTTTTTTCTGTTCATTTACTGAACTGTCATCTATGAGATTGTGAACATTATTTCATTAGAGCTTCCCAAGATTCACAGTCTGATCCAAGAGCCACTCCGTGATCACTCCGTGTTTCTTATGACAAAGTATTTGAATAAAATGCGAACCTTATTTACATATGCTGTGATATAAATTCTAAACATTTCAATTTATCATTCCAAAATGACAAATATATGATGCATACTTTCAATCATAATCTAAAAACAGCCTTGTGAATGCTAAGAAGCAGAAATAACACGTTATATTTATATCTAGCTAAGTTATCTATCATCTATCAACTTCTCAATATCCTTCTGTCTTCTCTCTGCGAGTTTCCAAAATTACAAGTGTCCGGTTTTCGATCATTGTCACAACTTTATACCATCTTAATGTCACTATATTAAATCCAGGCTTTGAAGAAGATAAAAACCAATTCTTCTCGATCAATAAACACCACTGATGAAGTTTAGCATAACTGAATCAAACAAGTCACGGAGTGGCTCAGAAGTCCAGTGGCCCAGTTCCGAGGAACAAAAGTTTCAAATATCAAATCTATCGAGAATCGAACTTATTCTGTCGGAATGTTTCCTCTCCACTAAGATTTTGTATCGCGAACAAATAAATATATATTTATTTTCTTTATTCCTCGGCACATAGTCAATTCTAATCCGACTGCCTATAGAATGTTGAGTGAGTTTGTCTGTAAAAGGCTCTTATTGAAAGCTAAACACTTTCAACCTTTGACAAGATTTTACAGACGCTTAAGAAATGCAAACAAAAAAATAAACGTTGATTTTCAATATGAAACAATTATTTGTAAGCTATGAAATTATTGGTTCACTAAACACTTTTATCAGAAATTACAAGCTTAAAAACGTTCACTTAGTTAAAATTGGATTATATCGTATTAGATAAGATTTTATCATTATTTATTATTAATATTATTAAATATATGTAGCTTAATAATGTCTGAATTGAATACTTTTGTCGCCTTCTTTTTTTTAATGACAGACAGACAGACAGAAATATTTTATTAAAGTGTCACAGGTACAGGTAATGTAAGATCTTGTATTTCAGTATGGTTTACCTGTCACTTCCTGATTCTTCTCGTAGGTGTCGCTACTCATGGTGATGGTGTACGGGGCTTCAGAGGTCTGCGGTCCCACTCCGTGTTTTGGTTGCATATCGGCACACGCTAGACCTGTCGGGCCGTTCGGGTAGGCGTGGATCCATTGTACACAGCTCGTCACCATCAGCAGGACTAGAGTCTAGGAAACACAAGATACTGTTAAAAAGACTGTCCTATTTGTGTCCTATCCGCCATTTTGTTTTTTGATTGGGTAGGGGGCATACACATGACTCTTAGAAACATTCTTAGAAAAATTCCTAAACGGCTGTTTGGAAAGATCTCCATGTTAAAAAGTGCTAAGCCGCCATGATGATTTTCGCCTATGGGTGGAACACTCATGGAAACCAGAATGTCAAAATATGAGGGGTAAAACCAACTCGAAATATACCGAACGCCTTGAAGCACTTAACAAATGGGCTGTTTCCGCCACGCCCAACTCCGCGCAACACCGAACATGAACTGTACGGAGTCGAGGCTGTTGGCTCTAGTTGGCTTGAATTTGATTGATTAACACATCGGGGCCATCTCAGATCCAATCGGATTTAAATCAGATCGAATTCAGCTTGTTTTCGATCATTTCGTTTCTTTCTATTTCCGATTGGTTTCGTTTTAGTTGTACATGCGTCTCATGATTAATGCGACAAGAAGATGTGGGTCTATTATATAAAATGCATCAAAACAGTTGTTATATGTTGGTTATATCATTGACATGCTTCAAATGTCAAGCTCAACTAGCTTCTTAATTACACCCCTTATTATCAAATAACTCTTGTGTTTTGGATGTCATATGAATTTACTATCCGTCATACAGTCATGTTGCCCTACCAGAATCTAGAACAAGATAGAAGTAAATTAAGGATATCTGTATTTTTCTGACAAATACTATGTCTATCTCATCGAATTTATTTAATCAATTATCGGATTTAGTAATAAGGTAATTACATATTATATGTGTCCACATTTCAAGCCTGAATTAAATTTTGAGACATACCTGAATGCTAACACTAAAATTTTGCGAAGCTTTTTAAGCAACAGATTTGATATAATTCATTTGAATAAAAAGAAGTAAATACAATTTGTATAAGACATGTCCTACCTTCATATTTTCAATGTTGAAGAGAACAAGAAACTCAGCTATCACGGACGGACGATTCGTGTGTGACACAGCGGAAGTGACGTGTGCAGTATCCCGCATCTTGTCACAAAGTACCCCAGTTACCGGATAAACGGCGGAAGGAGGACACTCAAGCAGTGACTATTGTCTTTATAACGTCAGTTGAGATCCTTATAGACGCATAAGTGAAACTAAACTAATAATTTTAGAATAAAAGACTAAAGTACTCACGGAAACAGAAATAAAATGGTTTTGTGCGTTATTTCTTTATTCCTCGACTAATGTAAGTAAATCTTTCATAAGTTCAAATAACTTGGTATTTCCCAACTAGGCCTTATGAAATCAATGCTAAAATATATAGAGACTATTTCATTGTTTTTGCAGAATATCATTTCTATCTCATCGAGTGGAGTGAGAAAGTGATATTTTCACGAGTGGCGCAGCCACGAGTGAAAATGACACTTTCTCACTTCACGAGATGAGATGGAAATGATATTCGGCAAAAACAATGAAATAGTCTATTTATTATAAAATTTAAAGATCATAAAACAGAGTTGTCGGACATCGAAAGGCAAACTTTTCCTGTTGTGATGAATGAGAGTCTAGCAACTCCATTTATAATTTCTCGGTAAAAAGAAGTTCGATAGAAATAATGCGATATTTAACCGGAAATAGTTTTTCGAAAAATATATAATTGTGTGATTGTTAAATGATATCAGATCTACAATATGACATTGTTTTTGGTTATAATTAGGTGAAACAAAGGCTTCTTATCTATTTTGGAAAGTCATGCAGTTTTGACGCGAACGGATACAGTGAGGGAAGCGCTGGTGCGTCAGATCTCTCGCTTCGTAAATTTATTTGGCGATAAAATGAACAATTATTAACTACAACAACAGGATATGAACTTCTGGTTGTATTCCGATATCGAAGGATACATTATCACTGCAAAATGTTAACAATAACTTTCTAATGCTTTTCTTAAAATATGGATTATATTTTCACTGTATAACCCTATATTTCATTGCTAATTATATAATAAAGAGGGTTTATTTCACTGATAGATAGAGACGATTTCATTGTTTTTGCCGAATATCATTTCTATCTCATCGAGTGGAGTGCGAAAATGACACTTTCTCACTTCACGAGATGAGATAGAAAACATCGTAAAGAGTCGTTTTTCTTCAATCCTAAACAACGCCGTGACGCGAGGCGTGCGTTCGATTTCCTCAAAGGGAGATAATCGTGTTTCAAGGGGAGGTAATAGGTTCTGTCCTACTTTTCTCACCGCAGTGAAAATATGGATTATATTTTCACTGCAGTGAAAATATGACTTTCTACTGCTTTTCTTAAAATATGGATTATATTTTCACTGTATAACCCTATATTTCATTGCTAATTATATAATAAAACAGAGTATCTCACCCTCAATCATATAATAAATTTTAAATTGCCTTTGTTCAGTTAAAACTGTCCAAACTGCATATTTTCAATACATTTCGAAACCTGCTATAACTTACGTCACTCTCAGCAATGCGTGTTACAATAACACTCTTTTCACTTGAATTTGCAGTTGCATGTGCGTTACCACAACAGCTCTGCAATTGACAACAAAAGTTATCAATGAACTCGTAAGAATAATTAAAGCTTAATGATAGTGAAAATAAACTTGGACAGTATGCTGATGATACTCAGCTATTTTAGATGGATCTGAAAAAGTCTAAATGCAGCATTGGAAACACTTTAGAAATTTTACCAAATTTTAGGGCTTAAAATGAACAAAGAAAAAACTAAGGCAATTTAGATAGGTTCTATGTCTGGAAGTACTATTACTTCAGTCAGTGACCTTAACCTTGTCATAAAGTGAATTTTGACATTTTAGGAATCACATTGAATGGGTACGATTAGAACATATTAACAGATTATTTGTCAATTGGAATAAAAGAAACGTAACACTTATTGGAAAAATTACAGTTATTAAAACTTTGGCTAGATCAACCTTAGTACATATCGTCTCTGCCTTGCCTAATCCACCCAAACATTCATTAATGAATTAAACAAGATAATCTACAGAATTTTGTGGAATAACACAAAATATTAAAATCAAGAGATCAACTATAAGTAGAGACCATCAAGACGGACGTCTAAGAATGATTGATGTTGAATACTTTACTAATGCTCTTAAACTATCTTCATTGAATAAATATTTTAGAAAATCTAAATCTTCAAACATCTTTTCCTTAGATAATCTTTTCAAACTAGGTTGTAATGCGGTTGATTCTTAACCTGAACATGACAATCCTTTCTGGAAAGATGCTTTATCTGCATGGAGGATTTACTACAAAAAAATAACCTTTAATGAAAACTATATAGACCAAATCCTCACTCAACCACTTTGGTTTAATCGTCTTTTTAAATCATCTTATATTATTAAAAACTGGTTTAATCTTGGAATTCAAAATATTATGGATATATATGATGAAAATGGCTTCCTAAATTTTGAAACATTCCCAGAAAGATACAAAATTAAGGGAACCTTCTTAGTATTCAAGGGCTAATATACAGTGTTCCATATCAAGATATCAAATAAGAAATAAAACATCATTATTTAACCTACCTCGTGTTACAAATAGATACAAAAAATGTTAACTATGGTTAAAAATTCTAGGAAATATTATGATGAATTAATTAAAAATGATATCACACCCAAGTCATTAGAATATTGGAATTTGATATTTTTGCATGATATTGATTGGAAAAATGTATTTAGTTACTACCGGAAATCCACCAACGATTACAAGCTGTTAGACTTCCAATACAGATTTAGTAACAGAATTTTTTACACAAAGAGAGCATTCATGAAAATGGTATTAGTTGATGATGATACTTGCATTATGACTACTATATGGAGCCAAATGTATTAATATTCCTTTACAAAGTTGTTTATTGCCACACCATAAATGCAACTCTGCAATGCTCATGTTTGAAATGGAATAATAATAATAATAATATAAAAGAATAGTAGTTTGTAACACACGTTTATGTCTGTAAATTTTAAGAAAACATGTTCTTTTTCAATTTTAATGAATTTTTAAATCATAAAAGATATGAATGGTAGAGAACATAAGATATTAAATTATTGAACATTAAACGATGTATTTAACGGACGGTACAGACGTTACAGATCATGTGCATACTATAGCTTGCATCAGAAACACACATTTCGACTCGAATTGTTAGGCGTGAAAATGAGACATTTTTCTCTCCTGTAAATTCATACATGTCGTGGGATTTTACAAAATTGTCTGAAACAAAAGTTGGGAACACCCACTGTGAATGAATATTTAGAATACAAGTATCAAATTAGGAAATAAGGAAATAAGGAAATAATCATTTTATTTCTATTTCCGTGAATGCTATAGGAAAACGTATTATTTGCCATTTAAAAATGTCCTTGACTTCGCCATTACTAAGATTAGACCACTACATATAAAAAACATTCACTTGCGGTTATTTCCAGAACCAATCAGAGTGTAAGACGGCTTCAACTTATTGGTCTTTTGCAAGCGGCCGATCTACCAGCGTTCCGGTCGCCATTTTATTTTGTGTGTGAAAATAACATAAAAAACGCTGTACTGTTTCAAATTTTACAATATAGTTCAAATAAATGTATTATAATACGAAATTTCACTATCCGAATTTTTAAAATGAAAAACGGAAGCGTTCGGATTATCGAGGCCTGACTGTATAGTTCAAATAAATGTATTAATGTACTGACAGATAAACTGCACATTTACAAATAGGCCTAATCATTGATAAAACTAATCAACAATGTTTAATAATAGCGTAGCAAGGCTTTTCACACTTGTAGTGCCGACGAATGGCTTCACTTCTCATTGTTGTCGTTAAGGAGCCGTGAGTGTCTGCTCTTCTTCATCAAGTTGTCGAAAGTAAATCAATAAAATTACTATCAAAGGTAACATGTGTCATCTGGATTGTGTTAAAATCATGTAATTTTAACATTTGTATACGCAATACTGGGATGTCCCCTTGAATTTCGTTTCTCAACAAATATCCCGATACACTGCAAAAATGGTGTTTTGACTTTAAACATGTTCCGTACGTGTTTTACTCAAAACATGTTTTGAAAAGTGTTTATATGCCAAACACATGAATTTGTATGTGTTGTAACTCAAAACATGTTGCGATTTTAAACATGTTGCATTATGGTAACCAAATGGCCTTTTTAACTCTAAACATGTTGTAACTCGCAACATGTTTTGAAATGTGTTTATATGCTAAACACATGAATTTGTATGTGTTGTAACTCAGAACATGTTGCGACTCGCAACATGTTTTGAAATGTGTTTATATGTTAAACACATAAATTTGTATGTGTTGTAACTCAAAAAATGTTTTGATTTTAAGGACATTGCGTAATGATATCGTGATTATAACACATGATTCCGAACTCATTTAAGTAGAGTCATGACATTATAGAAGAAGAAGAAGAAGAAGAAGAGTATCTTATTAATGTGTCACATGCTGTACATATATATATCACTGTATAAAAAGCTGTTAAAAGTCAACACCCAGCCATAAGGCTTACGAGACACAAACATACAATTACAATTATACATGTGGATCATATACATGTTTCTGTCACGGTTAGTTCAAGTAGATTGTACTTTTGTACTATTGCCATTGTCATTTTACAACTGATTTCACTTATTTATTTCAGAATTAATTTTTAAAATGTTTTAAGAAAATAATCTTTTTATTTTGGCAAGCAACGATTTCTCAATATAAAGATCAAGAGTATTGACAGAATTTGAATTGGAAAGCATCTTTACAAAAGGAAAACAAACTTCTTATCCATTAAAGGGGCAGTAGCACGTTTTTTGATAATTTTACATTTTAAATATTTCACTTATAATTGTAAGTAAATGCTAAATGTATCATATTGACAGTGTCAACACTCTCATAACACAAGCCAATCACCCATAGTAAGAGGACAAAGTATGAGGCTTCACATAAAATCCATTGGCGGCCATTTTTTTGTGAACACTTTTAATTCATTTTTGTAAGAAAAATGAATCTCATGGCTGAACTTTACGTTATATATTTAAATTATTACTGCTTCATTTAGTTTGAATACATTGTCTTTCCATTGGAACTATTAATTTTCATTTTCCTGACATCACCTTTTATTCCCCCTAAAAACGTGCTACTGCCCCTTTAAACACATGCTGTCAAAAATATACTTACAAAATAGGGGTGGGGGAGGGATATTGTGCACTCTAATAAAGCTTAATGATCTCATTATATCATTTTGATTCATGGCAAAAGTAGAGTTTAAACATTTTTATTTTATTTTATTTTATTATTCTTAAAAATATCATGACAGTGTTATTTCAAATATGTACGCTAACAATTACAGCTAAGTTGCATAATATTGCATCCCAGGATTTACACTGCAAAACAATAAGAATAAACATGTTCTATTCGTGTTTTAAAACTCAAAAGATGTATTGAAATGTGTTTATATGTGAACGGGAACGTGTACGTGTTGCAACGTACAACATGTTTTGCATTTTAAACACATTCAATCGTGCAATTAGAGTTACGGGCCCTTGTCCCGAAAGCGCGGGAAAACTCCTTCGTTCTCTTTGTTTCATGATCTGATATAAAAGCGCCCTGTTTCCTTGAATTTGAGTCAGTAAGAAGATTATTTACGACAGGACACTATTGTAGGCCTATACCATCGACGACAGAAGTAAGACCCATTTAGCAACATATTTGAAGGTAAGAACCCGTTGAATTTGACATATTTTAGCAATTGAACAACTGTGATAGTCATTACCAGCTATAAGAGTTCTGAAATTATCTGCCCTTTGCTCGTTAAGCAGTTTAGTGTGACGTTCGGCTGACCTGTGCTATAGACACCGCATGAGGTTTGACCTTGTTGCGTCATTGAATCTCTATAATCCCACATGGCTATCACTATTTAACAGGTCAAGCTGAGCTACTGATTTCGGTCAGTGGAAATTTTTGCCCTGGTCCATAACCGTGGAAAAACCAGGATCCCTCAATACTGTCTCCCTCCTCAATTAGCAAGTCTAGAGTTTACAATTATACAACTTAAATATGAAGAAAAAATCTAGAAAAACCGTTCAATTATTTAAAGAAATATGTCATATATATAATACGTCGACGAGGGTGGTTTCTTCTTCGACCGTGCCAGTAACAGAACAGTTATTTTAAAATGTAGAAAATTAAAGATGATCAAAAGATAGATGACAACATTGAATGCATCTTGTCTGATGGCTTGAAAATCGCAAACCTTTCTCAATAGTATCATTTACAGGAAAGTCTAATTCAAAAGGTAACCTACGTTGTATAGTGACCATAGGGAGGTTTGAACTCTTAGCTTGACCGAAAACCCGACAGTTATATGCGCGTCAATCAGTAAAACGTAATGCTGAAAACTTTTACGCTATATTATAAGTTTCTTTGTAAATTTGACGTGTTTTCATTATGAATCGATGTTTACTTTTGAAACTTTCATGTTCATACCAAGGCAAATCAATATATGATGAATGTCACGAAATTGCTCTTTAATCATATCTTTTATTGATAGAGATAATAAAATTTGGATCCGCCCTTTACAAATTTTAGTAAAGAATTAATCTTAATAGCAAATATTAAATCAGTAATGCTTTAGCAACTAAGTTATACACCTGGGAACACTTTGGCTAGGAAGGGAATCATTTCAAGCTTATATTACAATGCAAACATAATTAAAGACCTCCCACTGTTACGAATTACCACCATTTAAGCAGATACTGGTGATCAGCCAAGCATGTCACAGAATTCCTCAGTATTTCGCTATTTTCAAACGTTGCAGGAACAATAGGTAATTGTGTAAAAGTAAATTTGAATACATTTCTGTAAAGAAGAGAATTTCGTCTCTTTAACGCGAACCTTGAATCTTGGAACACATAACTAGAAATAATTTAATTCGCCTATGAAAGCTACTCTGTTCGGCAAGATCTGATCATCATATACATGTTTGTAAGGGCCGAAATGTATTTGGAAATGCAATTTTTAAAAACGACCAGGAACAAACACATATTAATTTATAACGAAATGAAAAATATAATCGTAAAGAGGATATATCAATCTTTCTACTTTGAACCTTGAATTTTGGGTAGCTGCAAGAGTTATTTAGCCTAAAGATCAACTCCAATCTACAAACTTATTTCTCTATCCAGAGAGTTTCTCGCGCATGCGGGGGATAGTATAATAGCTGGTAATGTTGTTTACATGTTAGCATAACTACTTTGTTATTCCATTTTGTAACATGTTCAACTCATTGTTTTCGTCAACAAATAGTATTGTACTCCATAATCATGCAAAATATATTTGTCTAGCTCAAAAGAAACCTGCATCATGCATCAAAATTAGTATGTCCTCCGTCTGTACATTATATATTATGGAGCTTCGGCAGTTATATGGTTCATCAATTAACTCTCTCTCCCTCTCCCCCTCTCTCTCTCTCTCTCCCTCTCCCTCTCTTTCTCTCTCTCCCTCCCCTCTCCCTCCCTCTCTCTCTCTTTCTCTCTCTCTCTTTCTCTCTCTCTCCCTCTCTTTCCCCTCCCCCTCTCGCTCTCTCCCTTTCTCTCTCTCTCTCTCCCTCCCTCCCTCCCCCTCTCTCTCTCCCTTTCTCTCTCTCTTTCTCTCTCTCTCTTTCTCTCTCTCTCTCTTTCTCTCTCTCTCCCTCTCCCTCTCTCTCTCTCTCTCTCTCTCTCCCTCTCCTCTCTTTCTCTCTCTCCCTCCCCTCTCCCTCCCTCTCTCTCTCTCTCTCCCTCTCTTTCCCTCTCCCTCTCTCTCTCTCATGAATCCTGATTTATACATTTTATCATTGTTTATCGTTGACAAATAAAACGAGAGCATGAGTGGTTACTTGAAGTTTAAAAGTGTCTGTTTTATTTGAATCATTTGTTGAATAGCATAAAAAATATAAGCTTGTTTAATTCTTATGATATTTATTTTCTTTTGTATAGGACGATCAAGTCATGTGATACCATTGAGTCTTTTCGCTCGGAAACTGCTCAAAGAAACAGAGGTCAAATAGGTTCTCAGAAAAAGGTAAGATAATTTGCCAAACAATTTTGTCTATAAAAATTGGATGTAATAGCCATGTATTTCATGATGTATAGCATAACAACTGTTTTTAGTTTAAGGCTGCAAGCAACATCTTAAATTAAACAATGATTGCTTATTTACTGTATATAATTGTATGTAATAGAAACATAGTTAGGGACCCTTCTTTCACTTGCATTAAATCTCTCTGTCTTTTTATAAGTAACTGAAGCATTTTGAATTTGTTCTTGATAGGGTCAGGACATCTCATCCCTGAAAAAGAAGCTCCCAGACAGCTGGTGGTGACCAAAAGAGAAGTTGTTAGAAGCTGCTGTGATGTTCATAAAGCATACAGATGGCATTGTCAACTATAGGGTGAAGAAGGTTGCCCTGTCAAGAAGTTTTTCCTTGATTTTACGGGATTTAAATTAGCCAAAACATTTGCATTTGCAGTTGTGGGCTTCCTTTAAAGATATAAGTGATATCAGCCCTTATTAATGAATTAAGGGTGTTAGCTGACATAAATTATCCACTGTTACGTGTCTTTATTTTCTCCATGTGTGATTATTTTTTTTAAAATTGACTATGTTACGGAATGCCTTGTTTTTTGAACAGCAATAAACTTTTGTTTTACTTTAGAACTGCCTTCGTCTTTTCTTGTGCATTATAAACTATATATATTCCAGCACGTTAAAGGGCAGTTTCACGCGTTTTTAAAATTGTATTATTTTACTAATAGTTTTACGTTAATGCAAAATGAACCATTTATTTTCATTTTCCTGACATCATCCTAAACACGTACTACTGCTCCTTTAAAGCATAATGATGCATGATGTATGCTCACATGGCATTGTATTTTGGTGGCCTTCTTTGTACATTTTTCTATGGATTTGCGCGATATTTACTGGACAAAATAATTTTTTACCTAACAGCCTTTAATGCATTAACTACAAGTGCTAAAAGAGGCGTTTACAACAAAATGTTCAAACTCTAAACATATTTCACAACATATTTACAATAAAACACTTTCCACAACACGTTTTAGATTAAAACACTTTTCACAACACATTTCAGATTAAAACACTTTCCACAACACGTTTTAGATTAAAACACTTTCCACAACACATTTTAGATTAAAACACTTTCCACAACACGTTTTAGATTAAAACACTTTCCACAACACGTTCTAAACCAGAACATGTTTTGATATTAAACACTTTAATTTATGTGTTTAGGATTTAAACATGTTTAGATAATTTATGTGTTTAAAAAACAGGACAAGCTATGTGTTTGGCTTTGTGTTTAATATTAAAACACCATTTTTGCAGTGTAGAACTGTCCCTTTAAGTCACCATTTTGACTATTTCATTTTTATTTCATTTGATCAAGACCTACAATCTGGTAAAAAAGAAAGCGTTCATATACGTGAAGATTATGAATTTAAGATATATTATGTATAGCTATTGCTATTCCTTGTCCGATTAGTAACACAAACAGAACTTGCAACGATCCAATGAAATTCTTTCTTATGTGAGAATTATCTATTTAATTACGAGACAATGTCTTTTTATCAAAGGTAGCAATTTCAAGGACCGTAGGACTACGTTAATCCATTTCCATATTACATATTATCAAACGGTGTTTACACCAAACGGGTCATTAGTGTTTGATTGATGGTTGATGATTTCTGTTAAGAGTGCGGATAGTCCGGTTGAAAAAATTGGATGTTTGACCTCTAAAATGATATATTTGACATGAAGGAAACCTTCATTGACAAATATCGAAGAAATACGAATTTAAAAACAAAACTTGCTACTGACCCTTTAATGTACGTATTAAACACAACATAATTGCTGTTGGAACCAAAACACGATCATTTGGTGGTATTGCACATATGAAGCAATCTTTACGGATTTGAAACTACGGAGTTGATCTTACAGTAAGATACATTTCGGCAGGTACAGTTGTCGATCTATATGGAAGCTGAGCTCGCTGACTTTGTGTTGTCCCGTTATTATTGATGTAAATTGTCTCTCGTAACCCTCAATGGGTGGCTCGTCACTATTTTAAATGTATATATATGTATGTATTTTATGTAACTGTACGAGGTGAGACCTAAATAAATTATCTGTCTGTCTGTCTGTCTGTAAAGATTAAAACACGTATTCAGGTTTTGGTTTAAAAACGAAACCCGCCCGGCAGGCAGTGTCCGAATAGGCGTTTTCTATTTTCAACCAAAACCGTTAATATGTGTTTTAACCGTCATATAGACAGACAGACAGACAGACAGACATGTTTATTCAGTATAAAAGGCCCAGTGGCCCAAAGTACAGTTGAATTTACAGTTATCGTTGTTGGTCACGTGACTTTAAAGATTTGACATAAGATTTCATATTGTACATTAATTGTTTCACATAAGTTGCAACATTATAAATAACTTCAGGATTAGTTGAATTTAGCAGATTGTAGATCGTTTGTTGATTGACATTTTTTTCCAAAATTTACTTCTACATGCAGAGAAGGCTTCACAAACTAAAAAAGTATGAGCTTCATCGTCCGTTTCGCCCGAGGAGCAGTATGAACATGTTAAATCGGTTAAAGTATGATGATCCTTTCTAAAGGATTGAATCTTAAGGGAATGAAGAGAAATTCTTAATTTACATAAACTACTTAAAAGAGACTTATTATTAAGGGCACTAATGTATTTATCTGGCCCAAATATTGATTTGCAATGGGAATAATGAGTTAAAAAAGTGGATGCGTCAAGTGATTCATACCACCTTTGTATAAAAATATCTTTTAAACGTTGCTTAAACATTGCCAGAAATAGATGTTGATCACCAACATCCTGATTAATCCAGACATACATGTAGGAAAATCCACTGACAAATAGCCTATTTCTCACACCAGCAGCCCATGAATGCTTGGCCGGTGGAGAGCAGACGACGTGTTGTGCGATGAGCTGGCTGGCGGGGAGTTTGAACTCCGGGGTGGAGACTGGGTTCTACCTGTCCAGTTCCTACGTCTGCCTATCTGCTTGAGGTCTTTGTTCTCACAATCGAACACAAAACGTCACCGTTGATAACTAGTTTATCGTAACTTAAAAAGGCTTCTTTGCCGCTGTCCCTTGCCTGTCGCATAAACGGAAATATAACTGCTGTCCTATCCAACGGGTAGGCCTATTTTCCGTTATGGCCTTGCAACAATAAAACGATTGAATTGAATTGAATTGTTAGATAAAAAACAGCCTACGGCTATCCTCCAAGTTTTAATACCGACACCAATATCGGCTCTAGGGTACCTTAATCACATTATTCAACTCTGTGTGTCGTCAAATTGTTCTTGTACGCGTTTTTTAATCCGTAAACTGAATTTTTTGTTCCAAGCGATTCACCTGTCTACCTGCACAGGTAAGTCACGTGATCCATAGACTATAAAGCGAAGAAAAGGACGACATATAAGGGCAAAAGTATTGAAATAAATAAACACTTATGGTATCGCGCAAAGGCAGCCATTTATTGCCAACTGCTTGCTAACAACACATTGTTCGCGTAATACATTTAAAATACATGTTTGATACGATTTTAGAATCAAATATTAATATATATTATATGTATATGAAAATTATGATATAAGTCATGACAAAACAAAATGGTGCTGTTTGACAACTTGTTGAGGTTCCGAGTTCGAATCCCACTCAAAGTTATTAATTGTCAAAATTAAAAATTTTACAAATCCATTTAATTTTGTTTGTTTCAGGTAATGAAAATGTTACAAGTTGTCAGCGGGACATTCCATAGAATACCCACGGGACAGAGAATCTCTATAGAATTTCGCGGGGAGTTCTGTAGAATGATCCTGTGGTGTTGCGTATGACCCTTAACGGAGGTTTACCCGAAGAAAGAATAAACCTCAACATATATATCTTTTGAGGTTTTATAAAGTTCGTTAAACATATTTTGGATTCTGTCTTTTGGTCCATTGGGTGTTTTGAACTTGATTGAAATTAAATGCTCTCTTTATAAAGACGTTTATGATTTCTTCAAAACTTATTTTCTTTACCATAAAACTCCTTTAGTAAAGTTTCATAATCAATGTACCGCACAACATCGCTAAATACTTTAATTCGCTCAAATCCATTTTATTTGAGTATTTTCGGCAGCTTATCTGTAAAGTTGTGACAAGTGCTGTAATAAACTTAGAAACAATTCTTGGTCGAGTTATAAAACCATAAACCAGCACACATTGTTACTGGCAATAAATAATAAACTCTTGAAGATGTCGATATACTCGCTGCTCTGGGAATATAATATAAGCGTGATTTTGACGAAGGCTAAATATAATGATGCTATGCTGTTACATAAGTTGCTTAAACTGTCGATCAAATTGCAAAAACAATCCGAAAATATTTGATTAAATTTGGTTATAGCTTCAGCTGCGAATAGAGAACTCTAGAGTCCCAGTGGTAATAAATAAATACATATGATGTCAACTTCTTTACGTTGAAAACAACATAAGATTGTGAAGATTACATAAAGTTCTAATCAACGGGTTAACTTTATGCGTGCTGAGGGCAAATATTTGGACCTGCTACAAAGACTCAATTTAGCAATCGTGACCGAATCGAGTTGAAGTAAGACTCCATTAACTAAAGAGGGTCTCTGGTTAACCTGAGTTGGTCAAGAGTTACCTCCCTTTTCTAATAACAACGAGTCACATAGCACACTATTTCCCAATATAAAGGACGAGAGTATATCTGAAAGTTAACGACAACTTGTCTCGGATGAAGGTGAGTGTTGTATAATGTACATGTCTATGTGTAAATCTATCGATGCTTCAATTCATCCTGTCTAGTAAAATAGACAACGTTTTTGTAAAGGGGTGGGGGGGGGGGGGTATTTTTGGGGGGGCTATCGTGTTACAATTTCAGGAACATATTCTGATACAAATACGGGCCTGACATGTCAAGGGATAGAGATATGGTTTATTTCCTCAATATACACGTCAGATCTATAACTGAGTTAGGTACTTGAATATATATACATGTATATGTAACATATTTGATAGTGATAAGTGAATGTCAATACATAAGAAAATCGGTAATCCAGTTCAGTTTTCAAATAGACTAAGTTGCCATTATATAGTTACTTTCAAATCTTCAAAGATGGCCATAGGCGATAATGTCCAATTGAGACAATTTAGTCCTAATCAGGTGAGATGTGAACCTTTATTACACACGTGACGAACGTACTAATATTGTACACCACATGTGTGCCGTATCACTTTGACATGTGCAGTAATACACAGTGTGATCTTGGGGTCCAATGACTTGATTTGAAAACGTATCACCTTCATCTAAGGTCAAGTTGAAACGGAACGTCTTTTGAATACATATAAAAAACAAAATTTCAAATGTTCACATCTCTATTTATACTTTCAGCAAGTAGTGAACTGCTTTCAAAAATTGTATATATGATAATGCAGAGTAATATATTGGTGACAACATCTTTGTTCAAAGAAGTTGTCATCCATATATTTATCTGCATTATTGTCATTCCAACTTCTAAAATGCCTCTCCAAGTTGTGTATATGATCAGTGGATTTGTTTGATCTTCTATGAACATTTCAATGTGAAGCGATTACGGGCAAATTACAATTGTTTGAAAGTCTACATCACATCGTACATTATTATTGCTATTGTCAAAATGAATGTAAAATGTTTACAAAGTGTAGCCGAAAACGTCATGAATAGCTTAAAATTCACAATTCTGCTACATCAGTTTATAAGTATCCGCGTAGCTCATACAATTACCATGATATCCATCAGCGAAAAGCAAATTATACCAAAGGATTCACTTATCAAGAAGGTATGAGATGTTGCGTTAAAGGATTGGACAACCCTATTACGTCCTGAATTTCGGGTCGTTTAAACACCGTTAGAGCGTATCGAAGCAGTATCAGCCTAGCGTTAAACATAAATTTTCCAGTAGTAAATAGAAACTCGAAAGTTCCGCGTTTCTTTTTGGGATCACTGTATGTGATAGTCTCACGGGGTCCACATACGTTTGTACTTGATACAATAATTTGTAATTCGTAAAATATTTGTAAAATAATTCCCCTTGAAACACAAATTCTCAAAGCATGACTTAGTTTCATGGTTGAATGGTTATTACACAATACGATTTTAAAATAACTATTCGCATGTTTAACAGTATACCCGCAACGCATTTCATGCTATGTAAGACATACCTACATTGTATCGACCCCTCCGAAGCCCGGTATCTATTCCCCTGAAGTACGTAGTAAATCTCAGGCGATGGTGCCTTCAATGAATGCATGCAAAGAAACCGTGAGTGTTTGAGGCTGGCTGTGTTGTTTATTTCATCGTTCTGCACGTGCTGCATGATTTCTGTATGCTACTTGTCAATTCACTGACCTATTGGAACGTTTGTTTTCAAAGGGATGTGCTTTGCTTTGAATCATGTGTTATTATCTTCGCCACGAAGTGGAAAGGGGGGGGGGGGGGGGTGGCATAGGTTGGGGCTCCGTCCTTCCATCCTAGTTTAAGTATGTCCGTTCGAGTTAAAGGGGCCAGCTTTTCTCAGAAACTGCCCAAGACAGGATAAACAAACTGATGAGTGTCTTTGAGATATAAATGCCTTGATGGAGGTCGAAATTAAGAAGCGTGTAATTATTTTTACTGAGTTATTGTCCTTGTTCTTTGTCTTTGGACTCTGTTCGAGGGTGTCTTCAAAGGGGACAAATTTTCTCGGAAACTGTTTAAGATAAGATAACCAAATTTGCTGCGTGTCTTCAATGTATCAATACCTTGATGGAGTTCGAAAATGATATTTATGCGGTAATTTATAACAGAGTTATGACCCATGAAAGAAAATGATAGGAGCTTAGATAAAAATTATTTGTGATGGATGTTAATGACCATGTCTTCTTGTTTATATAAAAATCATTTGACCTTGTGGGCCCTAATAAGGGCCCAGGGAAAATCATTTAAAGCTTTGTTCACTGTCTAATAATCTCAAGAAAGAAAAGACCAAGAAAGCTCAAATCCTGTGTACAGAGTCATTTGCTGATCTGGATTATAATCTATGAATTTGTGACTCCTAATACCCTCAACACTTATGTGTATACTTACGCCTTCGCTTATGAGGATTTTAATTTATGAAAACAATTCTAGGACTCTGTGAAATAGAAAGGCCTAGAAAACCGAGCCATAAGCTTATGAGGGTTGTAATATATGGATTTGGTGACCCTTAGAACATTCATATAATGATTTGACAGACAACCCGATGAGCTACATACCAACAAACCTTGTTATTCATGAAACTATGCTTGTTTTCGACGGATGAAAATAGTTAATAGTGAAATTATGGTTAAAATGTCGTAAGTGACTTTTACCTTATTATAAGCACACTTATAAATATGTTTTGTTCATAAAATCATATAACTTTCATGCATGTAACTAAGCAATATAACACTTCATGTCGACAAGGAAGTCGGATATCATATAACTATGATTCATTTTAGCATACAAGGCTGTTGTGTAGGATTTGCTTTAAGATTTGATAAATATCTTTTTCATCGAAAATCTCCGAATTTAAATCTTAGTTTATAAATCTTGATTCCTTAAACACATTTTGTAATAATATATTGATTTCTTATTAGATTTTAAATTTGAAGAACCGATCTTGACTTGGCTTTATTGACATGCATTGAGGTCTGTGTTATACAATACCATTTGTTTTCATCTTACCACATTTCAAATTTCAATAAAGACTTTATAGTATTGATATGAACGAATAAATGCAACGATAATTTTGTAACAGGCTACGCCCTTACTCATCTTGGGTTGTTTCATCTGTTGCCATGGATACCCAAACGGTCCACCCCTTACAGCATGTGAGGACATGACCCCAAACCATGGGGTATCTCCCAAGAGCGGCGAACCCCCTTTCAGGGTGTCAACAAATCAGAACACTTACTATAAAGGGGAACGAATTACAGGTAAAGTCTTGATCATGTTTATGATAATGATGATCATTTTCGTTTTTTCTTAATTATCATAATCATGTCTCGTGAAATATTTTTCATCATATTTCAAATTATTTGTAAACGTTGACTAAATAACTTTATGACATAAAGTATATGAAACCAAATGACAAGTTATGTCAATCTTCCCCATTGTCCAAAGGTAGGCAAGGCCACGAACAATACAGTGTTTAAGAATCAAAATTATGTGATAACAACAGTCTTGTTTAGGCATTCTGTGCTATAACTTTGAAGCGTTGAATTTAATGATAACATCAATACAAGTTTAGTTGTTACAGGATCCTATAAGGGAGGGTCTATTTTCACGCCCGCCGCTAATGGCTGAAATATTGCTCAAGAGGCGTTAAGCATTACTCACTCGCCCTCTTTCACGTTTTTCCCCAGTGGACTTTCAGGTTATTCCCCATGATGTCTTATCTGACTCATAATGTATTGATATTTTCTCATTCTAATAATTGTAGTATTATTGCGTTATGTTTATAACATCATAGTATTTGCATAACGTCCAATCATATCATATAGAGTTTTGTTCAGTAATAAAGATGAATAAATACATTCAAGTAATTAGATTAAACTATTATCTATTAAACTTCACGGTGAAATATACTTTAAAAAAAAAGAAACATCACCTAATTTACTTCAGCATAAAAAAAACTAAACATGATTTGTTAATAGGAATACAGTTTACTTATCCGAATATTGACTCTTATGATTTTACTTGTTCACACACAATATACATAATTATGCATTTTAAGAGATATTTTTTCAACAAAACTTTTGAATTTAAGATAAAACTTAAAACAATATGAATGTTTAGTAAATAATTTAAAAAAAATAAAGTGCCTTATCTAAGTTCAATTCGTTTGCATATGATATAACGTCCTAAAACACACCAACCCGTCTTTTTCGACTTCTACCTAGTTAAGAATATTTCAATCCAACATTTTTTACAAGTGTAGCCCGAAATATTTTTCATAATTTTTAAATTAAGATATTTGGCTTCTGAGAATTTGATGTAACAAAATGTTAGTTGTATCTTCCAAACATGGAATAAAACAAATTATCTATATATATATATTGTTTAGGATGGTTATGTTTCTTTTGCCGTTGAGTAAACTATGTATCATTCCTAGAAGCAGCAGTAATGAAATTGTTGCCTGGAAAATCGTTTGGTACACACACTTAAAGTGTTGTTCAGTATGTTAAATCAAGGACTTTTATGAGCTATTAAAATCCTTGATTAAAGTTAGGTTACCTTTCAGTGACACTGGAGTCTGTGAGTGGTGTGGAATTCATGGGTTTCTTTCTCCAAGCACGCTGGACCAACTCCACCAGATCTAGAGCTATAGGTCGCTTCTATATCGGCCAGGAACCAGACATTAAACATCTTACGTGCGGGGCGGGATATAATGTAAGTACTTACATTTAAAGTGTTTGGATATGACGCTTTTAAGTTATTTTGTCACATTATGTTGTAGACAGTTCAATGTTGACATGTAGGTGGCTCCATTTTTAACAAGTCTTAATCCCTTCTATTTGTAGGATATCCATTATTGGCTGCCTGTCTTATTAAAGTCCCTTGGTCAGACTTGCATATCAAGCTAAGCCTTCCGAAAAATTGTGGCACAGGAGCACATAGTCGGGTAGAAAAATCTTTCAGGAAATTTTTGATACCAAAATCAGATTATTTGATAAATGAGAAAGTACCTAACTTGAATTTTGAAGTACACCACCCTCAAAAACTTTCCGTAGCCTTAAACGACCCCACAATCAGTGACATCACTGTTTCATGCGTAGGATTCACCTCACTTCCTGTTTATCGAAACCATGGCCATGCAGGTTCACTGAGTGTATTACGCTGCGCTCCGACTGGCTACAGACACTTAAGTACAAATTTCAAACACCTGCATTATTTGAATTACTTGCTGTCGTATCACCAATTTAACAGAAAACATGAAATGGTAATTTTGACTAAACGACCAATATAATGATTACACCCGATCGTTAATATTTCAATTATTTTCTTAGAAAGTAGTTTGGGTTATGAACTAACCAAAATAAGGATAGTAGAATTCATACAAATAAAGAAAAATTCTGTTCAAGGCGGCTATTGTGTACTATGCAATATATGTCACTGTTGGGCCCATGTCTTAAATGTTGTTTCTTAAATGATCTTAACTCTTGGGGTACACAAAATTTCCTTTGGGAAATAAAGAACTATCTTATCTTATCTCAAAGTCAATGCCTCGAAATTGAAGGCGTTCAGATGATAGCGAAGAAGCATCGAAACGTTTATTGAGGATGGCTCAAACATGGTTTGAAAATATGTCATAGGTTAAAACGCTAAATTGAAAGCAGTTTGAATACAACATGTTTATACTTTGTGTAATACAATGTCAGTGCTCATGATCAAACGATCATTTTAGAGAATTTCATACAAACTACTTGACATGGATGTCATATCGTTCAACTGATGATAATTTACATGTACAGCGGGCGGCCATACACTACGTCCGAATTTTTTACGCTGCGTTGACGCGTGCGATTTGATGGTATACACTAGGTCAGTTTCGCATGCGATTTACATGCGATGCGATGCGATGCGTTAAAAGTAATATGTGTGTATGTGTGTATGTATCTATGTATCTATGTATCTATGTATGTATGTATGCGTGTGTGTGTGTGTGTTTAAATATTAATTTTTTTTATAATCAATTTACTACATGAATTTCATCTGGAAGCATTCAATGATAAATGTTCAAATCAATTGGTTTTATATTCTTGTGAATAACGCATTTAAACACATAAACACATGCAATACTATACCTACCCGACTGACTGTTTGTTCCACGTGGTGGGGAAATACCTTTTCCGATGATGAAAATATGACGTCACACAGGGAATTCCATTGCGAATTCGCAAAAAAATAGAACAGGTTCTATTTTATTCGCAACGCAACGCAACGCATTGGAAAAACGGACGTAGTGTATGCCGGCTCATTGAAAACAACGTGTTGCGTTCTAATGCGATTTTTTTTAACGCATCGCATTGAAAAAACGGACGTAGTGTAAACCCCGCCTAAACCCCGCCTATTATTACGTACAAGTGACGTCATTCCCATTGACTTACATGTTAATTAGCTATTGCAAGAATAATTATTATAAATTTTTTTGAAATCTATTTACTGTAATATTTTGCAGGCAGCTTGGAAATCATCTCAGCTACAGACACATAATTTCGATTTACTTTTTTGATTATTATTAAGAAAACTGCATCTCATCTAAAAGCACTATGCAAAACACCCGCTACGTTTAGCATGGCTGTCAATGGGATTTCGAATCGCAGGTTGTACATGCGATACGTCCGTTTTTTCAATGCGATGCGTTAAAAAAAATCGCATAAGAACGCAACACGTTGTTTTCAATGAGCCGGCATACACTACGTCCGTTTTTCCAATGCGTTGCGTTGCGTTGCGAATAAAATAGAACCTGTTCTATTTTTTTGCGAATTCGCAATGGAATTCCCTGTGTGACGTCATATTTTCATCATCGGAAAAGGTATTTCCCCACCACGTGGAACAAACAGTCAGTCGGGTAGGTATAGTATTGCATGTGTTTATGTGTTTAAATGCGTTATTCACAAGAATATAAAACCAATTGATTTGAACATTTATCATTGAATGCTTTCAGATGAAATTCATGTAGTAAATTGATTATAAATTTGATATTATTACATACATACATACATACATACATACATACATACATACATACATACATACATACATACATACATACATACATACATACATACATACATACATACATACATACATTACATACATACATAGATACATACACACATATTACTTTTAACGCATCGCATCGCATCGCATGTAAATCGCATGCGAAACGGATCTAGTGTATACCATCAAATCGCACGCGTCAACGCAGCGTAAAAAATTCGGACGTAGTGTAAATCAAGTGTCATTCGATAACCAATTAACGGATAGGGGAAATGTAATTATGTATAAATAGCTGAGTTAATTTCCATGATGTCTGCAAAATATGACAGCAATCCGATCATTTCCAAATTTATAATAATTATTCTCCAAATTGTTATTTAACATGTAAGTCTTTGGGAATGACGTCACTTGTACGTAATAAAATGGCCGCCCGCTGTATGTATAATCTATTTCCAGAACGCACTCTCACACCATCAAAGACTTGAGAAGCAAAACATCACGTTCAGCTGGTCCAACATCGAAGGGTTTGATGTATATTTCACGTACGTATGACATCATATAGTGTGCTTTGTCAAATCTCTGATTCAAAATGTTTTACTAACATGAAGATTCTTGAGTTCATAAGGTAAAAGTTTTGCAAAAAAACTCACATGCTCATGTTGTGTGACATAAAGTGATTGTTCTGTGATAATTAAGTTACCCACAAACCGTTTGCGTTAATAATGTGCCTCTTACAACTTTGTACCAAGAATCTAACGTGTACGTATTTTGCGTTGTTGTTCTTAAAGGGGCAGAAGCACGTTTTTTTAAACTGATAACTGCACGATAATGCTAAATGTATAATTTTGATAGTGTCCAAAATCTCAAAACAAAAATCAATCATCTACAGTCAAAGGACAAAGTATAAAGATTCACTTAAAATCCATTGGCGGCCATTTTGTGTGAACACCTTTAATTCAGTTTGTGTAAGAAAAAGGAATCGCATGGCTAAACTTGACATTATATGTTTGAATTATTACTGCTTCATTGAGTTTAAATACATTGTCTTTTAATTAGAACCATTAATTTTCATTTTCTTGACATCGCCTTATTATATCCCCGTAACGTGATACAGCCCCTTAAACTTGGGAGTAATGCTTCTTAAAACATGAATTTGAGTATCAAGTCCTTAATTATAACTTCATATCGTATATATATTTCCTAAATTATTTTATCATGCTGCCTTTACATGTTTACACACTCGATAACGTCATGCTTCTTTGACAATCTTCTCCTAACATCAAGATGGTATTCCATGCAAGGATTGATAAGTACTTTGTTTACCTATGAAATATTTATATCGATACGTTTTTTCATAAATTAACCCCAGTTAATATGGTTTAATTGATCGAAGTGACATAAAAGGTCCCGTGTGCCTATCCCGACCCGGCTGTACATGTGACCTCAACTCCGCGTGGTAGTCAGGCAGGACAGACGATACAAGATGCAAGGATTAATACAGTACTTTGTTAACATATGAAATATTGATTTCGATACGTTTTTGTTGTTAGTTATTATGAAACCTTGTGTATATGACTAGAATATTAGAGTGTAAATAGGGGTAAATTTTTAGTTGATTCATTCTCCATTGGGAAAGGATAACGCACGTTCAGTCAAAAAACACAACAAAAGAGAAGTGAAGTCATTCATCGGCGCTACGAGTGTGAAAAAAGCCTTGCTGTACTATCACAAGGAATTGATATTGCTAAATATTTTAAATCTTTAGATATTCTAGCCATGGATTTAGTTTATTTTCAATTAAAAGTAAGGTAAAGTGTCTATTGTGACGTTTTCTCAAACTAACAAGACCAAGGACCGCAAGTCGATAGGACAGTGTCTTTAAATGTTTCAATACTTACATAGATTTTGTTTCATCTTACATCATATTTTATCTGAAATATGCCGTCATCTATTGAATTTTACGTCCTTGTAGTAATTTCTGATTATTTGTGTTTGTTTCTAGGGCAACCATAGTTGAACACAAAAACGAATCATGGACTGATATCCGGAGCGACCTGGTGAAAGAAGTCGACACGCCTACAACATTGCTGCCGTCCGCTACCGGTACCACTGCACAAACTAGTCGGGGTTCGAGTCTCGCCTGGCACCATTGTGGTTTCATTGGATTGTTTCTGTCATTTGTGAAAGCGATCCTATAACGAAGATTTCCTTGATTCCAATTTTGACAATATTCCTTTGTTAACTTATCGAATGACCTTAGCATGATTTCACTGACCTGTAAGTGATTTATTTTGGATATTAGTTACTTGTAAATTTATTGTTTCTTAAATCGTTACCTGCATCGTTTTACGTGTAACGTTGTTACAGTATTCGAGATAATGTGTTTCAATTATCAAGTTCTTTAAACGACTTTAACAATTAACATTTCAATGCATTTCTGATTTATCTGAAATTTTTGTGTGAAAGAGCATGTACGGCTTTGCTTTGTATGGAAGCGCATTGCTGCCAGCAGTGGGAAAAATATTACTTAACGTCTAATTAGATGATAGTTTCATCTAATTAGACGATAGTTTCATCTAATTAGACGATAGTTTCATCTAATTAGACGATAGTTTCATCTAATTAGACGATAGTTTCATCTGATTAGACAATAGTTTTATCTAATTAGATGATAGTATCAACGTCTAATTAGATGAAAGTATGATCTAATTAGATGATAGTTTCGTCTAATTAGATGATAGTTTCGTCTAATTAGATGATAGTTTCGTCTAATTAGATGATAGTTTCGTCTAATTAGATGATAGTTTCGTCTAATTAGATGATACTTTCGTCTAATTAGATGATACTTTCGTCTAATTAGATGATACTTTCGTCTAATTAGATGATACTTTCGTCTAATTAGATGATACTTTCATCTAATTAGATGATACTTTCATCTAATTAGATGATACTTTCATCTAATTGATAGTTTCGTCTAATTAGATGACACTTTCGTCTAATTAGATGATACTTTCATCTAATTAGATGATACTTTCATCTAATTAGATGATACTTTCATCTAATTAGATGATACTTTCATCTAATTAGATGATACTTTCATCTAATTAGATGATACTTTCATCTAATTAGATGATACTTTCAAAGCGAGTGTATGACCCTTGTGCATTAATGACTTGATTGACCCTCCTCGACATGGCACGTATCAGTTTCTGTTTGACTTGTATAGGAATGTGCTGTCATTCCTGATGCACTGCTGCATCCAACTCTGCCACGGTTTGAACAGGAGGGTGTTTTCTATATATATACGGCTATATACCAAGAATATCCCATAGATGTTCTACCGGGTTCAAGTCGGGACTGTAAGCAGGCCACGGTAGCATTGTTATGGCTTCCCATTGTAGAATCTGTGTTACCACTCTGACTCTGTGGGGTCTAGCATTGTCATCCATGTAAACTGGTCATGTACGAAGAGGGTTGTTGTTGAAATATGGAATTACCACAGGGAGAAGGATGTTATCTCGATATTTCATAGCATTGAGTTTACCTTGAACTGTAACAAGGTCGAGTTAACACAACCCTATATCATCACAAAGTCACCACCACTCTGATAGGTTGGTTGGACATATTCACATGTTTGAGGGGTCTACGTGCCCTATTAACCTGCCGTTTGAAGGCGATTTCTAACGGTTGATATGGAAACCCTCCTGTTGGTAATCGAGTTATCCCTCAGTACTGGGGCACTTATGAAGAGGAGGTGTCTAACGTTCTGAATCAGTGTTCTGTTTTCACGTACAGAGGTAACTGTCGGACGTCCAGATCACGGTCTTTCATGTCATTGGTTTGGACATGTTATTCCTAAACGTGTCATAACACTGTGGTAATACTCTGCAGGACATTCACGCATACCAATTATTCGTCATGTTTTCCCTATTGATAATCTATGACTTGCGATAACTGAATCTCAAACTCATATGCGATCATTTGTTCGAGATAACAGCCATAAAAAATCTTCCATATCATAACATCCTTCTCCCTGTGGTAATTCCATATTTCAACAACAACCCTCTTCGTACATGACCAGTTTACATGGATGACAATGCTAGACCCCACAGAGTCAGAGTGGTAACACAGATTCTACAATGGGAAGCCATAACAATGCTACCGTGGCCTGCTTACAGTCCCGACTTGAATCCGGTAGAACATCTATGGGATATTCTTGGTATATAGCCGTATATATATAGAAAACACCCTCCTGTTCAAACCGTGGCAGAGTTGGATGCAGCAGTGCATCAGGAATGACAGCACATTCCTATACAAGTCAAACAGAAACTGATACGTGCCATGTCAAGGAGTGTCAATCAAGTCATCAATGCACAAGGGTCATACACTCGCTTTGAAAGTATCATCTAATTAGATGATAGTATCATCTAATAAGATGAAAGTATCATCTAATTAGATGAAAGTATCATCTAATTAGATGAAAGTATCATCTAATTAGATGAAAGTATCATCTAATTAGACGAAAGTATCATTTAATTAGACGAAACTATTATCTAATTAGACGAAACTATTATCTAATTAGACGAAACTATCATCTAATTAGACGAAACTATCATCTAATTAGACGAAACTATCATCTAATTAGACGAAACTATCATCTAATTAGACGAAACTATCATCTAATTAGATCATACTTTCATCTAATTAGACGTTGATACTATCATCTAATTAGATAAAACTATTGTCTAATTAGATGAAACTATCGTCTAATTAGATGAAACTATCGTCTAATTAGATGAAACTATCGTCTAATTAGATGAAACTATCGTCTAATTAGATGAAACTATCATCTAATTAGACGTTAAGTAATATTTTTCCCACTGCTGGCAGCAATGCGCTTCCATAGCTTTGTATTAAGTAAATGCAAATTCTAGTGCAATGCATATTGTCTATCTCCGACTTGTGTAGCCTATCTGAATGAAAAAGCACAACTTTGAAGGAAACGTTAAACAAACTGTTACGAGTTAGATTATATTATACATGTATTCATTTACGCTTTCCTAAAACCATCTCATTTCAAAATCAATGCCTAGTACTTGATTAAGATATGTTTTTATTCAAAATGCATTACTATATTTTTGATGAACGTTTTGATAATTCTTGTAGTTACGTGATTGGTGAAATCGTATACAATAATTGAATAATATATATGGTAGTTTGAATTGCCTAACATGATAACACTTCGATGCTTGTATTCAATCTCTCCCCACAGAGGCAACTCAGTCACACCTGCTAATTCAGGTATGACTGAGGTGCCTCTGTGGGGAGAGAATGGTAATATGTATTAACAAGTTCTTAATTATTAATAAATCTGAAAGTCCATTTTATACCATAATTTTGCAATTGTTTGCCAAAATTGTTTGTATTTTTTTATGAATTCTAAATCATCATCATTGAATACAGAACGAGTCAAATATGTTGTGTTATGTTTTGACACTGAAAGGGCCCCAGATGACATTTCAAAGATCGACAACAATTTCTTACCGTAATGTTTTCTTATGAACAACTTTCAAATTGATTTAATAAGTGGACTGCTGTATTATTTTTTAGATATCCACATTGTATATTAATAAGATATACCAATAGGGTTATTTTTAGGTATTTAGGTATAATAGGTATAGGTAATACTATATATCCTATTATCATATATCTGTCAATAATATGTGATAGAGGTAAGGACACAGCACCAATATTGCCGCCCGGTCCGCAAATCCATATCAATATCAGCCCTGGGGGACTTTTGGTTAGAGTTATCTCCCTTTGTAGACTAATGTCATTGGCAGCATGGATAGTGAATCGTACGTTTACTTGATCATTGTTGTTGACGCTTTTAACTGTAAACAGATCAAATGATAAAATACTCCAGTAATTTGAGTAGGTGGAGCTGCTCACAGTTTCTTTCTCAAACTTAACTTTTAAAAGCATGATCGTTTTCTTATACGTTTAACTATACCATTCTCTCCCCACAGAGGCAACTCAGTCATACCTGAATTAACCTCTGTTCTATTACGCCTAGATCCTGGGGTTCCGGCAGATTGCCCTAGCGGCAAAAAGTTGTAACTTGAGATATCTCCCTTATCTGCAGCCAATGAAAACACCTTTTGGATATCAACGACTTGGGGAATTCTCAACGGTCGTACAGTGACTTTCGAAAGTATCATGCCTTCAGGTTTATTTTTCATTAACAGTGTGAGAGATAAATATTTGAAAATCAGATATGGATAGGGTTTTTCATTTAAAACATACTGTTTTATAATTGTGTAAATTGTTCTTTGTTTTATGATAAATTTTATTTTAATAATCTACCAAATAAAAACTAATGAGAAGATAAAAAAGCGATGTTTTGTAGAAGGAAGAGTTATCTCCCCTGAATGCCGAATCACCGGGAATAGCCGGGAGTAGCCGAGGTTTTGCGAATGACCCCTTTTGAAACGGCGTCGCTGATTGCACAACTAACTTCGATTGCCTCCAATCAGATTTTTACCTTTCTATCCCGTGAAGTAGCCGTAATAGAACAGAGGCTAATTCAGGTATGACTGAGTTGCCTCTGTGGGGAGAGAATGAACTATACGCGCACGTGTCTGCTTCCAATTTTTAAATTCCGTATTCTTTCTGAAAATACATTTTTATGCTTAGAGAAAAACGTTTGATATATGATAAAATGTTTACCAAATATCATTTTTCATTTCATACCACGTATCAGCCCTCGACCCATATAATTTTTACCATATCAGATATTTGTGTCTCAGACTGATATGACGTATAATATAAAAAATGACATGGTATATAACCTCTAAGTATATGTTTTTGGTACTGAGGTACATAAATTTGTTTTCAAGCCGTTTGATTTATTAATCTGGATTGATCACTATTCTTTAAATGTGCATTATAGTTATGTATGATTATTTTACTTAAAATAATGAAATTTAAACATCAGTAGCATCAATCACGAACTTTCAAATACAACTTATAGGATATGTCATGAAACGTATACTATCTTTGGCAATACAAATACTATCCTACTAAATACCACACAGGGAAGTGTATCATTAATAAGGAAAATATGTTATCTATACAAAAAAGTTAATTCCTGTACAGGCAATCGAAATCAATTCAAGCTTTTTATGTAATGTTGATTATCATTAATGGCGAAGCCGCTTGTGCAATATCGGCTATTCCCCCAAACTGCGACAGTCCTTTAGAGTTAATATTTTTCGTAGCGTATCTTGGGTAAAGTTCAAATATTTATAACAATAGTCCACTTATAATGCGCACATATATCCATCTGCTACGCAGTTGCTCAAACCGCTACATATTATTACCCTGTCGCTGAATTGTACCATCGGTGCTGCCGAGAGCGCAGAGAATCTACGTACATCCGATTTCAGGTACCCATGGTATAGCTGGATGGACTGAGTGCGATGTGAATAAAGTGCCTTGCCCAGGGACACAACACACTATGAAACCAAGGTCACAAGTCTTTGGTGTCTCCACCGGGATTCGAACCCGGGTCTCTGGCGTGAGGCCGGCACGCTAACCACTACGTACGCCACTGTGCTCCACTTAGTCATGATGAAGTGACGTCACAAGCAATGATATAAAAGACATACCCCTTGTTCTCGCTTTATTTGTGTTATTGCAAACGACGTTATATATGAACCTGCTTTATTTCATGCCGTCTCGTCGCTATTCATAAATTATATTTTATCTTATTGTCAAGTGTAGAAATATTTAAAAGATATATCCGACCTGAAGTTATTAAAAAGGCTCAACAGATTGGCATGGACTAGAGTTAGCTTGAAAAAGACGTTTTATTTCTAGATAGGATTACAAGTTCTACAAAAACATCATGTAAAAACGAAATGAAAACAGTGTCACAGAATTCGTCAAATGAAGATTGTCAAAATGAACAGTGCATTTTCCCACAAAAAGTGTGGATTTACTGGGAGTAAGCATACAACAAAGCCTTTAAAAAACTCAAGAAAATATACAAAATCTTATAAGAAGCGTATGGGAACGTGTGTTTTGTATATCATAAAGGGACTATATCATAAACAACTGATTGAAATATATCTTGTTCATTCATTATCCAACCGAGAAAAATCTTTTCCAGATATTTACAGCATGTGTCTTACAACAATATACAACACAAGACGAACAGGGATATGTACAAGAGAAGTAAGTTCAAGTTTAGTTTGAGAGATTTAAAGGGGATCAACAACCTGGCTCGTGAAACCTCATTGACAATCGTTAACAAGAGCACCCAGACGGGTAAGGGGGGTCACATGACACAAACTTGGTACCGGCTGCCAGCTGTAAGCGGTTCGCAACCAAACGATTTCGTCCCTACCGAGTATTTACGACTCTTTCGGGGCCCTGCTAATAAAACACTGGAAGTTAAAAATTCAGCTTGCAGACCCCCTTTAAAACAGTAGTAAAATTGAAAACGTCAATGACGTGGTTTCCTGAACTAGCTCATACAACAATAATTTCACGAAATATTGGTTATCGTCGAAAGTGAGACACACACCAGTTTACGATTCGCACAGACACGCTTTTTGCCGTGGCATTATTATGTCTTATAATATCTCAAAATCCGAACAATAATTTGTAAACATTTATATATAACATGTAGTGTTCTGTTCAAAATGTATCTACTTTGGGATTAAGGAATGTCCATATCATTTCCCCTGGGGCTAAAGACGCAATGTTGTTCTGCAATATATTTTCAATTTGTCAAATCCATCGTAGTTTTTGTGAGTGTCTTCCAGGCTCTATATTATATGTTCAAATCACTGCTTACATTTTGTTGTCATACGTATTATCAGTTTCATTGTCAGTTTTCTTCTTGTGATGTCTACCGTGGATCATATCTTTTGAACAATCGGCTGAGCAATCGCCTGTGTTTTCTGTACATTCCGTACGCGTTCCAAAACGTTGATCACCTAGTTCAGCATCACGTGGTTTGCTTGAGTCACTTGGTTCATTATCAAAATGTGTCCTGACATCACCTTTGTCTTCATCTAACGATGCCTTGGTATCACCTTGGTATTCATCTAATGGTGTCTTGGTATCAGCTTGGTATTCATCTAATGGTGTCTTGGTATCAGATTGGTATTCATCTAATGGGGTCTTGGTATCAGCTTGGTCTTCATCTAATGGGGTCTTGGTATCAGATTGGTATTCATCTAATGGGGTCTTGGTATCAGCTTGGTATTCATCTAATGACATCTTGGTATCACCTGGGTTATCATCTAATGACATCTTGGTATCACCTGGGTTATCATCTAATGATGTCTTGGTATCACTTGGGTTATCATCTAATGATGTCTTGGTATCACTTGGGTTATCATCTAATGATGTCTTGGTATCACTTGGGTTATCATCTAATGGTGGTGTGGTGTCACGTTTGTAATTCTCAAATTTCGTCTTCACATCACTTGGCAGATTATCTAAAGCTATCTTGACATCACTCTGGTCATCTTCAAAAGATCTTTCGGCATCCTTTTGGTCATCATTTAGAATTGTCCTGACATCACCTTGGATATCATCACAAGGTTTTATGTCATCGGTTTGGTCATCATCAAAAGCTGTGCTAACATCTCTTGAATTATCATCCAAGGGTATCTTGACATCACTAGGGTTATCCTCCAAGGGTATCTTGACATCACTAGGGTTATCCTCCAAGGGTATCTTGACATCACTAGGGTTATCAGCTACAAGCGTGGTCGCATCGTCATACAAGGCGAACTTGTTACCATCCAAGGACACCGGTTCATAGAAGGCTGGTTTCTGTTGTCGTTTTGGTTTAGAATAAGTTACCTTGGGTTCCAGCTTTGTGTCGTAATCCTCGTACACTGTCGTGGTGTTGACTTTTGGGTCCTTTCCTTTATTTGTTGAAGTTCTTATTTCGATATTTGAGAAAATTTCTTTAGATTCATCTTCAAGTTCATAAAAGTTCCCAAGATCTTGATCAGGTGTTTTAGAGGATTTATTTACGCCTTTTAGAACATTTGATTTCATCAAGTGAAGATCATAATACCCCTTTGGTTCCAGCTTTAGTCTTGACTGGTTGTCCAAGTCGCAGTAGTTTGGCCACGCCTCCTCGTATATTACTTCTTTAAAACAAGAAAAAAAGGAAGCGAAAAGCTATAGTTGGCTATGTAACTTCGTTAGAGGTTAAAGGGGTTGGTTTGAGGAGGAAATATTGGAGCGAACATTACAAGTCCAAGATACACAAAGAAAGATTAGATAATTTGTCCACAAACAGCTCTCAATACTTTATATTTCAAACATTTGACGTTTATCTATGTTTTCTTTTCAATATAAAAATCTCATGAGATATACTCTAGTGATAGATATGTTTAAAAAAGTTTAGGTAGACCAAGTTAACATGATGTTTTTTCTAACCTGTTTCCGGTGTCGGGGGTATATCAATTGGAGGCTTGCAGCGTGGGCTGAAATATGAAATAAATTTTTTTGAATTTTCTGTTATATGATCTGAATTGAGTGCTCTGTCTTTTCAAAATGGAATGTGCTTACAGTTTAAAGATAATAAATATGTTCATTTTCTACTGCATAGTAAAACTGTTTTCTTCGAAAAACAAATAATAAGAATATTTTTGTAACAATTCGTAAAATGGAGGAAACATGAACTTTAGAATTTTTATATTCAAGAACTTTACGTCTTCGTTTTCTCTTTCTTGTCTTTGTCTTTCTTCTTCTTCTTCACTGTGGGTTTTGAATATGAATTTTCAGTAAGCTCGTAAAAGTGGTTATCGTCCGAAGGTTGCATTGGATTTGGCTTTTTCTTGTTTCTTTTGTTTTCTCCGGACGATGACAAATCATAGTATCCATTCGGATCCTGTGGTACTCTGGATCCGCTCTCAAGATCTGAGTACGACATGTTCGGTCCAGCTTCGTCATACGTCACGTCTGGGAATACAGATACATTGTATTGAGATAAGAAACAAAATAGGTAATCATCCTTAGGATACTTTATTTGGAGGAAAATATGCACGTAATAAAATTCAAATTGAAAGCCGTTTTTGTCGCGCACAACCATATTTTCTTTGTTTCTCCAAGTCAGGCATTAGTTTTTGCCGAAGTTGATATCGATCGGACGCAATGAGGGTAAAAAATTGCGTAAAACCTACACACATAACGACGATGTCAACGAAAGGGTGCTATAGCACTTTTGCAGGCGGTAGGCCTACTGTTCTTTTTATTTTGAATTAAGTATTTTTTGTTGATTAAATCATGTAAAAATTTCGACGAAAGATTTTTCTACCTTCTATTCTCAATAGCTAAATTTCACTAAGAACCGCATGCAAGTATGATAATGAGGCTTTAAACAAACCTCCATTTGTATATTATTGGGAGGTGTCCAGTTGGACAGTTGTCAGGCGTATTAATTTGTCAACGACTGAGATCCTTTATCCACTAATTCGTCTCATTGAACTGAAAATGTTTGTGTCATTTAAATTTCACTGAAATCTTACCTGGTGCCACGGGCATTTCATAGTTTGATGTATCCTTGAATCTGAAGAACACATGGTACAGAGGATAGTGTTATTTTTCACATCGGCAACAATTGAAGCCATAATCATTATAAAATGTAATTTTTACACTTGATTTAAGAAGGCATTTACAAAAATGGAAATTAAAGAATTTAATCGGTAGAAACTAACTATAGATAAATTGTCATCTTCCGCTTCTCCGGTGCCAAACGTGAGGAAGTGATACTAATACGTATTATAATGAATTGTGATTCATGTAAATAGATATTTTCACTGGGCACACACAACTCAAAGAGACCGATATAAATGCCCAGATCACTGGTATAAAGATATTTAGGAAATCTCTTCCTACCTTTCTTTTTTGCGTGGTTTTGGTGATTTTATTCCTGTAAGTAAATAACAATTGATAACTGAAAATATATAATATCAACATATCTACGTAGGATGAATTGCTACTTTGCTTCTTCAACACTGAAGATGTATATTATCTTCGTTCGTTATAATTAAGAAAATGTATGTTTAGCTTCTTGTCCAGCCATATACATGTTTTGTAAACAATAGTTAGTGGATATTATCTACAACCTTAACATGAAATGTCTTATAATATCTCTTTTTAATAGTAAAAGAGATTATGAAGGAAATCGTGAATATATTCAATTAGATACAGATAAAGTAGATAATGTTACATATCCATCTTTATTGTAGATAGCATGAAGTCTTAAATTTAACTAATTCTTAAAAGACGATAACAAGAAATAGCCAGTCCCCACTAAATAAGTTTCATGAAATGTTTAACACTTCTAATCATATCATTTTCCTTCTTTCTAGATTGTCCTACATAGTTTTATATTCTTTCTACGTATTCACGAACAGAAGAAGTTTTTGGTAAATTACAGTGAAGATTGAAAATAATGCAATGATCCATAAATGCGAACATAAGTAATAAAAATATATCAGTCTGACTAAAATCGACTGTGATTCGAGGAAAACAGGTGTAACAATATGAACTCTAGTGGGGTTCGAACCACACCCAGCCCGGAGACGGAGAGTATATATATACAGGCTGGTTCGAGCCTCGACAGAGACAATATTTTTGCTATTTTATTCCTCGGAGCAAGGTCGATTCTAATCAGACTGAAAAATGTATTTTATATTCATTCTACATAGTCACAAACAGAAGATGTGATTGGTAGATTACAATGTAGAAGTAATTGAAGTTTAAATATAATGCGGTCATACGTAAGTGCGAAAATTATTCATGAAAATGTGTCTCTACCTAAGAGAAGCTTGCCGACCCTTCTCCTGAACATAATCACCAGGAGGATATGAAGAAGGTACACACACATAAGAACACCGATTCCGATTGCTATCCCGCCCTGAAAGGTTAACCTAGATCCTGAAACATTCCGGACAATTATATTAATAAAATTGTAATCAATTAAAGGTAAGATCAATGTTTGTGCTACTATGGCGGAAAAATATGAACTTCTATGCATATCATATTGATAAAAGTCTTAACTAGAAAACCATATGGATTTTTAATAAAGTTCTTCAATTCAACATGACACAAATACCTAGTCGAAAATTGGCAAACTGACGATAAAGTGATGATGCAAGAGATAGGATGTTATATCGAGGCAAAGAACACCATATAGAACTATTTTTACAAAAAGAAATAAAGAAAGTAAAAATGAAATAAGCTTTAGGGTGTTAGAAATTAAAGTACACATCGTTTCAGAAAACAATATGACTTGTGATTGATAAAAGAAGGGTTGGATTTTAAACCTGAAAGGCACTGGCAATTGTCGACTTCTGATGTTAATTCTGATGTTGGTGCTTCTGAAACTCAATATAGATTATTGAAACCACTGATGTAGAAAATACGATTTTTAAGATTACATAAGTTACATACGTTTGTGGCAGTCTGATTAAAATCGACTGTGATTCGAGGAAAAAAAGTAAAAAATATTATCTCTAGCGGGGTTCGAACCTCACCCAGCCTGGCTTTCCTCTCATTCACAGTCACGAGGATGTGATTGGATAGCTTACGACTGGGTCTGTCTGCGCTAAACTGGTTATAGCAACACGCGATAGAGGTGGGTGCATTCAGACCGAGACGGAGAGGATATCCCGAATGGTTCGAGCCCCGATAGAGACAATATTTTTAATATTGTTTTCCTCGGAGCACGGTCGATTTTAATCAGACTGACGTTTGTGGGTGCGTCGACGTCGAATCAAAACTGACGGAAAGTGAAAGTGCAAAGTACAAGGTTGATTTTTTTCACACTACGTTACGCATATTATCATAATTCTAATAAATCGAGAAAGACTTGGTCATTCAAAAGATTCCAATGCAACTTGCAATTGGTGAAACGTAGGTACAGTATTTCAACATTGAACATTTACATTTTACGACGATTTCGATCAACGGTGTTATAATATGTTATATTCAATAAAACCGACTTTACGCCCTTACAGAAAGGTCAACAAAGGTATTATTACCCACGTGGTACTTCGTAAAGGGGTTTCATAACAATTTGTTATGACACATATGGGTCATAACACCTCAAAGTGATTTGATTGGCTTGCGGTGAACTTTGACATTGTCCGGACTACTTTATTCATTCATAAAACGAACGTGTTTTCATTCACAAATTCGAATGGAACTGAGTGAGTCTGAGTCATTCTTCAAACTTTCAGTTTATTTTTTTAATCTTCCTTACCGAATTGTGAAGGAATAAATCGGAGGACAAAAGAATTACAATAAAACATATTACTGATATCTCAAGGCTCATATAAACACAAAAGGGTTTAAATTCAGCACAATTTGATCACCGAATTTCATTTTTTTGATCCATGTCGCTCCAAAATGACATAGACAGTCATTGCTTGTCATCTATAGAATATAAAGACAACTGAATATTCTTTAGACAACATCTCTTCAAAACAAAACGCGTTTGAACAATGATAAGCATCTTAAACTTACTTTGAAGGCGGTTGTTGTTTACACATTTTAACGAAAGGATACAGGCAAATGGCGGCCGCCATGACATGCCGTTGATCAAAGAAAGAAAACTCTGACTGTTCTCGCGCAGTGAGATTTTATTTTCACGTACGTTTCGTTCATGACAAAAGTGCTTATTACTTACATTTCACCAGACACTATGAATTAACGTAGGGTAGAATTTAGAAATGTGAATATTTAACGTCGTAATAGTATAAGAATTGAGGCTGTGACGTGGTTTGATATTCATCCGCTGTTTCGTCTCTTTATAGGCATAATAAAAAGTTGTTTAAAAAGCAATAAATCGTCTGAAATGCAAGTTGGTAATAAATAGGATACATAACTCGTTCCCCTTTCATATCAAGTTTATGTCCCTCGTGAAATAATTTTGGTTTGTCACTCGCCAAGGCTCGTGACAAAGCAAAATTATTTCACTAGGGACATAAACTTGATATGAAAGGGGAAGCTCGTTAGATATCCTTTAAATCTGACACACCAAAAACTCTTTTATCAGATATAGCCATCTTTACTTTCTCATGTCTCATAGCCCACCTGTACTAGCGATGACCGTTGGCACAGATGTTAAGGAAGTTGTTGTTGTTGTTTCCGATTCTGTGGTATTTGCTGAAACAAAACAAAATGTCTTGATCAAATAATATCTTCAAAATGTCTAAAGGAGTGACGTGAAATCACATTTTAAAGTAATTCTTTCATCATTCTTGAATGTCAACTTGGGATTGAAGCAGTAATTGTGACTGTGAGCAAAACATTCTGTGTAAAATATTTCATTTATGACTCATTCGAAGGCTGTGGTGATATTTTGAATTTGTTTCAAGTTTTGAATTGATACATTCGGTTTATTGTCATGGTCCTTAACATCGAAAGAATATACACTCCCAAACCTGACTGATTGTTGATCTCTTGATTACCAATGTTCTTAACTCGAAAGAAAATGTTTACAAGCGAAATTAAAATGTGAGTGGTCTGCAGTGTTAAACGTGAGTGTCTGTGTCTGTATCGTGGAATATTTGTCGAATCGACATTCGTAAAATACTGGCAAATAGAATTCAAAACAATCGTGAGCCTTGGCAGGTCAATTCGTCAATGTGTTGCAGGATATCGTCAATGAATCGGGAAGCATCGTGGGGAATCGTCATTGTCGTACGTTAAGTGTGATCAAGTCGTGATGTTATCAAGGAAATGTCATTCACACGCTCCCTCATTTTGTTTTATAAGACTGATCACAATTCACCAAGACATACTTTCGTGGGGACCGTCTCAACCATACATATTTTAGTGTCTCATAGGTCACTTTTGGCCGGACACTTTTAAAGTGTGTGACACTTAAATGAAATAAAATAATCTTCTTCTTCTTCTTCATATTTTAAGTATTCCTCAAAATTAAGACAATTTCTAATTGAGAACGCGTTTACCCCGACTCGCTCTCTACAGAAAAGGTAAAATGGCAATGCCATTTCAAGTCAACATTACTTGTTCATGACTGTTGATAATAAATATGACAAGAACAAAGACAAGACCTTCCCTGAACTTCAACTGAACCACAGAAGACAGCCAGAAGATCTAGATTTATCAGCTATCGTAGAATTTATGCACCAGAATCGGGGCCAATTTTAGAGGCACACTAAGGAAGTATTCAACATAATCGGAGTCGATCGGTAAACATCGGATGCACAATGTGACATCGGTATATACAATGTCATGTACCGGGTGAAATCGTGAAGACATCGGCTTTCCCATTGCAATGTAATGTTAAATCAAATAAAATTCGAGCATTTCTCGACCGTTAATAGTAAAATTTTCTATCAAATTATTACCGAAACCAATATATACCTGTGGACAAGTTGAATCTTGATGATGTGTCGATTGTTAAACCAAATGCGGTTGTATTATCCATTGCTCACTGGAATGAAAACATTCAAATTTGATAAAAATATGAATAGATGTTATGTTCATTGGGTAAGACAAACTCTTTATGGAATATAAAAGACTTAAAAAGCTTTTCAATGATCATTGCAGCAATTCCATGTCCGTGCATCATGTTGCATTATCTTACAAAGATCTGAATATTTTGGATCAATAAAGAATTTTCTCTATACCGAGAATGGGTTTAGCTTACTCTCCTTGCACATAAACGGTTACTCTAATCTGACTTTGGAAGAAGAACTTTTCAAGAACCCTCGTACATAATATTTTATGTAAACAATTTCAGTGATGTTTCATCAATTCATTAAGGAAACGTAACAAAGTATTAACTCACCAGAAAATGGCTGTAAGATCAGATGATCATTAATCAATATACAAGTTCTATATATTTTCCCAGTAAGCTATCCAAAGATATTGCAACTATAGCTTGAAATGAATGTCAAAGAAATATATACGTATATTACAAATTGTAAGAAAAATAAATGTGTTTTTATTTTCCTCCTTTCAATTTCCTGTAATCTACTTATGTTGTGTTATGTTTGTGTTTTGATAAAGTTATTATTTATATATGCGTGTATTGTATATTTCAAATTTTTCCTTGAACTCGAGCCAATTGATAAACTTTTTATCGCGGTCCTTGTAATTTTATCGTTATTTTTCAGAAATATATCATTATTACCAATCTTTAATTTTCATAAACTTGTTGATTAAGATATATACTTTCGAGTTTATATCATACATGTACATGTATCAGCACTTAGTCTGGTAATCTTACCATGGTAAAAATATGAAATAAAAATAACAACAAGCGCATCTTATACAATAGAAAAATGGTAAACTAAACCAAGAATCTCTATCAATAATTGAATAAAAACCGTTGAATGTTTTTATTTGGACGTACATAAACGTCAATATTAATATAATATTTCTATTTTATAAATGTTTCATTGAAGAAAGGGAAAGTAGGTTTCTTTTGTTTTTGAGTCTGGAAAAACAAATCACAAGGGAACCTGGTCATAAAGCAACCAAAATATATTGCGCCTTTACAAACAGTGGCATAATCTTTATTATTTAAATTTATTTCTTTAATGTATTTGTATCATGGGTATTGCAAATAATATTATCATTTTGTGTTTCAAATGACAACAACACTCCACATGAAAGACTGACCATGGTTTCAAAGTGATATAGGCTTGGAGGTATAAAGCAATGTATACACTCAGCCACTGACAATGAATGAGTCACAATACGTGTAGAACAACAAGCCCATTTATCAAACCACAATGCCCTGTATATTATACATTTCATTTCTAGCAGTTTGTAAATGTATTAAGTTAACATCTTAAAAGTTGTTGAGTTAAAAGTTTAAAAGTTTATGGATAGTCGACGTCTTTGTTACAATGAATGCAACGCGTCGGTGAAGATATCTGTCACAACTACCATACAAGTGATACCCGGAATAAGATACAAGGATAATAAATACATTGCAATAATAAGTGGGTGTAACAACTAACAAAGTTGTACACTAGATTATTTAGTTTAACCTACACACAAGACGGCTTCATACTGTTTCATCAAGTTCAAACTCAAGTACTCAACAAATTAAAAAAAAATGCAGTTCCCCTGGTGTTCATATCACAATTTTCCTTTTACAAAGTATATGATACTTTATCTATTTACTTATGAGTCACTTTCATAATATTTCTCAAGAGCCGCTGGCAATTTGTAGATAATTATATCAACCCAACACCTAAAAGAGGACCCTACAAAAAGCACATTATAGATATTTATATTATGATAATACTCATACTCATGAATACCACCTGACCGAAAATACCCTGCAGGTACTTATCATTGAGCGGGTATTCTCAATTGGTTCTCCCGTATACAATGGTATTTGTGAGGGTACAATGGCCATATACCTCTCCTCTCTCCGGGCTAAGTTTAGACCTACCTGTAGGGAGATATATATATCATAGACACTTAATGACACAGTGATTTAGTAAACCCGAGTTACTGAAAATGAATCCAAAACAAATATTTACGAAGTAAAGCGAGTGTGTAACTTTTAGAGGAGAATTTAGGTTTCTTTTTCATATGTTTGGACATACAACAACTCTTTTTAAAGGGACAGTTTTTTGAAAATTGTTTATGCTAAATACATTATCATGATTTATTATTTTTGATAGTGTCAAAAATCGCATTACATGTACACAAACCAATCATCCACAGTAAGTAATCATAAAGATTCACATAAGGTCCATTGGTGGACATTTTTGTGTGAACACCTTTAATTCATTTGGTTAAGAAAAAGGAATGGCATGGCTGAACTTTACAGTATATACTTGATTTACTACTGCTTCATCTATTCTAAATACACTATTTTTCAATATGAACCATTTATTTTCATTTTCCTGACATCACCTTATATTCTCCCTAAAAACGTTATACTTCCCCTTTAATTCTTTCATTGTTATCATATTTGAAATAGAAAGACAGCCTGAGAAAACAGGTGATGTTTAATCCAATATCTAGGCTCGGTTTTCAAGAACAGACTTTGGTATTTTTGCGTTTATGGGGACAAATCAGTTAGGTTTTTGGTAGGAATTCATTTCAATTCATTTTCATGTCTACCTAAGACACGGCGATTTGTTCTATTGCTTACAATCCAAGGTAGACTAACATTTAGTCTCAGTAGTATTTGTTTTTCAACATTGACCATATTTTAAACAATTCATGTATTACAACAAAAATGAGCCCGGAAGATTGCTTTACAGAGCTGAGCAATCTAGACTTGATATACAATTCTAGACTGGGTTGTTCGTCATTTGAATACATTAGCTCTAGGGTCAGGATGACAGATTAAATCCATGATTGTTTCTTTGTTATGGATAGTAGTGACAAATTCAACTCCGACTTTTAAACAGAATTACATTTAACAATACTTAACTGTACTTTACTTTATTTTGTATTAGATATATCAACACTTTTGGAGTTGCATGTTCAGTATTTTTACTACTTTCTAAGCCGGGAGGACTTAACGATTCTTAAAAACATAAGAAATGTTGAGTTATACACTACGGAAAGGTGGCTGCATCTGACGAATGCCCATCTCGGGGCTAGTAAACACCACATAAATCTATTTAATTCTTAGAATGATATCTATAGGTATTTTCGTCGTTATTATTCACATACTAACATGGCACGACATATTTCATCAGGTACGGCAGAGTCAGAAAGTCATGTGAATACATGCTTGCGCGCGCTCTCAATTTAAAATTACACTGATTCAATGCCTAAGAATTAACAGCGCTGAAATGCAACGAAGAAGAAGAATCCACTGCTGGTTGACTGCCCCGGTCATGATGATGTCAGGCTTTGAAGGTTTAACAATACAGAGTCAAGTACAGTTTCAATAATCAGTACCTAACCCGATGATAACACAAAGTCATCTCAAATTTGAAACTCTACTTTTGAAGTTAATACTCGAACTCGAGCTTCCGAATGTTTAGTCAACAATTTCATCAACAAAGAGACGGAGGCTTGACAGACGTCTGAAGTTGGTTTGACAATAAGGAACCTGTGGAATTCTTTGAGTGTAGTGATGGGCGCACGTGCAGTGCGGGGTGTTGACTGTCAAAAGATTGGATTTCCCCATGCTTGGACGAATCCTAAAAAGCGCTTCTAAAAATTGTATCCCATATCCGACGAGTATGCACAAACAAATGCATTATTTTGTAGGTTAAGTGTTACATGTTGGAATAATATTTAAAATGTAAAAATATGCAGTTTCTAATGTTGTTAAGTCATGTGGGGAATAAGATAGATTAATTTCATGATCAACTACATTCTCCATTAAATAACTTCTCAGAAAAATATTTCGCATCCAAGAAATGATGTCCTAGCGTGTTCTTCAAAATTTAGCAAGTTTTTGTTAATTAACGTGACCCTGTTATTGTGTAAAAGTTCATTACATACATGTACTTATAGTGTAAATAGGAATAAGAACACAATGCGATAATATATAAATATATATATATAAATATGATAAATGTTCAGTCATATGACACAAGTAGGTTAGACAGGTTAAACCAATTGCCGCTTGACATCTCTCAATAGGTAATAAAAGTATAAGATTTACAAGAGCTCAAATATCAGAGTCACAGGGCCAGAGAAGAGAGGGACAGATTGGCTCACTCAGACATCTCACCACCCTTCGTCAGCACAGGACCTATAACTATGAAGGTAATTATTTTAGTTTTAACTCTTAGATGGTTGCATTATTTTCAAAATCAAAGGTGAACTATTTTCTTGATGACAGAGACATTTTTGATGCTTTGATTTGTTGGATAATTTAAAATTCTGTTGTGATCAACTGTGCTCTTTAGTAGCGAGTTCAGTGCCGTTATTCAATGTATATGTAAACTCAATAGGGGATCCCAAATTTTTATTTTAGGATAAAAATGAGAAGGGATAATATTTTTAAAAAAGGAATGCGAACCATCAAAGTCATTTTAAAGCAAAAACGTTAATATGCATCCATAATATTACCATTTAAGACGTTTGATATTACAGATGGTTTTTGACAAGATGAATAAAATTGGCAACCAACAACAAACGTTTTGACGAACTAACAAGATAAATAAATAATCGTTTTTACAAAATGACTTAAAATTTGAATTTCTAGACCAATACCAACATGGATGTTGTCAATGTTTTGTCGATTAGTTTTACACTACATTTGAGATCAGTTTAACATTTTCACACTGAATTTGAAACCAAAAAATGTTCTTCATTTTTCACTTTTAAACAGAAAGTACGTCCAGTAAGAGGTTCATCGTCATTTTATAAACTCAAAATATTTATCTCTAAATGCAACTAATTATTCTGTCTATTCGTTCAATCATGAAAGTAAAAATCACATCACATCAATCACAGTTATTTATGAATCTTATTCACTTTTTATCCGGGTTTTTTACACTGGTCTTTGTTTTCAACGTAAATCCTTATTGATAAAAGACATTTATTGTATTTAGTAACAGAATGAATAAACATGGTATAGATAAGACCTTTCATTTTTCACTCGAGCTTGTCAACGTTTAACTTGCTGCAATCTAAATAAATTTAGATCAACAGGTTTTATATTTGGTCATACTATGACAAAATAAAAAATCTGTTGATCTAAATTTATTTAGATTGAACTTGCTGCTGGCTCTCTTTTTACGACTGTCGATACAAAAACGAGGTGAGATGCACTTACAAAATATTTTTGTTTTGATTATCTCCAATTAATCTTTATGTCGGTACAATAATGGCCTCAGGCCTATTGGGCGTTACATATTCATTTATTTCTTCATATTCATAACATTATTGAACAATATGGTTCTGATGCATAGAATATGTACATGGACGGGTTTTCAATTTTCTTTATTTTTTAAACTGAATTTCAGATTGTCAAACGTAAGCACATTTGGATATGAAAAATAGATTTGAATATATGTTTCTTACGGATGATATTTTAGCAAGGACTTACAAGTGACACATGGCGTTCGACGTCAATCTTATTTGAATGCTCTAACTGACAAAATCCTTACATGCGCTTAAATATCCTCCTTTGTGAACGTGGAAAGCATCAAAGCGTGCTAGACTTACTGTACATTACTAATCGTTTAAACAAGATAGGTAGTATCGTGTCATTATCAAACGTAAGCTGAATACCTCGTAATCACAACGTATTTTTTAAATTTATTTTATACTAATTTATTCATGTAAACAAGGTATATCTTATTGTATTTTCTTCTGTAGCTCCTTGTATAAACTAACATTTGAACTGCCGCTGTGTTTATTAATAGATTGTGTAAATATCTATGAATCCAGACAAATATTACCCGTTTATCCAAATATTGGGTCGACCATAAAGCGGTAAAAGTTGATTAGTCCTACCACTTTATACCGATCGTTTGATTTATGATGTCCAATGGTATCATTGCATTCTCTACCGACAGAGGCAGCTCAGTCATACCCGAGTTAGCTAACTCGGGTATGACTGAGCTGCCTCTGTGGGGAGAGAATGATTGTATGGGTAACCCGGTTACACTCAAAGAAGCGATCATATGGATTGTTCTATGGTTACAGTGATCATTACATGTATATTGATACACCTTTTTGTCTTTGCTTGTGTTAAAGGTAAATAAAGGACCGTATATTGTTATTTTAGTTTGTATTTTCTTGTATAAATTAGATAAATACAAATAAAAGTGGTTGATAAACACATTCCTCCCCATTGATATAAAACAACCCATAAAATATGAAGCAAAAGACAAATGAGAGAAAAGCATATAATTGAATACAGAAATTCTACTTTTTAAGGTCTTGTATAAAATAATTGAAAGAAAAATCGACATTCAAATAATGTTTTCACAAATGTTCTCAGTTATAAAAACAGTTTTTTAGGATTCCGCATGATAATCTCGATAAAGATCCGTTTCTACTAATAGATTAAGAAAGAAATATAACTTTAACTTCTTTATTGTAACCAAAGCATTATATCGTTTTATTCTATTGAAACAAATGAATTATAGATTCATTGATTAAAAAATGTTCATTTCAATATCATATTGTGTGAAATGCGAAATATGAGATGTGAATACCGCTAAACAATTGCCCTCAGCTGCTCAAACTAATAATGCTATAGATTAAAACCCACAATATTACTAGCAAACAAGATAAACCTAAATCTACACATCTAACTCGTGAATAATATAAAAACAATTAAACATTCCGCTTGATTTCTTTCCTATTGTCCAGATGTTGTACGTGTTGGTCATCCTGAGCCTCGTGTGGTCAGCCAGTGGCTATTCTACTGGACCTCCTACTACAGCTTGTGTAGATATGACCCCAAACCACGGAGTGACCGTTGACCCTTCGTCCCCTCCCTTCAACATCACCCCCAGCAGTGATACCTACTATAGTGGACAGGAGATAACAGGTGGAACCTTTTGGATGTGTTGATCAATATTTACCTATTGCTGTCAAATTAATGAAAACGGTTTCCCATAGAGCGTAATGCTAAACGTTTGACAACTTTGTATATATAACTTTCATTCCTTCATTACCAATTTTGAAATTAAAACAGAAATTCATTTTATGATTTTACAATAGATTCGTTACACTTGAGTACCTAACAGTGAAAATTTAATCCATGAAAATGTTGTGTGCAGTGACGCCAGTTACGTCTTGCGGAGGGAGTTGTTATACGAACTTCTAGCAAAAATGTCGTTATTAGTTGGCATGGCAAAAACAGTCTTTAATCTATTGGCTCAAAATATTTCATTCGGAGGAAGTTCGACTGTATTTGAATTATCTGAACTCCCTTTATTTTTACAGTGACAGTGAGTGCTGCCGACGGGACGATTCCGTTTAAAGGTTTCTTCATCCAGGCCAGATCAGCAGGATCCACGGATCCAGTAGGATCCTTCTCTCTAGGTACAGAGACTGGGATAAAAACTCTATCCTGCTCTGGTGGAACAGATACCAATGTGAGTATCCATTGACCCCAACACGACTGGTATTTCTATACATTGAGTACATTCTTCTCCTTCTTTTTTGTATAATCGGCTGTACAAAGCGATAATAACCTTTTGTCTTTTGTACTGCAATGAGTGAGTAAATTGGGGTTTAACGTGTTGGCAGCAACATGTCAGCCATTTAACCCGCACTCGTTTATGTAAGTATCGTGGACTCATTGCAGTACAAACTATCGCTTTGCACAACCGCTACTGCTTTACTGCATGGGCGGTTGTGCACATTTATGGATGCATCTGATCAAGACCAATATTTTGTCTGTTACAATGTACCTCATTAACAAAATATCAAAAGTTTATGTGTTAACTTTCATTATACCACACGGGCGTATGATACAACTATTTTTATAAGACAGACTTCCGACTTCAGTATCTCAAAAACAGTGACAGATAATTCCACAAAATTGTTTCTACTTCCAGGAATAAAATTCTCTGAAGAATGATGTTGGCCGCCATGATGAATTTTCTTAAAATCCTTTAACATCGGATATAATGTCAAATTTTGTCATTTTGATTATGTATTAGTTACTGTATACCTCATTGACAAAAATGCAGTTAAAGGTCAACAATGTGTGAAGGTCAAAGAGGGGGTCCTGAAGACCTTAATATTGACTCGTCAATCCTAGTTATTCATATTATATTTTCACAGAACGGCATAACTCACGACAGCAGTGTAGAAAAGGCATCAAAGGCTTTCATCTGGAGTCACGACGGGGACGCCGACATTTTCTTTCAGTGAGTCGTTTTGATTACAACAATTAAGAATACTTATAAATGTAAGATTTGCAAAATATATATGTATATCCCTCCTTCAATAAAACACCTTCGTAGTATGTGATGACTCCTGTAGCTTCTTCCTATTGATAAATTCTCCCCACAGAGGCAGATCAAGTCATGAAATGTTTATACAGCCTCTGTTCTATTACGCCGATTTTGTGGGTTAGAATGGGAGATGCCTGATTGGATGCAATCAAAGTTAGTTGTGCAGTCAGCGACGCTGTTCTAAAATCATCATTGTGCCTACTGAATCATGGCAAATGCATTGTGATATTAATCACCCTTTCAATGCGAGAAGCGTTGTCATTTGATAACGAAATTCAAATGGCTTGTGCCAGGGGAAACTGCCGGAAACACGGATTTCGGCGTAATAGAACAGAGGCTGTATCAACAATTCACGACTTGATCTGCTTCTGTGGGGAGAGAATGTCCTATTGAAGGAGTTAACAAAATTCGAAAACGCCGTTTTGTAGCATTTCAGAATCTCTTACGAAGATGAAAATGAATGATAACAGGATTTAGAATAATATATATTTGACAATTCATGAATTATAACAAAATAGAGCCAAAAAGATTGTTTAACTTTAGAGAGCTGAGTGATCTAGACTTGCTATACTTTTGTAGACTTGGTTTGTCGTCAATTGAATATTGTGGTTCTAGGTTTAGGATGACAGACTACGTATACCCTAACACGAGAAGAAAATTGGAGTTATTCAAAACTTGAGAAGAAAATTGGAGTTATCAAAATATGAGAATAAAATTGGAGTTATTCAAAACATGCTTATCACTTAATATTCTATTCCAGGGCAACGTTCGTCAACAATATTACTACGTTTTGGACGGGTGTTACTAGCAACACCTTAACAGCAGTGAACATGACGGAAACTACAACGGTAGCTGCTACAACTAAATCACCCAACAGTAGCAAGGGTGTACATTCAGACTACCTCTCCTTGTTACTGGCAGTTGTCTTTGTCTTCTTCTTCTGATAATAATACAGTTCTATTGTATTTGACAATCAGCTTTTTACTGTATCATATGACTATATTATTATGAATATTCGATTTCAGTGAAGGGAATTATTAAATATTTGTAATAATACTGATATGGAAAACTCACATGGAAATTTGTAGCAATTTATACTCATGATTTCTTAAATGTAAGTACGATTTTCACCATAATTGCTGATATACTTTTGACTTGCCGTATTGAAGCTTCAGTTCCAATGTATCAGACAATCAGAATTTTTCCTTTGTTTGTTTGTCATTAATGTTTTCATCGAATTTGGTGAAATCGAGATATACATGATATATTTATATAATAATGCTTTCAAATATAAACTATACCGGTACCAAACTAAAGGCGACCAACCAAATCGCTAGATGGTTTAATCCATGGGTGATTGATATGACTGTATCATAGTTACATGATTTTCCCAGGAAGCCAACTTACTTTGATTTATCATTAAGAGATATTATCATTCATTTTTGCGAACAACTTGCTTTAAAATCGTCGATATAGAATATTCTTAGGTAGGGGAGATATCAGAGAGAAAGTTAACAGTTTGGCACATTTTCAAAATTTCCATCCATAGTAATGAAGGGTCAACGAAGTAAAATCTTTTGATTTATCTTGCAAATGTCATCAATTTTCAACTTGAATTCCCAACATTCTAGCCAAAAATACATTTTGAAATGGATATTTAGCACCCAATGATTCAGACAGTTATTAAAGCAAAATTATCTGTTCCTCAAGAATAAAACTGTGTTTTCTTCTTTACAAAATATATGCTTTTAAAGTGTATAAAGAAAACTCTGTCAGGTTGAGTAATTTTTTCGATGATGTTAAAATAAAACTTGGTAGCGTTTGTTTTGGTCACATGCTTTTTACTATGCATATTTATTGATAACTGAATTTAAGAGGTTGGAAAAATTGTGTTGTGAAACTCATGAAAATTACATGAAAAAAATCAATTACAAGATATATTTTTAAAATGCATGTCCGAGTTTCATCATAATCACTTGTGTACTTTTGACAAGCCTCATGTTTCGTAAAGAGAGCTTTAAAAATAAGCATCAACGTTTGATTTAATGTTATCTCAGTGAAATTTATTTTGCATTACAATTACTTCACATACAAATTGGTGTGATTGATACAGACTTGTATGAACATTTATTATTAATCCATTTCTAACGGGACATGTTTCCTGGCAACTAATTTGTTAACTTTGATTTAATAAAGCTCACTCAATGTACATTCCTTGTTTTATATTTTTCACACATTTAACATGTTAGAATGATTGAAACTGTTCTGCAAAGCACGACAGTAGTTTAACCGGTCTTTCCTTTAGTAACATGAAGAAATAGCGGTGGACGTGGCTCAACGAGAAGAATTCATCGATTCAGTCACAATTAATTAGAAAATACCAAAACTGGAAATTGTTTGATTTTCAGCTCATCTGGCCTGAAAGGCCCGATGGGCTTATGGGTCCGTCCGTCCGTCATCCTGCTACATCAGCGTATATGTCTCCGCGTTTTGCTACAACCTATCCCCTGATATCCTTCTCTGGTATTCAGCCGTATCGCTGACGGAGGGTTATTCAGCGCTATTTATAGCCTGTCTGTTTTCAGTTATACTATTTTGAACTCCATACACTGTTGTCGAGTGAGGTCGCTCGTGGAAATCTAAGAGGGCGCGATTTGGAGCTTAGCGGGAGCTTGCAATGGGAATCAGATATATTTTCTAATACTAATAGCACTCACCATGGTTAATTTGAATCACGAGGTGAGCACACGGAACAAAGCCAAGAAACCAGTTTGCCGCTTTCGCTGAAAGGGCATCATTTGATTGGCTTGCTATATATAGCGATACGGCAGAATACTATAGAAGGATATCAGGGGATAGGTTGTAGCATAACGCGGAGACGTATACGCTGATGTAGCAGGATGTCTGTCCGTCCGTTCGCCCGTCCGTCCGACAATCCGTCAGTGAGTAACCTTTGTGCATTTTCATCTTCTCCAGAAGCAAAAGGCCCAGAAAGCTGAAACCTTGTAAACAGACTCCTTGACTAGTGAGGATTATAAATTGTAGCTTTGGTGGCCCTGCGACCCCTGATAAGGACCACAGGGGATACGCCCTTAAAACCTATTTTCATCTTTTTCTGCAGAAGCGTAAGGCTTAGAAAGCTGAAACCTTGTCTACATAATGCTTGCTTGACTAGTATGGAATAAAATTTACTCCTAAGTTAGACAAGGAGGATTCTTAATTGTACATTTGTTAACCCTGTAAAAACATTTACCACACTCTAAAGCACAAATGATGTGAAGCCTGTTGAGCTACAGAGCCAATGGCTCTATTTTTTAAATATTTGTTCGAGAAAACCAAAAATAACAGCTGTACGTAGCTAATGATACTGCTTAGATATTGTAACATCTTAATTGACTATAAATTTTTGGTATATCGCTGATCAGTTTGTATAAATTATCATACTTACATGCCCCTGTCACGTACTCGTTATGTTAGTTGTTGGGCGTTACTTGGTTGAAGAAAGATCATGAACGCTATGGAATTTCCTTATCACTAGTAGCGCTGAAATGTATAACCAAAATTATATTCACAATTCGAACAAACCCTGGATGGATTTGTCTATCCCTAAATGGTAAAATTATCAAGTTTTCATGTTTCCAATGATTTATCGAAAAGCAGTCGAAGTTTTAAGTCCTATTGAAATGAATATGACCCCATAAATAGTACAAATCCTTTTGTAGAAAGTAAACTGTTTTTACCAATTTTACCTCATTTTTAAAGAGAATTGAGATGCTATTACACTATCGAAACATTTTGATATTGTAAAAAAGCTATGCTTAATAAATTGAAAGAATGGCCAATATATAGGAATTTGATAACTGAAAAAGCTTGATTCATCTAAAACAGGTGTGCAAGTTTATTACGGAGTGAATGAATGAGTTTTTTCGCCTTTTCTCTCTGAATTTCCCTGTTTGGTACTTAGTATACAAGGACATTGTTGTAATTCTGGTATTCTGTTTTACACTCACGTACCACAAATACAGGAATATTAAAAAAAATAATAGAATACTACTAACCCATATTGACTGTGTCTGCTGTATATTAGTTTTCTATATCGTGCTTATTATCGACACGATTGCGCCAAACCAGGGTATTACGAGTTACTGATCCGAGTCATTGCCCGATCACACATCACTACTTGAGGTGAGGTGATCTGGGGTTTATAGCCGCTTTCAAAGAGCTTTTCATCGTAGCGGCTAGTATTATTGCAGGAAGAAAGTCCGCAACATCATTGTGACTATGCATTGCGGTTAAACCTGCGAGCAAGGGCTGGTACTAGCTCCTTGTGGGATTCGAACCACGGACCTCCTGGTCCGAAGCCGAAAGCGCTTACCACTGTCACTTCTGGAACTCATTTATTTATGGTTTGCTAAACTTTATAGCGAGTTTCTTAGTAAACCTAGATAAAATAGCCGCTTCTGATAATTTGACACATAATTAAAACAACATGACAATGTCACTTTAAGATGTTTAGGTTGTAGATATTGTTTGAGAAGAACTAAGATGCGAGTGTATAAACAAGATCTGAAGGTAACCGGTATACAGCTAAACTCCGTGGGGTAACACCTTTCAACATTAGATATAGGTGTTGAGATGTAATGACTGATAATACAAAAGATCAGACATACATAGGTGGATTGTATAACATGTGCGATGATAGACGGATAATTATGATGAGAAAAAAAGTTTTCATAATGGCAGATGTCTAGTAGAAAGTTACTTTGCAACATTAGGTAGAATTCACCTTTCGAAGCTCATATCTGTTTTCTTACATTTTATCTAGAATGTGTGTATCAAATTTAAAAAAAGTGAAAATACTAAATAACTATATTGGATAAAGGCTCTTACTTTTGTGAAATATGTGTTGAACCTAAGGGTACGATTATTGTTCTTGACAAAGTATTACATTTTTATTAGACTGACGATAATTTTAAGCTAACATATTACCAAAACACAAAACACAAAGAGTTTGAGTATATAATTCAATAAATGTACATCCCCTTAATATATCAATCTTTGTAAGTTAAATAGGTTAAGCCGTGGTGACGTATAGATAATACAAGCAAGATCTAAAACCGCAAAGTCATCGCCGACAGGGAAAGAGGGACAGTGAATTGAAAGATAACTCAAACCCAGTCCTCCGTTTCATAGATACAGAACTCTTCAATGAAGATAAAGGTACGTATGCATTTTTGTATGTTTTAAATATTTTTGTCTGTTTTTAAATTCAATGTTTAGTAAACCTTTTCGTGATTTCATTTGTAGAATTTGTTTGTTACGAACAACGCCAAGGCAATATGCAATAATATTATTAAATTAATTAAGACATTTCCATAAGAAAGGCAAAGGTATAAAAGTTGGTTGAGACAAAATCTTACCGATGAATTAAAATCTTAACTAAAAATCTTCAAAATCAAACAAAAACAACACAAAATTTCATGGAAAAAGCCATACCATCTCCAAACATTGTTTTTAAGTTCTTAGATATCGAAACCATTAGCTCAAATCGGGTGCTTCAAAATGTTTGATTAAAACAATATACAAAGTAAGTTTACTTTAAAGAATAAGATTTTTTTAAAAGATATAGAATAATTGTTTACGTTTGTAAATAATTATTTAGGTTATTAGTGAATAAGATGCTTTCAAAATATACGTAACTCTTTTTTAGAAGTTTTTATTGGGAAGTTTATTAATACTTGTAGGTTTCAAAAATTAAAATGGAAACAGGAACGCACGATACCTTTATCAGTGAAATTCAAACAAAAGATGTTTTCGTCTGATTTTTTAAATATTAAACCGCATATTGAATTGTATAGGTGTAATCTGACGTCAATACGTCAACATTGACAGCTTGTCATGGCCAGATAATATTAGCACTCTTTATGCGTTACATTAAATAACATACCTTCAAGAAGATGAATATATAGATGACAACTTCTTTGTTCATGATGGACGGGTTGATGGTCTGTATTGCCACGTCTCCACGGTCACGTCGGACAACTTTTTGACTCGAGGCATTCTAGAAGTTGGAAGTTGGTTGCATTCTATGGATAAAGAAGTTATCATACGTAAATTCTTTCCTTCTAAAATACCGCAATATATTAAAATACCGGTTTCTCTCTGCAATGCAAAGCTCAATTCGTTTTCCACCATTTGTGATAAGAATGATAATTTTAATCTCTTTATATATCATATATGACATTGACATTGGCCAAGAAAAGATAACATCACCACTTAAAAAAAACCAAAACACTTAAAATGTTAAAAGTATTGATTGTCCAGATGCTGTACGTGTTGGTCATCCTGAGCCTCGTGTGGTCAGCCAGTGGCTTTTCCAAAGGACCTCCTACTTCAGCTTGTGTAGATATGACTCCACATCATCACGTGACCGCTGACCCCTCGACCCCTCCCTTCACCATCACCCCCAGCAGTGATACCTACTATAGTGGGCAGGAGATAACAGGTAGGGTCAGGTTAAGTTGTAAATCAATAATACTATCACATCAGCATATTTCTATCAGCATAGTTCCTACAATTCAGTGATACTTATGAAGGCACTAGCTTGGTATACATCTAGGTCTACATATAATAAATGAAACAGCGTTTACGCCTTTTCCTGTTCCGCCTTGTACAGCAAATCGGACATTTTCTCATGACCCTGACCTTTGACATTCAAGGTGAACACTTCTCACTGAGTGTGAAAAAATGAATAAAAATGTTAAAAGTTAAGATATGTCATTTTTGTTAGTCATGCTTAAGTCATGACCTTGCTGTTACCTTGACCTTTGAAAGATTGTACCCGAAAGCTTTTCAAAATTTTGTCTTTCTTTGTAGAATACATATACCAAATTAGAGCGTCAGAGCACAATTGTTTGCCAAGATATCGTCTTTAGTAATTTTAAGTGATTTTATAACTCGTGACCTTGACCTTTGACCTCAAAATAATTCCCCAGAACTGTAAACAGTAATACATGAAAAGTGTAATGGGATAGAGTTATACCAAAATTTGGTGTATATTGCAATAGCTCATATCCCGTGACCTTTACTTTTGACATTCAATGTCAGACAATTAATTATAATAACATTTATGTAATGAATTAAAGTGTTTGCAGTTAAAATAATCCATTTTCTCAATACATATTCAAGTTGTGACCTTGCTGTCATCGTTTATGGTAGAGAAATTGATCTTCATAGCATTTTCTAATATGGTACGTTTTTGATTACTACTTTTACTTTTACAATCAGTAACATTACTTTCTTTGTCTTGACAAAAACATTTCCACCTCAAACAACGTGCTATAATTTTTTTAGTCTGTTGCCTAATGAGTCCTATTAATTATACCCTACTTTTAAACGGTAGAAGCTAAAACGAGATATGTAGCAAGAGCGATATCAATCAGTGATTGAGACAAGCACTAGTTATTCCTTGCGAAGACGTTGAAGTTTAGATTAACCTCTAGAATATCTCCATGTTGACAGTGACAGTGGGTGCTGCCGACGAGACGATTCCCTTCAAAGGTTTCTTCATCCAGGCCAGATCAGCAGGGTCCACAGATCCAGTAGGATCCTTCTCTCTAGGTACAGAGACTGGGATAAAAACTCTATCCTGCTCTGGTGGAACAGGCACCAATGTGAGTATCCATTGACTCCAACACGACTGATATTTCTATACAATGAGAGCGTTCTTCTCATTCTTTATTGCATAAGCGGATGTACAAAGTGGTATTTTTGCCTTTTGTCCTTTTGATTAATGTCTACTTTTGTACTATATAGAGTGAGCAAACTGGGGTTTACCGTGTTGTTAGCAACATTTTAGCCATTTAACATGCAGATGTTGCCATTCAAAAGAGAGTAGAAAGTTCAGGGGAAAGGGGATAGGGGACACCCACATAAGACCTGATATAACTCACAAATAAGGGTGCATTAGGAAATGGAAAGGAACAACGTTTCGCAACAATAGAAGAATTGAGACTATTTTCACATTGCAGTCGACAATTGTTTGTCATTTTAGGACAGGAGGCTATTGAACAAGCCTATAAGCAATAGAAAGGGATCCATTTTCCTGCCTTGGCCATCTCAAACACTAACTCATAGAGAATCTCACCCAAGTATCTTCTGATATCAATTATATCAACACAACTTGATAAAACTAACAGATATTATATATTGTGACATATAACTTATAAATGCCGCTGACAATATTCGCTGAACAAACAGAATTAATGTTAAAAATGATCTTCATGATCTACACGTTAAAGGTTTTAACTGATAGAAAAAAATGTTTCGACACTTAAAAATGATGTGTTTTTGTATTTACATTAATAGACATTGATGAGCGTTTTCATATTAAATATCGTCTTGTTCACTTCTGTAAGTTGTAAAACACATTTAAAATTTCCCCAAAAGTATGCTGACACCCGCTTTTTTATTTGCTTTGTAGTACTCAAATAATTGGAAATATGATGATCTCTTGAACTAGACCTTTCGATGTTTTACTTAATCATCATTTTGTCTACAGAACGGCATATCTCACGACAGCAGTGTAGAGAAAGCCAGCAAGTCTTTCAACTGGAGTCACGATGGGGATGCCAACATTTTCTTTCAGTGAGTCGTTTTCATTATACTAGAGAAATACAATATTGGTCACATATACATGGTTTAACCCTCGATAAATAAAACACCGCATTCTCTCCCCACAGAGGCAACTCAGTCACACCTGAATTAGCCTCTGTTCTATTACGGCTAATATACGGGACAGAAAGGTAGAAATCTGATTGGAGGCAATCGAAGTTAGTTGTGCAATCAGCGACGCCGTTTCAAAATTGGTCATTCGCAAAACCTCGGCAATCTCTGTGTGGTTCGTCAAAGCTTTCGTTGAAATTTAACATCCAGGGGAGGTAATTCTTCCTATTACAAACCAGCGCTATTTGCCTTCTCATTAGTTATTTTTTGTTGATTAGTACAATAAAATCTTTCATAAAACAGATAATAATTTACACAATTATAAAACAGTTTCTATGTAATGATAAACCCTATCCATATCTGATTTTCAAATAGTTTCCCTCTCACACTGTTATTGAAAAATACAGGTAAAGACATAATATGTTCCATGTCGCTAAACGACCGTTAAGAACTCCCCGAGTCATGGATATCCAAAAGGTGTTTTCATTGGCTGCAAATAAGGGAGATATTTTAAGTCACAACTTTTTGCCGCTAGGGTCATCTACCGGAATCCCAGGATCTAGGCGTAAAAGAAAAGAGGCTAATTCAGGTATGACTGAGGTGCCTCTGTGGGGTGAGAATGAAAACACCGATGATCTTGAAAATATCAGTTTTTCTGTTGACGTCACGTTATGGTTGTTTATGTTCCCTTTTCTCTATCATGTAGTATATTTCAATACTTATATGTCTACAACCCGAATGTAACTTTCTTCAAAATATATTTTTTATTATTATATTTTGGTCATGTTTTGATACAGTACAATTTCAAGGCATTATGAACGCCTTATAAAAGGACCTATTTTTAGCATTTGGTCTTGTAAGGCTTTGGTAGACTCATGATTGGTGAAGGGAGCAAGAAAAGCTATCACTTGACAAATGCATGTAAGATTGACCATAAACTTATGACTTAACACACGAGAATAAGACTTGTGTTATTCATAACATGCTTATCATTTAATATTCTATTCCACAGGGCTACGTTTGTACACAATGCAACTACCTTTTGGAAGGGTGTTACAAGCGACACTTTGAGAGCAGTAAACATGAAGGAAACTACAACTAAATCACCCAACAGTAGCAAGGGTGTACATTCCGACTTCCTCTCATTGTTACTGGCAGTTGTCTTTGTCTTCTTCTTCTGAAAAAAGTTATATTTTATTAGACAATCAGCGTTTTACTATATTTGACTATTCGATTTAAGTGAAGGGAATAATTAAATATTTGTTATAATACTAATGAAGATTAATTAACAATAATGCAATATAAATATTTATCTCTAAAATGTAGGTACGGTTTTCATCATAATATCTGATGCACTTTTGAAGTATTTAAAAGTAAAAGTAAAGAAGCAAAATCATTATTGTTCTAAAAAGCATCAGCCTAGAATATAACATAATTGGCTCGAACCAAACAGTTTAATATAATTTTCAATATTTAATTTGATTGAACTTGTATTAACATTTATCATTAATTTAACCCTAACAAGATATGCTACCTGTGGTCTAATTTGTAAACAATGAAGTATTAAAGTTAACTCAATGTGCATTCATGTTTTGTATTCTTTACACTTTTATCATTTTGGAAATGTTCTTAAAATATCGATATATGTTTTAACCCGCCCCCTAGCAACAAGAAGAATAGCATACCCTTGCATTGCTCATAGGTTCTGGCACAATTAATTCGAGAATACAAAACTAAGAATTAAGAATTAAGAAAAACTAAGCACCAAATGGGCGTATATGATATTAGGCGATGGATATTGTTTACATTGGATTGTCAGTTGCCCGTAATTTTCAAAGTCTATAAGGTGACTTGCCCTGTGTGTTCATGCCCAGAGTCATGTACAATGTACTCGTTGTGCCGGGAAAACTTGAGGTCTGTTGTGTATATTACGTCATATTCTAAATCCGTCACAAGATTTAATGACGTCACGACACACTTAGTCAATGATATGTAGAATTTTATTTCTATATTGTTTACATTGTGTATAGCAATCTCATATTGGTTAGTTTTTAAAACATATGAACGTTCCTTATTCGCCAAATAATACAAGTACGCGTTTAAGTTATGAACACTATTGACATTCCTGTCACAAAAAGCACTAAAGTCGGATTTTGGATGCGAAACTAAGCTGGTCACAAAACTTTGAGCTAGTAAATACATTATATTTTTGTTGTGAAAAAAGATCGGGAAAACGATGGAAGCCGATAACTAATCCAATGATGGGGGGCGGGGGTTGGGGGTGGGGGATGAGGGGGAATAATTGTGGCGAGAAACATTTTCGTGTCGCCAATAAAAGGTTTCTCTATACACCAAGCATCAAACACATTAAGCAGGATGCACGTTTTCCAAAATTAATTTATTCCTGTTTCCCACGTTTCATCAAGACTCCTTCCATCGAATCGAAACAGTCTAACATTGCTTTGACAATAATTGAGGTACAGTGAAGATTATCATTATTTAGAAGACTATTTGACATTCAGACAACACCTACCGTCTTTAATATAGGGCTTAAATTTAGTATCTGTACCTATATAAACTTTTTCAGCTGTGTGAAGGGAGATAACTCCTACCATTTGGTGAAAAGAATTTTTCATGCCTTCAGATAAGAGTATTGTTCTTACTTATTGTTCTTAGCAAGTTTCAAATCAACATCAAAAGCTTTCTTATCAGTTAAAACACATAACGAGTTTGAGTATATATTAATAATATTAATATTTATTCCCTTAAAATATCTTTCCTGAGAGGCTATATACTATATAGGTTGAATCAAAGTGGCTTGACTATCTCAATAGATCATAAAAGCAAGATTTACAGTCTCAAACAGTCACGTCATAGAGTAGAAGGACAGACGAACATTGATAAGTCAAACTTAACCCCTTTTATTGATGCACAACTTCTCTATCAAGATAAAGGTATGTACAATTTCGATATTTTTGTCTGTTTCAAATATCACCTTAACCCTTTAGTGATGAATTAGATTTTCATGACCATAGATGTTTTCCTCCAACATAGAAGATGTTTTTTGTTCATCTGGGTAATAAAATTTGTATGCTACTGTACTGGCAAATAACTGAAAATTAACATGACATACACAGAACGGAGAATGTTATACTATTGGTATCTTGCCATCGTAATGGCCAGATAATCTTAGAGTAAGAACAATAGCTGATACAATAAATAATAGAGGCTACAAATTCAATGTTCATTTCGTGTTAATGATAATATTTAGAATTCAAATTCCATTAACTCTAGTCTTGCAAGTCTTGCAAGTCCACAAGATAAACATAGCGTAATTGGTTCAAAAACATATCAACGAACACTTAAATTTCACAAAGTATTGATTGTTCAGATGCTGTACGTGTTGGTCATCCTGAACTGCGTGTGGTCAGTCCGTGGCTATGCTTCTGGACCTCCTGCTTCAGCTTGTGTAGATATGACCCCAAACCACGGAGTGACCGCTGACCCCTCGACCCCTCCCTTCACCATCACCCCAAGCAGTGATACCTACTATAGTGGGCAGGAGATAACAGGTAGGATCGGGTTGAGTTGTAAATTAATAATCCTGTCACATCAGCGTATTTCTATCCGCGCATCTCCATTAACTCCTTGATATCTACTAAGGCAAGAGCTTCGTATAGCTCTAACCAATGAAATGACTTGCATCCAGCATTAGCCCAGATGTTTATTGCAGATCTTGAGAAATTCGTTTTCAGGTTCCTCGAATAATATATTTCATCAGCTGAAAAACACACGACCCATTGCGATGGGAGGCATTTGGTTAGATGAGTATCAGGATATAGTTGGAGTGTCACAAACGTTGATGTAATAGGATATACATAAACTGACACGTAACGTAGAAAATGAATGCAACTTTCATCAGTAATTTTCTTCGTAATTTTGTTATTGAATATTGTCTTGAAAATTTAATCTTTGTATCTTTATTATGCAAAAGATGTTGTGTTTCAAAGTAAATTGCATGTTTACGATGTAATTTGTTAATAGATAGATTTCTTCTTGAATTATTAAAGAGAACAATACTACAAAAGGTTGTTATGAATAGTTTGATACAACTTGACAGTTTCAATAACTTTCTGATTTAAGTCACGATTAAAAAATAAATAATAATTTAGTCGACTACAATTACATCCTTTTAATAGAGTCAAACTTATCATTACTCAACAAGATTATCTTAAGCCATAGCAGAAACTATCTTTTGAGGTAGGTTAATGGATCTGCTTAGCTTATCTGATATGGTACTTCGTTTAAAAATCGCTACTTTTGACTAAAGCTTTTATGGTTGATTATGTTGTTAAAAATGTGCTATCGTCCCTTCGAATCCATTGCTGAAAGAGTCCTTTCAAATATACAATGCTCTTAAGCGGTTGAATAAAAAAGTCGATCATATGCAGCAGGGCCTAAGTTTGCCAATGGTTGAGACAAGCACCAGTTATCCCTTGCGAAGAAGTTGAAGTTAAGATTAATGTCTATAATCCCTAAATGTTGACAGTGACAGTGAGTGGTGCCGACGAGACGATTCCATTCAAGGGTTTCTTCATCCAGGCCAGATCAGCAGGATCCACGGATCCAGTAGGATCCTTCTTCATGGGTCGTGAGACTGAAATCGAGATAGCTTCCTGTCCTGGTGGGACCGGGATCAGTGTGAGTGTCAGTTGATTTAAACAGATTTGGTATTACCTTGATTTATTTATGCAGGTTATGAAAAAAAGAAACATTGTTTAGATTGTACTTATTTCGATAGAAATATACACGTGAAACAGTAAGACCCATGATAATCGGGACCACCTTCATAATGTTCTGATGTGGTTTTAACGAAGTTAAAAATCTAAAGCTTTAGTTCAATTATATCGTCCACAGAACGGCATATCACACGACAGCAACGTCTACAAAATCAGCAAATCTTTCATCTGGATCCACGAGGGAGGGGACGATGTTTTCTTCCAGTGAGTCGTTTCATACCTATATTTAAATACAAGTGTTATGTTTTCCTGCCAAAGAGTTTTTTAATAACTTTATAAGAAATTAAGGATTGAATTATATAAATGGCATGATATACTTCTTTTCATGCTTACAATCCAGCTTCTGCTCTGAAGCTTATCGTTATCATAGGTAGCGTGAAAGCCTGACGCATGACAGTAAAGACAAATATTAAGTTATATTTTTATAAAAGACCCTTTTTTACCGGTATTGTCAATTTTTATTTATATATTTATATTTATATTATTGTCACAAAGTATACAAAGTATACCTTACCTGTATTTTGTATCAATTTCCTCGTCTAGGGCTACGTTTGTTCACAATTTTACAACGTTATGGACAAACGTTAGAAGCAACACTTTGACAGAAGTGAACATAACAGAGACCACAACAGTAGCGACCACTTTAGCAGCGACCACAAACACAGGGATCAATACAACAGCGACCACAACGACAGGCATCAATACAACAGCGACCACAACGACAGGGATCAATACAACAGCGACCACAACGACAGGGATCAATACAACAGCGACCACAACGACAGGGATCAATACAACAGCGACCACAACGACAGGGATCAATACAACAGCGACCACAACGACAGGCATCAATACAACAGCGACCACAACGACAGGGATCAATACAACAGCGACCACAACGACAGGGATCAATACAACAGCGACCACAACGACAGGGATCAATACAACAGCGACCACAACGACAGGGATCAATACAACAGCGACCACAACGACAGGGATCAATACAACAGCGACCACAACGACAGGGATCAATACAACAGCGACCACAACGACAGGCATCAATACAACAGCGAACCCAACGACAGGGATCAATACAACAGCGACCACAACGACAGGGATCAATACAACAGCGACCACAACGACAGGGATCAATACAACAGCGATCACGACCACGACCCAACCGTCAAACAGTAGCCAGAGTGTATCAAGCGGGCCTCTTTTCTGTTTGATGGGTGCTCTCAGCTTATTCTACCTTAATAAATAAGATATGTATTGCTAAGATTATTCGGTATCCTCACTATTGTTTTTGTTACTTCATGCATTTCTTCTGATGAAGGAGTAGGCACTGGAGCGTCTAAAAGTCATGTAATTAATAAATATAATTGATTTCTAGAAAGATGTGCAGAATGGAAGGTCCTAGTTGATGTGTTGAAGATCAAATGTTTACGTAAAAAAGTGATTAAATTGAGTGAAAATGAAATGGTAAATGAATAAAAAAGGATTAAACAAAATTGAAAGGAGGTTGATTTTTCTTAATTTTTAGATTGAGCACTCAAGTTTTCATGTATACTTGATTAAGGTTATATCTTATTTTAGGGTCTGGCCGAGAGACTAATAAATAAGTTTGTGTGAAACTGACAAATTCAAGCGAATTATATATGCTTGTTATGTTCTATGATGTACATTAGAGTGAAAAGAGACAAGTGAGAGTAATAATTGAAGAACACTAAGAGATTAATAATCAACTTCTTTATTGTAGAAATTTGCGAGTAAATAATCTTATCCTGTTGCTCATGTTACTGTTATCTCATTATCATATTCTAATGTATGAATTGCTGTACTCCCATTTCCCCATTTGTTTGAAAACGGCATAAGGATCTATACTGGAACGTCGCTAATTTCTACAACGGAGAAATTGATAATCCATAAAACTCCTAGTCTACATAGTATTTTCAACTTAAAATATGCCTCTCAAACAACTTAAGTGACAAGTGTATTTTGTTAAAAGGCCATAATGTTGTTTGTTGTTTTTCAAATACTTGGAGATACTAGAAGATACTATATGATGCATTTTTCCCTTAAAAGGTATATGAACTAGTGTAGGGGAAAACGGTTTCCCAGTAAAGGCCAATGATATAGTAGGCCTATTCATCTTCTATTACCTTCATAGTTTCATTATTGCATAACGCTGATCATTATCAGTAGCATTGTCGTACCTTAATTTATCATCTTTAGTTTATGTGACAAAGCTTAATGCGTATCTGACCCGGTTGGATGTATGTTTGACAAAGCGCCTTGGATAACCCTTGTAATGATTTCACTTACAGACTACACATCCATCCAAATCCATCCATAGGAATTCAAAAATATTAAGTCTCTGAAATATATATATATATATATGAAACATGGCATAAAATTGTAAGGGTCGATTATGCGTTTTGCTGTTGTATATTGTTTACATTTAAAGATCGTTGATATTCTCAAAGTCAAGTGGGTTGATCATAGTTCCGTACTAATTTACTCTGATTAAAATAGGCCTAGTTCTGAGAAATAAAATATTCAAAATATTAACTGCACGGAGATATTGAATCCTCTCTACAACAGGACTCAGCGTAAAGGACACCTATCGAAGTAACATGTTGGATTCCCATAGAGTTAATATTTGATTTAGACTTTTATTCCTCGGAATTTGGCAGATTTTTATCAGACTTCAAATGTACTTTATTAATTGGCTTACTGTGAATGTACAAGCCCCCTTTTTAGGTAATTAATCATAGAAGGAAGCTAAGGTACTTTCACGTTATACACAGAAGCACAACAATCGACCAATATAATGAATTGTTGAAGCAAGCGAGTACTTTAAACTTGTGCTTGATCTACCAAGCGTTGGAATGTTACAGATGTATATATACATTAGGTATATCTAGACCTTTAATTAACATTTCACACACTTATTTCTACTATTTTGACGTTGAGTTATATTCAGAATACGAAGAAAATGCATGTGAGTAAATTTGATTGTTATTTTCTGTTTGACAGACAGACATTTTTCTCAGTAAAACGCCATTGGCCAATGATAATTGATACATGATAATTTGCATGTTTTAACATAAATCGTTAGAATACATTTTCCTGACTTGATGTAAAATAGACATACATTTTAATAATATCTGTACTTGTTTAGGACATAAGGTTTGCAAAAGCATATTCGATAATGGTTGTTTAAATATTTATCAAGAAATATATCCCGTATATCTGTATAATGTTTACAGTAGAGAAGAACATGTATTTCATCTTCATTTAAATTAAGAATAAGGCCAAATCTTTAATCATATGGGATATTATTATATATTCCGGTCTCTTAATCAAAGTTACATCTATTATCACTACTGATTATGTCTAGATACTTCTAATTTACACTCAAGTAAAGTCTCATATTTGAAACATAAGATTGATATATGAGGAAACAAACCAGAGATCAGAAAAGACAACAGTTCAACATATAGGTCGCATTACATTGCCTTTTATAACCTCTATCTACGAGAAGCCCTCGCATGTTTACAGTGTGAAAACGGGCACTTGTAAGCTATATTGTGTTTCGGCTCGGTCATCGCCTTCCATACATTCAACTATAAGGAAAGGATGAAAAGAAATCATGGAGTGATGTCATATCAATTGCAAAATACAAATTCCCTTAAAGATGCCATTTATAGTATTGTTATCCTGTATAAATTGCCTTGAGAATGCAGCTGAAGTCACACAACAGTAAATATTTCGTCCCTGCATGGCGTCGTCGTTTAATGACGCATAGCAATGAAATTACGGAAAACAAAATTAATTTGCCTCTCAAAGACGTAATTTGTTTACTTTTTCATTTTGATAAATATGTCAAATGGATTTCCATTTATTCCAGTAAATACGTGTATTTCCTAGAAATTTAAGTAAATCCATTTCACGTGTATCAACTGAATGAAACAGTTACTGTAATTCCACGTGTTTACTGGAGGTTTAATTAAATTACTGTATTTACTGTTTACACAAATTGACAGTAACCTATACAAGCCGACCCACAACATGTGTCGACTCTGTTGATAGAATGGCAAGGTTACAAGTAAAATAAGTTTATTAAAAACGTATTCATGAAGTAAAAGTTAAGAATTGAAAAACAAAACCAACCAGTTGTGGTCCTACCGAAAACAATGGTGAGACATACTTCATAAATCCAATCAATTGAATAAAAAAATATTAAGTTGCATTTTATGTATCTTTTACGCCGCTAATGGCTGAAGTATTGCCCAAGCGGAGTAAAACAATAACTCACTCACTTAATGTATCTATGAAACTATCTAGTTCCCTATGTTTGCCTGGCGGTTAGTAAATGAATTATCTCGCTATGAGATTGATAAATATGAACATATTTTAATACTTATTTATAATTAATATGTCATTTTGTTCAAAAACAGTTAGAGATGAACTGATTTTAGATGTATAATTTCAAAATATTATATCATATCCTTGACCTCTACTGCTCTAGCTACAAGCATTCATAAGCTATACAAATAAACCTGCTTTGATTGTAGAATAACGCATAAAAGCACGGCTCATGGACTTTTATATAACAAGATATCTTTATTATATATATGCATTATATCTAGATCAAAATGAGACTAGCGAAGTACACAAACCCATGGTGTCACTTACAGAAAGAGCATAGTCAAGGACTGAGGTATTCCGCTGTGTTTGTTTGCTATCCGCTGTTATTCAGGTGGCACATATAGATCCTTTATTCACTAACTGTTGAATCACGGTAAAGCGTGAGTTAAAGTGACACAGAGTATCTTTCTTAAAATTATATTTGGTTTTGATAAGCTACAAAATATCTAATATGCTGATTGAAATTCATATCTCATCACTTGACTTGCAGATATATCCATTTATGCATAATATCTCTAAAATGCTTGATTTTATGGAAAATCAAGAAAACATCTCAAATGCATTTAATATTCGAAATTATGCATCCAATTATTCTACCTATTAGCTACAATTCCTATTAAACACTATCGAATCGAATATATCTTCCTGTCAGCTTATGACAAGGTTTCAAAACTACGTTTGGCGAATTTGCGCGCACCACTCGAGCCACATTGTCCGGTTTTCGATCAAAATCCCGACTGTGAATGGGCGTATTTTCGCTCTAATGTACTGATTGACCTTTAACTTGTTATTTTCAGAAACACTTAATGGTTCCCGATGTAATAACATCGATTTCAAAATTTGACATATGTGATCCTATCAACATACTCTGTGTCTCTTTAACCGTGAATGGTTGAACAAGTTCAACTTGAATACCATTAAGCTCATACTGTAGGGCGTATACGACGTCACTTTACCTTGGGACCATTCACTGGAAATCATGATCAAGGTTTGTAATTCCATGTTTCTTTCATGATTTTAGTTTTGTTTTATTTAGTTTTAGTCTGTGATATTATCATGATGTAAGTTTTGCATGAAAGCAACTGGTGTTGAACTAGTTTATTACTGAAAAATGACAGGTAATGTACATGTATGTTAAGAATTGGGCGAGTGTTTTAAGATTTACAGTATAGAGATGTGTATTTGATATGCAGAAAATAAGGGTGTTTCGACTAAAAACGAAATTACATTGATTCGCTGTTTATAAAATAGACTTGTTTTCTACAAAGACCCGCTACAAAAAAAAAGTTTTAAGGAAGTTTATGGATAACAAACGTATTCAATGACAATTACTTTTTTACAAACCAATTTGTTATATTCCTAAAATATTATTGATAACACAACTGTTAGATTCGACTGAATGTAGTAGGCTAAAATAGGCTCTCCATAACGTATTATTTGGCAATATCTCTCTCCATTGCTAACCAACTAGTAAAACCAGTCTGACCTACTTGTGAACATTGCGGTGTCAGGTAATTGCCGATATTATGTAAATATAACGTACATGTAGAACTGTGTGCACCTGTATCGTCAACCAGATAATCTTCATAAGGAAGCGTCTTGGGTAACTTTAGTAAAGAACTGCCGCTAGGGCAAAGTATTTAAAGGGGCTTTTTAGGGGGAATATAAGGTGATGTCAGGAAAAAGAAATTTTATGGTTGCAATTAAAAGACAATGTATTAAAACTAAATGGTACAGTAATAATATAAATATATAATGTACCCATGCGATTCCTTTTTCTTACACGAATTAAATTAAAGGTGATCACACAAAATGGCCGCCAATGGAGTTTATGAAAATCTTCATACTTTGTCCTCTGACTATGGATTATTGGCTTGTGTAATGAGATTTTTGACAATTTCAAAGTAATACATTAAGCATCAACGTTCAATTATCAGTGACAAATTTGGAATATGAAATTATCAAAAACGTGCTATTGCCCCTTTAATACATGGGATTAAAAATCGTAACGAGGGTATAAAGTTATCTTTTCAGGTTTACAAGCGACTTGCTAAATGGAAAAATATTTTTACCTCAATTCCATATTTTAGTTTTAAAATTATGCCAGATATCGTTTTTTTCTTCTTTTCAAAATTTTAATACTTTTCATACTACATTTTTATATTCATTTTTACATAGCGTAATTGGTTTAAAAACATATCAACGAACACTTAAATTTCACAAAGTATTGATTGTTCAGATGCTGTACGTGTTGGTCATCCTGAGCTGCGTGTGGTCAGTCCGTGGCTATGCTTCTGGACCTCCTGCTTCAGCTTGTGTAGATATAATAATAATAATAATAATAATAATAATAATAATAATAACACTTTATTATCCTCAGTACATGTACATATTGGAAATTCGATTTGTGCCCATGGCACCCGGCAGCCACGGTGCAGCGCCAGTTAATGCGTTGTTCTGCCTTTACAATGCTGAGTGTCAAGCAAGACAGCAACAACTCCCAACTTTTAACGTCTTTTGGTATGACGCGACCGGGAATCGAACCCCGATCTTCCGGGTGACGAGCGGACACTCTACCTCTGAGCTATGACCCCAAACCACGGAGTGACCGCTGACCCCTCGACACCTCCCTTCACCATCACCCCAAGCAGTGATACCTACTATAGTGGGCAGGAGATAACAGGTAGAATCGGGTTGAGTTGTAAATTAATAATCCTGTCACATCAGCGTATTTCTATCTGCGTATCTCCATTAACTCCTTGATATCTACCAAGGCAAGAGCTTCGTATAGCTCTAACCAATGAAATGACTTGCATCCAGCAGTAGCCCGGATGTTTATTGCAGATCTTGAGGAATTCGTTTTCAGGTTCCTCGAATAATATATTTCATCAGCTGAAAAACACACGACCCATTGCGATGGGAGGCATTTGGTTAGATGAGTATCAGGATATAGTTGGAGTGTCACAAATACGTTGATGTAATAGGATATACATAAACTGACACATAACGTAGAAAATGAATGCAACATTCATCAGTAATTTGCTTCGTAATTTTGTTATTGAATATTGTCTTGAAAATTTAATCTTTGTATCTTTATTATGTAAAAGATGTTGTGTTTCAAAGTAAATTGCATGTTTACGATGTAATTTGTTAATAGATAGATTTCTTCTTGAATTATTAAAGAGAACGATACTACAGAAGGTTGTTATGAATAGTTTGATACAACTTGACAGTTTCAATAACTTTCTGATTTAAGTCACGATTAAAAAATAAATAATAATTTAGTCGACTACAATTACATCCTTTTAATAGAGTCAAACTTATCATTACTCAACAAGATTATCTTAAGCCATAGCAGAATCTTTTGAGGTAGGTTAATGGATCTGCTTAGCTTATCTGATATGGTATTTCGTTTAAAAATCGCTACTTTTGACTAAAGCTTTTATGGTTGATTATGTTGTTAAAAAGGTGCTATCGTCCCTTCGAATCCATTGCTGAAAGAGTCCTTTCAAATATACAATGCTCTTAAACGGTTAAATAAAAAAGTCGATCATATGCAGCAGGGCCTAAGTTTACCAGTGGTTGAGACAAGCACCAGTTATCCCTTGCGAAGAAGTTGAAGTTAAGATTAATGTCTATAATCCCTACATGTTGACAGTGACAGTAAGTGGTGCCGACGAGACGATTCCATTCAAGGGTTTCTTCATCCAGGCCAGATCAGCAGGATCCACGGATCCAGTAGGATCCTTCTTCATGGGTCGTGAGACTGAAATCGACATAGCTTCCTGTCCTGGTGGGACGGGGATCAGTGTGAGTGTCAGTTGATTTAAACAGATTTGGTATTAACTTGATTTATTTATGCAGGTTATGAAAAAAAGAAACATTGTTTAGATTGCACTTATTTCGATAGAAATATACACGTGAAACAGTAAGACCCATGATAATCGGGACCACCTTCATAATGTTCTGATGTGGTTTTAACGAAGTTAAAAATCTAAAGCTTTAGTTCAATTATATCGTCCACAGAACGGCATATCACACGACAGCAACGTCTACAAAATCAGCAAATCTTTCATCTGGATCCACGAGGGAGGGGACGATGTTTTCTTCCAGTGAGTCGTTTCATACCTATATTTGAATACAAGTGTTATGTTTTCCTGCCAAAGAGTTTTTTAATAACTTTATAAGAAATTAAGGATTGAATTATATAAATGGCATGATATACTTCTTTTCATGCTTACAATCCAGCTTCTGCTCTGAAGCTTATCGTTATCATAAGGTAGCGTGAAAGCCTGACGCATGACAGTAAAGACAAATATTAAGTTATATTTTTATAAAAGACCCTTTTTTACCGGTATTGTCAATTTTTATTTATATATTTATATTTATATTATTGTCACAAAGTATACAAAGTATACCTTACCTGTATTTCGTATCAATTTCCTCGTCTAGGGCTACGTTTGTTCACAATTTTACAACGTTTTGGACGAACGTTAGAAGCAACACTTTGACAGAAGTGAACATGACAGAGACCACAACAGTAGCGACCACTTTAGCAGCGACCACAACGACAGGGATCAATACAACAGCGACCACAACGACAGGGATCAATACAACAGCGATCACAACGACAGGCATCAATACAACGGCGACCACAACGACAGGGATCAATACAACAGCGACCACAACGACAGGGATCAATACAACAGCGATCACAACGACAGGGATCAATACAACAGCGACCACAACGACAGGGATCAATACAACAGCGACCACAACGACAGGGATCAATACAACAGCGACCACAACGACAGGAATCAATACAACAGCGACCACAACGACAGGCATCAATACAACAGCGATCACAACGACAGGCATCAATACAACAGCGAACACAACGACAGGCATCAATACAACAGCGTCCACAACGACAGGGATCAATACAACAGCGACCACAACGACAGGGATCAATACAACAGCGACCACAACGACAGGAATCAATACAACAGCGACCACAACGACAGGCATCAATACAACAGCGACCACAACGACAGGCATCAATACAACAGCGACCACAACGACAGGAATCAATACAACAGCGAACACAACGACAGGCATCAATACAACAGCGACCACAACGACAGGAATCAATACAACAGCGACCACAACGACAGGGATCAATACAACAGCGACCACAACGACAGGAATCAATACAACAGCGACCACAACGACAGGCATCAATACAACAGCGACCACAACGACAGGGATCAATACAACAGCGACCACAACGACAGGAATCAATACAACAGCGAACACAACGACAGGCATCAATACAACAGCGTCCACAACGACAGGGATCAATACAACAGCGACCACAACGACAGGCATCAATACAACAGCGACCACAACGACAGGGATCAATACAACAGCGACCACAACGACAGGCATCAATACAACGGCGACCACAACGACAGGGATCAATACAACAGCGACCACAACGACAGGGATCAATACAACAGCGATCACGACGACAGGGATCAATACAACAGCGACCACAACGACAGGGATCAATACAACAGCGATCACGACCACGACCCAACCACCAAATAGTAGCCAGAGTGTATCAAGCGGGCCTCTTTTCTGTTTGATGGGTGCTCTCAGCTTATTCTACCTTAATAAATAAGATATGTATTGCTAAGATTATTCGGTATCCTCATTATTGTTTTTGTTACTTCATGCATTTCTTCTGATGAAGGAGTAAGCACTGGAGCGTATAAAAGTAATGTATTTAATAAATATAATTGATTTCTAGAAAGATGTGCAGAATGGAAGGTCCTAGTTGATGTGTTGAAGTTCAAATGTTTACGTAAAAATGTGATTAAATTGAGTGAAAATGAAATGGTAAATGAATAAAAAAGGGTTAAACAAAATTGAGAGGAGGTTGATCTTCTTAATTTTTAGATTGAGCACTCAAGTTTTCATGTATACTTGATTAAGGTTATATCTTATTTTAGGGTCTGGCCGAGAGACTAAGACATTAGTTTGTGTGAAACTGACAAATTCAAGCGAATTATATATGCTTGTTATGTTCTATGATGTACATTAGAGTGAAAAGAGACAAGTGAGAGTAATAATTGAAGAAGTCTAAGAGGTTAATGATCAACTTCTTTATTGTAGAAATTTGCGAGTAAATAATCTTATCCTGTTGCTCATGTTACTGTTATCTCATTATCATATTCTAATGTATGAATTGCTGTACTCCCATTTCCCCATTTGTTTGAAAACGGCATTAGGATCTATACTGGAACGTCGCTAATTTCTACAACGGAGATTTGATCATCCATAAAACTCCTAGTCTTCATAGTATTTTCAACTTAAAATATGCCTCTCAAACAACTTAAGTGACAAGTGTATTCTGTTAAAAGGCCATAATGTTGTTTGTTGTTTTTCAAATACTTGGAGATACTAGAAGATACTATTTGATGCATTTTTCCCTTAAAAGGTATATGAACTAGTGTAGGGGAAAACGGTTTCCCAGTAAAGGCCAATGATATAGTACTTATCTTCTATTACCTTCATAGTTTCATTATTGCATAACGCTGATCATTATCAGTAGCATTGTCGTACCTTAATTTATCATCTTTAGTTTATGTGACAAAGCTTAATGCGTATCTGACCCGGTTGGATGTATGTTTGACAAAGCGCCTTGGATAACCCTTGTAATGATTTCACTTACAGACTACAAATCCATCCTTAGGAATTAGGGTCGTATATGCGTTTTGCTGTTGGATTTTGTTCCATTTAAAGATCGTTGATATTCTCAAAGTTGATCATAGTTCCGTACAAATTTACTCTGATTAAAATAGGCCTAGTTCTGAGAAATAAAATATTCAAAATATTAACTGCACGGAGATATTGAATCCTCTCTACAACAGGACTCAGCGTAAAGGATACCTATCGAAGTAACATGTTCGATTCCCATAGAGTAAATATTTGATTTAGACTTTTATTCCTCGGAACTTGGCAGATTTTTATCAGACTGCAAATGTACTTTATTAATTGGCTTACTGTGAATGTACAAGCCTCCTTTTTAGGTAATTAATTATAGAAGGAAGCTAAGATACTTTCACGTTATACACAGAAGCACAACAATCGACCAATATAATGAATTGTTGAAGCAAGCGAGTACTTTAAACTTGTGCTCGATCTACCAAGCGTGGGAATGTTACAGATGTATATATACATTAGGTATATCTAGACCTTTAATTAACATTTTACACACTTATTTCTACTATTTTGACGTTGAATTATATTCAGAATACGAAGAAAATGCATGTGAGTAAATTTGATTGTTATTTTCTGTTTGACAGACAGACATTTTTCTCAGTAAAACGCCATTGGCCAATGATAATTGATACATGATAATTTGCATGTTTTAACATAAATCGTTAGAATAAATTGTCCTGACTTGATGTAAAATAGACATACATTTTAATAATATCTGTACTTGTTTAGGACATAAGGTTTGCAAAAGCATATTCGATAATCGTTGTTTAAATATTTATCAAGAAATATGTAGGACTCATATCTGTGGCGGGTCTCAAATCCATGGCGGATTTCCTAATCCATGGCGAGTTTGATTGTTTGATTGTTTATTGACGTCAAGTGAAGTGACGTCATTGACGGATGACGTCATAGTCGCTTACTGTTCGAGTCGCCAGATGAAACCGCTGTTCATTGGGAAGGAAAGATATTTTCCAACAGTAAGAAATGACTTCAGCCGCTATTGCCGTCCGAGATAGCATAATACCAATTGCATTATGTTACTAATTTCTTTATTTTTCTTCATACTGTCTATTTAAGCCTTGGAAAAATATCAGCTCTCCTTTGTAGACCTTGAATTCATTGCAACTGTCTTCTTTAGTCATAAATTCGCTGAAGCTATCTTCTTTAGCCCTTGGATTCATACTAAATGACTGTCTACTTTAGCCCTTGGGTTCATATTAAGGATTTCTTAACGGTTAGGGTTAGGGTTAGCGTTATAGGTTCACTGAACAATATATTCGCCACTTTATCTACAATATACGTTACCGACCCTTGCACTAGACAAACTAACCCTAAAACATTTTCGATACGGATCCAAGGGTTAAAAAAAGATAGTCAACAAATATCTAACTGCTAAAAAAGTCAGTCTAACGAGAATCCAAGCAAGGGCTAATTTCCTAAAGATATTAATTTAGTGGCGAACATATTGTTGTACCGATTCCATTACTTATTGGCCAGTTGCAGATTTTGGCCTATAATACAATTAAGTACATGTAGGAAAACACATAAATTGAATGTTGGTAACACAATTCTACCCAGCTGAAAATGTCTCAACACAATCAATACAAAATCCGCCACAGCTTTTGCTATAGGTACGGCAATTTTTCATGCATTTGAAAATCCGCCATGGATTTGGAAATCCGCCACGGATTTGAGGCCTGCCATGGATTTGAGTCCTACAAATATATCCCGTATATCTGTATAATGTTTAGAGTAGAGAAGAACATATATTTCATCTTCATTTAAATTAAGAATAAGGCCAAATCTTTAATCATATGGGATATTATTATATATTCCTGTCTTTTAATCAAAGTTACATCTATTTTCACTACTGATTATGTCTAGATACTACTAATTTACACTCAAGTAAAGCCTCATATTTGAAACATAAGATTGATATATGAGGAAACAAACCAGAGATCAGAAAAGACAACAGTTCAACATAGGTCGCATTACATTGCCTTTTATATACGAAAAGCCCTCGACTAAGCAAGATGAATTGTCTCTAAAACTATGGAATGATTTCATCTATCTTATTCAGATATGATCTATATGGCTACATGTTGTATTTAAAAGCAGCCGAACTTATTTTATTGAGATCGTAACTTTATCGAAGGCGTGAGGTATTGTTTAAACGCGTGTTTACAGTGTGAAAACGGGCGCTTGTAGGCTATATTGTGTTTTGGCTCGATCATCGCCCTCCTTACATTCAACTATAAGGAAAGAATGAAAATAAATCATGGAGTGATGTTATATCAAATGCAAATTACAAATTATTGTTATCCTGTATAAATTGCCTTTAGAATGCAGCTGAAGTCACACAACAGTAAATATTTCTTCCCTGCATGGCGTCGTCGTTTAATGACGCATAGCAATGAAATTACGGAAATCAAAATTAATTTGCCTCTCAAAGACGTAATTTGTTTACTTTTTCATTTTGATAAATATGTCAAATGGATTTCCATTTATTCCAGTAAATACGTGTATTTCCTAGAAATTTAAGTAAATCCATTTTACGTGTATCAACTGAATTAAACAGTTACTGTAATTCCACGTGTTTACTGAAGGTTTAATTAAATTACTGTATTTACTGTTTACACAAATTGACAGTAACCTATACAAGCCGACCCACAACATGTGTCGACTCTGTTGATAGAATGGCAAGGTTACAAGTAAAATAAGTTTATTAAAAACGTATTCATGAAGTAAAAGTTAAGAATTGAAAAAAAAACCAACCAACCAGTTGTGGTCCTACCGAAAACAATGATGAGACATACTTCATAAATCCAATCAATTAAATAAAAAAATATTAAGTTGCATTTTATGTATCTTTTACGCCGCTAATGGTTGAAATATTGCCCAAGCGGAGTAAAACAATAACTCACTCACTTAATGTATCTATGAAACTATCTAGTTCCCTATGTTTGCCTGGCGGTTAGTAAATAAATTATCTTTCTATGAGATTGATAAATATGAACATATTTTAATACTTATTTATAATTAATATGTCATTTTGTTCAATAACAGTTAGAGATGAACTGATTTTAGATGTATAATTTCAAAATATTATAACATATCCTTGACCTCTACTGCTCTAGCTAAAAGCATTCATAAGCTTTACAAATAAACCTGCTTTGATTGTAGAATAACGCATAAAAGCATGGCTCATGGACTTTTATATAACAAGATATCTATATTATATATATGCATTATATCTAGATCAAAATGAGACTCGCGAAGTACACAAACCCATGGTGTCACTTATAGAAAGAGCATAGTCAAGGACTGAGGTATTCCGCTGTGTTTGTTTGCTATCCGCTGTTATTCAGGTGGCACGTAGATCCTTTATTCACTAACTGTTGAATCACGGTAAAGCGTGAGTTAACCGTGAATGGTTGAACCAGTTCAACTTGAATACCATTAAGCTCATACTGTAGGGCGTATACAACGTCACTTTACCTTGGGACCATTCACTGGAAATCATGATCAAGGTTTGTAATTCCATGTTTCTTTCATGATTTTATTTTAAAAAAATTTAGTTTAAGTCTGTGATATTATCATGATTTAAGTTGTGAGTGAAAGCAACTGGTGTTCAACTAGTTTATTACTGAAAATGTCAGGTTATGTACATGTATGTTAAGAATTGGGCGAGTGTTTATAGAGATGTGTATTTGATATGCAGAAAATAAGGGTATTTCGACTAAAACGAAATTACATTGATTCGCTGTTTATAAAATAGACTTGTTTTCTACAAAGACCCGCTACAAAAAAAAGGTTTGTAATAAATGTTTACAATAAACAATCGAATTTAATGACAATTACTTTTTTACAAACCAATTCGTTATATTCCTAAAATGCTATTGATAACACAACTGTTGAATTCGACTGAATGTAGTAGGCTAAAATAGGCTCTCCATAACGTATTATTTGGCAATATCTCTCTCCATTACAAACCAACTAGTAAAACCAGTCTGGCCTACTTGTGAACATTACGGAGTAAGGTAATTGCCGATATTATGTAAATGTAACGTACATGAAGAACTTTGTGCACCTGTATCGTCAACCAGATAATCTTCATAAGAAAGCTTTAGTAAAGAACTGCCGCTAGGGCAAAGTATTTAAAGGGGCAGTAGCACGTTTTTAGGGGGAATATAAGGTGATATCAGGAAACAAATATTTTATGGTTCCAATTAAGAGACAATGTATTAAAACTAAATGGAACAGTAATAATATAAATATATAATGTAAAGTCAGTTACCCATGCGATTCCTTTTTCTTACACAAAATTAAAGGTGATCACACAAAATGGCCGCCAATGGATTTTATGTAAATTTTCATACTTTGTCCTCTGACTATGGATTATTGGCTTGTGTAATGAGATTTTTGACAATTTTAAAGTAATTCATTAAGCATCAACGTTCAATTATCAGTGAAAAAATGGAATATGAAATTATCAAAAACGTGCTATTGCCCCTTTAATACATGGGATTAAAAATCGTAACAAGGGTATAAAGTTATCTTTTCAGGCCTACAAGCGACTTGCCAAATGGAAAAAAAAACATTTTTACCTCATAATTTCATATTTTAGTTAGATAGATATGCAAAATAATATTTCGTTTCAAAATTGATAATAATTTTTATAAAACTATCTTGAAAACTAAACAGAAAATTGAAAAGGGATTTTAATTTCAAGGACTTTCGATAATCATCTTGTAATATATATATTTAACAATCTAATTCCTTTCGACATTTTTTGGGGGTTAAATAGTTCTCCTTTGACTAGATTCAAATATGTTTTAAACTTTTCATAAAATTAAGCCACCTTCAACCCTGAGATCTGAGGTCTCTGGACTCTCATAGTATATCAGACATACAGAGAAATATGAACAAGTGACCACCGCACCTTTAGGCTACGATTAACCCATTCTCAAAGCCACACAAGGTACAAGAATACGGGTACTTGAGCATCCTTTCATTCACCCGATATTCCTTTTGAATGATGACCCGAAAATAAATCAAACAAAGATAGCGGGCACAGGTAAACTTACCTATTTGCTTAATTAGCATAAGCCTCTGGGGTACAACTTACACCTGTGTAGGAATTTCTAAACTTTGGGATTCTCACGCTTTGCAACGTTTACAAGTACATAAAACTGGAAATGGTTGCAAAACACCAAAAATGACACCAGCTCTTACGACAAAGGATTATTCAAAGGGATTGGTAACAACGGGGTCATATAAACATCAGCCATTTGTATGGTCTACAAGGAGACGCGTTTGGGAGGGTATCGCGTTAAACTGAAGTTACGAAACTTCCTACAATTTCCTGAAATACATATACTGTAGGTCATTTAATGTGTTTTATTCTAATAAATTGAATAAGATTCCAATATGGATCTGGAAATGTTTGAAATAACGATTTCAAAGAAATCTCATTAAATCGGATTAAACTTTACACTCTGATAAGTATTGTAATGTTTTTTTCTCCGATGACCAATTCGTGTTGTGTACGACAACTGTGTAAATTTGGGTTATACAATTTCCTTTGTGTTTTGAAAAAGTTTAAGATTACGTTCTCCGAGAAATGTCTTTTTAACAGATCGAAATTATATAAGTTTTTGTTTTGTTTCATTTCGTAAAAAAATTGTCATTAGTAATGTCTTGATGAGTTTTGTTCTCTCAGAAGAAAAGCTTAATTATTCTTGGTGAGAACGTTAGTTTATTTCTAAATTAGGAACTTCACAATGAATCGATGCACACCAATAGGTAATAATTAAGTTTATGACCTGAATAATAACCTTGTTCATCTAAATAATACCAGTATGAGGTTCGTCAGAATCATTGTATTGTTTATATCTACAAACAGATATTTCTAAAAAACGTAATCTTGAACACTTCATATTATATTATATATGAATATTTATATAGCGCGCTTATCCATCCACTCCTGGTTGCTCAAGGCGATTGTTGTTTCCCCTGGTCAATGGCATTCTTTGACCGTCCGATCATTTTTCTAATTCAACTCCCTGGGGAGTATTCATATGTGGCGCTCAGGTGAGGGACCATTCTATGCCTCACGTGGTACCCATTCACAGCTGGGGGTAACTGAGACATATAGTCACAGCAGTCTGTTCAACACTGCTGAACGCTGATAACCGTCAGCTCGGCGTATGCACATGTTCATGTATCCACCATTGTGCGCAGTTTTTGTTGCTCTACACGCTAGGGCTCCAGGGTACCACTTATAAAGTTCTAACCCCAGCTATCCCGTATATAGAACAAATTTTGAAGGCCAATAAGTAAAAAAATGCAGGAAACTGTGTTACCCGAATTTCTAAAAGTTCGGAAAAAATAATTCGACGTTTGCATTGTATTTGCATGAAAATAATGATAAAATTCGGCATATATCTGCATATCATTACAACCAAAAGCGGCAACACTTATGGGTCATTCAACAAGAATGCTTATACCGAGAATAAGTTATTGGGAGAGATAGCTAATGTATACAAAATACTTTATATAAAGAAGGAATATTTCATTATTTTTTGACAGTTAAGAGATCAACTTATGAATAAAAGCTGCACGTAATGCTCGTTCAATCGATTTTACCATTTTTAGCAAACTGATCCTTGCGATTTTTTAATTTTCCCAATAGCGGTCCCAACATTTAATTATTGAATGCAAATCAATTCTAAAGAATGGTACCTATTCCAGTGCATCAACAGGGAGTAAAGTGATTTCATGTCATCCATAACCTAATAGCGCGACGATACTTGCAACGGCGCCGTTAAAGTTTCCCTTCGAAATTCTAATTAGTGTAGGTACAAGTTCTATCAATATGTGCTCTTGTTTGCAGGTGTTAATCATCGTTGCAGTAGTGGCTGTGGTGAGGGGGTACCCGACCGGGGCCCCACTAGGACAGTGTGTGGATATGACCCCCCAACACTACTCCGCTCCCCAGACAACTGATCCCCCCTTCACCATCAGCGTTAATAAACGCTTCTATATGCCTGGGGATACCATTGTTGGTAAGTTATGTAGTTAACAAACGCTTCTATATGCCTGGGGATACCATTGTTGGTAAGTTGTGTAGTTACTGAAAATATCCCAGAAACCATGTTTAATCTATTTTGTGAATGCCGCATGGTAATCTCGATTTGGATCAAACTGAAACACTGGCTTCAGAACGAAGCAGATATTTGGATCAACTTTCAGTATATTAATATACAAATAGTGCCTATAGGCCTATCAATACAATTTTGATATTGTTCAAAAAGAGAATTTCTGACCTTAGAATAAGACCCCTCTGTACCTGAGTTCCGAACGGTCCAAGCAGAGATTGTCCAATATTTTATCTAGCCAAATATAATGCAATTGTAAATGATCAATATATCAACCATGTGTAACCAAAAATGTAACAAAAATAAAAGTTAAAAAAATTGTTGGTAAGTAAACTTCTAACTAGTTGAAAGTATCGTAACTATGCATACGCTTGATTAATTGATGCCGTAACTGTGTTGAAAAAAACACAAGAACCACATACTTCCTGATTATTTAAAGATAAAAGATAGTTTGATGTGTGAAGTCGAATTGTTGTTTGTAATATCTGAAACTGGAAGTGTATTACTTAGTTTCCCGAGAGATTATATTTCGTTGAAGAAATTATTCACAAAACCTTTAGGCCAAGAGTGATATATGTAAGGTATCGTAACTTTCAAGTCTTAAAGTAACTTAAGTCTATGACTGATCACCAAATTTCAGTAACAAAGTCAGTACGATCACATTTTGTCTCGTATGTTCTTTACTATTGCATATTAGGGATCATTATTTGAAAATATTAGTATAATAAAAAAAACAAAAAAACTGTTATATCCTGAATTGTCAAATCATTTTATTTGTCATGAAATTTTTAATGAACCGCATTTCAATTTTCAAAATTGGTTAAGTTATTTGTCTTTGATGTAATCTGATGCATAATCAATCAAGCAGCCATTCCAAATACTTGATTGCTATTTTGAATGTTTTCATAAACGGGGACTATTGGTCAAAGCCCCCTAAACTAAAGGGTAAAGCGCCAAATCTGCAACATGGCAGTTACTAATTATAAGAACAATACGATAAAAGGTATATACAGGCTATAAACGATAGATACGCTGAGAGTGCACGTGGAAAATATGCCTAGCACGTGCAATGCATCTCGCATTGGTTATCAATCTCATCACTGTCCTAACAAAATGGCCGTACACGTGCACGGACGAACCCTTGTGTGACGTGGTCTTAGGCATTCTCTCCCCACAGAGGCAACTCAGTCATACCTGAATTAGTGACTGAACTGCCTCTGTGGGGAGAGAATGGGTCTAAGGGTTGTGCCCACTAACCGATATGTGAACACCGAAAACTGGATTGTTTTGTTAATAAAGTGTGACAAATATATCTAAAATGTGCAAAACGAACAGCTCGCCTCTACATCTTGTTTTTTCTCAAAAATTCCTATCCGATGGTGCGTTAAATAACTGTTATATTTGGGTGATAATCGACTTACATAATTTTGATGATTCGCTTGTTCACCATGTTCACTTTGATCTTGTTTCGACTGATACTTCAATGTTTATCAAATCCTCACAGTGACCCTGAACGCAACCCGCCCGATGATGGCCCCATTCAAGGGGTTCATGCTGACAGCACGGAGAGCGGACTGTTCACTGTCAGACAAGCCGGTTGGGATGTTCTCGCTCATGTACCCTGACCCGGAAGTAAAGATGTTGACCTGTGAAGGAGATTACTTCAATGTATGTTGTCACCTAATTCTTCTGTCAGTTGAGTAGGAATGTTGAAATGTGCTACGTCCACCCGCTCAACTAACATGGAAATCAGCACATGGAGATGTGTCTTTTGGGGGTTTCAAATAATTTATATTGTTATGTTTGGCGTTTTCGTGGAAATTTAGCTAAGAATTTTGATTCCGGAGCATCTAAGTATATAAGATTTATCTCAAGGAAACTTAGTCTAATGAACGAACAGAATTTGGGCTTTTAACTTAAATCCCCTTGGTCAGAGTTTTAGTCAAACAGATACTTTTTGAAGAATGCAGTTTCCAAAATAAATTTAAAATAAAAAAAACACTAATTTGATATTAGACGTGACGCAATGATGCGGGCGAATTTGATTATCAATAAATTGACTACTTTCAAATTCATTGGTGTCATCTGCCTGTTTCATCCAAATTGCAAGGCGGGAACAAATTGAATTCATATGCCTTACCATTGTCAACACAAGAATCGTTCTAATTTGCATTAATAAGTTGTAAGGCAAAATATGATAGTCAGATAGTCAGTTTTTGAGGGTGGTACACTTCAACATTCAAATTAGATACTTTCTCGTTTATTAAAAAATCTGGGTTTTTTGTATCAAAAATTCCCTGAAAGATTTTTCTACCCAACTATGTGCTCCGATACCATATTTTTCCGGAAGGCTTAGCTGAAAATGCAAGTCTGTGGAAACGAAATTCAAAAGGGTTTTATTCTTTATCAAAATTTCATATCAAGAATAACTAAAATGTTACCATCACTTACCTATTTGAAAATAAGTGTGAAACAATCATATAATAATCACATATAAGTATACACAGGGAAGTACTCTTGAATTTCGTTTCCACAAAAATACCTAGATAGGACTGTCCCTTTAAAAGTTCAAATGAAAAGCAATAGAAGTGCAATTGTATACCAATAATTTTGTGATGATTCATTACTGCAATTATTCTATTGCATTAATCAACCATTTTCAACACCAGAAACGGATGTAACTAAAGATTCATTATCATAGATTCCTATTTTCTTAACATTTAATGGCGGAGGTTAAATACAACTGTTTGGTATCGTTAAACTGTTGAGTTTCTTCGTGTTCTTTGACCAAGATGTTGAGAAGTTGACCGGGTCGGGGCGTACATAAATGTCTGTGGTCAATTTATTTCTTTAGAATAAATTTTCATACTTTTATTTTTACCCTACTGTTTACATATATTTAATTTGTTTAGGTTTATTTAATTTTCTATTAAAAATCTTGTTTTCGCTTTTCAATTTAGAGACATTTAACGTTCTTTCAAATAGATGGCATTTTCAATATATTTTTTTTAATTTGAGGTAATTGAATTCATGTTTTTATCTAAAAAAGATTAGTGGAAGTTTTCTTGAGGCCTTCGATAAATATGTTAATGTACAAGTTTAGCTTATTTATTCTGAAAAATGCCACAATACGAATTTTAAATGTAATTAGATGTATCTTAACTTAATTAAGATTTGTTTAACCAAATTTGGATTTAATCAACCCAATTCTGATGTAATTTTTCCTCGTGAGGAGCCGCATTCTGATAACCTCACGAACAGTTCAAATTTCTTTGCAAAGTAGTTGAAACTTCAAGAGAGGTACTCTAGCTAACTTCTTTATAGGAGATAGTTCAAATTCACTGAGAACCATTTTGACTTTTATCCTGAGATCGCGATAATCTTTATGTTTGAGAAACGTTTTAACTAAAATGGTTGGAATTTACTTTTCGTAAGGTAATATAAATTTATGGAACAATATCGTTACTGTTTAAATTAGGGCCTTTCGAATGTCTTGTAAAGGTAAGAGTATTACTTTTACCTCTTAGAATTATTAAGTGTCATCATAATTATTTTTAATTAAGATGACTTTTTGATATATCTGGTTTTTTTGTAAATCCTATAGTCTCTGATTCTAAGATACAGGGAAATTTTCGTCAGATTTAGTTCAATAAATGCAATGCATTTAATGTATTTGCTCGTCCCTGATATTTTTTTAAATTTCGAGAAACGGTGCTAATAATGCTAAACCATTTTAAACACTTTACTTGAATATGAAACACTGCTACGTCTAAATCATTTACTTAATGTTTGTATGATATATTGGAAGACAGGTTTTAGTTCAAAGAATTTATTTATATATTTATTGTGTTATGTATTTAACTGTCATTTAAATAACAAAAATGAAAGTTTCTAAGTTCAATTCAATTCTTTATTATCATCCGTAGGCACTGAACAAATAAAAGAATGAAATATGACTACTTTAAAGCAAACCGTTCCATATTACCTATAAAATTATCCTTTTTGACAGAATACCGTGACTCATGCCAACAGAAATGATAAGTTTTCCAAATCATTCCTGTGGATGAACAACAAGGGGATGGACGTGTACTTCAAGTAGGTATTTTACTGTCTCATTTGTGTTGGTATTTTACTGTCTAATTTATGTTGGTATTTTTCTGTGTACTTCATGTTGGTAGTTTACTGTCTACTTCATGTTGGTATTTTACTGTCTACTTCATGTTGGTTTTTACCTGTGTATTTCATGTTAGTATTTTATTGTGCACTTCGTGTTGGTATTTAACTATTTACTTCATATTGGCATTTTACTGTCTACATTAAGTTGGTAATTTACTGTGTATTTCATGTTGGTATTTTACTGTCTCCTTTATGTTGGCATTTTACTGTATACTTCAAGTAGGTATGTGTCTGTCTAATTTGTGTTGGCATTTTACTGTGTTCTTCATGTTAGTCTTTTAATATGGTTATTGTACTCTCTACTTTATGTGGGTATTTCATTGTGTACTTCATGTTGGTATTAAACTTTGTATTTCATGTTGGTATTTTACTGTCTACTTAATATGGGTAATTCATTGTGTACTTCATGTTAGTATTTTACTGTCAACTTAATGTTGGTATTTTTCTGTGTACTTCATGTTGGTATTTTACTGTCTACTTCATGTAGATGTCGTACAGTGTACGTCATGTAAGTTTTCTATGTGTACTTCAAGTGGGTATTATATTATGCATTTAATGTCGGTGTCTTATAGTGTACTTCAAGTGGCCATTGTTTTGTGTACAACAATCGTTCTCTCTGTAAACACATTCCACAGCACTAACTCCATTCTCTCCCCACAGAGGCAACTCAGTCATACCTGAATTAGCCTCTGTTCTATTACGGCTAACATACGGGATAGAAAGGTAGAAATCTGATTGGAGGCAATCGAAGTTAGTTGTGCAATCAGCGACGCCGTTTCAAAAGTGGTCATTCGGAAAAGTTCGGCTATTCCCGTGTAGATCTGCATCAAAGGGAGATAACTCTTCCTACTACAAAACAATCACTTTTTACCTTCTCATTGGTTTTTATTTGGTGAATTATTAAAATAAAATTTATCATAAAACGAAGAACAATTTACACAATTATAAAACAATATGTTTCTTATGAAAAACCCTATACATATCTGATTTTGAAATAGTTTCCCTCTCTGAGACTCACACTGTTAATGAAAAAGAAACCTAAAGGCATGATTCTTTTGAAAGTCATTGAGCGACCGTTGAGTATTCCCGAAGTCGTGGACATCCAAAATGTGTTTTCATTGGCTGCAAATAAGGGAGATATCTCAAGTTACAACTTTTTGCCGCTAGGGCGATCTGCCGGAACCCCAGGATTTTGGCGTAATGGAACAGAGGCTAATTCAGGTATGACTGAGTTGCCTCTGTGGGGAGAGAATGCACTAACTCCAGCACTGAAACTGCATGTGTCTCCTGTCCATTGTTTTTACATATTGTTTTATCTTCCCTCAGATACACCATGGTACAAACCGGAGCCACATTCTGGACTAACATCAAAAGTGGCGCCATCTACGACCAGACTAGGTCCGGCAACTACACGTCGTGTGCAGCTGAGAAGCCCATCACGATCCACCACACCTACTCGACCACCACGAAGGGCTACCCCTCCACCCAAACTATGAGTGTGAAGTGGCCGGTAAAGAGTGCCGCGGTTAAGCAGGACATGTCTGTCTTCGCTCTGGCTTGTCTCCTTGTGCTTTCTATTTAGGTTGAAAGAAACATTATTAAGTATCAGTCTGGTGACAATGAACCGTCTAAGGATTAAATTGAAACTGAAATATAACATATAATGGGTATTTACCACATTCACCATACACAATCTCATTAGGTGCTGTTTGACCGACATTTTAAAAAATCTTACAGGCAGATAAGTGATTTTTTTCAATATTTTCATATCTTTTGACCCCCCCCCCCCCCCCCCCCCACCAAAGTTCTGAATCATACAAAAGCATTGGTTGTATTTGACTATCAAACATATTAAATAATACATATGGCGAAAGAATTCCAAGTTTTCTCAGCTAAACACTTATTTCTGTAAGGGCTTTCTTGGCTCGTAAGGAAAGATCATCAAGTGCTTTTGTCATACTGAGTAATTACAAGTGAATATAAATCTCAAATATTTTCATTTGTACATCATTTAAATGACCACACATCGTTCTTCGATAACCTTCAACCCGTCCTAAAGATAACTATGTTTAATCTAACAGGGTATCTCTCCGCAACAAGGAAACTCCTAATATAACAAGTTCGTATCCCTGAAATAAGTCGTCGAAACACGGTTGATCTTAATCAGTCAGATTGACAGAACGTTTAACCAAGATGTCTCGCTTACACTGTCTTTATTGTGAACTGTCACATTTTGTTTAGCTGTCTCTTTACGCCTTGATTAGGGTGATCACTTGATAACCTTCGTCTCCGAAACATCTTGCATGTTCGTGATATAGACGTCGTTACTAAGAGTAATTTTTATTAAAAGTTAGAATATTCTGACATAGTCCCCAAAACAAGAAATGGTAATAAGAATCCCACCAAAGAGTACAAAACATTGTTATTTCTGGAACATAAAGTTGCAAATAATGGTATTTCAATCAATCACCCACCTAATATCCTCACTAAATGTTTATTTACATTAGAACATCATCTTCTGGTTTGCTTTTTTACTTTTCCCCTTAAGTAAAACGTTGCTATCTACTGAAACATAAAGTTGAAAACGATGGTATGTGAATCTATTGTGTTCATGCTATAATCTTACTTAAACTTTCAGAAATAAAGCTCCATTCACATATAAGAGCGACTTATTTTCTCGTTTTTCCTCTTGGGTTTAGACTGGCCCAATTAAAAATTTGCCCTGGATTATACATTTTCAAACAAAACCGAGTGAAACGTTTATATGGTCATATGAAGCGAAGGAAAGGACGACAAATTCGGTAAAAAATCATTGAATATGCAATTTAAGGAAAACTTACGTCACTCTGAACAAAGATCGAAACTTTTATTTAACAAAAATGCCCTTTCCTGCAAGGAGGCCCTCACAAAGGTATACAATAAATCATAAGGTATACAACATATATAATCAATCATTTCAGAATAATAAAAGCCTAAACAGAAAACCGCGCATAATAATTGAGAGCTATCTCCCTTTGTTCATGTGACTACAGTTTAAGGAAAACTTACGTCACTCTGAACAAAGATCGAAACTTTTATTTAACAAAAATGCCCTAAATAAAGAGATGTAAAACCATAAAAATCAACATGAGTATATTTTAATTTTATAAGAAATTAAGGTTAAGGATAAAGAATAAATGTTATTGTTATGTCACGTGAACATGAAGCAGGAACAATCAGAAAAATGTCAACGGGTCAGTTAACTCATGATGCTATCAGTTGTTGACTTCGCTGGTTTAGCATGTACATAATGTTCGTAAAACACAGACTCTGTTTTCCAGCGGCCTACACGCATCACTTTTTTGGGATCCTCATTATTCGCAACTGCTTTTGTTGCCCCAGTAGGTCTGAAGTCCTTGGCAGAGAACCCCTCTGCTTTCAGTCCGACTCTACATAACGCTCCATCTAGTATGCGAGAAACAGTACTTGAGTCTATGGCCTTGAATGGTTTGTTCAATGTTAGAAAGACAGGTTTGTCAGACAGACTTTGTCGCATGTGATTTGTGCGGTCGATATACGACAGCAAGGTACTAACTGGGTCCATCCAAATATCGGAAGCAGGTTGAATAGTTACATTAAAGACTGACCTATCCGTGTCATTCTTAATGCCATGAAAGTCCAGATCCATGGACCCGTCTTCATTGAAACGCACATTGTCAATGCTGAAAACCATCTTAGAAGGACTTAGTAAGGATGGATCGAAAGTAACACCCTTTGGGGCAATGTCAGATGGGCGCAACATCGCAGCTAAAGATAGTAACACAATAGCCCTCTCTCGTAGATCCTTCAACTGGAGGTCATCTGTATTCGGTTGGGTATGGTAGAAATCACGAAAACGGTTCACAGGGATAACTTTCGATTTCTGTCGAACCTGTGACGTTCCTGACTTAGTCAGAGCATCTCTAAGTCTCAAAATTTCAAAATGGCAAGACACATTATCTACACCTTGTGCATGACACAACCATGATAGGGCTGCCAATGTAGAACGAATCTGAGAGGCAGGTCGCTCACTTGAGTCCGCAACATAACACAAAAATTCAGCAACGGTACTTGTTGTCACAACCGGAAAAGAGAATTTCCTTTCAAGGCAAAATTGTTGCAGTTTGAGAACTAGCCGGTTATACAGTGCAAGAGTTGAAGTAGCTAAACAATACTTAAACTGGGTACTTGCTCTTACAGACCAACCCTTTGACAACAGTTTTCGCGCCCACATAGTCTCCAAGCGTACAATCTCCAGCGAGGATTCTTCTGAGGTTCTGGACACACGTTTCTTTGAAGAAAGGATTTCCGGCAATTCGGGAGACGCAGCGGGGGAGAGGTTAACATATCCAGAAGAGTCTGGAACCAGATCTGTCCTTTCCAGTATGGCGTTATCACAGTCGCATGAGCCCTCTGAGACTTGATTATGTCCAGCACATCCCCGATTAGCCTGAAAGGTGGGTTTACATAATTGTTGAACACTCCCCAATCTTGTTGTGCTAGTGCATCCACTCCGGAGGAGAGAGGATCTCCGAAACGACTGTTGTACACCGGAAGCTGAGTGTTTGTCATTGACGCAAATCGATCTATGTCGTGAGGACCATACAGGTAGTCTATCATATGAAATATGCGTCTGCGGACGTATTCTGTACTCCCGGTAAGTGTTTTGCCGTTAGCGTGACATTCAGTTGTAGGGCTCTGTCCCATATACCAGTCACAACCTCTGTCAAATCTTTGCACGGCCCACCAAGGTGGTTTACATACGCGACTGTTGTCACATTGTCTGATAACAGCTGAACATGTTTGTCTCTTAGGCTTTGAGAAAACGATTCCAGGGCCATTCTTACTGTTAGTAACTCTCGGTAATTTGAGGACATGCGTGAAATTCGGGGGCTCCAAAAGCCTTGTGCCACATGGTCCTCCACCACAGCACCCAATCCAAGATTACTCGCGTCGGTATATAATTGGGTTTGAATCACCTTTGGAATCAGTGACACACCATTCCACTTGCCACCGTTGTAAGTCGCATCTAGCATCATCTGTCAAAGAAAGCATATCTTCCCACGAGGTCTCAGAGGCCAGCACACGATACACACTTCTCAGCATAAGTTTTCCAGGAATCACAGCCCTGGTAAGACTAATACACAGGCCAGCGACACGTGCTAATGCACAATCTCATTAAAATGATATCTTAATTGCTTCACTACGTTACGCAGATTAAAGATCTCACAATGCCCCGTAAGTCCACCCGTCAGGGTAACCTTTGACCGCTGGAGGTGAGGAAGATTTCATCCACCAATCAAATCGTACCTTTCTTAAAGGATAATTCAAGAGATTGAAGCAATTTAACACGGTGCAGCCCAAATGATAAAATGATAACTTATGACCTTTCGATTTTCCCAAAAAGCAGTGTTAGGTAATTTGCATATCTCGTAACATTTGTAATTCAGTTGTAATGTTTGACTATTTGACAGAACTAGATTCTTTCTAATTTGCATATGTACATCGAATATGTGTGATATCAAATCAACAAGACTTTATCTAATGTTTTTATGTCAGTTCTGGTCTTCTCATTTGTGTCAGTATATTTATGGCTACAAAATACAACGAATTTAATGAGCATAAATCGTTTCATATAAGATTTAAAAGGAAACGTTTATATAACGTAACTGTTCCAAAAATAGCATCTACAGCTTGCTGTTTGAATTTGCCCAGTTTACGGTGATTTCTTCGATAATGATAACATTTAAGTATTTACCTGGACGTTTTTGGACCAACAAATTGATAGGAGCGATATAAAGCACAGTTTGAGTAATTCATTCGTACATGACAGGAAATATTTGTTGTCGACATTTAAAAATAGTCGGAAATGTTCGTTTTTCGAGTTCTGAAGATTAGATATGAATACCTGTCGCCAGCAACCCGAGTTACGGGGCAAAGTCGCTGATTGGCTGAGTCAAAGGATACTCTGACGGCTGTTATAACTGAGCCTGGTATGATCTACATGCGTAGCGTAGTGTAGCAAATAGATCATATTTTAATAAGATTGGCTAATGCACGGGCTGAAATTTTAGTTTTCTTTAATGCTCTACCCAAATCATGTTTTAGTTTCTGAAGTTTATATTTCGGTACCAGCAAAGTAGGAGAGTCATCTATACCACATGAGTCAACGATAAATCCAAGATATTCCACAGATGTAGACGGCGTCAACCTACATTTTTCTAAATTCAGTTGCCAGCCGAGCGATTTAAGTGTTCTCAGAACAAAGTCTTTATGAGCTAGAATGTCCGTCTCATCAGCAGATAATATTCCATCATTCACATAGCTAGATAGCCGATTATTCTTAGAACGAAGATACGAGACCACAGAACGAGTCACTTTGTGAAAAAATAACGGGCTGACACTCAGTCCAAATGGCAATACGGTCCATTGATAATACTGGTCTCTCTGACATATACCTAAATATTTCTGAAGGGACTTGTGAATACCAACATGATGAAAGCCGTTCTGTAAGTCCCAAGTTATCATGTGATCATTGGTGTGCACAATTGAACTGAGACTTTTGACATCTTCGTATCTAAACTTTGGAGTGTGAATATGTCCATTCACCCGACGAAGGTCAATTATTAATCTCCGTTTATTTTTATTTTTGCGCACGCAACCTAAAGGTGAAACACAATGAGGAAGTTTATCACATTTTACAATAGCCCCTGATTGTTCTAATTTTCTAATTTCTTCATTCACAAATATCCACTGTTCTCTTGATAACGTATGGTTGTCACAAACAAAATGTTCCGGTACAGTGTTAAAATCAAAGACGACGCCTTCAGATATGCATGACAAAATGTAATTATTAACACCAATGGAACGCCACTCTTGTAAATGTTCTCTAAGACTGTTAGCTATAAACCCCACTAGGAGCTGCCCTCATCTTGTTTATTGTTCATATTTCTGTCTTGAAATGGTGGGCGAAAGTTCCGTCCAGAACCACGAGTAAAGTTAGTGAACACATCTCTGTCATTGTGATCGCCGCGAAACGAGTTTCTTGAAAATCTACCCCTGTTTCCGAAGCCACCTCGGCTATTAAAGCCTGGTCTTCCTCTGTTAGGAATACGCGCCGCTGACAGAGAAACTGCAGTTTGGATATTGTTCAGTGTGGCATCAGAAAATTCTTGGGAATTCCCCTGTAAAGACTTGAATACACGAGCAGTGTCTTGATCAAAGTTACTCTGTACATACAGATGAGCCTGTTCCTGTTGTAGATAGGAAACTTGTGCTTGCAACACACAGCTAAGGTCACCCAGAATTGACGTAGTATATTGAGGCAGACGGTCCGAAATTGACCACAGGATTTTTATGGCCGTTTCCGCGTAACGAGCGTTCTTATTTACCACAGAGGCAAAATGTTGAAAATCCCGTTTAACGCCCTTGCATTCGGGACAGTAAACTCACGCTCAAGAGTCAGTTTGTGATAATTGTCTCTTATCTGCCTATTCGGTACTTGCGGAATTTAGAGTTACCGTTCCTGAATAGAGTTATCCGCCCTTGGTAGCAGGTATGTGCGCTCTCGACTCGTTGACGTTACCGTCATGGGCCGCGCAAAAAAGAAATAGTCGCTTTGTGTAAATGTGATTATTTGCCGGGTTTTTATCATTGGTGGTCAATGAATGTATTTTATTCTTGAGTATGTAAATCTTCGAAAAGTCTGTAATATAATATATTATTTCAAATGTATTTAATTGAGTTAATTCCTTAAACGGGCCCGGTATAGATCTTTTTGATAATTCTGTTTTATGTGCTACTTGATGCAAATGTGAAAATAATAATACTATCTCAAGGCAAACAAATCGGACATAAGTATCTATTTATATTTTATTCAGTAATTTTCAGTGGCGGTATAATATTTTTTAGCGTACTGCAGATAAAGAATACAACTGAAAACTGTTTCGAATGCGTTGCGTCAGCCTGCTGCAACACCAAATTTGTCATTTTTATAGGCCTATCGTTTAACTTAATAAAGATTTACAAGCGCTTTGAACCTCTTCTGCTCACTGAAAAGTGAACAAAAAATTATAGTGATATGTTGTCTTAGTGTATTTTTTCGGTTTCGATCAGAACTTCAATGTTTGACTTTGATTACCTTTTGTTTTTGATCGGGCTCCGTGAAGAGATCAACCGCCGGACGCTCAAAAAAGTAAAATGGTATTTTGGTCATGCGAGTTTGTGTTTATGTACATGTATTTACAATTTTACAATAAAACTTTAGAACGGACAGAACTTAACGAACTATCCCATCTCGAGTACCTACCAGTTTTTGGACGTTTTTATAGGCCCCTCTTACATATTTAGAAGACCTAAAGCGTAGATAACAGTTAACTCATAGGGTGATTTCGAGGATCTACCAGTTTTTTTACTTTTCTATAGGCCCCTCTTACATACTTAGAAGACCTAAAGCGTAGATAATATTTTTACAATTTACTGGTACGGTAATATTTACCTTTACTTTAATAACATGTTTCTTTTTACATTTCTGATCCTATAAGCGTTCCGATCTCGGCGATATCCTCCGTTTTTTTTAAAGTACCCTTTTGAACATTTTTGACCTCATGAAATATTTAAAGGACTTAATTGTTTTCAGTAGTGACAAGAAATGTAGATTATAACCTTAAACCATACGCCTATTTGTCATGGAAACAGATATCAAATGATGTTTGGCTTCTTTTTTTTTTATTTCTCGATTAATAGATGTATTTCCCTCAAATGTTAAAGAAACTAGGTTTTCCCATCTAGGCTTTGTATATATGCATCATATACCGTATTTCCTCTAATAAGCGCCGGGTGTTAAGGGTGCTGAAAAAATAAGCGCATTAGAAGAAATACGGTAAATACCATTTTTTATTGCCTTTTTACAGGTAAAATTGTTACAAATTTGAAGAAATTTGTCATATTTGCAACGCATTAAGAAATAAGTTCATCACAATCAACAATGCATGACCAAAACAAACGTGCAAAGCCTTTTACACGGGACGTACTGGTGTGTTGCCTCAGGAACTGTGCATACGACAAAAAAATGAATTAACTCGTAGGAAGAGTATTTTGTATCACGTGTTTAGAAATAAAACACACTTGAAGACAACGCGATTATTATCATCGTAAAACTAGTAACGGAATACAGTTGATAAATATTTTACATGAAATGTTACATTTTACGTGACTGTAATGAGATTAGAGCTCATTAACATACTTTCGCTTGCACCAGAAACATATATTTTGACTTAAATTATTTCCTGGTGTAAAATTGACACGGTTTGTTCTCCTCACAGAGACTTGTATTGCTAATAATAACTGTTCCTAGTAAGAATACTTGAATACGATAATCGCCTATTACTAATTCTATTATTATTAGTAATAGGCGATTATCGTATTCAAGTATTCTTACTAGGAACAGTTATTATTAGCAATACAAGTCCCTGTGGTTCTCCTGTTAACTCATATTTTAAGGGAATTTTACAATATGTGTCCAAAAAACTTTGTAAAAAAAAATTGTAAATGAATATTTAGCATTCAAATCTAGGTTCTGTATCATGCATGAAGAACTAAGAAATAATCGCCCAAAATATATTTCCATGAGTACTTTTTATATATAATAGGAGATTTATTTCGGAAACACAAGGGACTATGTTAACAGTGACAATTCCTAGGATTTTCTTTGTCATCAACTCACAAGAAAACTAAATTACCGATGTTCTCCGCGCGAAACATAACAAGCTAATTGAAATTCGTAATGCAAAGTACATGTACATGAAAACAGCGACATGAGCCTTTCAATTTTGAAAAAGTTTAGCAAGATATATCACTTTAAAAGACAATTGTATAAATACGAAACTACTAATTTTCCTTTAGGTTTATTATTAATTATTCAAATTCAATTTTCTAAATATTTTTTTTATATCAATTAAAGTGCTACAAAATATATTGTTTACGAGAAACAAACTATTTAACAGGACGGCGTCAGTTTTTGTGTAGGCCTACTATTGTCATTGAGATTGGGTGTATAATTTGTTATACATGTACATTTCAATGGAAATTAAATTGTTATGTTTTTAAAATTGTACATAAAATATACCAAAATGTTTGAAGAAAGTAATTAACTATCTTATGTATATGCATGTACATTCGTTTCCCCATACATGTAGGCTACATGTATATATAAATAGGCCTAATCTCGGTAAATATTTGATAGTGAAATGATTTTGCTACGATAAATGGGTTACTTCGGTAATACGGTCAACTGATAGGTCAAACGTGTATAAAGATATCGAGCAATCTGAATTACTGCAGTATTTTATAGTTTTATGACGCAATAATCACGACCCATGATGGTAACGTCAACGAGTCGAGAGGGCGGATACCTGTTCCCAAGGGCGGATAACTCTAATCAGGAACGATAACTCTAAATTCCGCAAGTCGGGAATAATTGACACTGTAGTTCAAAACCGTTCATTGACCTTCGAGTCTCAGGGGTAGTTTCGTCACTTGGACTAGACGTAGGCCTGAGCGGGGTATCGGTACCCGATGATGCAACATTTGCATTATAATGGCCGCCATTATGTTGACGGGACAATTCTGATTCAATTACATGAAATCGTCTGACAGACTCGATTTTATAGTCACTTAGTGCGTTACCAATACAATCTATGGCGAGTAGAATCTCCGAATGTTTTTCATCAGACATCACTTCTTACAATTCACTTCAAAATCCTATATTTAATCATTCGACAGTCACTGTCCATCCGCCGGTGAGGGCGCACCTGGCAAGAATAAAAATAATTGAGAGTTATCTCCCTTTGTTCATGTGACTACAGACTCTGAAAACTCAAACAAAAGTAGCCAATTATAGCCAGCTGCCTGATTAATTGGCACTGGACATTTACAATACACTCCTGCATCCGAATTTAGAAGAATATAAAAATATACAATATATATATATATATATATATATATATGTGTGTGTGTGTGTGTGTGTGTATCAAAATATAAAAATGAGCATCGGCACGTAGCTAAAGGTCTCACTTTTTTAGACGCTGCTTGTCAACAAGAGGATCCGGCTTCGAACCTCACTATAAAGTTGAATTTCTATTCTTTAAATATTTCAAATATTGACAAGTCAATGTATTTACTTCGGAATATCTACAATTAAAAACCTTCAGTGACGCCACTATTTTTGTCTTTGAGGTCTGTAAATATCTTAAGTTCCTTCCGACTAACATGACATGGGAAGTCTTCGAATAGTGTCCCTCGGATGCAGCTTTTCATATACTTCACCCCTATTATGATATATCACTCTTCAAATAACTATCATTGAACCATAGAAATGATAATATTTTGTTGAAGTGCAATTGAAAACTCACTATCGCCTTCAAACATTGCTCTAATTTAGTTATGTTGCCTGTTAATGTGTATTTTTCAAATTGCCGTCTCGAACCCGAATAGTTCGCACTGCCTTACACTGAAGTCGAAGCTCTGACAACTGAGCTATTGCAACAGCACTGATTGAGTCGGTTTGTTAGGCTCGATTACAACAAAGGTCTGTGTTCGGGAGGTATTTTACGGTCGCTTCGTTTCTACCTATTCTTCATGTTATCATTCTATCGATGTAGTTTTAACTAGTTGGCGGTTTATACGTTTGAGAAAACATGGTCCTTTGGCATTATTAAGAACAAAGGATGCTTGCCCTCGTGATTTGTCCGTGGCAAAAATCCCGCGACAAAATCGTTAATTCTTAGTAATGCCCGTGGACCATTTCTCATCCACAACTTAATCAGTTTTTTATTAAATGTCGCCGGGTTGAATGTAGAATGCCACTGGATTATTTAATAGAATGTGTGATGTTGCATATGCCCCTGAAAGGAGGTTTGTCAGAGAAAGGAAAAACATCCAAAAAGATTTGACTTCTGAGGTTTATATCTATTAATATTATTTCATGGTGTAAAAATTACACGTTTTGCTCTAAGTTATATAAACTCATATTTTTCAAGATTATTTACATAATCTGTCTGAAACAAAAGTTTTAGAGTTTCAGAAAACGATTGTACATAAATATCTCGCATTAAAATCTAAATTCTGCATCGTGTTAGGAAATTATCACCAAAAAGCATTTTATTTCTGTTTCCGTCAGTACTTTAATACAGCTTATCCAATGGGCGGCATATTTTCCTTTGACCTTTTCGCAGTTGTAAATCATGTACCAAGAAAACTTAAGCTGATATCTATTACGTCACGAAAATATCACCACAGTTATTGCTTGGTGCCCCAAAGGGCACCAAGTATTATGATTTGATTCTCCTAAAACTTTTCTGAATTCTCTCTATATTACTCTTGATATTTTCAAAGGTAAGCCGCGCCAATCACATGTGTTGTATCCAAATCAAAAGACCAATGAACAGAGCTGTTACAAAAAATGCATTACGTCACCATGTGGGTAATACAAAATATTTGGCACATTAAACTGTGGAATATGATTTCGCTTTAAATGTCATGTTAAAAGAGAAACAATATTTTCTATTAAAGACGCTGATAAATGTTAACAGACTCAATCAAAAACATCTTCATTTGATGAAGAGTCTGCATTTGTTCCAGATAAGAGCATTATTTCGCATTCAATAATCGCAGAATCCACTTTTTTATAACCCACGCGATTTAATTTCACGCTGGGCTCGCCTGGCGATTTAAAAGTAATGTTTGTGTAAGAACGATGGTGACATCGAAAAAAGACTTATGTTTACTAACAGGTAGATCACTTACGACCACGTGACAAGTCATACTTAACGATGTCACTAAATGTTTACGTTGAAAACGTGTATTTATTATCAGAGCTACTGAAATTGACTCGTGCTATGTTTAGAATATGACCTACATCGCTGGTTCCATACGGTTACGCGGCTTAGCTCAGCGGAGCTGGGTTGAAATCCCGTCAGATCATCGGAAAGTATTTTGTTTATTATCTGTAATACTACAGTTAATAATTAACCAGCATGACAAGGAGATATGGTTTTGGCAGTACGTTTTCCTGTCATTGTCAACGCTACATGGCAACCCATGCAGTGCTTTTAATTCAAGTAACAACATCACAATGCCATAACATCATAAACTGTCACTGTCTGTCACATCACTGTCTTGAAAATCTAGTGTTGTTGTGTTCAGAGATTTACATTTTTTCTCTGAGATCTCAAAAAGAGTGAATGTACAAGCACTAAGACTAACTGTATCAACGTGAAGTTTGCTGATGACGCAGCCATTGTTGGTCGGATGTGTGACTCAGTATCAGAGAGACAATACAGGGATAATGTTAAGAACTTTACTTCATAGTGCAGCGATAATCATTTACTTTTAAATGTTAAGAAGACTAAGGAACTGTGTATCGACTTCAGAACTAACTCCCCAGCTGTGCAACCTCTACTGATAAACGACGAGCCCATTGAAACTGTGACAGAATATAAATACCTTGGTACATTCATAGACAATAAGCTTACGTGGAACGTCAACACAGATTCTCTTTACAGTAAATGCCAACAACGCCTCCATTTAATGCGCAAACTTAGATCTTTTAACGTTTCTCAATCTGTTATGATATTGTTTTACACTACTTTTATTCAAAGTATACTTACCTTCTCATCTCAATGCTGGTTCGAGTCTCTTTCAGTCAAAAACAAATCAAAACTCAACAAAATTGTAAATTCAGCAAGTAAAATAGCAGGGGTCACTTTTGATAATCTATCATTTTTATATGAGCGGCAAGTACTTTCAACGTGTGAAAAAATCATTAACGACCCAACACATTTCTTAAATCCAGAATATAAGCTTTTACCTTCTGGCCGCCGCTAAACAGTACCAATTACCAAGACTAAACGAGCTCGAACGTCTTTTATTCCGCAAAGCATTTCATTTTTAAACAAATGTTGAATGTCCAGTCATCATCTTAGTTGTTAGTAAATTTAAATCATATACATGTACCTTATCTCCTTTTATGTTGTTAAAACTACATATTTTAATGCTGTATGTCCAGTCACCATCTTAGTTGTTAAGCAAATTTAAATCATATACCTTATGTCCTTTTATGTTGTTATAACTACATAATTTAATCAAATGTTGAATGTCCAGTTATCTTCTTAGTCACTTCAACCATCTTAATTCCCATGTCTTATCTCCGTTTTATGCTTTTATGTTGTTATTTAATAATTATGTCAAAGCTTTGTGATCCGGAACGAATTCCTTTTAAGGTAATAAAGTATTGTCTATTGTCTGTCTATTGTCTATTGTCTAATTTGAATGAAAATAGAATATCACCCTCGTGTGTTTTGATTTGAAATATACCAACAATCGTTGATGAATGTAAAAAATATTCATGTTGAATAGACATTAATTTTGTGAAATTAACTTTGAGTAATACTCGTGTTAATATTACTGCTGTTATCCAGTGTTGTATATATTATCACCCAAATCACAATCTCCTTCATCTGCCTATGTGGCACCAAGCATGCCTTTTTAAAGGCTTTTCTTGTTTCTGACGTCCTAATTCGACAACCATGAAGCTTGAGAAAGTTCAACATTGTTGCATCCTCAAACACGTAGCCGAGATCAAAGGAATGGAAACCGCTCAGGCGACCAAAATATTAACATTACCAGTCACTAAATGAGAAAAAATAACAAGCTGACCATAATATGTAATGCAGTGAAAAAAATTCAGGTTGAAAAGTACCAACGATTACAGAAATTCATTGGCATCGCGGAAAAAATAAAATGAAATCCAGTCTGAAAACAAATCGGTGCACGTGTTACCTTATTTCAGTAGATATATGTTGCATATGCCTGCATGGATTAGCGAATATCTGGTCATCCAAAGCCATCAATATTATTCATCGTAACGAAAAAAATAAGGAAATTGGGTCATTCGTCGCTGGACGATTCCTTCAGACTAATCTAAATGTTGGTCATGCAGGGAATGTTGATGTCGGGTGAAAGATCGCAAGACGTTGCCCATTGGATAAAACAGATACATGATTGACACACGGGGTGTATACGAAATATCAGCTTGCTATCACTCACTCGGGGGCTCCGCCCCCTCGTGAGGTGATACCTCGCTGATATTTCGTATACACCCCTTGTGTCATCATGTATCTATTACATATCACATCACTCACTATCATACTCTTTATCCGGGCACATCATTCTTCACCGAACTGACATGCAAACATGCGAACAATTCCACATCTGGACGCCGTTCCTTCACCTCATAGCGCTACAGCCAACAACCAGACACTGCCGCGCCATTTCAACATTTCAATATATCAAACAAAGTATTATGCCTTACTGCATGTTTTCTGTGCTTGCTCTATAGACCTCTCCACAGAGCAGTGCGTCATGCCGCTCTCAGTTACCTCCCTTTGGGTGGCGCTAGCATCGTCCGCCATTAAGCGGCTGCAATCTTACGTCGACGTTCTACGTGCTTACAATTGACGTTTTTATTAATGATATGACTTCTAACAAATTAAAATGATCGTAAGCTGTCATGAACGGTTTGTGTCATTAAGTACCTTTCTTTGAATTCATATATTATGTGAAAAGAATCCCCATGCACAGCTAAAAACCCGTCAGAGAGTCACTGTCACTGTTATTTTCTCCCTACTGCATTGTGTATCATCTCCAAAGAGCTCCTATTATATTTTCTGATTTATGTCTAGCTTAGGTATCACATACTGAATTTTACCAATTATGAAGCGGTTTTTGACCGATGTGAGTTTTAGTCAAAATTTAATAGAATAGATATAATCTTAAAATTATACAGAAAATAGGCTTTAGGCCTATTAAAGCTTTATGTTTTAACACGTAACACTTAGGCCTACCCTTGTTCACAAGTTCGATAAGATAGATAAAACGTATGCACCATAGTGCTTTTTTTTTGTTAAAAAGGGAAATTATCATTTTAAAAAACTCAATTTATATGCCTAAGGTAAACAATTTTCTGGTTATATTTCTCATTGATCTATGAAATCTTCCTAAGATTAAAATAGAAAGCATGATTTCACTATCCTAACCTTTGTCATTACAAATAATGTGTTAATACTCAAGAAATACACACACACTCAAAACACGAAATAAGAGGAATTGTTTGGCCTATATATAATGCTTAAATCATATTCAAATACTTTGGTAATTACTTTTATACCTATTGAAGTTATGATGACTGATATCGTAAATGTTGTATTTTCAGTATTTTTTGTCGATCAATGGACTCATCATGTCAAGACTCATTTAATTTTGAAGGATGATTAAAACAAATTGAAATGAATGTATAATGTGTAATCGGTACGAATGTCACGCGATATAAATCGTATTTAGAAAAATGTAATGGAATATGTTTTCCTATCTTCGATGATACCACAATATCGGGTCCAAATTCAACCACTGCAAGACATATAACCCCGACATGGTACTGTATAAATCAAATCATTACATCCAGTGATAAATAGTTCCAAAAAATACCATGTCAATATGTTCCGAGTTAAAAGAAAACACAAAACTTACTCTCGCGTGTAATTTAAATCTTCAATGAATAAATCAGTCAAAAAATCGAAAAATAAAAAAACAAAAAGCATTATTAGTTAATACTTCTAATTGAAAACACAGTTGACAGTGTATTTATGTCACCCAATTCATGGCGCAACAATGCTATGACGACAGAATGCTGGTGATCCTGGAATCACTGCAGACGAGTTCGTGTTTTAAATATGCCTATAATTAATTACAGATGAAGGATGATTTTATTTTATCTTCTGGTATTTGCAACAGAGGTTTTAGTCCTTACTGAAATATTGTAAATCAGAATATTTAAGGAAGCTATTTCTTAGGGGATTTTTTGAAATTTATCCATACTCCAAAAATCAATAAACTAGTTGACATAATATATTTAATGATCACTATGAAATTAACTGTTTGAGGATCACTTTAGTTGGTAGTATAAGGAAAACTAGGAAATTCTACGTATGAACAACTTATTTTATTTCATAATAGCAATGTTTCGACAATTTAAATGTTTTCATGCTTTAAAAACGGAAAAGAACCTTTGCCGCAACGTCGCCATTGTCAAAGAAGTTGCTCATCATAGAATTTCCTTGTGATTAAATCTAAATAAAGTTACATCGACGGTTCCATATTGTCTAATATTATAACTTAACATAAAAACCTGTTGATCTAAAATTATTTAGATTGCTTGCGATGTGTTTGTAGGTTGCCCTTGTTGGTTGCTAATTAGAAAGTTTATCGGTGGATTGGAATGTTGGAATTTTAAATTACTTTTATTTAAAAGTAAACACTTACTTCCTTAAAATATTAAAGTTTTACACATATTTTACTGTAAAAAATATCATGGAAAATTTATTACATTAAGGTAAATTCATTAGCATCGAAATCCTAATTTGCTGAAAGGCTTTCAACGCCTAGTAAATTGGCCAATCAATCCTTTACAAAGCTATAGGCCTACAGTAAATATTGATAGACTATTGTGATATAATCATGTTTCCTTGAAAAATAATATGCGTTAATCTAGACAATTGAACAAAAAACAAACAAAAAACAATCAGACAGGATTGAAATAAAGAAATAGTCGACTGAGTTAATAAATTAGATATCTAACGTCATTCATAGACCCTAAATTTCTGCACTTTAATATCGCCGCCTTTAACATTAAATCGTATTTACCTGGTCATTTACATACATTGCCAAGCTTGAAAAAACCCAAACTTAAGTGTTTGATGCCGATCTGACATAAGGAGATACTTAAAATAAACTTTTAATTGGTAAGGAAGGTGACGTTAGCGTATGCCGCTTAAGTGGTGACTGGGTACCGTCTTTACGTGTATGCAACGTCAATGCGCAAATCCCGCAGCGTTGCAAATAACACTGACCAGTTAACATTGCAGCCGCTTAATGGCTGCCACAAAATGGCTGCGCCCATGATATTCGCCGTGGAGAGGTCTATAGCTTACTATGCGAAAAAGCAAATAGTCCACTTAGAAAGCTAGTGAAGGTTGCTAAAAATCGCCTGTAGGTACGCTGATATCAGCACAGAAATCTCAAGGGTCGGCGGCAAGGCATAACTCTTGACAGTTCGGAAACTTGCGTTTTATAGGCTTTGCGTAGGAAGAAACGTGGCAAATGATGTCAACAATCGATGTTTTTTTCACATATTCTGAAGCATAAGTCTAATGCTATTCAATTCACATACAAACAAAGGGGAAAAACCTTCTTTTTTTAAAAACTTTATTTAGAAAAAGAACAAATCATTGAAATATTTAGAAATTAAACACAAATAATACCTACTTGAGTTTGTTACTTGATGTGTTTAAAGAAGCGACACAAAACAATTCAGATAAAAAAAGCTCTCATGAATTCAAATCTGTCCGACATTTTGTGATGTTGTAGGCCTTGTCATTCGTGGAATGGTACGTATTTGGATATCCATAAAAGGAGCGTTGCAAAATCATATTCTCTGCAATAAAATGTGTCTTATTTACATTCAGCAACACAGTAACTTTAGCCTATAAGTTTTGTCTATATCAGTTCAATCAAAGGGTAGCAGTGGTATTTTAAAGAAAGATATTCGCTGATACTAAAAGTATTACAAAGAGAGCTAAGAATAAGCTGATTAAAAGGAAGATATTCGCAAATAGTACCAAAAAAAAAATCAGAAACTGATGATTCAAGAGTTTCGATGTAACTGTGGCCATTTGAGAGAAAGATAAGAAGGGGTTAATCAAAGAGATTCGAAGTTACTGCAGACATTACAGAGAAAGATTCGAAGTTACTGCAGGCATTGCAAAAAAGATAAAGGGTTAATCAAAAAGATTCGAAGTTACTGCAGGCATTGCAGAAAAAAGATAAGAAAGGGTTAATCGAGGCGATTAGGCGCTTCTGCAGACATCACAGAGACAGAAACAGCAGCTCCGTGCGCTACACCCGACGTCCACAGCACGACGTCATGATCAGTGGTTGACAATGTCCACGAGAGCTATAATTCAAAGCAAGATGCTCCCAGTTACAGCAAGCATGACAGAGAAAGAGAAAGCGGCCTCGCTTGCTCCACTACTGATTGGCCACACGATGTCGGTCCTGTATTTGTCTGTGTAGGGATGCATGGTTGTGGGGGGACGAGCGGTCAGTCTGGACGGGTCAACCTGCTCCACCGCGATGCTACCCTGGCCGGCACAGTGGGTGGCTCCCATTGCCTTCGTCATGTCGCGGACAACCCCTGTCGTGATGTTGGTCCAGAAGGTGTTCTTCTGGTTCACCACGGTGAATCTGACGTGAAAAAAAATTAATAAAAATGATACGTCATCAATTGAAATGAAATCGGGTAGAGGCTCAATGGAAAGTGGAAAGGGTGGGCTAAAAATGAAAGGTAGGAGTGACCATTGAAGTCAATAATATAGGACAAAAGTCACCCGGACAAAAGCCACTTAGGAGAAAAGCCAACCGGACGAAACCCAAAAGGTTTTCAGCAAACAACACAAATACTTCTACGAGTTCAATGACGTCTTTTATTTGATATCAACTTTGGATATCGCGAATGTCTGGAGGTTTAAGGTTATGATTCGTGAGTTAATATCTTTTGTATCAAGTTCATATTTGTCTATATGTATTTTATGGTAACACCAAATGGTGCTGTTACTTTTAAGTATTTTTTCTATCGCCAAAATTTGTATTAAAGAAAAATGATGCATCCAAGGTTTGTCATTTTTCCCGATAGTGACTAATTTATTTGGAATAAATATTGATTAAGTCTGTGGTCAAAGTAATGAAATTATCAAAGAGTTGGTTAACATTTCCAGTTTGGAAGAACATCTGTCAAAATAAGACAATACAATTATTTAAAGCATCTATATCCATCAAATCATATCTGTATATTCTCCTACTCTGACATTTTTGTTTCTGCTTAGAATATTGAACACTTACATACACTGGTCAGTGATCGATGCAGACTGAAAAAGGGACTCCTGGACAACTTACACTGGGTGAACAAGAAACTAGTTTAAGATCAATTAATGAACAGCAAATGGCAGGGTTAAAGTTTCTTCATTCATTATTTGAATTAATCCAAACACTTATTCTAAATATTACTTGTGAGCTGCGAGTCAGTGCATCTATGTTTAAATCCACCTTAATTATAGTATCCATATTTAGATCGATAGCATTACCGATCAATTTTTCTATGAAGTTCCATGTAATATTCTTTTCAGATCGGTAACAACTATTTTACTGTTTAACTGAATTGTGAATTGTCAGAGTATTGTGAAGTATCCACTTGTTTAGGTAGTTTGTTAGATAGATCATCTATCATAATATTGAACAAGGCTTTCCCTTGCATTTGTCTAGTTTAACATTACACCTTGTATACATTTTTTTTATTAAACCTGTTATCATGTAACATCGTAATGTAATATATATAATATAGTATATAGTATCATTATATTCATTCTATTAGTATACTATATATATAATAAATAAGTGGGTGACTTTTGTCTTAAGTGGCTCGTGTCTTAGGTTGCTCTGGCCCTAGGTGGATTATGTCCGGGCGACATTTGTCCGGGTGGCTTTTGTCCGAGTGATATTTGTCCTGCTTCCAATAAAGTCGCTATCACTTTTTGGAAAAGGGGAATGGGTTAACCTGGGGGTCGACCCATTTTACTGGCAATTTTCTAAAAAAAATCCTGTGGTCGGGGCAATTCTATCAAAATATTAATGTTTTTGCTAAACTACGCTACGCAATCTGCGCAACGCAGTGAATAAATTATGAACTCAGTTTAATGACATTGGGTTTGGGGGCTGGGGGGGAGGGGGTGCTTAAAGATCTGAACAGATCCGCGCAGAGGAACAAATCTATCTGGTATTAATAGGAGCGAGAAAAACAATTATTTATCATATATTTTCGAGGTCTTATCACCATATATGGCATTGAGGTTCGTACCAAAGTCGACAGTATGGCATGAGATTCTATAATTACCCTTCCAGAGACGCACTTACTTGAAATACACGTCCCCACCATCCGGGTTATGCCAGAGGAAGGATTTGCTCATCTTTTGGCTTCTCCGTGTGTGGGTGACGGCATTCTGAAATTAATCGATATTGAATATATAGCTGAATTAATTGATTAATTAATTCTTAAAAGGGGAATAAGCATATCCTCGTATGATTTTGTATAAGACGCAATTCAATGCAGTGTATATAATAGATTGAAACCTAGCCTTTTCGGAAAACTATTTTGACAATTCCTTAGGGAAAATACATAACAAAAATTGAAGAGTTACCAGTCCTGACCAAAAAGTAGCAAATTCCAGAATTGGTGGACGGGCTAAATTTGAAACATTGTTCAATGTCTTATGCTCGTTAAGATTTAGTGGTTCAAGAAAAAAAACATGTAAATGGCCACTCAATGTCTTCGTCTATAGTAGACTGGGTTCTAGTGGAGATCGTCAAGTTAATATAACTGAGATAAAGTCGATGTCTCAGAACGCAGTGTGTACATTCCTTAAACACTAAAGTTTCGAATGAAACACGTGGAATTGGTTTATAGTTGTTTATTTCGTGTCTTGTCCTGCATTGTAGAGGACTTATTCAGAGTCGATAACAGGAAATAATTTTCAACATAACAAATAAGTATTATTGTTATTAACATTAATGAGTGATTTACCTCAAGACAATTAAAGATAAAGTATGAAATTTGCTATTTTGAAACAAACCATCACCTCCTAGTAAACTTCGTTTTATACGGATGCTCGTTTCAACTTTGTTCTCAATTTTGTAATTCACAATTCTTTTTTCCAGAAAATTTGTGTTACGTTGAAGACAACGCGCGCATGCATGCTTCTTTGTAGATGAATGAGTTAACAAACGTTTCCTTGTGAACAGATAAATATCCTTTTGAATTATTGTATAATCAATTATTTGAAAGATGTATTCTATTTTTAGATAAGAATACAGATACACTTACATCTTTGTATCTTGCATTTGGGCATGTCCTCATCTGAATTTCAGAATCGTAATCAACATTGATAAAGCGACCAATTGGCACATCAGCACCAGTGCAGTTTGCCAGTCGAGCCATGACAAGGAAACCCTTGAACAAGTGTGTGTTTGGGCTAGTGGCGTTCAGAGTCACTGAAAGAAATTTGATGATTATTGGGTGAATATTTTCATATTCAAATGATATTTGTTAAATAGTGATGGCAACTACTTGATATCAGATGGGTTTTTTTCGGTCCTGTTATTTTTTGTAAAATGATTCCGTTTGCAAAACGCTGCCATCTGACTGTGTGGATACAAAAGTTCTTGAAAATTTATTCAAGTACCGTAGGCCTATCTTCAAACATTTTTTTTTCCGAAAATATTTATGATGAAATTAATTCAAACACCAATAGTGCTACCACACATGCAAGCTTATTTATATAACATTTGATAGTCTACAATGAAAATCAAACAACATCCCCATTGAAGAATATCCCAATGTATAAAAGCAATGAAACCTTTCATACAGTATCATCTTCAAACCTCAGTCTTCTTAAAGGGGAAGTAGTAGCACGTTTAGGGGGAATATAATGTGATGTCAGAAAAATGAAAATAAAAGGTTCCAATTGAAAGACAATGCATCTAAACTAAATGAAGCAGTAATAAATCAATAATATATTGTAAAGTTAAGCCATGCGATTCCTTTTCTTACACAAAATGAATTAAAGGTGTTCACAGAAAAATGGCCGCCAATGAAATTTATCTGAATCCTTATAATTAATTTTGTTCTCTCACTATGGATGATTGGCTTGTGAAATGAGATTTTTGACACTATAAAAATACATTTAGCATTAAGGTATAAATATCAGTGAAAATTGAAAAATTAAAATTTAAAAAAAACCCGTGCTATCGTCCTTTTAATACATCACATGGTAAAAAATCAAAACAAACTGGGTGTGTACCTCTTTTGCCTGGCGATTTAGTAGCTTATTTACTCTTATAATCATGTATATCAGCAGTTCTTAGCTTCCAGTGCCCGTTGTGTTCTTACTAACATTCAATTGTACATAGACATACAACGATATTGTCCTTTAACGTGATGTAGACATGTACTCTTTGAAGTAAATATTTTTGACACGTAAAAGTTTATTCTTTCTACCTAGTATGTTTTGTCCAGGCAAATACTCGGCGGAGCTGACGATGATGCTGTAGGGGGCGGGGTTAGTTTGTGGCAAGAAACCGTGGTTGGGGGTCATCGTCCCACAAGCTTCATTTGGCGCTCCATAAGGGTACCCCAGGCATAGGGCCACGTACCCACACAGAACCAAAACCTGTGGCAAGGAAAATGGAGTTGGAATTTCTGAATTGACTGAAATATTAAATAAGTTAATACATAATTAATTAACTTAATGAAAATAGAAGATTCGTAGTAGAAGATACTAAATGATCTTGTATAAACGAGCGTCATACTTGTACTGTGGTATTACACTAGTTTATTGACGTATAAATATTATACTGCGAAATCTTACACGGGCAAGTAGTAAATGAATTTTCAGTCGTTTCCACATGATGATATATTTTCAAATTTAAACGAAACCGGTGAAGAAGTAAAGGTGTTCAGTAGAATTAATCTCAAGTTGTAGGTTGTATCACATTTTGACCAATAAATATAGAAACATCAGTCAATGACATTTGTTTTTTGACTCAGACATCGTCGTATTCGTCTTTGTATCCTCGTCTTCTGAATCATAATTATCACCCACGAATTCGTTTTTTACAATAACAATGCCTTTATAATGCATTTACTTCGTGAAGGAAAATATGTGTTTCTAGATTTAAAGTGACTTGTATAGCTATTGCACTTAGAGAACATATAACAGATGAGTTATACAGCGAAGAAGATACATAATTCAACTATTTCATTTGGTTGAGGCATTATATATATAAATTGCTTTAATAATTTTAACAACAGCCCGAAAAGATCACTGAGGGTAAAACTCCTTCAATGAAGCCTGTCTTCAAATACAGAAATCAAATGAGTAGAATGACATTAAAAAACGAATAACTAACTATATAATTTTAGGCCTTGACCTTTTTCGAACAAAATGTCTCTAAATCAATGCACCCTGGGTAATTCATGTGTTACCTGACCTGGAACCAGGTTGCATAACATTTATACCAAGGTCAAGGCAACGTCACAGTTCACTGCACCCGGTTGGAAAAATCCTTGTTGTCCTGACAAATCATTGACTATCAAAATATCTCAATTGCAATAAATAGCACGTGTCTTCGTCACTTTGGCTTTCTAGATACTTGTTATTCTTTACATCAAAACCTGCTACATGTATCAACAGTGACAGTAAAGACGGGCTGACATACTAACGGGTATACATTAGTTATAAAGTTGGGATTCATAACTGGTCTGTGAAGGATTTCTTTAGAGTATATTTTGGCCAAAGACGTTAATAGAATATTCTATTTATGTCTTTGGTTTGACAGATAAGGCATCACGTGACGAAAACAAGTTCAGGAGCGAGAGGTGAAAGAAATTAAGCAACGGTGTTAGCGAAAAGAACACATGAATAAAATACCTATCAAAGAAGTTAAGATTACATGCGTCTAATGCTAGTCAAAATAAATATTGAATGTAATATCTAAGCTACACAGAACATGATACCAAGACCATTTGAAGTCTATTGCGCAACCGTCACTCACAAACAACTAGCTGTTTCCCATTGGAAGTAACAGTAAACAAGTCACATTTGTTGTGCATCTCTTTACAATAACCTCTTTTCTTGCTTATCAATAGCAAATTAGGATACCTAAATAGCATTTTAAGGTAAATATTCATACCTTGAGCATGATGATGCAAAGGATCTTGAAAAACAACCGATTGTCTTCTTTCGATGTTGCACCCAAGACAAGGACCCGGGTCTGTTGTGATTCACGTCTCAAGGATGAACATTTGTCACGGAGCGACCTTGTGTCAAGTTCAGTCAAGCATGTCAGACAACTGCTAGTCAGCAGGTAAACAGGTTTACAGGTTATGCTTTCTACTATGTGTCTTGGTTGTCGAGGAATGTTCTACTGTCATTTGCTGTATAACGGTGTTGTTAACTACAATGAAACGTCCCGGTCCGGCGATAAACCCATCCGTGTTCGTTGCATAGTTACTAAGGTTTCTTATATATTTTTCTGGAGAATATGTGTCACATTGATTCGTGGTACAATACAGCTGACTACCTGTGCAAAATAAAAAGTGACAAAGCATAGTATGGATATACAATTTCTTTAGATGTATATCCTTACTGAAACTTGCCATAATGTCTGTCAATTCATTCTATCAAGATATAGATTACTATAAGTTCAGTTGGCCTTCATCATCACTAACCGTTCCTTGACGAAGTCCAACCACCTAATTTTAGCTCATCGGGCCTCATGAGGCCTGCGTTATCAAACTATTTTCTAGCAGCATAAGGCCTAGAAAGCTGAACCTGTGTGTACAAACTCCTTAACTAGTGAGGATCATAATTTGTAGCCCTCAAAACCTATTTTTATCTTCTTCTCCAGAAGCATAAGGCCTAGGAAGTCGTAACTTTTTGTACAGACTCCTTAACTACTTAGGATTATGATTCATTGCTTTGGTGGCCCTGTGGTCCTGAGGGTGCCACACCCTTAAAACTCATCTTAATTTTTTTCTTCAGAAGCATAATGTCTAGAAAGCTGAACCTTAAACGAAATTAGATATAAAACCTGACGAGATACAGAGCCAACGGCTCTATTTTTTAGTATTTAATCCGTTTGTGCCTGTTAAATGTCTTTGATTGCAGGGAAGTAAAAATGAAAGAAATAGAAATTTACTGAAATAGGATTAATAACATAAAATAGAGCGAGTTAGTGAACATATTGAAATGTGAAATGATACATTTGTACAGCTCTCTGAACTTTCCCGGTGATCAGGCTCAACATTTGGTTCTTGTTTGTTAAATTGTTTACTTAAATATTGATCCATGTTCTTGTATTTAGTAGATGGTTTCATGGCTATCCTACTTTTTTCACTTAATAGCGACGGTTTGGTATAGTTCCTTATGGCTTATGGACTGGAGCATATATAAGAGATAAATTTACATTCACAATAAATGATATAAAAATTAACAACAATAATAAAAGGCAAGTGTGATGAACATGAAAGGACAAAGCAATTAATTGGGTGGATCACCTTACAACTCAGAAAACAGTCATAACCTTTCATAATTTTGAGTTCATAATTGAGATAGTAATTCATATACTAAGCATGTAGTGATACCATCACCGGTTTGACCAAGTAGGCTGTTTTATCTTATGTTGTGGTATTTGTGTTGCTGTGACCCAATGAGTTACGTCAGCGAAATAAGAAACGTTCTCAGAAGGTTCAGCTAAGATAACAGGTCAAGCACAAAACTTGGAACTTTCCAAATTCCGCTGTCTTTCTCCCACTAAATCAACCTTTCCCTCTCCGTCTCTTATGCCTCTATTTCACTACGAGAGGAATTCTCACGAATCGCCACGAATAGGTGATTGTAAAAATTCGTGAATATTCTTGAATATTCTGCAACATTCGTGAACTGCAATTTCACTTGTACGTAACGTTTACGAAAATTCGTAGCTTTTCATGCTAAAACACTACGAAACCAATACGAATTGCTTACGAATTATGTACGAATTGTACGATATAACTACGAAACAACTACGAATATACCACGAATTTTCACGAATATGATACGATATCACAAATGATGTAGGAATTGATTACAATAATTCGTGACTGTTTCGTAAATAATTCGGGGAGAGACCATAAAAAATATCAACCACGAATTTCAAAGAACTCGTCACGAATTTGTTACGAATGACCCGAATTAATTACGAATAGTTTACGAGACAACTACGATAACAAAATTCGTAGTTTATTCGGGAAAATCTTTTGACAAACAAAAAATTTTCACGAATGCCACGAATTGTAAGAATATTGCCGAATCAATCACGAATTCATTACGAATCACAAGAATAAATCACGAATTGTCTACGAAAATTCACGAATGTGTAATATTTCTCTATCGTGGCGATTCGTGAGAATTCCTCTCGTAGTGAAATAGGGGCATTAACAAGTCTGTTTAATCTCTTTTAGGTGCCATCAGCCACGTTTTAGATAGCTGAGTTATAGCTGAGAAAATGAAAACATGCAAACTCTACCCACCAACAAGGAAAGTAATATAGCCTTAATCATAGATAATTAAATTATTAAATAATTAATTGATATTTATAATTCAAACAATACCCATACGATAGTCCAGCTTCATGACTAAATTATATATAGAGGAGCCTTTATACACTCTAGGTGTTAAATCTCTGTTAAGTCTAGATTGATTGAATACACATGTGAAAATCCTGAAGAAATAGAATAATAGAAATGAAGGAATAGTTATCATTTTATAATATTTCATAGACTAAATTTTATTGGGTTACATGTACAAGTATAATGGGCCGGTGGCCCCTTTACTGCAATAAACTCACTCTCACTAAATTTTATTATCAATAGATGCACATGGAAAATAGTTTTTACGTCTTCTGCAATACTAGCAAAAATCTTAGAATGGAGACTTCTAATAACATTTTGACGATTCTTATTTGGGTTAAACCGATAAACAGTATCGTTCTATTTGTTTGAGTCATGTAGCATTTTTCGAAATGAGGTTTGAATAATTATTGTGACAAAACGTCATTTTACAATACATTGGACCAAGGTTAATTTTCAATTGCTCTTAGAATATATTTTCTGTACCGGTATGTGAAACGGTTAGACCCATAACCTACCTACATGTAATTGCATTTTAATTAATGAATTGATTTGCTGTAAGAAAGAGTTATAATTCACAGTCCTTGAATCGAGTGATGCAGAAAGTTTTTTACGTCCGCTTCAATCGTTTTCGATATGATGGAGTTATCGTTCTTAGTACGCTCTTCTGAATAAGATAGAAAAAATGGCTGGTTGGGAAGGACGCTTTTTGTGGCGCTCTCTCGTTATAATATCAATATTTATAATCAAAGTTCACGGTAAGTGTTTCTTATGAATTTGTGATACTTTGGTTCAGATATTTTTGTTTACTTTTACTTTCAGTCGTTGATTTTGTAACGTTTGATAACCCTTAGAGACAATCTAACTTTTGTTCAACTATGTTTAACATTTTTCGATTATGTTCGATAAAGTTGCCAACAAACAAAGATGTGACTACTTTATGTTTTAATCTTGGGAAAGTGTTACACAATCATCATTAATATAAGCACTTGTTTTACAAAGTAGTGTTCTTAGAAATAGCATCTAATACCAAAATCAAACTTACTGATATTTTAATAAAATCACATTTCTAAGTTCTTTGAGAGGCATTTAGAAGCTGGTTGATGAAGAAGAACAAGTTATTATGGATAGTCAATTTCTTCATTGCATGAAATGCGACGTTTCGGTGTAGATGCTAACACCGTTATCAAGTAAATGATAATGGACATGGTGATGGGGAGTTATATATACATATATGGATAACAAGTTTATAAAATTGAGTAGTTTGATGTAGGACGTGAGACATAAATATGTTTATACAAAGAAAAAGTTGATGTGCATGGTGGTGATTGATTGTTAGTAACGATCAATCTCCACCATCTACATCGACCTGTTTCTTAGTTCAGATAACCTAAACTTTGCTTTATGTGCAATAACTGCGCACACGACGAAGGAAGACGTCTGCTGGACTAGCTATTTCTTTGTATAAACTTCACCACATCTCACTACATCAAACAACTCTTCTTCACATATAGGTATAGGAGTTCTCTAGAAGTTGGAGGGAAATTCCTTTTTATTCATTTCAAATACATCATTTTTGCCTTATTTAGTTAATTCAATATCAAAATTCATTTGCAAGGCAATTGACATTTTCAAGTCAAAGTATATATACAGGTAGTCACATAATTTCTGATTGGCTGTTTCAAGTAGAAAGTTTGTCACACATTACAGGCACACAACCCCTGTTCAAGGATCTGCCATCACATGTCCTGCTGCACCATATTGCCGTCTCGAGACAGCTGCCTCTCTGTCTACTGCTCAGAGAACATGGTGGGTAACTGACTTTTGATTCTTCTATTCTCAAAAGAGCATAGTTGAATTCCATTTGCATAAGTGCAATCACTGATGAGTTCACTACAATGGCTCAGTCTTTGATGGAACAAGATTCTTACTAAAATTCATATGTAATTTTGAATATTTATGATATCAAATCAACACAACTTGTAAGTTTTGGCCTTTATTGTTAGTTTAATGAGTGCTTAATTGTATAAATTTGTATTTGATGATCTGTTTTAAAAACAACAATTACTGCTTACTGATTTGCTTAATTAATAATTGATTATAATAATTAATAGTGGAGATAATGCCCCTTTTGAATGATTAATTCAGACAGATATTTGAATTCGAAATTCATGAAATAGTCAGAAATGTTTGTGTTCCCTGAGTTACCAAGATTTGATATGTATTTGTGAATTTGACGTCGCCAGCAAACTCAGGCATAGATGTCATCTTGTCGTAAATTTTCTTTGATAGTTTGTCAAACAACCTGTTTTTTGTCTTTTCAAACTGACACAAATTAATATTTATCTATATTTGGAATGGCATATTTCAGGAACAGGCTCCAAACTAGAAAAAGCCCTACACATGCTGTGGAAAGATAAGGACTTATTCCACAATACCTCCTCTTGGGAGGTAGGTTCATACACTTTCAACAAGGTAAGGACAATCTTTGAGCAAAAATACCTCGTGTTTATTATTTGAAGAAGAACTCTTGCTCAGTTTCAATGATTCATCATTTGGTATAGGTTTTGGCAATGGTTTAGGTTAGTCTTCTTCTATCCAATTATATGTTATAATAAATTTGATCCTCATATTTATTTAATAGAAAATTAAGAAATTTGAAGTCTCTTGTGGCTAAATGGTTAAATTTTTATGATATTTTGTGCGAAAAGGTTGAATTAGAATTAGTACAATTGTAGATAGTAACAAGTTCTAAATTTGTCACATACAACAAATTACAATTTCTTAAACGATGCATCTTGAATCCTTTGTTTGTTAGAAAAGCTTAACATTATATTATATCTTACGTTCTTGAAGGATGTTGTTATTGTATAATTTGGGACTTTATTTCAAAGACAAGATCATCCAAATATGTACTGGTAATTGCATTCCTTTGTTATGTGTGACTGTATCTATAAATTAAATCATAAGAAATCTTATAATTAAACTAGACATGTACATTTTTTTGTTTCATGCAATTGAATAAAATCTTAGTTCATTTCTTGTCTTTGCTTATCAGGAACCAGAGGAAATTCTAAAACATCCGACCCAGTTTCCGTCTTTACGATGTTACCTAGGGGAGACAACTGCATATGATTATGACGGACAGGCAGAAAAATCTCAGTTGGCCTATTGGTTCCAGAAATTGGTACGACCTTCCATATTTTCTCATCTGTACTGAATTATTACAACATATTTTGTTGTCACTAATATATTGTATATTAAAAATAATTTTTGGATTGGTCAGAGGTAAACAAATGGATGGTTTCTATTAAGGGAGGATTTTTTCAGGACCTATTGCAAAAATGTTTAGATTTATTTTGAAATGGAAAAAAATATTTGAAGGGAAACCTCTGTAAGGAAAGTAACCAAGGAAGTGAAATATGTATTTTTTAAACGGTTAATTCAATGAAAGGCTGAAATAATTGCTGGAACATGCCCCAAACAATGCAAAACTAAACTTATTATACAAAAACAAATTTGCTCACAGACAATTATTAATGATTTCATGAATGAAATAGAATTTGTTATACTAGACATTCTATGATTATGACATACTGCTGCATTAACAACTTTTAATTAACAGAGCTCCTTCAATGCACTGATATCCATAAAATCAAATTCTCTTACGGTTTTACCATTATAGCCAACAAAAATGACTGACTTTGAGTAAGGGCACAATACTATCTGAATGAGATTGTTGAGATTGAGATTTTTGATTCAACCTTCTTAAAAATCATCTTCTTAAAAAGCATCCTTTTCAGTGTCAATTAATTATTGATGATTTCCAAGAAGAACATGAAAAGGAAGAAAGAAACTTGAAAATGATAAAATTCAATTACTTATCTAAAAGAATTTAACTCATTTTCATTTTCTCTGCATTTTGAGATGGACATGAGAAGACAAAAGACTTGAATGTTTTAAAATTCATACAGTTATCTGAAAGACTTTTACTTTATTCACAGTTTTCTCTGCACTCTGAGCACCAGCAAGACATCACAGAAGAAACCGTGGCTACAGCTATCAAGACCCACAGCTTTACTCTCATAGCCTTCCCTAACCTGCACATACACAAAACAGTGGAGGAGATCGTACATCAGGTAACTTTCTCTCTCTCTCTCTCTCTGTCTCTCTCTCTGTCTCCCTCTCTTTCTGTCTCTCTCTCTCTTTCTCTCTCTCTCTCTCCACAGAGGTAGATCGAGGAGCGATTGCCGAAACTACTTGACACTAAGGTTAACCTTAGTGACATCATTTTACATTGCACTAAGGCTACCTTAGTGACTTAGGGTCACCTTAGTGTTTTGTGCAACAACACCCAAGCCAAAATGTTTTGATTCTACCTCTGTTTTAAATTAGACCAAATCCACGTCTCCAGCAGTTTCCCCTGGCAGCAAAAATTTCAGCATAATGCATTTGAATTAATTTAGCAAAGGGCAAGACTTCTCACATTGGTTCATATGACAATACCTTTGCCATGATTCATTCACTGAGTGCACAACTTACTTTGATTGCCTCCAATCAGGCATCATCAAATTCTATCCCACAAACTCGGCTCATTAGAACAGAGTCTTGATCATCATTTCATGACTTAATTAATGAAAATGAATAGGTCGTGGAACTGTTGTATTCTCTTTGTGTCTAATCATTTGATATTATTTGGACTTCAAAATCATTATCTCAAGTTCCATTGAGTTGCTGAATATTGTTTGTTTACAGATCAGCTATGAAAGTGAAGATCACATTAAATCGCTGGTTGTTCATCCACATTCAGAAAGAAGAAAGTAAATAGACACAAGCTTTAATTACTTTTTAAAGAATATTTATTTTGTAATTTTTCTTATCATAAAGTTTTATTTCATATTTTTCATGACATGACAAATAGTTTGAATATGAAGAAAATAGATAAAACGTTTTAAAGAATAATTGGAAATAAGTGTAAAAAGTATAAAAAAGTCATAAAGTTGAAGATATGAACAATTATGACAAAATTCTTTTTAAATGTATGATAATTGTTAAAGTAAAGCTACTTTAATGTTGTTTTAAAAGTTTGTTTAAAAATGTATCAAAGAAGAAAGGATTTGTAATGTGTTTCCTTTATAGTGATACATGTAACATACGGATACTTTTCATATTGCAGAGAAATCCAGAAGATGTTTGACGTGGTCTCTCTACCAGTCGCTGTAGTAGTTCACAACAAAGGTAATACTTGACACAATTTTGAATCTCAAAATATCTTAAAAGATTTCCTTTTCTTAACACTTTTGGGGACCTTGCACATCTAAGTAGGCAAACCCCTTTTTTCTTTTAGCATCTCAGGCCATATCTGAGAGCAAGTTGTTGATTGACTATCCCAAGTCTTTCCTAGGGCTTGTTATTCTGATTCTCTCATTACTCATCTCTTTAACTTTTGGAAATTCTTTTCCTAAATAGCCCACACCCACGGTTTGCTAGTTCCAGCCGATGCTCGCAAGTTACCCCGCAATGCATAGCCCCAATAGCATTATGAGCCTCCTCTATGCAATGATAGTAGCAGCTGTGATATAAGTAAAATCCTCGAAAGCGGCCTTCAACCCCTTATCACGTCCCCTCAACTCATATGTAGCCCAAATCATTTAGTTTAGCCAATGACATTGCTCCATTGATTGGACCTGTGAACAAAGCAAAAGGCAACTTATATCCAGCTTAGATAACTTATTAAAGAACTCTGTTATTCATCAAAATCATAAACTTTGAATATGATAATGTCATTCAGTATATATGAGCCCATAATGAGGCTAGCAATCTTTGCCATTGTCACATATTATGCATCTCCATGGGTGAATGTTTTGTATTAACATTTTAAAGATTGAACTACTGTACAGAATGTCCGAATGAAAACATCCCTGCAGCGTGTGTAATAGAGGAAGCTTCCCCCTGGATTCCCAAGGATTTTGCTGGTATGAGTGTCTCCCTCTTTGTTACAGAGGATGGGAGGGAACCTACAGTGAAGGTGTTTACAGAACATTCCCTGAGAAAACTGAATATTGAAACTTACATCCAGGCTCAGAAAATACCCACCACTCATTTTGATGTAGTAAGTTCAACTTAAATGCATCATCTTTTCAAAATATATTTGAAACATGTTTTTAAAGAGTTTATAAAGTCCCCAATCCTGGACTCGCCTAGAGGGCTTACATGGTCAATCTTATCAGCAGCCCGGAATATTCCAGAACCAGCATGTTAAGGGTTAAAACTGTTGAATATGGTAACCTCTTTGAGTCATCTTATGATTAGTATAGGGTAGTTGAAGAGACCATTAATAAACAATACCTAACCCAGTAGGTAATGTTTACAATAATGACTTTTTTAAAAGAGCCTTATAAGGTAGTGATAAATATAAAACTCAGTTATTTCAAAAGGGCAACTAGAGTAAAATAAGCATATGTGAACCAAGGCAAAATAGTCAGACAAAAAGAGAATCTGTAGTCTGAAGTGTTAATGAAAAGTAACATAATGTTTTCAGATTGCAGAGGGCAGTGTTACCATTGTGGTAAATAAAAGAGTTTGGCAAATATATAAATTAGCAACATTTTTATTTACTATAACAGTAAGTTCATGCTTTGCTTTAACTTCATTTTGTTGCTCCAAATTAACATGTTAAGATATTCCTTTAAAAACTTATAACAAATTATATATTTTTTGGTTAGCAATACATAATGGTCCTTTCTTGCAGGAATCCTTCAAGCAGTCTGTGCTGGATGTGAGTGGCGCCCCCTACACTCCGTACATCGTGTGTTTCTACGCTTTCTGGGCACCGGATGTGTCTATGTATCTACGATTCTTCTCTCTCACTGTCCAAGAGTTTCAGGAGCTGGATTTGGATTTTAAATTTGGACTTGTGAATCTCTCAGAACAGAAGAATTGTAAGTAATATGTCATTGGGTATAATTCCAAAACTTTAACCTAGCTCATTGAAATAAGGTAATAAGAGTATAGTTGTATGTGTTCCTTTTGGGTTTTTCATATTCTTTGGATTTATATTTTTGATGGCTTCAATGGAAATGTAACTTATAATTTTGACAGATGATTTTGTCCTCTATTTGTGTCTTACGTCAAATTAAGATAGATATTCTACATTGATGGGGGACTGATGGGATATGTCATCGTCTGATGACTCTTGTTTTTCTTGTTTCAGTGATTGGAAGATATATTGATCCCATGAAAGCAAGATCATTTCCATTCAGTCTACTGTTCACGAAAGGTACTCAAGATTTCCCTTACCTTCTATAAGCCTTTTTCCTTAGTTTTTTCTCTCTATGCTTGTACATGTTCCTGGTACATCAAGCTAGTTAATTGTTAAACGTGATTACCATTGTTTATGGTACTTTTTTGTTTAAAACAGAATTTCATGTTTAGCTGTTATTTTCGTCTGAGTGTTAAGTGATTTGATGCTCACTGTTCAACTTTAAAAATTGGTTAATATTTGTTATGATATCTTATAAATGAGATGTATAGTCACAGTGTGACAAAACTAGCGGTCCAACGAAATAACAAGGAATCCAGTGGGATACTTTATCTGGCAATATTCTTATTGTTATACTTGTTTATATCATAGTACCTATCAATGAAGATTTGCTTACTTTGCCTAAACATTAAGATGATGGTCATAACATTCATTTGTTTCTTCTAAAACACACCTGAAAAGAGTTTTATTGAAATGTATCAAATCATATTGTTCTCTCATGATACTCAGTGACATGTCTCTATTATCACAACTTTCTACAAAGACCTTTCCAACTATGTAGATGAGACCACTGGTCAAGTTGTCCAGACCCTCCTGACCTCCAAGAGACCGTCTCCATTCTCCGTGTACCAGGAACTGCAGAGTCTGGGTGTCCAGTTGGTCACTCATGCTGGTCAGTCTGTGGTGTATCAACCATATGGGCTGGATCAGTCACAAGAGGTAGGTGTTTGTTATTTGCTTTTCCATCATCTATTTCATGGTCGCTAAGATTCATCATGGTAGCAAAAAATATTTTGAATTAAAACATAAAAAATCAATAAGGCAAGATAAAATTAATTATTTGATTTAAATATTTTCATGGTTAAAGTGTCTAAAGGCGGTTGACACATAAATTTTGAATATAAGATTTGCTGTGATGTGGATAACAAAATATTTTCAAAGTTGTCGGGTTCGGATTCAAACATTGTCAAAGGGGGGGTGGGGGATTTGGATATCAACATTTTCACAATGAAGAAGTTGTTATTAGAGAAAATCATAATTATTGTGTTCAGATTATGTGTCAAAATGGGATTTGTAAAATATTTATTTGACAAATGTTGACCTCAGGTGTCAGCGGTGTACGAAGGTCCCTATGGTAGGATGTGCTCCATGGACTACCATAACATGACAGAAAATCTTCCTCGCAGAAGACTCCTCAAGAAGAGGGTGAAGAAGATTAAGAAGAGAAAGGACTGGTATGGCAGAGTATGTAGATGTTATTGCATTTCCACAAACAAGATCTTAACTATTTAACTTACCAGATGGCAAAAATAATAAATTTTAATGAAAGCAATTATTTGTTTTTACAAAGTGTTTGGATGATATTTTATGGATGACACACTTTATTCATAGACTGCAATGTTTCAATACAGATTCTTGTATCGTTATCAAGCATGAATAAAAGAAAGAACACATTTTGTATATAACAGAATGAGATGAGATAACAAACAATGACAACAATACATAATTCAGCATGGGTTACATATATATATGATGAAGGGGTGATATAACTAGGGATTAACATAGATACCAGCTAAGTGGGGGAGAATATTGTTATCCATAAAATTTTATGTTATTTGATTTTCACTTATTATGCTAATGTAAGTGACTAAAGTTCATGTAGTATTCTAGGTCTAGAAAGGTAAAGCACAAATATGACTAGTCTGAATAACAAACTAACTAATGCTAAGGGCTTTTACATGACTTTTTTCTGATCCTACTTATGATGTGAAAGGGATATTTTTAAGGATATAATTGAAAGGATGTTATTCCAGCATGTGTTTGACGAGATAGATGCCAGCCTACCCAAGGAGGACGGTATACCTGTGGTGTCTCACTCTACCTGGAGCCAGGTGATAGACAAGTCCCACGCCCCTCGTCATCCCTTCTACCTGGCCGGCAGGTGGGCTGGGGAGTACACTAAGGTGGCGATGGTGAGTACCTGACTGATTCATATGTATGGTAGACAAAAAGAGAAAAGGATTTTTGAGATGACCAGTAATGACCTTCTTTGAAGCTCACTGAAACCTAATCCAATAATCAGCCCTCATTTAATGTTTTTGCATATCTCGCTTTTTGTTTTGGTAAAGGTTATTCTGTGATAAAAAGGCTTTTAAGACCATCCCCTCAACACATATATTTGTATTGTTCTTCTGGACGATGCCTTGAATCATCAGGGTAATCAATAACCCATATATGATATGTATTGCAGATAGTGTTCCTGATAGATGGGTGTGGTAGTTGTCGCAGGAACTGGGAGGTCTTTAAACAACTCCACCAAGCCGTCAAGTATGTTGGTAAGCAACTTTGTGTCTTTATCAGAAGTTTTGTGGTTTGTATATATTATGTATATAATTTCTGTTAAGTTCATGCAGGCACTACTGATATACCTTAATGTTGTCCTAATATTACTAAGTTCCTTCAGAGAAATATATTACTTAGAAGGTGGAAAAGTGAAACATAGTTATATTTTGGATCACACTATCTGCAATAGTACACATTCTTGTTCAATGGGGGCAGGATTCGAACCCACACCCTCACAGTCAGACAACATCACCAACAGGGACTCTTACCAACAGCTAACCAACTCGCTATTTCATTGTAATATATACATATAAATTCATCTAGACCTCCATGTTTGCTACTTGACGCATGTTTTCAGATGGGGGTGCCTTCTACATAGCCAACTGTACTGCTGATCCAGAGATCTGTGTTCAACATGGCGTCACTGGGTTCCCCACCATCATCAGTTACAGAGGTTCTGGTTGGCTGGGAGACTCACACTGTGTGTCTGCTGCATCAGAGGCGCTCATTGGTCAATCAATCAGATTGGACTATCATGGCGTCATTCTTGTGAGTGTCCCTTTTTGCTAAATTGTTTAAAACTGGTGTCATAGGGTAAAAATGTTGTATAAAGTTTTCATGTTATCTAATAAATATCGAAACAGTTAGTTCATATAAATATGAATTGGAGTGACAACTGACAAGGGTATCAAAGTTGTTAATTATTTAATAGCTGTGATAACATAAACCTAGGAAAATAATGTATTTATAACTGGATAAGAATGAACCATGCATCATTGGACAGTAAAAATACTTCAGGAAAATAATAAATATGGGAATAATGACATTTGCAAATTTTTCGTGATACATTGTAAATAACTTGGGTACATTTTTATTGAGCTTCAAGAACATGTGATGTTTGCAGGAGAAGCCAATTATGGAATGGTTTTCCCAAGTATCCAGCCCTGCTGTGAATAATTATAAACTGGATTCATTGCCCCTCATGGAAAATACAGTAAGTATTAATACCAGAGTCTCGGTTCGGCTTAGATCTTACTTGCTTCACTGATATGTACCAAACCCTTATTAAAGATGTGCTGGACCTGAAAACAAAGCAATATTTCTGCTTTTTCTCCAGTTTATACAATGAAACAGAAATATGAAACTTTTACGTTTAAAGTGTGCACACATGTTCAAAACTGAAAAATTGTTGAATGTTTGTTTATCCAATTACATGTTCACTTAAAACTTCCCGGTGAGATCTTTATCATCTTGTGGTCCCATGCGGTACTCATATGACCACAATCAATGAAGTTCAGCAACAATGGCCACAGCTGGGTGGGTGATCCTGACATTTTTAGATAATCTGAGAATTTACAGATCAACGAGACTCATGTCTCAGTGTGGTGGATGGTAAGTGACGAAGATGTCATCTATCACTTTGAGCATTGATGGATGTGCTTAATTCTTTGGGCTACAGGTTATCTTTATCATTAATCCAGGATGAAGATGTACGTCTGGTTGCTGTCCTGATGCCCAAGTTGTCCAAGTTCCTTCCAAAATCTCTCCAGCCAACTCCTGAAGTGTTCTACCCCTACCAGTGTTTCCGTCTAGCGTGTGAGCGGCTGTACGGCCAGGCCAGGTGTTATACTGTATACAACTCACAGGTGCCCCAGTCTGAGTTCACAGAGGAAGAGTTAGATGTGGTCGTCATCAAGGTGAGCACTATCTTACCTAAGGGTGGGCGATATAACCGGTATACCGGTATATTGCGATTCAAACTACTCAATATATCGTATCGCGGTACAGTGTCCAAGAACCGGTACAGTCGATACATTCGGTAATTTCCGTAACATAATAAAATATATTAAAACCTTTCGAATTTCCTTGTTATTATCATATATTAATTGTTTTAAGAATGTTTCCTAGTCATGAACGAAGATATGAATATGTTTGATTGCTGTTTAAACAATGCTAAGAAAAAATCGTTGTCCCGTAAACAAACCAAAATGGCGGCCTTTGCAGTGTTTTTGCATGATTTACCAAAATGGTGCATGCATTTTAAACCCTATGCGCCATCCTGTCGCATGTTATTATACCCCCGCTACGACGTAGTCGGGGGTATATAGCGCTCCGCGTGTCCGTCCGTGCGTCCGTCCGTCCGTGCGTGCGTGCGTCCGTCCGAAATCGTTTCCGGAGCATTACTCAAAAACTATACCACTTAGAAACTTAAAATTTGGTATGGAAGTAGCCTATATGGTGCTGTGGTGCCTTTTAGGGGTTTCAGCTCAATGGTCCAAATAATTTTTGAAATTTTGACCAAAAACGGTCTGATTTTTGGACTTTGTCTCGTTTCTGGAGCATAACTCAAAAACTGTACCACTTAGAAACTTCAAATTTGGTATGGAAGTAGCCTATATGGTGCTGTGGTGCCTTTTAGGGGTTTCAGCTCAATGGTCCAAATAATTTTTGAAATTTTGACCAAAAACGGTCTGATTTTTGGACTTTGTCTCGTTTCTGGAGCATAACTCAAAAACTGTACCACTTAGAAACTTCAAATTTGGTATGGAAGTAGCCTATATGGTGCTGTGGTGCCTTTTAGGGGTTTCAGCTCAATGGTCCAAATAATTTTTGAAATTTTGACCAAAAACGGTCCGATTTTTGGACTTTGTCTCGTTTCAGGAGCATTACTAAAATAATATACCACTTAGAAACTACAAATTTGGTATGGAAGTAGCCTATATGGGGCTGTTGTGCCTTTTAGGGGTTTCAGCTCAATGATCTGAATAATTTTTGAAATTTTGACCAAAAACGGTCCAATTTTTGTTTTGTTGTTTCCGGAGCATATATAAATACCAAATGACTTGCACACTTCAAATTTGGTATGGAAGTATACAGTCGAACCTCAGATACCCGGACTCCGTATATCCGTAAATCTCACCTTACGGACAAAGATTTTTCAAACAATGTGTCTATATTTCTTAAGAAAAATGACCCAGTTAACAGGACGATTCGCTATTGGGACGATTTTCAACTGTAAACAAAACAAGATTCGACTGTATAGTGCTGTTGTGCCTTTTAGGGGTAATTCCAGGGTTCCCAGAATTTTATTCAAAAACTACATAGCCGCGGATGTTATGAAGTAAAATAGTTTTTAGGTTTGCAAGACCATTGTGTTCAAAGTCATAATCATTCAACGAGTAATTTTCATAAATTTTCAAATTAATGTTACGTGAAGGCGGTCAAACTACAGGCGGGGGTATGTGAGCCGTGCTCACTTTTGCCTTGTTATTGTGGAATACTATTTTGTTTGATTGTTCAAATTAATTTACAAAGCTGTTAAGTCAACTTATCTTAATATGATAATAAACTGTCGGGAAATCGCAAGTAGTCAGTGTAATGTTTGCATGCTGTTACAAAACCCTCCCTTCAATTTTCGGTTAAGAAGCTCCATGCATCGACTGTCCATGCAAGACTTCATTAATACAGTGTTTGGAGCTTGCATCTATGTAGGGAGGTTAAAGGAACAGCCACCTAACACTGACAGCAAAACGAAAACCAGACCGATCTGTTAGCAAGTTTAACAGGGTCAAAGAACTTATGTGGTGTGTGTCAAGTAGTGGATATGCATCATAACTGAATGGAATGGTGTTTAAAACAGCATTAGGACTTTTATTTTACTGAATGTAATGTATTTTCAGTATTTTACTTTTGCAAGTTGGTATAAGTGTCTATAAATAGATCTGTACATCGTCTGCTTTCCTGTTAAAACTAGATTCTAAGCAGTAAGCACCTGGCAGTGATCCACTGAATGACTGACACAATTGAAACTTGATGATTATACATTGATATTATAATCATATATAGTAAAACAATAATTTAAAACATTACTGAAAGAGTTGAGTAACTGAAATAATTTATTTCTAGACACATACATGGTTTGAAATGTTAAGTCAAATAAAAGACAACAATATCAGAACTGATGCCTTCAATTGAATGTGAGTAGATTATTTATCATAAATTTAAAAAATTATTTGTTAATACTTGACTTATTGTTTTTGAAAATGTCTCATCATTTTTGAGCTTCATGAGACATTTGTTTCACTGTGACTTGAACAAATCTGAAACACTGCCTTTGTAGTAATGTTACAGTCAAAAAACTCACTTGCACATTTGGCAATATATTGCAATACGTATCGCAATACGGCATCAAATATTGCAATATATCGCAATACGTTTTTTCTGGCAATACCCAACCCTAATTCTTACCCCACAAAGGGTGTTTCTTTTTCATACATCAATTGTAAAAGTAAAGTGAAGGTAAAAAATAATAATTGTCTCATCGAATAGTAAAGAGAAAAAATAAAGTGGATGCTCTACAAAGTTGTATGTATACACATAATGACTCATGAAAGCTCTTACCTGTATTTCCTCTGTACATAGGTGAGTCTAGAGAGGAGGGACGGTGTGTCAGTGGACATCACCCAGGTGGGCCGCTACCTGCACAGTACCATCAGTCAGGAGCACGGACCTCACCTGCACACCTTCCATAAACCTCACAGGTAAACTGAACACCTTCCATAATACTCACAGGTAATCGGAGCACCTTCCATAAATCTCATAAGGAATTTCAATCCTATTGTGATTGTTCATTGGATAAACTACATGCAGGTTTAGATGCATTGCTGAGTACTGTATTATATTCAGTAAAGATCATGATGGGCCACTCAGAATATAGCCTCAGTGTTTGTTCTTTTATTTATTTTTTTCTTTTATTTTTTTGTACACTTAAGTGTTTTGGTATTTCGTTTTCTTCAGTTGTCTAATAGAAATCCTTTGAGGATACACATATGATCATAAAGCATTAAATAAGCTGACCATCTCTCCTTCTGTTTCAACCAGTGGTTCATGTATTGATGATAAACATAACTGTAGAGATGAATCTTGTTGATCTCATTCCAGATACAATCTCGGCAGCACCCAGAAGTGTGAGGACGACCATGCTGCATGTACAGATCTGCTCATCTCCTTCACACGTGACCACGCCCGTCTACCTCTCATCCACCTCACCGCCACCGCCTTCCACACCAGGAACAAGTGAGTAGCTCTCTCTCTTTGTTATCCCTCGCCCCGCCGGATTCTTTTCAATTTTTGTACATGGCTTCATCACCATTATTTTCAAGATCATAGAAAGGCTTGAAAATTTCAACATTGAAACCTGCATTTTAGGATTGGCAGCGGGATATTTCAAGAACCATTCACTGGATTCTCTTCCTACCAGTAATTTACACATTGCATCTTATTGGGAAGGTGCCGGGCTCAGTCGATTTTGGTGACCTTCACATTATTTTCAAGGTCACAATAAGCTTTGAAAATTTCAGCATTGAAACCTGCATTTTAGGCTTGTCAGCAGGATATCTCAAGAACCGTTCATTAGATTCTCTTCATAAGTTAATCCAAGCATCTTATTGGGAACATGCCGGGCCCAGTCAATTTTGATGACCCTTACATTATTTCAAGGTCACAGCAGAACTTTTGATTCATCAGGATTATTACCTGCCTGTTAAGCTTGTTAGTGTGATATCTCAAGAGTCATTACTTGAATTCTTTTTCTAAATCTATTGGGTCAATTTGATTTTGGTGACCGTCACATTATTCTGAAGGTCACAGTGAAGCCAACATGCATTTTCAGCTTATATGGTTGATATACTAGGAACTGTTCTCTAGATTCTCTTCATATTATGCACAAAGTTTCTCATTTGGAAGACGCAGGGACCAGTTGATTTGGATGGTCTAAATGACATCTTGTAACATGACAAGTGTAGACAAGAGTTTCTATACATTATTCTTGATGTTAACATCAATTTGCGGCAGGATATTGTCACCTTTGTAACAATTACTTGATTTATATATAAAGACTTGAATGTTATGATCAAAGACAAGATTTTGTAGTAATCCTTGTGCCTTGTTCGCTTCAATAACCTCTGCTCTCACTTTTCATGGGTTTCTTGAACGTGGAGTCTCAGAACAGTAAGGCAGTGATCAATTCAGGAACCAAGATTTTTAGTCGCTGAATGTTTCAGATATGTTCACCTCTACCAATCTCACATACTCTTTTTACAATATCAGACACCAAGCACAAATCAGTCAGGGGCGTAGCATCCATTATAAAAAAAAGCCCGGGCTTACACATGATTTTTTGGTCCAACTTTTTTTCATATTATTTTCAGTCAAATGACAGACAAGAAACTAGAGGGTCAATGTTAAGTTCTTGACAGTTTGTCTCTGTTATGGTTAAACCAAACATGGATGTATGGACAGGTCTTATGTGGCTTTACAGATGTCATAACATTAACTTTAGATGGAATGCGGAAGACTGCCAAGTTTTTTTGCCTGTTAACTTCTTATCAGTGATCTTGACCAATGACTTTCTTTCACAGCTCTCGTTCTGTATAGACACTGATATTATCAGCGTAAAACAGAACACAGATGTGGGAGAAATCATTTGTAATTGCTTTACTACACTATTATCAAAATTCATTGATATACGAAGAGCTATAACTATCATTTATGTAAAGTGGACCTAACGCAACACTTATCATGTAATAGTGTATTTATTTGGTAACCAATTCCTTCAAATAAAAGACCCATCATCAAACTTCAATAATTTAAAAGTATTTTACTGTCACTGAAACCGGGTTTGTTAAAGCCCCATTATCATATTTGCATGCGGTTCACGATGAAATTAAGCTAGTGAGAACAGAAAAAGGCGCTACATCACTCATGAGAAAAATCTTTTTTCGAAAGTTTGATATCATATTTACATGTATTAACTAATAATAAAATATTTAATTTGACGTTAACAGTACAGTACCTTCTGCAAAAACTTTTGACGAAATATTTTCTACCTAGTGATGTATTACTTGTCTCAATAGCTAATTAATCATGTACTGAATTCAAGTATGATAGTGGGGCTTTGGTTACCAAATGATACAAGTGAATTATTAATAGTTTATCATATGGTTCAGTCAGTAGAAAACGTTTACGAGGATCGAACAGTAAGTGAACACATTTATATTACAATCTCCATAAAACGTTTTCAAATTGTATCAATATTATCAACCATGCATAACAACAAAAAGGAATGCTGACGTTATACAAAATAATCTAAGGGAATATTTCACTTTGTAGATATACTTCATAGTGCACTTAAAACCAGATCAGTCATTAAAAATAAAGTTTTGAAAAAGTGAGCAAACTCCCTGGAAAACGTCGAAAATAGAGTTTTTATGCATAGATTTTAAATTTTTTCTTGGGGGGGGCATGCCCCCAAAACCCACTAGAAAATTCGGGCGCTTTGCGCCCTCACATGATTGCCCACCAGCTGCGGGCTTACACCTAATTTTAACCTTGCTACGCCCCTGTCAGTGTGATTGTCTTGGCTGTCAGTAACGTCTTGACGTCATGGACAATTGTTTCAATTGTAAAATTATATCACAATGCGGAATAAAGGATGAGGCACCTTTGATCTTTACAGAAAGAAGCTAGAAAATAAAATTGTAGTTTAATGTTTCAAATTGAAACCACTCCAGTGAAATTAAATTCTTTTCTTATTTTATTCTCATGAATTATTAAGGTAGTAAATTGGAGATTAAATACTTCTTCCAGTTTGATTGTTTTTCAAGTTCAAAAAAGAATATATAGAGGATACTAAACGACCTTCCTTTTAATACTATTTTTATTAAACGAGTTAATGTTTTTGTATAAAACGAGCGAAAGCGAGTTTGATACCAAATCATTCACAAGTTTAATAAAAATAGTATTATGTAAGACTTGGTGAAATCACCAAAATTGAGGTAAATTTCTGTCTCACGATAAAGGATGGGCAAGCGTGCTGGCTCGAGTACTACAGTCAAAGAAGACACAACACAGGAATTAGTTTGATGATGTTGTATTCAGAAAGAAACTTTATGATGGTTGGTGCAAATCTTGTCTGTTCATCCAAGGGGGTACCTATAAACAATGGAGAGATGGTACAACTGATGTGATCCCTTGGGTGGTCAGACAAAAAGAGCTAAATGAATATATTGAAATATAAATTATTTCACTTTGATAAATGTGGTATGATGGATGTGATGAAAACTATTTATAGGATGAATGTGTGATGTAATAAATAAATACATGCATTTTGGCAAGCAGCATCAGCACTCGCACCCTCCCAATGAGTATTTATATTTAATTACATTTAATACCATAATTCTACCCAGAAGTAATCATCGCATCCTTCCACAAAAGGAAATGTTGCCACCTGATGTAAGTTACAAGTCACATTATTATACAAGGGGCCAAAGATATACATACATCTATGTATAAACCAAACAATACCGGTATATGGGGAAATTATTAACCATGATAGGACACCTGGCCTATACTTTAATGGAGAATAATAAAGATGGGTGATGACTAGCTGTTGGTTGTACATACCAGACCATTGAGGCTGGCTCCAACAATGTACAGACACCCATTAGGTAGAATAAACATAAACTACCCAAATGACGTTACCTTACTTGAGTAAAAACTAATGTATTCAAAATGCAATACTAGGATATTACATACTTAAATTTTACTTAAGTTGAAGGTAAAGGGAAGGCCCATGTGCACAACACATATGGTATCAATAAGGACAACAGTGACTTTACATTCAAGGGCAACATTAAAAGGATAACCAATGTTGATAGAAGCTTTATCATTGTGAAAAAACCTCACATATAATAAACAGATTATGATAACAATGATTTGAAATGTGAGGAAAAACAATGATTGTTAATGCTTAGCCAATAACATTGCCATTTGATGCATGAGCACATACGACGTGCATATGTAGGATACAATAACTCAATTGATCCTAAGAAATAAGGCAGTGGGATAAATGCTACAGTGTAGAGAAATATCTTAGCAGACGACACAGCTTTGTTTACATCTGGAGCCGCCATCTTGAACCATGGTCAGTGCATACTTAGGGGGGTTAATTAATGCCATGTGTGGAGGCTGAGACAAAGGGGTGAGTCTACACTGAATGAATTAGGGGATAGACATATCAACTTTATGTTTTTAAAGCACTGCACTTATGATAGATATTCAAAAGTATTGAATTTGGAAAAGAAAATTTGGATCTTTGATTAGCAGTGAGCTAATTAAATGGAATTTGCACTCTCAAAAGTTAATGAAGTTAGCAATAAATAATAAATGCTATTTGCAAATTATATATGCAGCAATACTGGTAAAAGCATTAAGAGCAAATAAGCATTATAAAATAAAAGATTAGCATAAAAGCACAATGAGAGGCTATTGTTCCAAATGATGCAGTTACCTATAAACAATGGAGAGATGGTACAACTGATGTGATCCCTTGGGTGGTCAGACAAAAAGAGGCTGACTTTTAGCTTAAACTTTCCCTCCTGATTTAGGAATGATCACATGATCTCTTACCATTGGTCAGTTTGGAACCACTTGTATGGAACCAATTACCTAGCAACAGCCTAACTAGGGGCCTGCTTGATTATGGACCACAACAATTATCTCCCTTAGAGCATTCTAATTAGTAAAAGGACAGTAAATACTGGCACCTCTAGGGATTAAAATCCTGGCCGTTACACTCTCCCCTCCTTTAAAAAAGAAATTTATCAAAGGAAACATGAGGGAAATTTCTGCTGTACATCAAATACCAATATACTCCAATGTCACACGTATAAAACATCCTCGGATAATGATCTATATTGTAACAGTTAGTTCACAACTTCCAAGAGCGCCACAGATTTGATGAAGTTCAATCTGATTGACAACCAGGACTCTCCAGGCTGGCCACATATTACAGTCTGTATTATTGGAGCAGACCATTGTGTTAAAGCCCTGAGAGCGTATAACATCATGTTAAGCCTCTAGTAGGTAAGATGTCAATACTGTCTATTCCTCCATGATCAGCCATGTGAAAACTCATGGTCATGTACAACAAGTCCACAAACATCAATATGCCTTCTCGGATCAACTCGGGCCTTGAGTTCATACACAGCGAAATAGGCTTTAGTTCAAGGAATAATGTTGAAACTTGACACCTCTAAGAGCTAATCTCACAAGGCTTGACCTGGATTCTTTAAATGTCATTCTACTATTGGCTTAAATGTTCACATCCTTTTCGGGGGTCCACTTAACACTCCAAAGGCAGGTCCATTGCCGAGTTCACCAACCGAAACATGAGGATCCAGGACCCTGCCGTTGATGTAGTTTTCCCAAGGAGTGAATGTTGGATGCATTCTGTCATTGAAAGGGTTGCATCAGGAAGTTGATCAGCTGCTGAGAAGACATCTGTTGAATCTTCAATATGAGGTCCTTCCTCCTCACATAGTCCTCAGTTATCTGGAACAGGAGTTGGCATTGGCTTGGTACTGCTGCATCTCAATCAAAGTCTTTCGTATGGGATGACATCTGGTAGCTGCAGACCTGTCGCTGTTACCGGCCAGATTCCGTACTGAAGCATAAATTTGAAGACGGAAGCACACATATCCAATCATAATAAACAAGCATAGTTATGGCAAATCATTAACAAAATGTTTTCAATATTTTGATGATAATCAAATGAAGCACTTTTCAGTTTTAGGAAATATTTTGTAAATTATCTTAAGCTATTTCCTGGAAGCAAGAAAAGAAGACCTGACAAAAAGGATCATCACCTAGGCAAAACTGGAAGCATTGTGACGGCAGTTTGTGTTTATGAGGCTGATGAGAGTACTTATCTTTTGGATCTGACTGCTTATGCACAGGTTCAACCGAGCATCCTCCTTTGCCACTGCATCATTGAAGTTAGCTTCCACAGCATCCTTGACGACAGGCAGCATCCCATGGTTCCCCTCAGCTGGTGAATCCGCTGGATTGGATAGGTCAGTTGTGTCTGGAAGATCGGTCTGTCCTCCATCTACCCAGTCTTCTCCAGTGATATGCAGCGGTGGTACATCCCTACTTTTTTCAGATTCTGAGGGATCAGCTTCAGTTTCCACTGCACCTGATTCCCGGACGAGGGTTCCAGCAGTGGGCACATCTGACTGAGAGCCCGGAACCACATGAATTGTAGGGATGTCGTTGAGAGATGGTTGAGTTGGCTGATTACTTGCTAAATGAACTTCAGTTTTACCCACAGAGCTGGAGCTAGAGGACCACCCGCTGTCTTCACTGTCAGATTGCCGTGTTTCAATTATGTTGGCTGCACGTTTCGCTGCTTGCCTTTTCTGACGTTTGATTCTTCTTTCATCTCTTTTCTTCAACCTCTGCCAAACCAGCAGTGGATCTGGATCATTCTGACAATCTTCTCTTACATGACTGTACATGCCACAGTTGTGACAGAACTGCCAGGTGTTTTTCCTCTTGGTCTTCCTTGTTGCCGGGGAGGTTGACTCAGATGACTGGGGATTATGAGATTCTTCACCAACATGCTCTTTATCACTGGATGGTTCTGTCATGTACGAAACTGATTGTTCCATCCCCTGCTGTGGGTCGAGGCATGAGGAGTGGTTGTTGCTGGCAGCCCATGAAGCTTCGTCGTTAGCATTGGAGCTGCTGACTACCGAGGGCTGGGATCCAACAACAGTCTCCCCAGAGGCCGCCACAGCAGGTGGGGGTACTGATTGAGTTGGTTCTATTTCTTCAGTACTGGATACTTCAAACTGAGAATCTACTCTAAACACATCATACTCCTCAGACCCGATGATAATTGAATCAAACACAACAGATAACATTCCAGGGGTGTAGAACTCTAGGATGGCTAGCTGATCATCCATATCAGGGAAAAGGAAAACACGCACTAGGCCATACTCTATGAGGAGTTCATCTTGCACAACTTGTTCTGTTATATCCAGGGGCAGTCCATTGATTGCAACTGAGCGGTAAGGGTCTACCTTAAGGGATTCCATGGCTTGATATAACTGGGCTTGGTATGACATGATGAGTACGATGTTGATTCTGCTGTGGTTTTGAGTGTCACTTTGACCTTTGAGAAGTACCCGAGCACTAAAACACTATGCCCCACGTTGGGCGCCAATGTAAGACTTGGTGAAATCACCAAAATTGAGGTAAATTTCTGTCTCACGATAAAGGATGGGCAAGCGTGCTGGCTCGAGTACTACAGTCAAAGAAGACACAACACAGGAATTAGTTTGATGATGTTGTATTCAGAAAGAAACTTTATGATGGTTGGTGCAAATCTTGTCTGTTCATCCAAGGGGGTACCTATAAACAATGGAGAGATGGTACAACTGATGTGATCCCTTGGGTGGTCAGACAAAAAGAGCTAAATGAATATATTGAAATATAAATTATTTCACTTTGATAAATGTGGTATGATGGATGTGATGAAAACTATTTATAGGATGAATGTGTGATGTAATAAATAAATACATGCATTTTGGCAAGCAGCATCAGCACTCGCACCCTCCCAATGAGTATTTATATTTAATTACATTTAATACCATAATTCTACCCAGAAGTAATCATCGCATCCTTCCACAAAAGGAAATGTTGCCACCTGATGTAAGTTACAAGTCACATTATTATACAAGGGGCCAAAGATATACATACATCTATGTATAAACCAAACAATACCGGTATATGGGGAAATTATTAACCATGATAGGACACCTGGCCTATACTTTAATGGAGAATAATAAAGATGGGTGATGACTAGCTGTTGGTTGTACATACCAGACCATTGAGGCTGGCTCCAACAATGTACAGACACCCATTAGGTAGAATAAACATAAACTACCCAAATGACGTTACCTTACTTGAGTAAAAACTAATGTATTCAAAATGCAATACTAGGATATTACATACTTAAATTTTACTTAAGTTGAAGGTAAAGGGAAGGCCCATGTGCACAACACATATGGTATCAATAAGGACAACAGTGACTTTACATTCAAGGGCAACATTAAAAGGATAACCAATGTTGATAGAAGCTTTATCATTGTGAAAAAACCTCACATATAATAAACAGATTATGATAACAATGATTTGAAATGTGAGGAAAAACAATGATTGTTAATGCTTAGCCAATAACATTGCCATTTGATGCATGAGCACATACGACGTGCATATGTAGGATACAATAACTCAATTGATCCTAAGAAATAAGGCAGTGGGATAAATGCTACAGTGTAGAGAAATATCTTAGCAGACGACACAGCTTTGTTTACATCTGGAGCCGCCATCTTGAACCATGGTCAGTGCATACTTAGGGGGGTTAATTAATGCCATGTGTGGAGGCTGAGACAAAGGGGTGAGTCTACACTGAATGAATTAGGGGATAGACATATCAACTTTATGTTTTTAAAGCACTGCACTTATGATAGATATTCAAAAGTATTGAATTTGGAAAAGAAAATTTGGATCTTTAATTAGCAGTGAGCTAATTAAATGGAATTTGCACTCTCAAAAGTTAATGAAGTTAGCAATAAATAATAAATGCTATTTGCAAATTATATATGCAGCAATACTGGTAAAAGAATTAAGAGCAAATAAGCATTATAAAATAAAAGATTAGCATAAAAGCACAATGAGAGGCTATTGTTCCAAATGATGCAGTTACCTATAAACAATGGAGAGATGGTACAACTGATGTGAGATTCCCTTGGGTGGTCAGACAAAAAGAGGCTGACTTTTAGCTTAAACTTTCCCTCCTGATTTAGGAATGATCACATGATCTCTTACCATTGGTCAGTTTGGAACCACTTGTATGGAACCAATTACCTAGCAACAGCCTAACTAGGGGCCTGCTTGATTATGGACCACAACAATTATCTCCCTTAGAGCATTCTAATTAGTAAAAGGACAGTAAATACTGGCACCTCTAGGGATTAAAATCCTGGCCGTTACAATTAAATGGAAGGAAGTTTAGTATTCTGTTTATTACTTGCCCTAAAAATCACGCAAACTTGCCGAAAATGTGCTGAAACTAACAGTTCCGCGACTCAGCACCCATTGTGACGAAGCGCTTACATTGTGACGTCACAACAGCTCACTTCTGTGACGTCATACTTGCATTGTGGTATTACACTAGTTTAGTATTGCCGTATAAATATTACACTGCGGTATCTTACACTGGCATGTAATAAAGCATGATATGATTCTGCCTGGTCTTCCTTGTTCAGTAAGTTCTCTACTGTTTCAGCCCACTGTTTGAAGACAATCTGCCAGTTCTGTTGAGTTTGGTTCATGAAGATAACATCACTGCTCATGCACAGTTTCATCATGTAAGTATTTGTCATATGATAAACATTTTAATTTTACTTTGAATTATGTCAAATTCATTTCTTATTCATTTCAAATTCATTGGTTTAAGTGCATAAATTTTCGTAACATTTGTTTTTGATTAAATTCATATTTGTTTTACATTAAAAACATGTTTGTTTCATATTTGTGTAACAAAATTTTTGTATTTGTTCTTCACAGTCTGTTTCAAAATGTTCCAATTTTTTTCTTTTATTGTTATTATCTATTTTTTTTTGCTTTTTATATGAAGCAAGATGAACAACAATATATTGATATCATTATTGCTTCTAATTTTGAATAGCTATTTCTAATGCTCAATTCATAGTCAAACAAAATGCTCAATTCAGAGTCAAACGTATTGTTCAAGGGAGGTAACTCTTCAGACCTTAGTTTTTTCTCATTTGCTTTCATGGATTCTTTTTGTACATAACCAAACATGTGAGATAAATATATAAAAATATAATATCATAATCTAACTATTATTTCATTATTTATTCTTTACCTTAAAATATCTATGCATTAAATGCTTTATCTATAATATCTACTCTTTGCAAAACCTACTCTAACTTACGCCTGTGTTGAAGGTGTATTGATTCATTTTGACGTAAAGGGAAGTAACTCCTATAGCCTTATGGATCCCCATAACATTTTATTTGCATAATTTCATTACTGTAGTGTTGAAACCTTCATATCATAAATGTAAGCTTGCTTAATTTAAAAGGGGCAGTAGCACGTTTTTAGCGGGAGTATAAGATGATGTCAGGAAAATGAAAATTAATGAAAGACATTGTATTTAAACTAAATGAAGCAGTACTAATTCAAATACATAGCGTAAAGTTTAACCATGCGATTCCTTTTTCTTACACAAAATGAATTAAAGGTGTTCACAAAAAATGGCCGCCAATGCATCTTATGTTAATCTCCATTATTTGTCCTCTGGCTATGGACGATTGGCTTGTGTAATGTGATTTTTGACACATTTACATTTATACATAATACATTTAGCATTAACTTTTAATTATAAGTGAAATATTTAAAATATAAAATTATCAAAAAATGTGCTACTGCCCCTTTAAGATATAAGATGTAAAAAGTATGTTGCATAACACTGTTTTTATTCTTAAAATAAGTGTTTTCTTTACCTATTAATTTTCCTTTGTAAAGATGTTTCTTTGGAAAGGACCCTATTTGCAAAAGTATAAAATTTGATCTTTTTTGGACCAGTCAAATAAACTTTCATACCAAATTTGTTAGTTTGATATGACTTGTTAAAGATACTGTTGAGGGTGGGTACCTAGTTATATCAGGATCCTATCATTAAATGAAAACATTGTTATAATTTGTTACAGATACTGCTGGAGGTGGGTACCAGGTTATATCAGGATCTTGCTGTGGTTTCTGTGGATGTAGATCTGTACCCAGACTGGGTCTCCAAGTTTGTACCCGCTGGATACACAAAACAATCATCAGGTAATGGTTTATCAATATCTATTTCAAATTCTTTTATTTAAACATTAAAGTAAATCTTTGAAAATCTTTGATGTCTTAAAATATGTTCCTTGATTAAACATTGTAATTTTGAATTGGAAATTATTGCTGTCTGATGCAAAGATGAAAATAATGAATGTATTAGAATATTCAGAATTTTGTTTCAATAATAATTAAAGCCTCACTAAATAGAAAATTTAAGGTAACTTATTCAGTTAAAATTGATCATTTGATAAATCGGTAAAAAAAATATTATTAAATAACTTACATTCATTTGTATTTATGCTATGCTGCAACGGTGCTAAGAAAAATGTAGCATCTTGCCAAAATTGCTTATGACTGAGTTATCTCCCTTCATCTATGTATGCCACTTGCTGTGAATCTTATTACGTTAGCTAATGTCATTTGAATTATACATTGTAAATGCATGAATGTTCTAATGGTAATAGCATTTTATCTTTTTATTGCATGGCTTTTATCTCTTTTTAAACACATTGATAATTTTCTAATAATTGTGAATCCCTATAAAAACTTACCATTTTATTACCGGTAATATTTTTTCAAAATGTCTATCATCTTTATGCAGAAGCTTTTATGCTTTCTTTTCTATATCCATTGTGAATAGTAATTTTTCCAACAAATTATATCTCTTTATTGTTCCAATGTAGACTTTCAAATCCCCCGTTCACAAATACATGTATGCAGTCTTTTCCAAACTTGTGTATAAAAAATAACATTCATCTCTCATGTTAGAATACATCAGCTTTCATGATGTATAATAGCTCTTGTTTTCAAAATGATTCCAGTATTGACTAAAGATCATAGTGTAGAGAAAAGCAGGATCAAATAATTAGTTTAAGAATAAACATCATTAAAAAGTGTTTTGGACCATTTGGAAGTTTTAACATTAGTAGCTTAACTTTTTTTATATGTAAAAATATGTTTAAAAAGCAGGCACACACAAAAAATCGCTTACAAACAGTCAGTGCACTAATAAGCCTATTTGTTAAACTATTTTGAGTAGTTAAATACTTAGGACTTATCTTGCTAAGTTAAGTATGTGGTTGGCTGATGGTCCCAGTGTGTTCACAGTTGTGTAGGATTATGTGTTGGAACTCATGTGGATTACTAATTAGACAATTAACGATTGGAGAGATCATGCATCTTTGGAATGTTGAAAGTGTTTAAAAGATTCTGTTAAAAGGTATTTCTTTTAAAAATTGCATTTTTTGTCGATAACTTTCCAAATACCAAAAGTAATGAAATTTGACATTATTATGTATTGGATTCCACAGCATTGTTACATGATTCAAACCCTTTCCAACAAAGTTAGACACCAATAGGACAAAATTCTTTTGAACATGAAACGGTATTCTATGGTGGAGCACCTTGACTGCTGGAACTAATGTATAATGCATATAATAGTTTCATTAGTGCCCAAATTCGTTGTGTGAATGCTGTTCAACACCAATTCATGACTGTAATAGAGAGAATTAGATCTATGCATTTTATGGTTGATCTGCGGAAATAATTGACTTATGACTTTTTAAACTCAATATCTGTTATACCTTTCCTATGTAACCTTTGTTTATGAAAGAGTGGGAAACTCCAGCCCCCTGAATTCAACAGGGCTGTCATAAATAGAGATTATTACCCGAGGAAGTGTGTCATAAGACTTTTACGAAACGAGTGTGAATTTCTGTATTACCCAAGCGATACGAGGATTAGACACAAATTTCCATGAGTTTCGTGAAAGTCATATGACACACTTCAGAGGGTGATAATTTCTTTATTACCAATTCTATTCCATGTTACCATCTTTGAAATATCCAAGAAACTGGCCGCTTCCCTTGTGACGGCAGGCGACAATGACGTCACGAACAAAGGTGTAATGATGCCACAGGCGAAAAAATGCGGGAACTTGCGCTACAACAATCATTGCTAGGCAAAAGTGATATGTGCACTAGTGCTCATATTGAAAATATGTCACCACTTATTTTCAACCATATGGGTAATAATGAATAGCACAGACCTCATGTCAACAATATTTAGAAAATATTTTCTATGCATTATATGTATAAGAAGTTGTAATCAAAACATCTTGAAATTCACATGTTTACCACTTCATAATGTCTCCAACCTGTTATTGACTCTCTGTTTGCGTTCTTCATTTCAGTTGAGACGGAGGTCCCGAGCCTGTACCACTACCCCCGTCTATGTATCGTGGACCCCCGGGACCATCACCACGCCGCCTTCTACCCTCCTGTCCATGTAGATATACCAAGTTTTACCTACACGCTGAAGGGAGTTCTTACCTTCGCTAACAACTTCCTGAAGAGTCCAAAGAAATATTTGATTCCAACTGAACACTTTTAGAGCATTTGAGGTTTGAAGAATTCAAAAATATGTAACAAATCTATTTGTATTGACCCTTGACCTGCAAATCAGTCCTTCTTAACAATGCAGGATCATGAAATGTTTTTTCAAATTTTGATTGTCAGAAATTCTGAATTATTTGTAAGTGTATTTTCATTAAATCACCCTTGCTGTATTTATTTGGAAGAAAACTGTGAGATCTATGCAAAGATATAAGTCCTTCCAATTATATGCTGAGCATTACATATAAGTGTTGAGCTAGGATTTAGTTTTGATTTGATCCTTGATGCCAGTTTTGTCTTTAAGAATACCTTTACCCAACCGAGATTCTGTTGATATTGAGTCACGGATCCTCTAAGTCAACCTAAAAAAAAACTGAATTGAATTTAGTTTTCATGATGACATTATTGAAATGAATGAGGATATATGTCTAGACAAAGTATCAACAGTTACAGGAATCTCTACCACAGAATTATTATAACATATGTCAGATGAAGATTTGTAAACTGAAAGAAATTGGTCAGTCTTGTACTCTATTGAATTCGATTTGCTATGAAACAAAAGGATTTTAATTAATGAATTGAGAGTTATTAGAAATTTATGTTTTGTTTTATAAGTGACAAAGCCTTATGAAGGACTGCGGGAGAATATGTATTACTGATTTTCATTTTATTATCGAGTACTTCATAATACTTTTTTCATATTTTTTATGTTTTCTTGCTATTTATTTAATTATTTGCATTTGTGTCTAAAAATTTACTCAACTTACCCAAAGTACATGTTTAGATTTTATTAAATCACTCTCTCAAGAGAAGTAGCATGTATCATAAAAATAAAACTACCAAAGTTAATAATTCAAAAGATGGTTAAAAGTGATACAAAGCTTTAAAGAAGAATCAAAATATTCCAATCAAAAAAGAAACCACAGTTTTTTTTAGAAATAGTGACAATGTTTTTTTGTTGTCTCTTTTTGTTATGTATACTGATATCTATTGCTATGGATTCCAAGTTTGATGTCTTTTGCAAACCATGTGCATAAAGGGATTTCTTACCCATTGTAAAACCTGCAAAACCTATATGAAGCAAATGGAAATAATACTTTGTTACAAATTCCATCGTTATTGTTAAAATAAAAACAGGACAAGTACAAACCTGGATGTACCGGGTAATGACTATTTTTAATGAGTTTTAATGTTTTAAGTTTACTTTTGTAATAGAGCTAATGTTTCACCATGACTTTTTCATGGTCATGTTGGATTTGTAGTAAGGAGTTACAACTGTATGTTCAACAATTTATTTATCAGTTGCAATATTTGAACAATTAACTGCATTTCTTTTTAAATAGATTTACTTTATTAACCTTATTGATTGAAATTGCATTTTTCAACATTTGTAATAATAAAAAAATCAGGAAAGTCTCTCTTAGGTTTCTTTGATATCAAATATTATCACAATCAATTGTTTAAAGTAACAAATATCTCAAAAATCACAAAAATATTTAGGGTGATCATAAAAGAATCAACTTATGGTGGTATGTTGAGCATTTATAATAGTGTTTTGAAAATTTATAAATTGAATCCTAATGTTGTCACATGAACTGAATGTATCTCAAGTTGTCGAAAAAATTATGTCATTTGAATACATATCAGCTTTTAAGTCGTACCTTTTATGTGATATTTAGGGGATATCATACTACATTGCATGAAATACTCATTTTTAGTAAAGAAATGAAATATTACTTAATTTCTACAATTATTTTCTGCTTTGGGAATAAATTCATTAAAAACAGTGATATCCTTTGTTCTTACCTTATGAGGCCATTATAGTAATCACATGAAGGTTAATGCAAAATTGATGTTTACAGACCATAAAAATAGAGTCTTCATCTTAAATGGTGGAAGTGAAATATTAATTTTAAATTTCATAATGTTTAAAAGTCTATCCAAAAAGGAGACTACCATATTTACATTTGTATTATCTTTGAATTTACAATTTTATGTAAATATTTCATTTTTGTGTGTGTTAAATATACATAAAATAACACTTTGTCTTTTATGTCATTTGTCAAATATGTATATGGTGTTGGAATTCTTACATGAAATGTCTGATGTATATCATTGTTGTTTTCATATATCTATATATTTTTACAAATCATTTTCTTATATTATCATCATCATCATTCATATGTTCGCACCTTACAATTTATATATTATATATAGAAGCAAAATTTGTCTTCAAAGCCTGTTACTTTTCTAATGTTATACATTGTGCATCCATAAAATTTTTCTCTTTATTTATTAACCCAAGTACATTGGTTTACAACATCCGTATATAGTCTCTGGTTAAGGAAATTGATCAGGGATTGGTGTATTCTTGAGTTCCTAAGCTGTCAAAAACCAATAAATTCCAGAAGAAATTTTGTTGAATTTTCGTGATGATGCAATATTCTTTTTCATTTGTGTACTTGATTTGTATATGGTTGTAAATGAATTCATGAATTGTACAATACAAACTTACAATGTTAAAATTATTTAGTCACTGAATAACAGCTTGTAACACTCAAATTTTACAGTAAAAAATTAAAATGTGACGTCATAAATCCATTGTTCATGACGTCACTGTTGCTGGTTGTGGGTTGTCGCAAGGCAAGCTGGCGATTTTCTGCAAATAATTTGGAAGAAATTATTACCCTCAGAAGTATGTCATATGACTTTTATGAACTTGGTGCAATTTTGTGTATAACTGTCAATACACAAATTCACAATCGTTTCGAAAAATCATATGACCCATTTCCTTGTGTAATAATCTCTATGTATGTGATATGGTTAAATAAAAAGTAGTCCATCTGTCCATAGTATGATCTGTGTCAGGTAAACTACACTACTCTATGTTTCCCATCTTCTATCTCATCCAAAGATGCTGGAAATCTTAAAGGTTTGGATAAAATTTATTGATTTTTAGAGCACAACTTAACATAGTTTTAAGATGAGAAACATAGATAAAATATGGAATATCTATGCGGGTTTGATGCAAACTTAAATCTCAGATGTATGCATGTATATTTTGGTACATTTTTATTGTTGCAATTTTCTTGATTGTTAACTTTTTCAGAATAAATAAATCTTATAAGAGATAAATCTTAAGAGTTTTTGTTGATTTTTAGATGTGCTTAGTATGTATTGTGTGTAGGACATTTCTACAAAGATAATGTCTGGTTGTTCTTGTAATCAGTCTTATAAACACTGTCAACAAGACAATGGATTAATGGCACCAATAAATAAAGTAACACGCAGAACGATTCACTCACTTGGTGCCTTAATGGAGATTTAAAAGTTTAAAATACTTCAATTTACCCTATTTCAACTTAAGAGCGATACAACTTCTCGACTTTAACTGACGTATTTTTACATACTATGAATTTGATATTTGCCAAATCGTGGGATTTGCACACCTAAATCCATTCATAAATATATCTGTACCAGTTTGCCCTTTTCTTATTCCATAGTATTCACCTGATAACTGCCCTCGAATTCCATTTGACACCTGTCAATTGAAAACGACGAGGTCAATTTTCCGGAGATGCGATGATGTATGAAATATGGTTTACAAGGGAACCAACAAGGAGGCGTTCTAACACCTATTCTTAAGCTTTTATTACAATCCGTGAACTATTTCTGATCACGATGTAAAAACCTTTATATCACACCTGTGGTAAACATACACCCCTAAATAGACGTTGAACAACTAAAATTATTGCCTATGCTTATGGTAATATAGTTTGTGATATATAATAAGAGTCTTACTAATTTATTATACCCCCGACCAACGGTCCGGGGTATATAGTAATACCAACGATTCCGTCTGTCTGTCTGTCTGTCTGAGGAAATTTTTTGTCCAACCTATTACGTGAAAACTTTTAATCCAATTAATTTCAAATTTTGCACATGTTATCTACCCTACTAGGAGGGGTGCAGTGCGAAGTTACAGCAAATTTCGTTAATATTTGAATTTTTTACAAATTTCCATGTTTTGAACTTAGTCATTTTCCAATATCAGATTTGTCCGACCTATTACGGGAAAACTATTTATCCGATTGATTTCAAATTTTGCACATGTCTTCTTCCCTACTAGGAGGGGTGTGGTGCGAAATTGCAACAAATTTCATTGATATTCCAATTTTTTACAAATTTCCATATTTTGAACATATAGTCATTTTCCAATATCAGATTTGTCCAACCTATTACGGGAAAAAACTTTTCATCTGATTCTTTTCACATTTTGCATGTGTCTTCTTCCCTACTAGGAGCGGTACAGTGCCAAATCAAAACTAAAATTGATACGGGTTTTGTGTGTGTGTTTTTTTTTTACAAAGTTCCATTTTTTTTATTAGTCATTTTTCTCAATTCCTCTTTGGGGGTCAAATGCTGTGCAAGAGATGACTACATTGAAAGTAAAAAATAATTCAGTTAGTCATGGATGCACGATCGGGGGTATTAGTGAGCCACGCTCACTTTTTAGCTCATCTGGCCTGTAAGGCCCTATGGGCTTATGGCATGGCATGGTGTCCGGCGTCTGTCCGTCCGTCCGTCTGTAAACTTTGTGGAATTTCGACTTCTTATCCAGAACCATAAGGCCTAGAAAGCTGAAACTTTGTGTACAGACTCCTTGGCTAGTGAGGATTATAGATTGTAGCTTTGGTGGCCCTGTGACCCCTTTAAAAGGGCCACAGGGGCCACACCCTAAAAACCTATTTTCATTTTCTTCTCCAGAAGCATAAGGCCTAGAAAGCTGAAATTTTGTGTACAGACTCCTTGGCTAGTGAGGATTATAGATTGTAGCTTTGGTGGCCCTGTGACCCCCTTAAAAGGGCCTCAGGGGCCACATCCTAAAAACCTATTTTCATTTTCTTCTCCAGAAGCATAAGGCCTAGAAAGCTGAAACTTTGTGTACAGACTCCTTGGCTAGTGAGGATTATAAATTGAAGCTTTGGTGGCCCTGTGACCCCTAAAAAGGGCCACAGGGGCCACGCCCTAAAAACCTATTTTTATCTTCTTCTCCAGAAGCATAAGGCCTAGAAAGCTGAAACTTTGTGTACAGACTCCTTGGCTAGTGAGCATTATAAATTGTAGCTTTGGTGGCCCTGTGACCCCTAAAAAGGGCCACAGGGGCCGGACCCTAAAAACCTATTTTCATCTTCTTCTCCAGAAGCATAAGGCCTAGAAAGCTGAGACTTTGTGTACAGACTCCTTGGCTAGTGAGGATTATAAATTGTAGCTTTAGTGGCCCTGTGACCCCTAATAAGGGCCACAGGGGCCACACCCTAAAAACCTATTTTCATCTTCTTCTCCAGAACCATGAGGCCTAGAAAGCTGAAACTTTGTGTACAGACTTCTTGGTTAGTGAGGATTATAGATTGTAGCTTTGGTGGCCCTGTGGCCCCTAATAAAGGCAACAGGAATGTCCTTCAAATCTATTTTCATCTTCTCCTCCTAAAGTATAAGGCCTAGAAAACTGAAACTTGTCGCCTATATACTTAATTTTATGATTGGTGACCCTGAAGCCTCTACAAAGGGGGAATCACATTGGCCACACTCTACAGCATAATTGATGATGAAGCCTGATGAGCTACAGAGCCAATGGCTCTATATTTTGCTTGTTGCAGTTGGCATTTCCATCTTCGCTGTACAGTTCTTTGTTCTGAGAATAATAGTACTGTGGTTGTTTGTACTTTGTATCACTACACATATCACGGGAAACAATACGGAACTGTCGGCTTGAATATCTCACAGAACTTAATTTTTTTTTAGTAATTAGAGAGGATGTAATATGGTCGAGTTTATGAATGGAAGGTACAAATTTTACACCAGAGACAATTGGGTAACCTTAATACAATTACATCAGGTCGATTTCAAAACCTAGTCATGAAAAAAATACTTTACGTAATTTTTTTATAGAATTACTTTGTAGCCTAGTCTAATTCACCATTTGTTTCATCAAATTAAAGATAACTGTCCAGTGTTAATTGTGTTGAAACGCAAATTTACGTATAAGTCTGTGTGGCATTATACTGTGGCAATATGGATTCTTCAAACACGAACACACTCTGGAAGTAATAGTTTGTAAAAAGGGTTCCAATTTCATACGAAGTTATCTTCGTCATAGAGTCAAATGAGAGTAAATGATTTAAAGGATTTGTACAAACTTCGTCCTAGAATCCCATGAGAGTAATTCATTTAAAGGACTTGTACAATTGAAGATAATCATTAAAACACTAGTGCACTTCTTCACTTTCAGAATGAGCCTTTTCAAACGCCTCACTTTTCCGCGGATAAATAGTACCTTAACAAGAATAATAAGTTTTATAGATGATTATACACATGTACGATCTCAAACACTTCAAACATCCTATCTGCTTCTAGACCAGTTGAACGCTACAGCGAATCGCTGAAATATTGATGATGGCCGCATTCATGAGATCACTTAGTACATCATGTCTCTTTCAAACATATATTTTCACTGACAGACATCGATATACTTTTTATGTAATTTTGTGTCTTGCTAAACCCATACTCAGAAAGTTGTCTGTGATTTGTGCACCTTTAAGACGGCGTGACATTTGATTGCCACCACTAGATTACAGGGATTATCTATTTTTGTTTTTTTTTGTGACAGAGATTGTTTATTTTGTTCTTTTTAATTGTCAATAAAATACTGTGATTTCTGAAGCATATTGCAATACTATAATAACAAACGTCAATAAATTACAAATGCCCTTATATGTGGGAATCACTCTCTTAATAACCATATGTGTCACGCAGTACAATAAATTAGTTTGTCAATAGATGTAGAATTTCTGGTGCTGTCATTTGTTTTTTCAGTGAGCAAACAAAGGATTGCAAAAAACATGCATCATAAAAATCGAGTATGGCTAATCTTTCAGAAAGATAGAAAATGGGATGGTTACAGAAAGCACGTGACAACTAAGTACCTCATGTGTCCTCTTCTTAAGTAATTCAAATCTCCACTCTTTGAATTTTTGTTTCGATCCTGGTCTTTTAAGAGTTTGATATGCATATGTGTTCATAATTTTGTGAAGATATGCTACAGTCTTATCAGCAGACATACAAGACATGGCAAAAATGGTAGATTGAATTAGCAGGTTCTCAACGTCTCATATTGCCTTTACCAACTGTTTATTCACTCATTACAGACCATAGATCAAGACACTATTTTAGATAAAGCCGATACAACATCCCAATGAGAAAACTCGACATATGAATCTTTGGCGTTGCCTAACGAAAAATAAAAGAATATTATGACATTGACTCTGCTCTCATAAATCGCTTCTTTCTGTTGTTAATAACATATTTTTCAAATGAAATTGAAAAAGTAATTTTTGGGAAAAACTTGTGCTGCTTTTGAAAAAAAAACGCGTAGGTAGATTAAATGATTTTATTTAAAATAGATCGGTTCTTTCTCACGTGTTTCTATCCGGGTGGCCTAGGGTACCAGGTAGAGAGGACCCCATTCACCTCTCCCCCGCCCCCTTTTTTCCTGTACCCGAGTCCCCCCAAGTGTCACCAACTTAACTTACCCTCAAGCGACTGTCTCTATAAATGCATGAAAACGGCTATGGCAATGAAACGAGCCCCTTTGCATTGATGGATGTGAGAATTGGTCGAGGTGTACATGTGATACAGGTATAAATATATATACGTATGAGTATGTAGGTGTGCACAGGTGTGCGTTTATATAGGCCTCTAGTTCAGGGTTTGCACTTGTGAAAATATTTTGTTTACAGAATAAACCGCCGATTATCCCTCAGAAGTGAATGTATACGGATAAATGGGACGAACTGCACGGGGTCATTTAGAACTGGGTCATATGTTTAGAAATGAAATTGTTGCATAATAACTGATGTAATCATATAACCAATTAAAAATTACCCATATGAGGTAAAAAAAAATCGTCATTTTGACTTGATTGTATAAGATTAGTTTGCAATTTGAAAGACTGTACGTTGATTAATATTGCTCTAGTTGATAATTAGAATAAAGTCTTAAAATTAAAAGTTAAGATAATGTACAATATATGAAACATGACGGTTAACACATCGCCTTATATTCTCACTTTGACGCACTAAGATTTATGTACTTGTGTAACAGAAGTCCATTTTCTCACACCAATGAACTTCAGGCTCACATATTGTATCACAGTGTATCGATTAACAATCTAGTACGTAAAGTAGTTATTACAAAAGATCAATATGTTTCTACTGAATAAATGTACTCACGTTATGATTGATAAACAGTTACACTACACTTACATAGTAATCGGAATGTCAATATACTCAAGGCTGGGGCATCACATCGTCTTTCGATTGATGAACTAAGAGGCTTTGTGTTTGTTATAATGGTATAGTGTTTTCTCCGACACTTAAATATCATTTTAATGTTTTCTGTTGTTGAAACGGTGAAACATTCGGTGCATGTAGTTTTAATTGACAATCAATAAGTGTATGCGGGTCGTAGAATAATTGTCGTTTAGGATTGTGGTACTCTTCTAAAATATGGTAATCTTTATGATGAAATTGTATGAAACTCCTCAAAGAAGATTTTAAAAACATAAAGACACTAATATGGATTTTATATTACAAGTGTTTAATATTTGATTCACGCAATACATATACTGTGGTGTTCATATTTCCGTATGAATAAACGAAGATAAAACATTTAAAACTAGACATAGAATATATATCAAAAACAGATTGTGTGAAGACAATGAAATAATAAATGTATTTTATGCTCATTTCCGGCCTGTATAATCAACAGGTGGGTTCAAGAAGTACAAATAAAATCAGTCGTACATGATATGGAAACTTACCAAATCATAACTTAAACAGTAGACTATCCCCTTTAAGAACCAAAAGATTTGAATAATCTTTGAAGTTATGAATGGAAGTTAAAAATTCTCAAGCAAAGACGAACAAACGGTAGATTACTTTTAGAAATACACTTTTTCAGTTGATGTTTTAAAGAGTAAATGCACTTTCAAGGTCCACGTTTTCCAAAATTTGTCAGCATTGATTATGAAACTAAAAACATTTTTTCCAATCTTGTTTTTTTTTTAGAAATTCATTCACAGATGAAACAACAACTGTTTTTGCCGAATATATTTTTTGTAAAGATTTTCAGGGAAATGTAACAGAACTTCGACATTCTTAACTTTAAGATATTTCCCTTTTAATTTCAATTAACACGTTGTCAATTGTGTATATGATGTTTTTACAAAAATTTACTTTCCGTACGTGTATAAGTCCACATACAGTGTTTCCCGCTTTTCCCGTTCTTGTTTTAAGCGAGTTTTCTGCTAACAATGAGACATTAGTTTGTCGGCAGCTTTATATAGTGGGCTATATTTGGCTAGTTCCAGATGACATAAAATACCCCCGGATTACAATACTCCGCTTTACAGGATTTCCCTAAACAAGATACATGACAGAAACCGTTCCAACTAAACGGCGTCATTGTTTTCAAAATAACGTAGACTTGCATAAGACTGTTATAAATGTATTTATCAAGTGGAACTGGAAGCTGTTTCACAAAACGACTAAGTTCAACCTTAGTACCATTCTTAAACATTGCACTACGGCTACCTTAGTCACTTATTAAAGGTAATACCTTTGTGTTTTGTGAAGACTTACTTTACTTGATTGAAATTTTGTAATGACACCTGAATTCTGCATGGCATTAAGTTGATTATGATTTGTACTTTGAGTGAACAGCATAAACCTATAAATGCTTAACACCGTAAACTGTTAGCATTGAATACCCTTTTTTTGGTGTTTTTGTTATGATTAGTAACTGAATTAAATATAAAGTGACGTTAATAGACATTTGGAACAAAATAAACTTAAAACTATGATAAGGTGTTTAATAAATATATATTTCTGACATTTAACATAATTAACACAATGCTTTCTTACTATGAATCGTCGTGTTCTTATACGGAAATCTTTGATTTAACCATTCTGTATTTCGATACAATTGATAATTTCAAAAGTTATTTTTATACTGACAGCGCACGATTTATGCAAAACACACTATCAGACCCATCATTTATAATGTTTATATCATTCAAGGTCGAGGAAATGTCATAGCCTCAGGCATATGACTTTGAAAACCTGCAAATAAAAAATCATTTTAAGACGAATGCATATAGAGCGGACCCGAGAATATAGACATATGCTAACAATGGATGATAAAGATACGTCCCAATAACAATGGCAAGGTTCTTGAAAGATTAAAAAATATTATAAAAGTGACTTTCACGGAACAATGAGATATTATCTTTTTAATATTCATATTGTTATGATTCATAAGTTTATCATGGAAAGGTCTATTAGTTATTACGGAAAGTGTGTTCTATATGTTTCACTTTAAAGCTTTAAAGGCGATATTAACAGAAAATGAACAATGGTTTAATAGTTTGTATCATAACTGACAATACGTATTTAAAAAAGAATAAAGGTTTACAACGAAGATTTTCAGTTGACAATCATTGAATTCGAATTTTTATTTTCTTATGGACGTAAACATTAATCTAACCATTTAAAATTGCACGTGTTTTACACATTTTTAAAAATGTTAAGTATAATTTCTTGTTTCTGTTATTCCGCCGCTAATGGCTGTAATATTGCCAAAGCGGCACTAAACAATAACTCACTCACTCACTGTAACTTTCATACAACCGGAACACCCACAAACCTACGATGACAATATAAATTCAATTGTAAATTTCACAATAGTTCACCGACTTATGTCAAATAGGAAATTGGATTTGGCATTTTCCTGTTTACGGAGGTTGTTGTAATAATTATGATTAATATCTTCACAATTATGATGATAGATGATTGCATTGTAACAGATTATATATATCATAATTATTCTTTAAATTGTAAAGAATTTACATTTAAGTATTATCTCGAGTGACCGTGACGTTTTCATAATATTATAAACACAAGTTCATTTTAACACACATTTCCACTACCCATTTAGCGTTCTTTGATCATTTAAATTATATCACAGGAAAAAGTCAAAGAAGTTATGATTTAATGATATCTTGCGAAAAAGAGTATTTTTCTTCAAATAGAACGTCTTAAACCAATGACTTCTATAAATTTGGTATTAATATGAATATTACTTGTCAAAATCGAAGAATAACACAAATGCTCAAAATCTATTTTGAGACCAACATTAGCTCTCAAAAGAAACGTGAGAGATTTTTTCATTCCAATTCTCAACTATCTATGTTTTTGATGAGCCGTTATAGCTTGTTGATACCATCAAATCATCATTACATGAAATGGGCAGCGAAGCACGTAATAGATCTTGCAAATCTTGATAAAATACATGACATTTCTATTGGGCAAGCGTGATTTACTGGTTTCGTTTACAATGCTTTCTGGGCTTGTACATTGCAGATTGAGCTGCACGTGCAAGGCATGCATCTGGAGAAAAGCAGACGGTCGCCGTGCAGACGACAGATATTTCACTTTTTATAGCACGTTTAGCTTGCTTGAAAATGTATTGACTGCCATGTTTATTTGGTTATAGATTGTTTTGACAAAATATTATCATTTAAATCGAATACATTTGATTGTGGCATAAGAAGGTTTGATAGTCATTTTTCAATAAAAAGTTTATGAATGCTTTAGATGTTTTATTTGAAGCAAATATTAATACGTGGAATATAACCATATGATATTCTTTCTACCACAATAACACAAGTCCGCGTTTCAAACATAATTGATTGCCCTAATCAAAACTGTAATTCATAACGTAATTTAGATGTTGATTGATAAAACACATAAATCACTTAGAACATATTTCGCTCGATTTAGAGAATGTAATCTCATCTTGGAAATTTTATTTTAGAATTAATATTGGGCAGCTGCCGCTAGCAGACGATCAAAGCAAATCAACGTATACGAGGGTTATAACAAGGCTGTGTGCTGACACCTGTTTCTTTTCGCATGTTTTCTTGGACAGCTTTATTCAAGGTTTTTCTATGAGGTCAATAGAACCATTAACGTTGCTGTTGATGTCCGTAGTTTAGCTAAATTGTCATGTCAGTATATTCCATGTAATATTATGATATTTCCCCCTAAATATCCAATCCTTTTCTTCCGTATCGTATCAAAAAGTCTTACTCAATTCTAGTTCCCTTTCTTCTTTGTCACTTCGGGTTTTGGTTAAAATTTGTATACGGGTTCCTTTTTTTCTATTTATCATCTTGTGCTCATCTTACTCTTTGACTTTTGCCATTTTATTTTTTTGTCATTGATTTGTGTGTAACTTGACACCTTAAACATTAAAAGTAACCTTAAGGATAATTCATCAACACATAATCAAAAAAGTTAAAATTTAGTTCATGAATTTTATTTGAGATGTTTTCTTATATCTTTATTCAATCAGATAAAAGTAGACTGTGCTTCGAGGCAAAAAAGGTGTAAAAATATTATCTCTAGTGGGATTTGAACCTCACCCAGTCCGGCTTTCCTCTCAAAGCCCTAATACATATTTTTACGTTTTTTTCCTCGAAACACGGTCAATTTTAAACAGACTATCTTTGTTTCAAGCACCCCTTTAATGGATCAAGTCTAGAGAGTAAAACAAGTGAAGTAGAAATGATATCTTGTTTAGGTTTAGTAAGCCTTTTAAGGCATCAGGCGATCATTTTGCTGATCTGACGATAAAATGGTGTCACATTGCCAATAACATAGGGCGGTACACTTAACTGTCATTGCAAACAAAACTATCAAGTAATTATTTATTCACGGCCGAAACTATCCGTAATCCAAGATACCCCGCTCCATTGTCGTACAGATCCTAAATGCATATCAATTTGTGTACATGATAATTAATTAGTTTGTACTGAATCTTCTTAAGTGTTAATATATCAAATGATGTTATCAATTTGTCCAACTGATTTATCTTTTCCTTCAGATGCTACAATTATCATATGTTTTGAACTTAAAGCATGCTCAATTCTATGGTCTTTAGGTATTTTTACGGTTGATGTTCTCAATGTGTTTTGCATGAGTGAATATTTGCTTCTGTTTTTTAGCTAGACCCAACTAACGAATAACATACAATCCTAAAATAAATGTTCGAACAGGAGTGTCGTTAATATCATACATATGTCCGAAAGCTATAAAGTAACTACTTTTTTTGCATTCAAAAACTTTCATTTTGTAAAATGTGTTATGTGGACAAATTCTCCAAAGACAACATTACCTTTACGTAAATCGCTCAAGTTCAGCAACTCACACGATCTAGATTGAAGATAATGAATGGTTTTAATAGATTTACTACCTATAAATATTAATCTAGATATACCCTACATTCAACAACATCTGAAAGATAACATCTTGTCAACTGGATATTTACACTTGAAAGTTATGTGACGATAAATGGTAATATATCAAGATATGGCGAGGAAAATTAATAAACGAATAAAGATAAGACACGGCAATTGACAACAATACTTAGAACCAAGAATTACAGCAGGTAAATTGCCTTAAACGAGGGTGATGTGATTATAAATATTACTGACCAATATCCCGACTGTCATGATCTCTATGATATACTACCTCGAGCTGGAGTGCCACTGTATACATACATTTAGTCTGTCATCCAGACCCTAAAGCAAAAAAAATTAATTGATGACCAACCCAGTCTAGAAAAGTATAGCAAGTCTAGATCGCTCAGCTCTGAAGTTTGAGCTTCTTCTGGGCTGCATTTGTTTGGGTTATACATGAATTGTCTAAAATGCTGTCACTATTGAAACAAAATACTTCTGAGACTAAATGTTAGTCTAACATACAGTCAACTTGAAACAAACATACCACCCCTATCGGAGATCATAATACCAGGGATTGCAATACATTGTCTGAAAAGCAGAGGATCTGGAAGTTTACTCAAAGCAGCCTTTTATTTTCCGTTTTCCAAAGTGCTATCCCTTTGAGTTCCTGATCTAAGTACTGCTACTGATACTGAAGTACTGCTACAAAGAGGTCAGGTCATTTGACCTTGTCTGTATCCATTTCATCTTTTTCACAAGGTAAGAGATTCACGACCCGGTTTAGATGAGGAGGAGCTATCTTTAAGACTGTTGTTGCCGACAATACAATCCGTTATTTCTCATTGCTTAAATATTGGTTTGGTATCACTTACGGAGACTGAAGATCGAGGAACTGTAAAGATGGAAATCAAGTTAAAATGTCTCAAATAGAAACCAATCAACACAACCCCACGACATTGGATCTGCTGCAGACATTATAAAGAGACAAAAACGATCAATTGCATTTTAAAACACATAAACTTCAAAAACACTTAGGCCTATATAACAAACACAATAAAAATGTACTCATAGCATAACCAATGTCATTGATTGACAGTGCTTGTTCAAGACATCATACTATCATCCGTTGTCAGTCAGTACAGGAAAGTTACCCGCTAACCTTCAATAGGACATCCCATTTTGAATAAGAGATAATTACAAATATTGACTGTATACAATGAATATCAAGTCCGTAATGGGTTTACCATTGGTCATCATGACCAATTAACCGATATGTAGAACAAGCTAATGGTGGCAAGCAAGGAGTACTTTTACACCAGACCATATTCATTCAACATTGTTGAAAACATATGGTAGAGTTATTGGAAAAGTTTTATTCATCATTTTGAATTGTTAATTTGCTTTATATTATTGAGAAAGACATAATACTAATACCAAGAATGTTTTATGATGCTTCTGCAATACATATATCATAATTCATTAAGACCAACAATTTCCAGAATCTCAAAATCATAAAGAATGTATGTTCGAGAAAATAGATTTTCATTAAAAATATAGATATTGTTAGAGAAACTAGCGCCCTATCAGATTGTTGATAACTGCTGTCAGCTGCATGCTAAACCGCTAACTCCTGAACCTCTTATCATTCTCCGCTTAACGTTTTATGCTTGACAATTTTAATCATGAACCCAATGATGAATTCAAGGTGTGACTATTATATCGTACACCTTTAAGAGTTTCCACTGGCTGACAAACCCAGCGACCCCTCCACCAAACACAAAAATGAATCCCTCTTTGACCCGAATTTCCGAAAGTAGTCAACCGAACTAGGTTATTATTCTATTATTGGAGCGCACGTTTGCTACTGTTGACACGGACCGTTTGACCATGGTAGAATTTACCCACATTCACCCAGAAAAACATGTTTCCACGGTGAGCATGACCCACACCAGTGCAAGGCACCATTCGCACGTCTGACAGGGCTATTTTTAGAGGAATTAATTACCAAGTGATTACCTGGTAGACGAGAAGCATTCAATGTACACAAACACATACATGTGAATATCGCAAACAGAAATTACTACGGGTATATACCATTTTAAGAATGTAAATCGTGCTACTTCAATTTTGGTCTCTACTAAACTAAGAGGGTGGCTCACTTTTAGATTTTTAATGAACCATTTTGATCATGCATTTTATGTAAGGAGAAACTGAAACAAAACATCTAACTGTCTATTTGTGAATTTTGCACACAGAACAACGGGTATACAAGTTGAAGCATATAAGATACACTTTCACGTACATGTGACTATTACTAACATAACTGTATTGCGGTTGTAGTTATGAAGAAACATATATGGATGACAGCTTCTTTGTTCATGTCATCCATATAATTATGTTTCTTCATTATAATCATTCTAACTTCTAAAATGCCCATCAATAATGTTAATTTACACATACATCGCAAATAGAACTTACTACGGATATACTAGTTGAAGTATTCAATGTAAATTTACACATTCATCCTAAACAGAACTGTACTACGGATATGCTAGTTGAAGCATTCAATGTAAATTTACACATGCGTCTCAAACAGAACTGTTCTACTGATATACTAGTTGAAGCATTCGATGTAAATTTACACATTCATCCTAAACAGAACTGTACTACGGATATGCTAGTTGAAGCATTCAATGTAAATCTACAAATGCGTCTCAAACAGAACTGTTCTACTGATATACTAGTTGAAGCATTTAATGTAAGCTTACACATGCGTCTCAAACAGAACTGAACTACGCATGTACTAGTTGAAGCATTCAATGTTCATTTACACATACATCCTTAACATAAATGTTCTACTGATATACTAGTTGAAGCATTTAATGTAAGCTTACACATGCATCCTTAACAGAACTGTACTACGAGTATACCAGTTGAAGCATTCAATTTACAAATTCATCTCAAACAGTGCTGTACTACAAGTATACTAGTAGAAGCATTCCATGTAAATTTACACATGCATGGGAACATTGCACCCGGAATGGTGCAGCGGGTATACAAGTTCAAGCAATCAATGCTTCAGCAACCAAAAACGTAACTAAGCAATTTAACAAAAAACTGTAGTCCCATGACATAAACAAGCCCATACAATTGTCAAAATAAGATTGACATGTAAAAGCCACTATAAACCCGTTTGAATAAAATAAGATGTATTGTTATGAGGGACAATAATCATGAGTCAGGAGATTGGATCAGTACATAAAGTTGAAATGCAACATGTTTACGAACTGCACACATGACGTCACGTCAACAGTGGGTGCAACACAGGACCGACAATTTCCAGAAAATAATTTAGATTCATACTGATATAATTAGTATCTCTACCTCAATGGTAAATTTGATTCTATCGATCTTAATGTATCAGTTACGGTCTTGCGTTCTTACATAATATAACTTGGTATAAATATTGTATGATAATTATCGGTATATCATTACGCTTAAATACATAAAATAAGGAAATAGTTCTTTAATACGATTAACGAATTTTATACATTAACACATATTAATTGTTAAATATGTGCTGAACGTTTCTTAACTTTTGTCCGTTCAATGACTGGCGTTTATCCTTTTATGAAATAATCTTTTATAATTTCTGTTTCGGAGATGAAAATGTTAAACCAAGCACATGTTTTTACTGCACTATGTTATAAAGTATACCAAAAAGCTCTGAAAAGGGTGAAAACATGCATTCATCTCAGTATGTGATACGGCATACACTCGGTGCGTTAAGAAATATCGAAATCCTGATTTGTAAAGCTTTTCGTGCAAATTGTGCATCCAAACAAACATACACAAACATAAAGGAGTACAACAGTTACGTATATGTGTTTGAAACCCTTGTACGTCAACCGTCAAGATACCTTCGACCTTTGAAGGAAGTTTCTGTGAGAACACCACCCAAGCGTGACCACACAGAATAGTATATAATCGTCATACAATCACTAACTTATAATTAGAAATGTAATGAATTGCACCGTTTTTCAATATCTGCTACGTTTATCACTACCGTTTCAGCGTCTGAATGAATGTACCCAAATAACTTCAGATAATACCCTTATCACAAATCGTGACCACTTTCTCTATAAATAGAATAAAATTGTAAAGAAATATGTCATAGTAAATGCGTCTGGCTTCGTTGGCTGCGAAAATGATCACGTGATTCTTTTCTAGTCGATATGTAAACAATTCTTCACTGTTGTGATAAAAGATGATTGAAATATGCTGAATCACTTATTTGTCAGGGATGATAGCTGTCAAAAGTGACAAATTTTGCAGGCATTTGTAATATAAACCATGAGAATTGGTTTTATTGTTGTAAAAAGTAAACACAAATCGTATCTCCCCCCAGCACATAATTGAAATTATTTGATCAATGTATTTCACAATTCTTGGAAAGGTCAAGAAATATGACTAGTGCAAGACTCTCATCCTCTTACATTGCAAATGATCTTTTTTAAAGGAATCTATATCTAGATAGAAATTAAAATATTTTTTTACAAGTAAAACAGTGTGGTGTATGTAAATGTAATCTTTTACTATGATACTTTAAAAAAATATAAAATACCTGTATATTTCTTAGAAAGGTACACGGAAATTACGTAATTCTAAGGGACAACTTGTCTGTTTTTTGCTATTTAACATCATAAGCAAGCCGTCTTTAGAAGTGGACTGTGTATATTCGGAGTTATTATGAGAACATAAAAGTATACCAACGACATCTTGTTTGTAAGATGGAAATTCTAAGGGACAACTTGTCTGTTTTTTGCTATTTAACATCATTAGCAAGCCGTCTTTAGAAGTGGACTGTGTATATTAGGAGTTATTATGAGAAGATAATAGCAAGAATACAATCAAATTGAATTCGAAGTACAATTCCAAGAACATTCTTCAGAATGTCTCACTTATGAAAATGTAAAAGAAAGATGTTAATTTGTTAAATATTGATGACTCTTGGTTTTATTGATTAAATTAATCGATTGTGTTCCTCTTGTATACTAAATGTAATCTATTACATATCAATTATTCATAAATGTGCGTCAAATTTGTTTCAACTAAACCCAACAATGCAACCAAGGTTGATCCTTGCTCAAATATAAGGAGCATATTTTGTTCAACCTGTGGTACCAAAGTCTAACAGAAACGTTTGCAGAATAATTTCTAATTTTTTTATAACATAGACTTGGTGGAAGCTTTGGACCTTTCTCTTGTAAGTAACTCGTCACAGGTCTGGTTGTTAAATGTTTCTTTATTGTCCACTTTATCAGAAGCCGTCAAGATGTGGGTCTTCTCTCATGTCAGACAGCGAGTAACGACTGTATATGTTAGATTGAAATATACACGAGTGAAGAGGTTAACTTATAACGAAATATCACATGATGGTATATATAGTAGTATATATATAGTAGTATATAGTATAGTAGTATATATATACGGGAGTGTTAATACATAGATGCTGTATTCCATAAAGTAATTTAAAGAGGACGAAAACGTGACGAAAGGAAGGGTAAAGGGGGAAATATTACTAATGAGCTGATTTGTAGACTAACAAACATTTTTGGAATCAAAGAATGCAAATTGACCTGAGTAGAAAAAGAAAATTTCACATCTTTCTGAGCTTACTTCATAAGACGTCAGACGACGCAAGTAAAGACAAACAAATCTTGTTGTTCGAAGGAAGGCTATAGAAGAGAGGGACAGGGATAAAAGAACGAGAAAGAAATTATCTTCTTGTTGGTTAAGTATGAACATTTTAATTAAGCAATCCCAAGAAACTATATACATGTAGATGTCACATGTAGCCAAAAGAAAAATAGCACGGAAATAATACACCAATATCATTGAAATCAAATCTTAGATTCTCTCTTGTTTGATATTATGATGTTACTTGTCACCAATCTAAGTGACCAGTAACAACATAATATAAATAAGGGAGCGAATCAATGATTTGATTTTAATCAGATTGATAATACACACAAGTCATCTTCGGTCATGACGACATAGTGACCGGTATAAGATTGACCCATTGACTTGACCGCTAACATCGAATAAGTAATGTTAACACATGCACTCAGGTTGAATAAAACACTGGATGTTTGTTAGGAATATGACATTGAAATAGGTCAGCTATATCATTTTCAGGAAGTAGCAAGAATAAACGTTTGGGGAATTTTGACGAGAAATTTGCATATAACATATGTTTTTCGACAAGGAAGTCCTTACAATGTTCTATTCAAAATGTAACTGAAAACTGCAATAGGTAAAGTATCACAAAATAAAACATATAATTCATGTTTATATCAATCTATAGAATTAAATAATTCAAAATAACAATATATTGTCTCTATAAGACAACCAATGTTTTCCTTTTTAATTATTAGTTTATTTATTGGACATAAACAATACACCATATACTTAATACACTTTTTATAAAATATCAGCGTATCTACAAAGAAACTTTATATAAGCATGGTGGACTGCAATGATACTCTCTATGTCCATAGCATTTTAGCACTGTCAGCAAAATGTTGAACTTCCCGTCATTTTCACTGTGTCATCTGTTTGATAGATGGTCCTCTTGTTGACATTAGCACTTACATATGTAGGCCTAAGGCATGGAAGGCATATTGCGATTTAGAACTTAAGAATTATTAACTTATAAATGTAGAATTTGCTGGGGTTAAGAACTTTTTAAAATCACTTAAATTGCCTTCTACATGATTTCAACCATTGATATTCATTGTATATATGTAACCACCAACGTGGTTCTCAGTGTTATTGGTACATATTCATTCTAATGGTATTCGTTATTTAGGAAGGCGGAAGTCAAGTTAAATACTAAAGTGAAATTAATTTGTCAATTGTTAGTTTTCAAACATATTAGATTTCAGTGAGTAGACATCGAAGACTTGAACATATATGTTGTACGTTCCTATACTTCTTATTCGCACGCCATCATGTAGGAACACATATGAGATGATTAATTATTTTCTTTGCCTAGTAGAGTCACAAGAGTGAATATTAAGATATTCAATAGGGTTAAATTTCAACAACATTTCGACATATCATCAGGTAGTGATGTCACAAGGCAGATATCACACCGCCTGATATCGACATTCCGCCTTCCCACATCTTGTCTGCTTCTGTCGTCTGCGCGGAAAATTATCGTCTGCCTCTCTGCTCCTGGCCTCATTTGCTTATATACTGGGCTAAATTTGGAAGAGGGCAAAAGTCACGAGCTAAGACTGGGGCTCCCGAGTGCAACCGAATGATGTCAGTACCTGCAACCAACTGGAACTGGGAACAACTAGACTCTATTTTAATCCTTGTGAACAATATGTGTAACACAGCGTCGCTTTTTCTTGTTTATGTATCATCATTCAAGGTCTTTATGGTAAGGATAGTCACGACGAGGATATGATTTAAAGGATACTTGAACACAATATCGAAACACCTGCAGTTTTAATTTTGTTCAATTGATGTTTTATTGAGCATGAAATAATTATGATTGATACGTTCATCGTGAGTTGTGTACGATCATGTTACGTTCGGCAAGAATAGACATGTCTACCTATAGCTGGATATATCATAGTAATGTAGTCTGGTAAAACTAATAATGCTCATCATGAGACCTGCTTCAGGATTAATTGAAGACATTTGATACTCAAGATATTCTTACACTCAAGGATACTTCGTATGAAATTCGTAAATAGCTTTCAAATTTTGCAAAATTGAGACTAAAACAAAATCCACGAACTGATACAGACTCTGTAGCCAGCAGTGGATAGCTGACTCATGCAAATACTCTAGTCAGCGAAACATACATCTATCAGTCTACACGCTTACATGATTGTGTACAAACATGTATCTACTGAAAGCGTTCCAGTTTCATAGAGGCATGTAACATTGCACTAGAACTTCTGAGATTCCTGTATAGACACTTTACGTGAACGTTTTGTCACACGTGGAATATATGAAGTTCTATTATATTCATCTGTATAAAGTATATTACCCATCAGTATGTATTTTTGTAGACAGTAACCAATGCTTTGGAAACACTCAATTTGCATTTCTTCTATATCTTTATCTATATCGACAAGAATATATTACAAGCTATCAAAAATACAAGTAAGACGTTGAGGCACGTTTAAGTTGGTAATATTATTAGTATAATTTATATGCAAGATGTGTTTTTCTTCCGAATAACGTAGATGCATAGGGTTTATATTCCATTAGTGATTAAAGCCATCGTAGGTAGATATACACTTTATTATGTACATCTAATTGAAAGAATTTGTTCATTTTGATTTTTAAATTGTAAGTTCAACTGTTTTGATTACTTATTTCTGCCATTAGCAAAATGACAGTCATATAAGTGTACACTTTAACAAATGACATTTGTCAATATAAATGATTAAATGCAATAACAAGTGCTTATGAAATGTTTACTCTTATTTCTGCATAAACGTTTAATGATAAAAAAATTTAATTTAAACAATTTGAATAAAATATGTAAACATGTTTACATATCCTGGGAAGTATAAACTGAGAAAGGTACGCAAACCGCCTTGTTGATCGCGCTATCATGTTACAGTAACAGTAATGTGGATATCATATTAAGGTATATAGATATAATCTTCTTTCACCACATCTATCACACCAGGTTAGCTTTTCCCAGCGTCCAGTGCGGTGAAATGGACATTTAATGTCCGGTTATGAACGTTTACCTCTTGGTGGTCATCCGTCTTTTTAACATACAATAAACAAACAAATAGCAATTCTTCAACAATAATGTTATCCTTTACACTTTGTCAAGATTGGAATCTGATGTGAAAGAGACATAAAGCCGCGGTGTAATATATGGGATGTCAGTTTTATGACAATTGATGTGGTGTCACGTGACTTGGACGTTTTGTACCTTAGTGTAGTGAAATGGAAATGTACTGAAATCAAGAAGATAATACATTATAGAGATGTTAGACGATAGATAGGGCTACAAGTATGTTTTTAATTGCAATTGTGGTGCAAAACAAATGAAAAAGTAATAGAAATCCACGGTAATGCAAGAAAGCATTTTAATGGATACACTATATATAGTTATAAAAGTTGAAGTTTACTTAAATCAGTTTGCAAATGGAACGAAGCGATATGTTGACGTTCATGAAAATATTGCAATTCTTCTTCTAACGAGATTACTTTTTCAGATTCTATAAGATAAAAAATACTTTGTATATATGTTTTCGCCTGTAGCCATCTGAATTTATGTAAATGTATATATGCATGTACTGTTTGTTGATATATGACAATTGTTTTGGAAAGAAACAGAATAAAGTTCAATGCTGTAACATACATGTATATAAACAGAATTAACTTACGCAGATTAGAAATTATGATATTATGCATGTCAAAAAATATCACAAACAAATCTTAGTCATCCTGAAATCCACCAAGACGCTATCAAACATGCGCAATTAAAATATAAAATAGAGCAATTTAACACTTGGAATAACAATATAATGTATAAACATATCAATGCTAGATAAACATCTTGAAATAGGTCATGAACGTCATATTTCTCTGTAAGCAAACTACCCGTCACGATACCTGCAAGACGGAGCCTGCTGTGACGTACAACTCGTGCAAATGACAAATGTATTCATACCAAGTCAGCTTCCCCTTAAAATCCTTTGTGAACATTGAACGATGCGTACTATACATAGTGATGGCTCCAAATGTTTAAGTGAACTAGTTTATCTGAAACTCTTTTTGTTGTTTAGGATGGATTTATTTCAATTGGGTCATGACAGGTTTGAAAATAGATGCAATTTTGATTAATATAGCAGATCGAGGTAATCCTTTTCATCTCCTCAGATGCTCCAAGACGTAAGGGTGTATTCAATATAGGGTGAACGTACTTGGTAGAAGCAAGAATAGAAAAGATGCAACTTTAAATACCTTAAAGTGTTTTGAAACGTTGTGATACTGCCAATGTACAGAGTATATTTGCAATCAGTTAAGGCAAATATACCAATAAAAGCAATAGGAGTGATGAAGAATATAAAATATTATGTATAATGAATCAAAATAGTTAAAGGTTTATGTAAATATTAAAAGAAAAAATAATGTTCTATTTCAATGTTTGACACACTGGTAGGATATCAATCACAAAATCCTGTATATTATTTATTGAATAGTGAGCTTTAAAGGGACAGTAGCACGTTTTAGGGGGAATATAAGATGATGTCGGGAAAATAAAAATAAATAATTCCAATTGGAAGACAATGTTTTTAGACTAAATGAAGCAGTAATAAATCAAATAAATAATGCATAGTTCAGCCTTGCGATTCCTTTTTCTTACATAAAATGAATTAAAGGTGTTCACACAAAAATGGCCCCCAATTGACTTTATGTGTGAATCTATAATTTGTTCTCTGACTATGGATGTTTGCCGGGTTTGTGTATTGAGATTTTTGACACTATCAAAATGATACATTTAGCATTAACGTACAATTATCAGTAAACAAATATAAAATTTTCAAAAAATGCTACTGCCCCTTTAATCAAAACGTTAAGGAAACTTCAATATTTCCAATGTAGACATAACGGTCGTCTAACTGCTTGAATCTGAAGAGACACTCTCACTATCCTCTGATATTGACGCTCTTAAAGGGCCTCTTCAATAGGACACGAGATGAGATTCAACTTAGGTGGTCAGGGATGAGACAAGTCCAGTCGGGCAGTGACTTTATGAGTTCCTTGACGGGATGACAGGACCGAGGGTGCTTGAGGGGTGTAGAGTGTTTTATGTCGCCCTCGACCCTTGAATTGTCCCACATAAAATAAAAGAATGCATAAACAATGGTGAATTCTCAGTAAGGTATAATTCATGTGAAACGTGATTATCATTTCTTTGAAATTATGTTTTCATATATTTTTTTATATATTATGTTTTCATATATTGTTTAATTTATAACAATTTCTTTTGGCATCAGGAGCATACATAATGTATAAAGATTGAAGTAATTTGTTATTTGTTGGACTATTTTGTGATACAAATGCGTTAAATGGATTCCTGAGTATATATGTAAAAACCCGCTCAATATTGATATTTTTTTCACTGTACATAAAGCATGTATCAACATTCAGATATCACGTTTATATTGACTGCTTCATATTTATCAACCGATTTACAACTTTCATCTTTAATCTTACCACCCATAAACAATACTTCATTATAAGCATAAAATATTCGCTTGATGTCGTCTGTATTCATTTTTCGTCCAATTAGTTTAACAAGAAAACTAGCGTGCCACTCCCTTTGTTAATTGTAGTTGTATGAGTATTAAATGAAATCCTTATGTTGATTATTGCTGTAGTGTGCAACTGAGTCAAAGTTTGTAACGGAAGACAACAAAGTCATTATTTTCTGATTCATATCAAAGTTATGTAGATCAAAATTTTCTATGTGATTTTTATGATAAAAAAGTCGGAATTGTTTTTTATCCCATGTCCGAATCCATTATGATATCGTTTTTCATTCATCGACTGTCCTAGAAGACATCTTCGTGCAATTGTGAAGGTTTTGATTGATGTGTAATATACGATAAAACCATGCAGTTCGTGGAAGCCAATAGGAGAAAAAACATGAAAAGCATGTTTCATAAAATTGTGTTGCATTTGAAAAACAAGATGGTCGAAAATCTTGCTATTTGTGACAGAGACATGGAAAGTCACAAATGTGATTAAAAGATATGATGTGGTTAGAAATAAGTGTTCACCTTCATTCTTTCATCTAGTAAATACAAGCGTTTTAATTCCTTCTCTTTCATTATTAATACATTAATATTTCTAACTGATCATACATGACAAACTACAACTTAAATACTAGCAATAAAAAATCGAATAATTTGGTAGAGTTTATATATAAACATTATAAGTAGATTCTTGTCAGTAATTTGTTATTGTTTATTTTTTGCGTTGTTTTGCTCAGTAACCGTCATAACACAACACCAACACGTAGAGGAAGCCGTATATTTCCTTGATCCAAACGAAAAATGCTTAACCTGTTAGTCAAAATAGTTTGAAAACATAATGAGAGTTGTAAAAAAGTTGAGAGGAAACGCCGTCTTCCTGGAGGCGACGTGATGGGACGGGGGGCTTCACAAAACATCAGTATAGCCTCACCGGAGTATAATCAAAAACAATATCTGCACACTCGTGTTTTGGATTTTGAAATGTACTTTTAACATATTTATTTTTTCCCATGGAAATGCATTTATGAAAACTTGTATTCCTAGAAATTGCGGCCAATAAGTTGACAAATTATTGTGTAGTATTATAATATTAGTAGGTGGGTTAATTATGGTAAAAATGCGGATAGTTTAAATATAAATTAGTATTTGTTTAAGATCACCTCACTTAATCTGTTGAAGATTTACAGCTGTATCAATTAAACCCAATTGACATATGTTTATAGCAATTATATTCACTGTCGGTAACAGGGATCACATGTGTAAATATTAAATCAACACAATAAGGACTAAATCGCTGCGAAAATTCGAAATGATAATGTTTTATTGATGGAATTTCCCCGGGCTTGTTTTTACCGTATCAGAAGCACGTGTTTCGCATCTGGGCTGTACAAAAACATGGAATGTGTGTGGGAAACGAACCCAGTCCTATAAATACAACCATTTGAATCCTAGAGCTATATTTAGAAGCGTTTATATTGCTGAAGTGTTGATGTAACCCAGGTTCTTTATGCTAGCGGCTGAAGCGCACTAACGGTAGTCGGTGTGACAAACATTCCCGCCACCTACAAAAACACGGGGCTACATGATATACATACGCAAGGAAATTAGAATACGATCGTGCGGTCGTGGGAAAAAGTTTATAAATGCAATGTGCACTTTGAAAACAAAATTGTTATTTCTTTGATGAGTTTAGTGTTTTGATGCATAGTTTATTTGAATTCCACACATAAGATTGATTTGTTTTGATTTGCAAACGCTTCTTATAAAAACGGGACGTTTTTAGATTATAGTAGGAACTTCATATTTCATTTTTTTCTATCAATTTTAAAGTGTTAAACACTATTATTCATGAAATATTAACAGATGATTTTTATCAGTATTGGTATGAAAATAAATTGTCAATAAAAAAATAAAAAACATTTTATGCATACTGTAGATTTTCTTCAAATTATTTGAACATTTACTCTTTCAAGAAATCGTTCGGATGACTATCGTGCAAAAGCTCAAAGTATATTCCGTAGATCTATGCACTCCATGTAAATACTTGTGTATCGTTCAAACTTACGTAACAATTCAACTTTGGTCATAACATTTACAGTTTCTGACTTTAATTATTTTCTGAATAGTTTGTTTATAAACATACATATAAAAACTACAAAGGAAATACATCCACGTTAAATGTGACTTAGTGCGATGTAACTTCAGAATGTAGCCATAAACCTATATATAAGCGATGTCCATGGCCATGCTTATCTTAGCGTTATGAAGCAGCTATTCATCATAGTTTGTTTATAAACAAATTTTTAAAAAATTACAAGAGAAATACATTCACATTCAAAATGACAAAGTGCGATGTAACTTCAGATTGTAGTCAAAGACCTATATATACATGAAAAAAGTATCTAAATTTTCAATGTTACGATATTTAGACAATAATCTACAAATTCAATTGTAACTGACTATGTATTGTATTCTGCGATGCTGAAAGGTTTGTCAAATAACATGTACAACTTCACAGTCTGTGATCACCAGCGTATGTTTTTCAACTTCAGGGATTATTATGTTTTAATAAAAATGATGTCAAATATGGATAATGAAGACTCTAGATTCAATTCTCCACCACAAGATTTCTTAAAAATAGTTATGAATGCATCCAAATTGATAACCTTATCGCCATTTAAAAACGGACTCCGAGCACTTTATAAATGTTCATCACTTGAAATAGTCGTAGGACCGATAGAAATATGTGAAAAGGGCCTAAAATATGAACGTGTTTTAGAAAAGCTTTATTTGATAAAAAAAAAGTTCAAAATAATATTATCATTGTTGAATGAGCGCAATTTGATCGTCGATGGTTGTCAAACCATTTAATTACTTTATAACGTTTTAGTCTATACTTGGTGAGGGGTTTATGGTGGATTTATTGTAGTCGAGAGGCTTATGGTTACAAGTCTTCTTTGACATTATTATCTGGGACAGTGATTTTCTGACACTGCGCATGCGTGTCACGCAAGGTGACAGTGACATCGTCACGACTTACTAACGTCAAAGTGTGTGGCAAAGTCAAATATACGATTATTTTCTAAGTGATCAAATCTTTCTTATTTCTAGTATTTAATGCAAACTTTAAAAGGATAATTGTATCACACAGTGAAACGGTAATAACAACATGAAAACTGTCATGATGTTTTTTTAATGATGTTATTAGTTGTTCAATCATTTATCATTTATTTCATAACTTAAACCATCCATCGTCACTAACTTAAATCAGAAATATTCACATACGTTTTGACAAACACAAAATTACCAAAATTATTTGGACTGAATTCCTTACAGTGTCGGTTTTCTTTATTTGACACAAATAATTGGTTTATCGCTTACTGAAAAAAATACATGTTACATAATAAAAATAATGAAGCATCTTACAGACTACATCATTATAGAAATAAAATTCCCAAATCGATCAACTGCAATACGTTTTTGCTTTACAATGATGCTGAAATAAATTTGTCTCAGAACAATAATGATTAAGAAATGAACAACCCCATCACAAGATTATCTTTATAACTATTTATTAGTTCTATTCCAAATTTCCGTTAAACCGTTACGATTTTTTAAGAAAACAATTGGCCATGGTGGCACAGAGAGCGGTTCGCTTGCCAACTAATGTTCTCAGAATGCTGAACCTGAAATGTGTTTCCATTTTATACGAGCTATATTTGGTGGCGACTGGAACAGGCTACTGTAGAGACGGGATGTCAACTCGACAAGGGACTCATGTGACGTGTTTATTACGGAGAACTCGAGTGTGCCTCTGGTTTCTATCTAGACTTACTCTAGTTTCAGAGCTGAATTTATCCAGTAAATGACCCTGACAGTTGCACACAATACTCGATGAACATGGTGATAAGTCATGCATTACAGGCTGGTTGTTGCCGAACATTCCTAAAAGGCATTTGAAAATATGACATTTACGATTTTCGGGACACATAATCCATTTGTTCTTTTCGATGGTTTCATTAATGGCCACTTTTTCATAGTCTGTCATCCAGACCCTAAAGCAAAAAACTTTAATTGATGACCAACCCAGTCTAGAAAAGTCTAGATCGCTCAGCTTAAGTTAAAGCTTCTTCTTGGCTCCATTTTAAAATGATACATGAATTGTCTAAAATGTTGTTAATAGTGAAAAAAATACTTCTGAGACTAAATGTTAGTCTAACTTTTTCAAAGCAACGTCATGGATTTACCCAAATAAGAACGTCCCATTTGATACCAAATGCATTACCATGGTGTTTGTCCTTCAGGAACAAACAGCACATTTTATAATTAATATAAGAAATCACAAAAACCTGACGAATTTTCAACGGTTTGATATCTAATAACACCTCTTCAAATTTCTTCATTTCGAGCCTTCTTGGTGTAAAACCCGGAAATTTACCTATCACTGAAAGAAAAATGCTTTCATGGCACAAAACACACCCTGCTAGTCAACTCATAACAAAATATGACAGTCATCAAACCTAATAATATGCACTGAAAGGCTTAAAGTTTAGCAGTTTAAGTAAAGCTTGCCTCAATATTATCCGTTTCGGAGTTAGTATATATTTATAAAGACATTCTGTTGTAAAATGACTGGAATACAACAACTGGTGACCGATATCCTAGGGATTGTTTTATATCCTTTTTGGAAATAAGGTTAAATACATTAACTAAATAATATAAACAGTTCTTAGAAAACGATGATTGTATAAAGTGCGTGGAGGAAGTCTGATTAAAATCCACCGTGTTCAGATGAATACAAGTTTCAAATTTCGATTCAATAAGTGGAAATTTGTAAACATCGGAACAAATAAAATTTCATTCAGACGGTATGAAAGAGATCCAAGGTCATATTTTATTGCGCCGCGTATCTGGGATTAAACACTGATAGTTAGATAGTTACGATATACTACTGTACTCGCATTTTGCTCAGCACTAATACGTTACGTTAACGTTACCACATTATACGTAGCCTGATGAACTTATCAGTTCGATAACGTATTGTTTAGATCAATCAACTGTCTATAAGATGCTTCAAGATGCACAATATGATAAATAAGTGTCATATTCACATGCGTATGCCCTATTCAACAATATTGAATGATAAACCAAAATAAGGACCTACATGTATCTCTAAATGATGACATATCAACTTTGAAAGTAAAACTTAATCGTAACCCAGAAAAGACAATGGCATTGTCTGAATATACTTGTTGGATCATGCAATAGTATTTAAACAGTTTATCATTCTGTAATCCATAAAGCTCACATAGAACAAAATACTCCAATAATAAAATTGTATTCAAGAAATTACGACGCCTCCTTAGTATGACCCAATTGTAAGCGATGTTCATGACCATGGTTATCTTAGCGTTATGAAGCAGTTATTGACTTGACTCTCAATATTTATAGTTGATATAAACGGCTCTGTGACGTCACACGTCACGCGAGGAAAGAGTTGGAGCTGTGACGTCAGTAAAGGTCAAATCATCGAGGTCAAGCACCCTGAAGTATGTGAGACTTTCCTCAAATGCTAGTTATTTCCGTCCTTGATTACTCTCAAACCAGTCATTTACACTATAATACGATAACCACTTAGCGTAAGGACACTGCCTTTCTTAGATTGCTGTGAGATACTATTCTGACATGTCATGGTATGTGGCTAACAAATTAGGTCAAATATATGAGGATCTATGATAAACGAAAAAATGTGAAAACGTTAGCTTTATTTTAATCTACCAATAACATGCATGATTTGATCATCGAATATTTTGTAACGAAATTTTGGTAGTAAACACACAATAGACGCGAAATAAATAAATAAAATTCTATTGAAGATTCGCGAATAAGCTTTGATTTGCTGTAAATTTAGAACACCGAGTAGACTCTTACGACGCTTGACATTTGATACGACATGCAGTAACATGCATTTCGTCAAAAAGTAACAAAAGGCGTAGATGGATACACCCTACATAGACAGTTATCAAGTGTTGAATGCACACCCACATTGTAAGATAATCATAATCGTTTATATTTTAACTTTAAAAATATAATAAACTTTAAAAGAATATTTAGTTACCATAAGTCACGAATTTAGACATGACAATGCAACTATGTAAAAATAGCACCCCGTCAGGGCTGAAGTCAGTTGTATAGATGACTGTTACGCAACAAATCAGTGGTATGTTGGTATGACTTTACTGCACTTTGCACCTGACGTCATCATCAAGCAACATATCATTTGCAACATCACAGGATTAAAATGGGTGCCACTTAAAGTAATCTATCGTGACACCAACTAAGAACGTATTGATGCATTTTTGAAAGATGCATTTACTTGAAATGTCATAGTGCTTTGAGGATAGTGACTTCTTGTATCCATGTTAAAATAGTGAACTTTATAAGACTACATACAATGAGAGAGTTGCATAACCTGTTTGGAAGCGGATAAAATACATTATGTTTCCATTTGCTTAGCGTTTCTTGATCCCTTTCATTTATTAACATATTTTCCAAGACCAATTGATATGTCATTGTAACCAAAGGATAGATAAAACGAAACCTGCATAAAAATTTCAGTATTCACAATCCATATAAACGTGTTTCCTTCCTGATAACTTGATTTGTAGATATTCTGAATTGTTAGCAATTTGTAATGATACGTATTCCTGACGTTTTAATCTACATGACTTAAACGTTTATGAAAGTAAAAAATCCCAAGTCCTATTGTATTTATTCGACTAATCGACTGTTAAATGAAACAAAGACCTGTCGTGTGACTTGTATGCATGTAAGTATGGTGATGCCATCATCTTGTTGAATTGTCAGAGTTCATGTACTTGGTGAATAATAAAAAAAAGAACTTGAAAGATGAAACGTGGTGGTAATTTTACTTATACGATAAAACACAAATAATTTCTTGATTTAGTTTTTTGACGATATATTAATATATATATGAACCACTGACATAGGTTAAGGACAGGATAGCAAGCGCGTACGATTTCAGGAGCTGTTTACAAACGAATGTAACAACGCAATTAATGTATACAATATGGGCGAATTGAAAATTAAATTCGTTAAAATTTTATATCATCTCAAAAACGTATCAAACCTTCATATTCATGTTACGAATGCTAAGGTATACTTAGACCATTTACAAAGTTAAGTTAATGTTAACCTATAGATCAGCTTAATTTGAACCGGTATAGCAGGATAACAAGGGCTTTGTGGCATTTTAATTGTCGAAGATTTACTAGGATAATTACAAGAGGCATACATTCAGTTTAACTTTTACTTTTAAAACTGGTAGATGCATTAATTTGCCATAGACTAACTTTTTATAGCATTGTTAAACTGACTATTGAAGGTCAAACAGCATGAAAACTTCAGATACAGTTTACAAACTTCTACAAGACAACGAAAGAAAAAGTTTTTTCCAAATTGCAACTATAACCAAGACGTAAAATTCCTGTCAGGTTGCAAAAAGATTGTTTTGTTGACCATTCTTATTTAAAGTGTAAATTTATACATTTCATTTTTCAGAAATGGTATGATAATGTCTGGATGATTCATTGTACTGAAGCCGAGGAAGGAAACCGTGTAACTATCTTGAAAGGGAAACTATCGTTATTTTCCTGAGTGATTAGGAACCTGATTGCGAAACCAGCTGTGCTTTGTTCTTAGCTTTACCAATATTCTTCCTTTCTCTTCCGTCAAACTGATATATGCTCAATTAAACTTCCTGTTCATATTAGTCCTTCATTTTAAATATTAAATTGTTATAGCTCCAAAACAAAATAGCATGATAATTTTCACTAAGGGTTTACTCTTTGAGATTGTAGTTTAAGATGACAAATTTCAAAAACTTCGTCCTCATTTTGTCGAGACTGACACAAACGTTAAAAAAACGTCGTTATAGCTCAACTCCTACACTGCACATTCCACGAATAACATGTAGTCGCTCATAAACATTGTTTTCTTTGAGATGATGGTAAACATATATTCAAATGAGAACGCAAAACCTTGGCCCTCATTTTGTTACAACTGACACATACAAACATTTAACAAATAATACCTTCGTATATTTCATCTCATACGCGATATTGCAAGATTTTTTTGGGGGGAAATGATGGCTTTATTTTATAAAGCATAAATTTGAATGACAAATTTCACGTGTCGCGACTGACACATAAACTTCAAAAATAGACGTTTGTTGTCCCTCATCTCATAGGCTACATCAAAACAATGTTACTATGTCTTTATCAGGCCCTGATTTATGAGCATTTAAATCTAAACCCTTATCATAGCGCAGTGGGTCAAGGATGGCACCATCACATTCTTCAGTAGAGTTTCTAGCTACCGTCGTCAAAACACAAGATTAAATTTATATAAAGGGGTAACACGGCCAAGGTTTTACCTGTTGATACTCAGTGACAACCATGTACCTTTACCTGTAAATAGCGATAAGGTAGATCAGCGTAATAGACTCCAGGTAAGCGTTAGGTTATATAGGTCTATTATGTATGTACATAAGTGTAAGTGTATATGCGGGTGGCAGGTAAGCTCTTGCCCTCCCCCGCCTGTTGAACTTGGACAAATGCCCATTATATGTAGGTACGCTGTAGTTGTTATTGTAAACAAAGGCTCAGTTTATAGAAACAATCTGAGTTGTATTGAAAGGAAGTACATTAAATTCTCATTAAGTTTATTGGATAATTTGCATTCGACATTTTGAAAAAAATTCATTTGATTTAATTTAAATTTTAAAAAGTATTTTTGAATGCTAGCCTATATGCTTTTACACAATGAATAATTATTTAGGTTTAAGGGAGTCTAGCTACCAAGTGAAAATATCATCACATTAAAATATGTTGCTAATGTTATAATTCTCATTTCATTGATTGTTATTACATATGTAAAATTTATTTAATTAATAAGAACAATAATTATAAAAATTACGTGAATTTTCCCTCCTCCTTGTGGCGCAAAGGTTACCTTTTCAGAAAATAAACATTTTCTATCTACAAATGACTTGTCACTTCTAAGTGTCCCTCAAAACTTAAATGTCAACACAGAAAGTTGTTATCTAAGTCACGTTGCTCCACACGCCATCTATATCATGATGGATGTTATCAGACAGATAGAATGTGGAGTATTTGCTTCAACGCTTTTAACACCTCTTATACCAAGTGTGTACATACCTGTATTGGAGGGGGAGAGAGATACTGGCTCAGATAAATCGACATAATTGAGATATCTTGACATATGTGTAATAAGTGTTTATTGTAATTATTCATCATAACATTAATTCATATCGGGAAACTATACTTAGGTTGCAAAAGTAAGTTTTAAATCAATCGGAAACCTTGAAGTATCTGAGGTCATTGGGATACTGCACGGGTATCATCCATAACCCCTTTTAAGTTTAGTCGAGGTTCTATGTAAATAAAAGGTTTAAAACTACACTGTCATCAACAAATTCAACAGTCAGTTCCGTCAGACCATCCAAAATGGGGTAAAACTGCACTAAGAACAGGCGGTTGATAGTGTATTGGAAATGAGAAGTTGGAAAATCCATAGAACTCTTCCTTATTCATCAACAATAATTTACTCAAGAAGAAACTTGAATTAAATGTAACTCTATTCATAAATTTCAAAACGTTTTAATTTATTTTTCAGAAGAAGACGAAGAAGGATTTATGTTGTATAAAGGCCATAAGACCCATTGTACAAATTCGTACAAAGGTTCATACATTTATTACCATTTTCCATTGTGCAATGTTAACAGGTGCATAATAAACGTTGATTTTTGTAATTGTGTAAGTGTTGTCGGGTGTTCCCTAATGCATAGATTTATGACAAATTCCCCAGGCTAACGTTTGGCAGACTATAGAATGGTTTCCTAAAGAATCTAAAATTTCCGAAACGTTTCTAATGTGCAAACAGTAACCAAGATTTGCCAAGACGTATGATTGTTTCTATAACGATAATCAAATTTGAATTTTAATAGTTCTTTCTCCACTTTTCAAACTCAATTTCGACTGAAAAGAAATCCAAAGTAAACCGGTCCCTCAACCTCTCTTATTTCTCTGAGCGCCAAAGCGTAATATAACAAAAATAGCACACATACATTCGGGACATTTTGTACATCAATATATTGCAATTTTGTTGTATGTTATTTGCTACGACTGTTTCAATAATTTTTTCCAAGAACTAAACTTTGAAACTCATATATTATATTGTCATCAAAATACGACTGATTAAATAGATCGTTTAAAAATTTAATCTTCATTTGAAATAATTACTCATTCTCTTTATGACAAGAATTCTGTTTCTTGGCAATTAGAATAAATATTACGAAAACAGGATGCAAGCGTACACTATCGATGAGTCATTATTACGTAGAGGCAGTTTATCGCCACAGTCTTAGTTTTCTAATACAACGCATACATACATCCATCGCTTATAAATACTGCTCTATATTTAGTCGGGTCGAGATATACTTTTGACCAATCAGAACCCTTGTTTCATATCATAAGCTCATCATGAAGTTGTCAAGATGGTGACAGGGTGTCACTGAACCACTTTGATCTTTGCCGCTAACAAGCATGATTAAACTAACAAGGTAATTAGGATGTAGGCGCTTATCATGATATTGGTTTAGGGTTTCAAGCTATATTTTGCTTTGTATTAAATGTCATTTGAAAGCATCTATGGTCGCGATAAAGTATGGAATATTACAATAAAGTGATTTTTATTGCATAATTTTGAAATGTTAGTGTTGCTGAAATTTAGATATGACAGGAAACTGTTTACATAAACGGTTAATCGTAAAAAGGCCAAACATTCCAAGTGTGAAATTTATGCGCATTTATATGCTCCTTTCATTGTTAATTCTGGGTTTTACCCTTTTGAAATAAAAACTCATTTTTAATTGAACTTTTGGGAATGATTGTTTATACATTTTAACAGAAAAAATAAAAACTTTTGACAAAGAAAAATAAAATAAAATCAACGCCGAAAGATAAAACAATAGAAATTTATGTTCATGACATTAACATCATCTTAACAATAAAATTTACTCCTTTAAAAAAAATATTTATTATTCCCAGCCAACATACAAATACATGTATGCTCTGTTTCAACTTTTTATTTAAATGCCATAGATTAAATTGATTATCACTTTCAAAATGCTTTATAACATTTAAATCAAAGGTGTACACTTAGTAGATATGGTATAAGATAAGAGACGCGCCACCTGCAGGACACTTGACTAGACAACAGGTGGTCAGATCAACTTGACCGATAGCCTTTACAGTAAACATAAATATTGACTCCTGTCACACGACAAGGCTCTACAACTAGATAATGACATTCTTCAAGGATTCCACGAAGCATCTTTCTTCTTTGAAATAAATTCTTGAAAACAGGTTATTTCATTTAAGATTTTTTAAAATACCTTTTGCATTTTCCTTTCTTCTTTGAAATATCATTTTAAGTGTTGATACTTGAATTTTTGATTAACTTAGACTTCTTACATGTATTTCAGAAGTAAGAAGTGTTATTTTAGATTTTATTTAGATAATTATGGTCATACGATAAGAAAACAACATACAAAACCTTTTCAGATATACAATTTCAAATAAAGTAGATTATGGTTAATTTTTCTGCAGTATATATCTTCTTTTGAACAGTGATCACGGACATCCCCCATATACTATTTATATAATGAGCCTCGAATTCGTTCAATTCACTACCGTCAAACTGCAATGCGTAAAATGTACCAACTATTGATCAATCAAATGTTTAGATTTGATATGCACGCACATGTTAGATTGTTGCAAATTCCGCCATCTGCTAGAATTTCATGTAGTGTTTGATTGCGATTCTTCAACAAAGCCACTCACTTCCATTTTCTATCTTTCTGCATATCTGAAGATAATGGCGTTATTAAATAAGGTCATTGTAATTTATCAATAAATTCTTCTTTTTATCAGATTTAACAATTCCATTTTCGCGCGTCCTTGAGAATATGCATCAGATGCAAATAACGTTATTTTCAATGGTGCTCTTTTCACAAATAACCAATCCTTTCCCTCTCCCTCCCTCCCTTCCCTCCCCCCTCCTCCTTACCCCGACTCGCACATTGAGTTGTCTGAATATACATCGTGCTTGTGACGTCGAAACTGTGCTTGAAAAAGGCAACCTGAGTTCAACATTAGAAGTTATAGAGTTACGATGCCATACCTTATTTCGCAAATCGCATATTTGGTGACTTTTAAAGGGAGAGAACGTACGGGACAAATGTCAAAGACATAGTCCAAGTTTTGTCATTAATGTAGACTAACATATAGTTCATGACTAATTTAATCATTATAATTTTTAATATAAAGTAAAATAAAAGGGAGTCCTGAACGAGACTTAATTTTAGGCTTGGCAAAATTTTCTAGACTTAAGATGGCGCCTTTAATTTTTTTGGCTTTAGGGTCTGGATAACAGACTACCCTTTTTGTTATTCATGTACTTAGAGTAACATACATGTATGCTATTTTGATGATACCACAGACTTTGATTGCACAGACATTAGTATAGTAAATTGTAGTCCTACAATCAGTAAGTATGGAACAAGAAGCTGATACGTAATGCTGGCGAGGAAATTACACAGGAATGCATGTCAGAAGTGCACAAGTGCAAATGCAACTTTTAACGGAAATGCATATATTTGTAAATGTATAGATATGATTTTCGCTTTTATCGCGAGACTTATGGTAAAATGTAAAAAATAAGTAGTTAAAATAGCGCTAAAAGTCTTTTCCTTTTATCTTTAAAATGCATATGTCTTCAAATAACTCGAACCTCATTCCCTAAAGTTTAGCATGTCAAAAATAACCAAGATTAAATTACCATGGTATAACCAAATACAGAGACACGATTCCTTGTTAGGACACATTTCTTCTGACGCCGTGACGTAGATAGAGGCTACCCGGATAGATTGTGACGTCAGAGCAATCCTCGGTACCTGTCGAAGCCATGCACCCGTCCATACGGCGTATCCTGATGAGTTGCAAAAATAGCCCAATATTTGCCCAAGCTTAGTAACACATATATGACATTGACATTTAAGTGTTGTGGCTTTTTAGGTCAATACTGCTTGCTAGTTTACCCCACCGCCAACACGGATTGAGCATGCAAACACGGCGCGTAGCTCTTATAGTTTTGAAAGTAAATAAAAACGGAGGAAGAACGCTTCCTTGCCGATCACCTGTTGGGATTTGATCTTCCGAGGTCAGAGAACAATAGCATCTGATTTACCTGGATTTCAAGACACTTCAAACGCGCAGTTGGCACGGAACGATTTCTTTTTTCAAGCGTTTTGTTTGAAGGACAAACTCTGGAGAATCAACAAGACATAAAGTATCAATCAAGTAAATCCCGAATTCAAATTGAAACAGCCGTTTAAAGTACAGCTCTTTTAGATGTTTGCCAAGATCTGACAATTTAAATTTATAAATTTATTTGCATTGCAAAAAGTAATCTGCTGAAGACTATAGCACAAAGTTGTCAATTTGAGTGAAAGAGTTTTACAGGCCTACGGAAAGCCAATTGATCCTTATTAATGCATGCATTGTCATGTATCATTTTTTGCGATTGAAATGGTATTAGGAAAACGTCTAACTCATCTCTGCAACCACTAATTTTGTGTGTATTTATTTGTATCAAATGGAATTTTTATTCGTTTTCATGTTCTGGATACCCTATAAACTACTAGTAATAATATCTTCATTTCATTTATGGCTGTTCATGTATGTTTTCGCCTTTGCTTTATCAATAAGAATCTTTGTGTTCTAATTTGACGCATGTACATCATGCCATGTTTCTACCTTAAATATATTTTTTGAAATACTGTTATAATTATGGACATATCAAAATCGGAAATTACAAGCGCTGAAACTAATTGAATGTTAAATGCAGAAAGAAGAAGGAATTATTGCAACAGTAAGTCGAAGTAACCTACATACAGAACACGTGCTTAAAGAAACGTATACCTTAAAATGGCGGGAAAACTATCGCCAGAGGTCAGCAGTGAATGTGAGGGAATGACGTCACAAGATAAAGGTGCAACATGCTACAGGGAGGTGCTAGCGATACATGACTTTATATGATTACTTTGTTGGGGTGAAAAATCACTACAAATGCCTCAACTTTTAGCATTGTTTACATTCAATATGCTTTGAACTTGCTTTCTGAATAAATGCATCTGTCGAAGGAGTTGAACTATACATGTGAGATATTGTACTTAAACGTTACAGCATTAAATATAATATCACCTGGATCTGTCGAGGTATTTTCTGGAAAGGAATGAGGAAAAAATACAACTGATAGTAGTTATTGATATCATATTTAAACTTGATAATTAGCCACGGTTGATAGCACGGAATATGTCGTAAAGTACGAACAAAAGTTTTTCAATGTTTGTCATTCGAATGAACTCCATTTTCTCTCGATCTTGTCACTTGTACTTCAACATGTGTTTAATCTACACATTACCAGAATTCTATACACTTATAGTGTCTATACATGTGTATAACCAGTCATGGTGGTGATATTATCATGATCTTATCTAATTGAAGTCTATGTAACCAGCCATGAATAAAATTCATGAATGTGTCATATCTGATTTCAGGATTTCGATGAAGCGAGTTACTTTACTGAGAAAAGATAACTTCAAATTTCATCGGTTTGAAAGCACAATAATAGGAAGAATGCGTGAGATGACACAGAAGTAAATTAATAAGAATAAAATCTTATGTGTGATGGGAATGATTCACTTGACATATCCTGTTCTCGTGTTAACACAAGGTTATCAGCAGTAAGCGCCGACGATTTAAAGAGTCAAATCAGTGAAACAGCATCACTGGAACTTATCATATTTCGACATATGCAAGATAATGATATTCCGGATTTAAATTCGTTTCAAAATTTACACCGGTTTATAGCAAAAATAGATTAGTGATATTACTTATAGAAGAGGCTTTAAAAACAAATAGATTTTGAAACTATTATTACTTTTGATTACAAAAAATGGGTACAGCAATAAACGCAAATGCAGTTACACGTAAATTATATATGTATTCACACATACAGATTACTAAACTGTTTACTAAATACATCATATTGTATCATCACTTGATCCATAACATAGCCGCTCAGTTCATTCTTATATGCTATAAGTATAATATAGACTACACGAATAGTCCATATGAAACTCCTAGAGAGTCTATATCATTATAATACGAGAGCAATACACTGGGTTCAACAATACAGTTGTATTATTACTATAACGCATAACACTCGTATACAATGCATAAAAATATTAATGATGCTTGATGCTACTAGATATGTGATTGTGGAGAAATTTAGTGTATTATAACATTTCCATATATACATATTGACAATATACAGATATTGAATATTCCGTTCATGTGTGAAAACATCTAAAATCAACACAGTGGATAAATTTGATTGTTTGGGAACGGAACTTATATTGTCCACAAATAAACAAGAAATATAAAAATCTATATGTCCTGAGAAATATTTCCCATGAAGCGTCCCTGAAACGTTTGACAAACACTTTCATTGTTTGTCACCTTAACCCTTGAACAAGCCGCGACGTGTAATGTGTTAAACAAACTTCGCACTTAGCCTTGGTCATATCTTACAAATAGAAATATTAAATTCATATAGGAATTGAAGAGAAGAATTTGACTTTGATGTCTGTTAACTTATGTTTTCTGTAGTGATTATTGCTGTAAAAGAACACATTTCGATATGTTTCAAATTAATCCAAATTGCTTTTAATCTTTTCCCGCTTATCTAACATTTCCAAAAGTGTTAACAGTCAATGTCAGGACAAAGTAATTTCCAACCCAACCTTTTAACTTATTTTCCAACATCAATTATCTTACAACAGTAATGAAATGATATACTTTTTTTATTAAGTTTTTACCCGTCCGTCATTTAATTAACTAATTGCGACTGCAGTTATCAGTCTAATGTTGATATCATTGTATATACATTTAGATTGACAGTTCTATATTTGCTAATACTGTCGACCCTAATAAAAAAACTTGATTTAAAAAAAAAATGTAATTTATAGTTCATGTTATAGCAAGGTCTGAATGTATTTTATTTGTTCAAAAAGCGTTTCCATAGTTTCCATGTATATGCTTAAAATTTTGAATTAAGCAAAGATTTTGTCATATGTTTTCAACTAGCACATATTTGTTTTACATATATATTATAATACATTACCAATGTGTGTAAACAAAACAATGGGAAGTTAAAGTATACAATAAATGTTCTTCTCAGAAATATTCTTGAAAAAACTAAATTTATACAATTAAAGGTTGTAATATCAAATCTTGTGCAATCTTTCAGAGATCTGCATGTTTGTATATTTCCACCACGTCTCAGATATCTGGTTTGTAGACAAACATTTCGCCAATCGATGTTTGATGTTTGTTGCAATGTTTGTTGTGTGTGTGTAGTTTACTAGTCAGAGAGCAAACACATCAGGGGGAAGTTGCTTGTAGTTAGAATCAGGCCAGTTCCGCTGTACACACTTGTATCTACTTGTACGATCCTTTGTACTTTCTGATAATGAAAATTAAAAAATAAAAGAAGCGTTTGATCTTTCATATCGAGGTCGATGATTATGAAGTGTCAAATGTCGTTGTTTCTATGACTTATTGAAATTAACGTAGCAACACAGTGTACCTACAAGAAGTTAATGTATCGCAGTACCTTCATCATCTGTTCACATGTTTAATATGACAAATGGGAATTTTGAACAAAATAGAACATTTTATTATTCAATGCATTCAATATTGTCAATAATCCAATACATTGTTAGGGGCAGAACGTCAAAGAGTATTATTTATCTAACGATATTCACGTGAGTCTTCGAAAAAGTAAATACACTGCAATATATATTTCGAATTCATATGTGTATTCAAAAGATACTGTGGATGCCATTGAGGTATCAGGCACAGTGACTCTTCTCACACCACGATCGATAAATGTTAAACTACAAAGTGCTCAACGGATATCATTTTTATCAACCGAGCGGGAGCGAGGTTATCATTTATATTTCCATTAATTAATTATATCAAATGCCTTATAACACTCATGTGTAAACATTTCCTAATTGTTCGTTTTATATATGAGATTTATAAAGCATTAAGGCTTCAAATTACATTTACAATATATAGTATTTCATGTGTGACAATGTCTATTACATGTTTGAAATTTACATTACATTTACTAACAACGTTTGCTAACATGCACATTTCCTTTATTCAGCGTCTGAAGGTCATAATGAAATTGACACCATCCAACGCTCATTGGACTGTACCAAGCAAGGAACTAATTATGATATGTACATGACTCAGCTGTCAAGAGGGTATGCAGCCAGCACACAATGCAAACGTGTCATGTCAGCAGAATAAGTGATTGATTGAAATTAACAGCATTATGATAGAAACCGACATGAAATAATGATGACATTGAGATTAAGTCTTGTCAACTATCGGTTATACCGTTATCGTGTATATTAACATGGTGGCATACAAGAATGCAGTTTGTCATTATAAATATCCTTGAAACGATAACCTTACATGACCTTGTGATGACCTGGCGATAACTGGGGTCAAAGGTTATATGATAATATTTTCATTATATTGGTTGATTCATGAAGCCTCATTAATTATTTACATTTACACGGTCATAAAACTAAATGACCTATTAACTTATATTACCTTTAAACAACATTCGTTATTTGAACTTGCAAATCGAAAAGATCGAATGTCTCCCTATTTAAATCATTTTTACGTTGGAATTTCAAATCCATGATTCAATATATCAATTCTCTTTTGTACATGATACTTATTCAATGATTTGAAATATCCTGAACTATGAGGCACTATTTGAAATTGTGTTGTCTAATTCCAATTTAAAAAAAAAATCAATTCAAACATTTAAATCCGAGAGGTATTATAAATTCTCTCGCGTCCCTTATTAAAATTCCATCACTGACAGGAGAGTAATTTGTTAGTGTTTGTTTGTGTGTGTATACAGACAATATTGCCACCGTCTCACGAAGGCCGCCACTTCTAAAACAAACAAGGACAAGGTCGAACGTTAGCAGTAGCGTTTTCCTCTCTGTCAAGCTTCAGTTGGAATGTGATCGAAATTTTGAATATCTGCGTCGGTTTAGTAAGCTTGATTTGTTGTAAAATTTAGCTCTAGTTCAAATTTGAAGTTGAACTTTGTGTTTTAAATAATATCGTTAATCGTGATAATAGAATTTTTACATTCTGTAGAAAGAGAATTATTATAACCAAGTATATGGCTACGGAAATAGGTAAAATCATGTTAAGCTTTTTAGTCTCTCATAATCAATATGTGGGTGGCTCACTTTTTACATTATTTATCATGTGTTACTATAAGAAAATTCAGAGTAAGTCTAGCACGCTTCAGATGTTCCTCGCATGATTTATGGATTGAAAAGGGCAGATTTCTTAACATGAAAAGAGAAGTGAGACTATGTAAATCGTGCAATAATAACCTCTTGGAAGATGAGTACCATTTTTTGCTTGTGTGTCCTTTTTACAATGAACAACGTAAAAATACCTTAAAGACTTCTATTATGTCCATCCATCTAAAGATAAATTATCGTACTTATTAAACTATAAACTATTGGTAGAAATACAAAATCTTGCAATGTTTTTATACCACGCATTTAAAATCAGGAGACAGTAGGAACACTGAATCACATTTCATTATGTTTTTTGTGTAAAACAGATTTATATGTATATTGAACTATGTAATAATATACAGTGTACTATAGGCCTGAGGCCTCTGAGTATTGAATAAACATTGATTGAACATTGACATTTTTAATCAAATATATCTCATGTAAAACCTGAGGTGAGACTATAATGAATAATTAGTCTGTCTGTTAAGAGTTAATTGCCATAATTTTAGAATATGCCTATCACAAGAACAAACAACAAAACATCTGTCCCCTCTCTTCACTCCTTCTAACGTTATCATGCAACTACAAATCTAAAATTAACAACAACAAACGTTACGCATGGTTTCACTCGGTTGGTTCACCAGTTACCTTAATGTATACTTGTAAAAAGAGAATAACAGATCTCTTTATGATTTTTATAGAATCAAGTATATAAGCCGTTTTTTTTGGAATTGTCCATCTAAACATAAATTTACCAAACTATTGCAGTCTACTGATAAGCATACATTATTGTTTCTAGCTAAATTTATCAAACAATGTATGTATCGTTAATAGTTATTGTCCTGCCTCATACTCTGTACATATATATTTATTCATCACTGTAGATGAGGGGTTCAAAGAACCCAAGTCTGAAAAATAAAATTCTGTTCTGTTCTGTTCAGTTCTGTTCTGTCCTTTAAAAATCAATGATTGTATCTTTCAAACCAACAATCTTTGAAAATGTTATTAATAATTGATTAAATCATTATCAGGAACAAATGAATGAAATGGCATTACAATTTGAATAAATAGGACATGATTTTGAAACGGTGTATAAAACCTAAAACAATATCCAAATATGACAACGCTTTCATTAACATAAGAATAGTCAAAATGACAGGTTCCATCTTGTGAAAACATTACGATGCATACATGTATATATATTTAGTAGTATTATATTCAGAACAATACAACAGTTTACAAACACACGCCAAACCACATCAATAAAAAAATAACAAAACATTGTCAAACATAATAGTATGTCGCTTATTATAACATATGTAAACACCAATACGCTTTTTAAAGATACATCAAAAGCATATGATTAAATACGATAACGAATATGCATATATCATAAGTTTTTTCAAATCTCAATACAGTTGTTTATAGACACTCTGTAACAGATGACTAACTTCTATCTAATGAACTGGGTATTCCAGATTAGCTATAACCACTACGGTAAACCATAACAGTAACGTCAAAATATTAGGTTGTCAATAGCAGTGCTGAATGAAATGTACTTGAAATGTATCAGCGACAACCACTCATTGGCTTATATAACAGTGCTATCGCAGCCGCTATGTTCATGAATGGCTGACCCAGATATTATCGATCCCAATCAATAATTGATTGATCTGACTGCTGACGTCACATATGACCCAGTCACGGCGTGTTGCTAGAAGTAACAAACACAGCAGGTGTTTGGCAGGACAAACATTGTTGTGGTTACAAACAGAGCAAGTTTGATTATGTCATAGAAGTGTTTAACCAGAGTAAAGGGAATTCCTGGTGATATTTCAATTTGTAGTTTTCAGATGTGAGGTGGTTTATCAATGATAAGTTTCAGACTTATTTATACTGTTTAAAAATCAAGTTTATTTGTTGGTTTTATCAGATATAGGATGCTTCCATAACAGTTAGTTAGAAAATTATTATTTTCGAACATTTTCATTTCGTGTCAAAACGAATAATTCGATAGGCATCTGAAACAATTATAATTGATTATAAGGTAACGATAATGATATTGCTAAAGGTATATGGTACAATAATAGATTTATTCTTCATAATGTTGTCGTTGTTCCTTTATAGGTTTTAACAGCGATCAAGCATAGGTTTAAACAGTATACATCTTGTTGTTGATAGCATGTCATATACAAAGTTTTTTGATACTTTCCATTATATTGCCATGTGGATATTTCATGTCTGTATATATTTTTAATAATGTTAATGCTGTTATTGTTTTCAAAAAGGGTTTATAAGCATTATGTGAACATTTAATCGAGAAAAATTATTTCGTTACAATATAAATCTGTGACTATATAACTATGTGCAAATTACTAAACAATTATATAAACAAGCTACTTGTGTAAAAACATAATTAATAGATACAATTGTAGATATGAACAAATACAAACAATCAATGCTATGAAATATGTTTCTATAAACATGGCGTATTGCAATTTTTGGAATCGCCTGAATAATTCATTTTTTAAATAGATGCCATAAAGTTCATATAGATATATATATGTTGCCGATGATTGACCTTTATGTGAACTTGAAAGGTTTGAATAGTTTTACCTGTTTTCATTTTGTTTTAACTGATGTATCAGCAAGGCAGGTAATAACCTATTTTATGAAAGAGATCACACGTGTTTTATATATCATGGGTTTAAAAACCCTGTTTTCTTCACAAAAACAATCGCATTAATTAACACAGATATTCTAAAACAACTCTCAATAACGGTAACTATAGATAAGTAACACGAAAGAATTTGATCTCATTTATCAGTGGGACATTCGATAATGAAACCGTTAATTGCCAACTGTTTCTTATATGAACACTAAATTTAAAAGGAATTTAATGAAGTTTTGATCAACTTGTCAGTGTAGTCATGTACATGTTTATAGAAACCATGGCAACAGAATGGGCAATGGCTTCACATCTTGTCTAATAAATGCCACTTCGTAATGATAAGATATGTCGTCAAAATGAATGTCATCGGATAGAATCCTTCTGAAGAGACTGTGCAAAGGGAAATGTTTTCTCAATATGACATGTGTACAAGGAGTCTCGCTGGTTCTCATTTGACATTTTCATTTTGATTGAATTATGATGTGCGACAAAAATTACAATCGACTAATGTAACTTCGAATCAAGTTATATCAACACTTCACTTAAATGAGTTTTGGACCACCTGCCAAAACCTCTCACTTTTCACCTATTGTAGATATGTCAACTGTAGATATTGGCCCCTTTCCCTTAAGAAGATTTGCCTAACAATCCGTGGCCCTCACCGAAAGCTTAGGAAAACCACAACAAACTTCCATTTATCATACAAGCTTAAAATCCCTTTCAGTCACTGTCGTATTTGCCTTGAAAGAAAAAAGATACATTTTCAGAAGGCTGATCTGTGATAGCTTTCAATGGCAAGTTTCCGAGTAAATACACTTAGTGCTGTAGATTCGATGTCACGAGTTCCCCGTGCGATGTACATAGCTGCCAATTACCTGAATTGAGGGTGACAAGGGGTGTACATTTCAAACCATTATACCCGCAAGTACTTGCCGAGCTGTCGCCGTCTGTTACAAACCAATCTAAAATTTCCGGTTTAGTCTTCGTCAACAATTTTACCCAGCAAATATTTTTGTGGCCTCTGACGTCATATTATTATTTCGTCTTTTCAATATGACGATACTTTGAGCATCATCTCATGATTCCGTCAAACCATAATCAAACAGTAACTCCTCTGATCGTTCTATTAAAAGGGGTGGACTTGTATATCCACCCTGTCTCATACACGTTATTTTGGGACAACCTATTTTTCTTCACATAAGAGGAATTATTTTTAGAATTTGTTATTAGACGCCTACATGACCTTGTTAATATAGGAGAACACCAAAACAAACAATCCAAGGTAATAAACAGTTGTAAGTAGGTTTCATATATACCTTCCAATGAATACTTGCAAACATTCGAAAATTTCGCATCAATGCGTGACGTATGAGATGCATAAATGTTCATGCATATTGTATTTCAAGATAAAGGACGAGAAAAAATTACCCTTATACATATTTTAAGGCGTTAGTAATCAACAACACATATCATAGTAAGCGTTCTTCTGGATAAAAAGAAAAAAATATCCTCAAAAGTCTTTGACACTTAATTTGATGAAACAGTTTCTATCTTATTGACATTTACCTCCACGTCGTATTCTTGTATTTAATTTTGTCTCTAAATGGCATTTACGACGAACGACACTGTGCACTTTAACACTTAATCAACGTACAAAAATTCGACTTAAGCACGGAGAGTAAATACGGTTGACATTCGATGTCAGTTGTTTATTGGCTTTTGAGCATGCGCAATGACCTTTAAAATCTGAACTCTTAACAGTGACAAGGTTTTAACAACAATTGGATTTGAAGGCTAGGAATTAAATCTATTTGCCCAATATTTAAAAGATAACATTTTATTTGTAAATTTGCTTGACAAGAATTTGGGTTTAGCATTCTTGGTTTTCTGGGAGTGGAAATTTAAATCACAGATGATTTCCGTCGTTAAGACTCAGCTTGAAATTGGCAATGAAATATACAAGCCTCATGTTCATCAATGGTTCGGAGGTTATGCACAACTCGGTAATATTTGTGAATATAATCCAAATGGTGAATGACACATGCAAACGCAAGGGTAGGCCACGAAGCAAAGCATAGTTTTGCGGAGTGCAGATTTTCGTTATCATATACCATTTTTATCTTAGCTATTCTTACTTAACAATTGAAAGCAAAATGACTTTTGATGACAACGAGATTCCAGAAACATGTGCATGATATTTCACACTAATAATTAGACGTAAGCTCAAAGCACTATGTTTTACACTACAAACAAATTTTCATTTACGTAATAAAATCATGTGTTATCGTTTACAATGGAAATATTTGCAGATACAAATATTACATATGATAACTTTATGACTTTGACATCAATGATGAATAAATGATCGATCATAATATCAATTGGTTTATTATCTGAATGTCTAAGTTTGATGTGGATTGTTCTCAATCTATCATGTTTGTTTCAGTAACCATAGTAATTACATCAGTCCATTCATTATTCCAGTAGATTGTCATCTGACGCTTTATCGATTTTCTAAAATTGGATCAAGGGTTGCTTTAAACATTTAAACACAGCCGAATTAAACCATGCTTTAACGTGATATCGCCGTGTAACAAATCACAAACAATAAATCTTATTAAAGAACAAAGCAAATAAAAGCCATTGTTGACTGAAACTATAGTAGCATGTTAACTTCATTCCAATTTTACTCGTTGTGATTAGACTTTTAATTCAGTAAAAGCTCAAAATATAGAAAACGGTCATTCAATGATTAACACTTAAAACTGACTCCACATAATGGCTTTCTGCTGCAACTCTATCAACATGAAAGACCTAATTTTGCTCTCAAAGTACCAAAATGTAAAATCGGATATAAAAACACATTAATCAACTGTTAGAGAACTATCATTGATAACCAATTCCTATTATCTTAAATAAAACTATTGCGGTCTTGTTTTATTGGGTTTCAGCTCTAAGTAATCTTTCATGATCCCGGAGTACAAGGTGGTATTATATTACAATGATGGATGGTAAATGACAAGGAGGGTCAAATAATTGTAATATTCATAAACTAGATTTAGCTACCTTTTGGGGATGGTGTGCTGAGTTGCAGCTGGAGACAGAGAGAATGGGATTATGGGATACGGGTGGTGTGGGGAGACATATGTGTTCTACAGCTGCTGTGTTTACAAATTAAGCATCCTTAGTAAGGTTATAAGATAAGTGCCGTGTAAAGAGCATGATTTAGTAGATGGTTTAACTATGACGGTAGTTTAAGCGACAGAAGCAGTTTGAACTTATACTAAATTATGAGTAACAGCGGCTTCAGCGACATCTGTAGTAGAAGTCGTAGTTCTTACAATAAGTAATCGTAGCTATTGTACCAATAATCTTAGCTCTTGTACTAATAAATCCTCTCTCTTGTACTAAGTAATCGTAGCTCTAGTACTAAGTAAACGTAGCTCTTACAATAAGTAATCGTAGCTTTTGTTCTTAGTTAGTGTAGCTCTTGCATTAAGTGATCGTAGCTCTTGTTCTTAGTAAACGTAGCTCTTGCATTAAGTAATCGTAGCTCTTGCATTAAGTAATCGTAGCTCTTGCATTAAGTAATCGTAGCTCTTGTTCTTAGTAAACGTAGCTCTTGCATTAAGTAATCGTAGCTCCTGTATTGTTATAAGTGTTTTTCTTTAATAATAGCAGAAGAGATTTAAATGTAATAGTAGAAGTTAAGCTGTGTAATGCAACAGTTAAATAAATTCTGTTTTTTTGCTTGTTTCGTAGTGATGTAAAAAATAAGTTTATATGTAATTGCTTTAAGAGTAAAAAGGGGTAGTTTTGATAATCATTCATGCCTTTCAGTAGAACCCTTGGGTAATATGGAAAAAACACAACATTGGGTTGAAATTTCTCCGAATGAAAGATGCATTGAGTAATTGGAGTTACCCTTTGTCATGTAGAAGTAACAGCAGTATAGTTATTGTAACGTTGGTGATTTTAATACAAAGTAGAGGTACATGTAACAGTAATTTCTGTAGTAAGAGTTGATATCTAACTGCACGGTACTTGTAAAGGGAGTAATAGTATAAGTAGTTGTTGTAGAAGTAGCAACTGCAGCGTTATCAGCAGGAGTATCTTTATAAGTAGTAGTAGTAGTAGTAGTGGTATTAGTATTAGTAGTAGTAGTAGTAGTAGAAGTAGTAGTAGTAAAAGTAGTAGAGGAAGCTGTAATAAAGATGAAGATGAGTAAGACGAATAGTAGTAGTAGTAGTAGTAGCAGTAGAAGTAGTTGTAGTAGTAGTAGTAGTAGAAGTAGTAGTAGTAGTAGTAGTAGTAGTAGTAGTAGTAGTATTAGTAATAGTAGTAGTAGTAGTAGTAGTAGTAGTGGTAGTAGTAGTAGTAGTAGTAGTAGTAGTAGTAGTAGTAGTAGTAGTAGTAGTAGTAGTAGTATTAGTAGTTGTAGTAGTAGTAGAAGTTGTAGTAGTAGTAGAAGCAGCAGCAGCAGCAGTAGTAGTAGTAGTAGTAGTAGTAGTAGTAGTAGTAGTAGTAGTAGTAGTAGTAGTAGTAGTATTAGTAGTAGAGGAAGAAGAAGAAGAAGAAGAAGAAGCTGTAGTAAAGATGTAGATGAGTAAGACGAATAGTAGTAGTTAAACGTAATATTATACCCTTGTTTATATTGCAGAAGGGTTCACCGTCTTGGCAATGCTCCAATATAATACTCCCCTCCCCCACTACACCCCCCCCCCCCCCCCTCCCCTCTCAGCGAGACATGTACAGGTGAGGTAGAGTGTCCCGACACTTTCACCTGTCTCCCACGCAGCACTCAGGTGTACATACCTGCGGTTTGCCGCGTTAACAGAGAGTCCCCCTACCCGTACAGCGGGTCAGGTCAGGTGAACCTACCTCTACAGTGTAGAGGGGAAGAGGGGGAGAGGGGGAGGGGGGTTGAGTCGTGATTCCGAGCAGGGCACCTCTCTACGTAGGAGTATCTGTACATGTTTGTTTTAGATTAACATTTTCAGTTGGTTACATGGTTGCTGTTTATATTTTTATATGATCATTTCATCAAGAGTTTCTATTGTATACCAACTAGCTATTTAAGTTTGCATGCCAGGCAACTATAATTTTTTACAAAGGAAAATTTGAAATGTAACGATTACTTCTTTTACGTTTAAGTGGGATCAACATTTATGATTTACAACGACTTATACATTTTATGCGAATACATGAATGAAAATATTTATCTGATTATCATGATTCAACATTATGGTCATTATACAAATTGACCCTTTACCACAAGTGATTGTTTTTTAAAATGAAATATTGAAATACATTTTTTACAAAAAAATCACCATTATTTGGCAATAAATCCTTATCAATAACATCTAAAAACACAAATCAAATACAAATATAAGTAAACATTTCTCAATTTTCAGAAATAAATTGACGATCAATAGAGACCGTTCTCCTCAAAACATCCTCAAATAGTTCCAATTCAATTTCTTTATTCTCATTCAGCCACCATATTTATATAGGCTATACATGCAAAACAACATAAACATAAAAAAAGGTGAAGGTTGATTTTGTTACAAAATCTTAAGGTTTTTTTTATCAATGACAGTTATAGATCTTGAGAGATTCTTCAGTATGGATAATTTGTAATGATTTTTAGGTGTATGGATTTGGGCACTTATTAATTTACCAGGGATATATTTGTTCGTTCCACAGCGAAGGCTTCGCATCTAAAAATGTAATGAAATTCATCAGCAATCGACATTACAAATGACATTGCAGTCTCAATGAGAACACTAGAATAAAATATTACGCGTACAGGTATATATTATAATATTGACATAAACAAGTTTAACTTTAAGTTCATTTATGCAATGAAAACAAACCAACAACAATGAGAACATCGCAGTAATAGAGGAAGAAGAGGTCTTCAATTGTTTATTTTAAAACACATCCATGTGACCAAAACATACCAAGACGCAGTTGTCAAGCTGGTCACGATTCGAATCTACTAGAACGTAAACATGTGTTTGATAATCAGCCTTGTGCATGTGACGTCACTCTGAAAATGCTAGTGTGACGTTGAAATAGTTGTTTATACCAGGATGTCTGCAGTTCATGCATCACTGAACATACCTTTCATCGCTAGATAGCTATATCTGTACATGTATGTAGGAGTACGTTAAGGTAATGTGTTTAGGAGATTACTCAGGTGACAGAAATTGAACAGTATTATTTGATTTACATATTTAGAGTACAATGGTGTGTCCATTAACAAGGATTGTTTTGTGATTGTGGAGAACAATATTTATATTTATTGACATCAGTGTATCTGTTTTCACCTAATTCCATTAGACTTCTTGCAAATGACGTACTATAAACCACTACTCTGGCAATCTAATAATGATTCAAAATGTTAAAGCTACGATTATGTACAATTCTTTTATAAACCCTTTATAAACTAAACGAAAAATAAAGATTTTCGTTCCAAAGCATTAAAAGATAAAGGCAAAGTGGACAACCTTGTTGCACCCCTCGGGCGATCAATGATTAATAGTATGACATCTCAGGACATTTGTTTCCAATTGCCAGTAGCAATGTGACCTCAGAACGACATGTTTAGTGCAGAGGCTTGGTAAACTGCCGGTAGACTTTATAACTTTTACCATATGTTGCTCCGAGGTTATCAAATATTCTCATTTTGTTAAAGTTCCAAAAATAGTCATATCACGGGGTTATGGTTTGAAAGCTGAGGCACATTCTGAAACGTTGCTGTTGTTTACATTCTGGGAAAAGCAAATTTGAAGAGTTCGATTGAGACCTTGAGGTATAAAAATATTGATGTTGCTTTTCTCTACTTCAATGTCAAAAATGGTAATCAAATTCTACAAAAGATTTCGATAACACTTGACTCGAAAATGCTTTTGCAATGAGGAAGGTATTATTTGACAAATACAAATGGTGTATAGTATGTTCGTATGTTGTGTTTGAAGGGCAGATTTATTTCAGTTGACATATCTATTAATTTCCAAATTACTACGCGGCTCTATTTCTAGAACCTAAGGAATCAAACATAATATCAATTGATGTGACAGATGTCTCGCGCTTGACTGTTGAAGTACATTTTCCTGTAAGTAGGCCAGACATGTATATCATAGTAAGTATGTTTAGTGGTATTCATTAATGCATGTGCGGCCTGACCTACTTAGACACATTTGTCACGACTGTCAAACTTCTGATGCCTTGATATTCTAATGATCCTTTTATGACGTCATCTGCACATCATGACGTCACAGTGGCCAAGTCAATCGTGACCATTAACTCGGCGGTAAAAGCGATATTTCACCTCAAGTAGGTTACTACGCTCTAGATAGTATATATAGGTTACATTGAATGATTTACTGTCCAAAAGAATGTTTTTCGCAGATAACTATTCGTTCAAGTTACAAATATATAAGAACACGATGATATAGCATGCTTTTAAACAAATTTCGAACATACACACTAAACAGGCTTATTTCTAACAATAAATTCCCCTTTCTTTGAATCAGGAAAATTTGCGATTTTTGAAGAATTTTAAAAACGTTACTTAATAAAGTAAAAAGAACAATTATTTCGTCATGAACTCTGTGAACTGTGAAATACCGAAAAAAGTGCAGATCTAAAAAACATTGCATTTCAAAATTATTATTTTTCAACAACAATTTTTACACGTTTCGCAAACCCATCAACTGATTACGTAATGTACAACCCTCTACCTGTCACTCACAAATTGACAATGTGAAACTAATTACACCTTCATTTAGAGCCATCCATCGATCCGAGCAAGGCATTCAAATCTTTGAATATCAGACACGTTAAATTAAACCTTCTTTCTTTTTCCCACACAAAATGGTACGTTTTAATGGCACCGTTTGAAAATAATATGAACCACTCGTCTAGAGAAAAAATAAAATCAATTTCAAGTCACTGAATTCCAGCGTCTCATTCCGAAGATTTGATAATTACAATAGGTGAGTTATAACGAGTGTGTCTGAAGTGCGACGGTCTTGTTCGCTATCAGCAGATCTAATTAGCGTCGTTACTAAAGGCTCATTCTTCTGACGTTACTTTGTCATGTGGTCGGAGTGCAGTTTGAGCTTTGTCAAGCAGAAAACTAGCTGAATTAAAAATATACTGATTTTTCTCGGGTTGCCACAAAAAGATCAATGGGGATACACGTGCTCTGAGCGTCTGAGGGTCTGTAGATTAGATCTCTTGGTCTGTCGAGGATCGGAGACCTGTCAGGAAACAAGAGTGTGCTTTACTCATTTACCATAGTCGCAGTTGAAAACGTTGCTCTTGGAACACGGTTTTATATATTTGGGGCAAAGTTTTGCGTTTAAAATAGATGTTACTTTTGTGTGATATTTTGCTATGCATGTTTTTTTCAAGTCTTTTTCGAGAAAAGATTAATTTATCAAGTAAAAAGATTACTGGTTATTGTTGACCTCTACTAGCAATCGTCAGAGTCCCGTTGTTGGTTTAGGATGTATTTCGTGCAATTTTCTTTATGATGCACTGGAATATAAAACGATTTATTCTTTCTCTCTTTCGTTTAAGGAATGCACAAACTGATTAGTGAAAATCCAAAAAGATAAGAGTATGCTATCCAACACTCCTTAAATCTATATATAAAACATGTTGAACACTAAAATCATAAAATAATAAAAGCCCAAAATATTTGTTATCTGCATACACCTGTATTAGAACACGTTGATCCTGTTACACTCCTAAGGGGAAGTTGTAGCCCCGTCTGTGACGTCACAATACAACCGACAGCTCGTTCGACTTGTGACGCGTTGTGTGCGCGGGGGTGGTGTTTTGGGTGCACTGTTTTTCTATCACCCAGAGACCCGTTATCAGCTCTTTACAACCGGAGCCAAGGCATGAGCAGGCTGTTAGGGACAATGTAACATAGCTATAATCACGTCTGTTGTCAGCCTGGGAACATTTACATAATGTTTTATGTGGTTAATCTCGGTCCGGGGATGTTTAAGAGGCATTAGAGCCATGAGGACAATTGAGGGGTGATTCATAGTTTAAAGTTTGAAAAGCTTGTTTAACTTGATTCAATACAGACGAGGAATGCATTATGATAAGGGTGATGTACAGGGGACACAATTGAAATTTCATACCATCAATGACTTTGATGTTGACATTATATTTCAACTACGAACAATATAGACTACAGTTAAAATCTCTTTCATTAAACAATCATTATAAATGAAAATAAAATGATTCAAGCAAACAATATGTAACTATAGATGAAGGATTATATATATTTTCTTATGTTAAATAAAATCGCATTTTAACTTTTTTACATTGCTAACATTCGGAGTTTGTAATGTTCGATATTTTCATAAAATAAATGTCGAATGAGTTTGCAAGATTTGGCGACACACGACCTAATTGGTTGACCGTATATGCAAATGTGACAGGGTCACCTGAGGTAAAGAGGTCAAAGAAGAGACGGCCATATCAGTCTGCTATCTCGTGAGATAAAACTAGACATCAATATTTATGTTGCCTTGTTTACGATTTTAACGGGCCTGGCATTAAGAGAACTTCTGCGTATCAATTTATGTTTATGAGTCTATTATATATAGAGTAAATAAACTTTTTTGTACAATATCAATGTCTGTCTCCGTTTTTGTAGGAATCGAATGAAAGAATTGATATTGATTGTTAAAGAGTGATCCCATTGGTTTATCAAACATCATAGCTATGGTGTAAATATGTCCTCCACAACCGATAGGTCTTGTCAATTACATTTTCTGAAAGCAATTTACATTTCTTATGTCATAGTGATCACGTGTTAAAACATCAACTTTTAAACTATGAACCATTTTAAATAATGCAAGAGATTAGAAAGCATATGTTAACAAGATCAATTTGTCAGTATAACATTGTTCAATAATGAAAACAGCTGAATTCCAGAATTTCTCATCTGCACCAAGAGAAGCCCAAAATTGATGACGTCATGGAGAGAGCCCGGTGACCCGGAAATGACCTACTGCACATGTCACAGTAGGTTGTGACATTCCTGAAGTGACAAAACCAACTATCCACGGGGTCCAATTTACAATGAAGACAAGATTGTATTGTTGACATCACGTTGGGTGAGATCTTCTCTCCATGCTGAGTCTCAATGCCGGCCTTGTTGTCAGCTGCCAAATAAAATTCGATCATCAACTTCAATTGTGTAACGTTTCCTCGTGTTTTGCTTCACCGCGGTAAGAACGCTGTGAAATTATGTAAAAAGAGAGAGTTGTGATGAAAATATGTAAGAAATAATTTAAGCTTACGTATTTATGTCTCTTCACTGTTATGGTGCTGTGCAAAATATGTACAGTCAAAATCATTTGATGCTAAGTATATTGAATATATACTTTTAATATCTGATTTAAAATGGCAGCTGTGCTACAGATGAAATTATGATTACAATATGTATTGATATTTTCAACTGGGATGTGTGGAAATAGAATCATTTGAACAGGCAGATAAAACTGAGAAAATGTCCTGTTATTGTCCGTTGTAACAAAAGTGCATGATATTTATATCATTTGCAGATATTATTATGACGTCATTTTAAGCTTTCCGAAATTAAATCGCTTTGACATAACTGCAAAAAGATCTCTAATTACCTTTCCTCTGTTCAAACTCTTATCACACTTTCAGGTGCGCGATATGTCCATTAACTCCAGGTGTTAAATCGCTCTCATCTGAAGCGTGTTTCATAAAGAAAAGAGGTTAAGGTAAAAAATAGTTTTTTTCGGTCGATAATCCCCGTCAAATTTGCGGGTAAGCGTCGGTGAAATTTGCGGTTATCTTTTGACGCTAACACGTTCATTGAACCGACAGCGCGCATGGGTGGCCGTCAGGGGACAGGCTTCAGTTGTAGAGAACATTCAGTTAGAGGCACAAAACTTTTATTGAGAAGCCATATATATTTCATACTTTACCATGATCTATTGTTGGTCTCTATACGCTTAACGATCCGTGTTCATTGACGCTTTACAAAGATGAAACAGATATTTTATGTCCATACGAACACACGATTGATATCTTGTGGATGGAAAATATTCAATGTATGTACATGGGGAAATATGTCTGAATCAGTGAAAGAAAAACAGAATCATTCACTTAACGCATTGAATGATTTGATGTCAAATATGTTTCATGGAAACGTATTGAATGTATGAATGTTTCCATGTGATAAGTCATCCAAGCATTCGCTATTTTCTCTTTTATGAAACGACTAAAACTTATATTTGCCCGACTATACCCACCCTACAAGTTTGATACTATCAACTTCTCGGATGTTTCAAATCCGGAAACGTCCTCTGATAAATTCAACATACGTCACTATGGTCATCAGTTCTTAACATTTTGTTTCTTCAACGTTGCATAAGGCAACACGTTTTGGCATAATTTACGATTAACAAAATGTGTGTGTTGCCTTCAGACCAACCGCAAGAGGATACTTATCACAGCGTTTATTGGTGTTGCAAACTGCCGTCGTTATTGAAACTGATATTGAAACATTTCAAATAAATTAATATTTTCAATAGCCCAAAATGAGTCAAGTACACTTTTGAGAAAGACGATAAAATCTTATCATTAAAACCATCCAGATGCCAGCAGCTTCTAAAATATGTAAAAACAGAGAATATCTGCTAAGTCTTGAAGGTACGTGTAACTTGATAGGTAATTTTTTGACAGTTGATATCCAAATAAATTAATAGGGGCATTTATACACATGGGATCAAGCAAAGACTTTTAAAGAAAAAAATCAAACAATCTTAACACGCATGGCACAATAAAGACATATTATTAGAAAGCTATATTATTGTTGCCTTTTGCAAAATAAAAACTTTATATGTTTTGCAGTACTGAGTCATATTTATAAGGCACTGATTTTGATAATAAAAACCCCCCATAAAAGTCAATATTAAGCGTAAATATTCTCCCCTACGAATATTTACAGTTGATTGCAAAGTTATGATATAACATGAAATATACTGTTATCATGACTCAATTGCCGTCCATTTTTTCTGAATTAAGTCAACGAAAAAGTTCTACATACTTTGCAGTGAAATCTACAACAACTCTTGTCAATTACTCTCAAGCGGGAAAGAGCCCTGTCATGGCTTTCTAAGGACTTACAAAGACCCGTGTGATTTATTGATGTCTAGATGTGATGGGTCAAGTGGGAGTTGTTTTCTACATTATGTCTCTATCATTACTTCACAAATCTTCACAGACAAAATATGGGATTACCTTCAGACCTCAATGAATTTACGAAAATGATCATTAAAACGTATGCTCCATATATACTGTAGGGTGTAGTGTCATAATCATGTCATATTTGTCGTTATTTCCATAGACTTTCATGTTATTATATTGTAGCATAAATAATGTTTTTAAGTGACTTCTGCTTGAATTGCTTTCATACTTTGCACGTTAGTGAGGAAGCATCGTCGCTACAGCTACATAATTTCTGGTAAATCATACCGTGGTAATCATTGAAATAGTATCGATTTAATCATCACATGTATATTGTTGCATAAGATTTTTGAAGATAATTTGCTTAATAGTCATCGAAATATTTATTCAAAAATATGTTTTTTAAACTGAAATTATTTCATATTTAGCTGCAACGTTTGACAAAGATATATACAACATTTATCCCATGAGAATTGTTTATGCTACACCGAAACAGCATGTTTGTCTATGAGAATAACTGTGACAGCACAACATCATAATGACACATCAATGAATATATGCGGGTTTTAAAACATTTATTCACCTTTGCGTTTTTAAAAACGTCCATTAAACCTTAGGCACTGCATTAATTTCGTTTGATCAATCTACTTGATAATGCATTATTATGAATGACAGCTGATTTCCCCAATCACGTCAACAATGAATACATTTTCAAAAAGTAACATTTTAGGAAAGACATACTAAGATAAATATGCACCATTCACAAGACAGAGGGGTTATGTTTTAATCGTTAGATACATGTCCATAAAGCTTAAATCCTGTAGGTATAGGATAAGGTTCCGCATTTAGTCCTGCTTTTTCCTTACAAAATATACATTCGACTTGAATGGCATATCTATAAAATATGAACCATCCGTCAAATAAAATTATTACTTTTTTTATTCCAAAATTTAAATGTAAACAATAAATCTGAGTCTGTGACAAGCGAATATATATAAATGTAGGACAATAATATTTATCATATTCATATATAGCATATTAGACATATAAAATTATGATGCATTTTGGAACCTGGTCTAAAGTTGTTACATCATCTTTATTTAGACGGGTATTAGCCTGAAATGCATATACCTTTAAATGGCCGGATACTTCTCGCCTACCGTTAAATTTTATACCTGAATATAAACATTGTCATTTCCTCCCCTTCCCAAAACATGCTCTTTTCAATATTGCCTTTCTGCTACCTATCCCTACCCGCTCCCGTGATAACAAACTGGGTACATGCTGGTTCGAGCTGAACAAACCAGGTCATGGAGCGTCTAAAAGGGGATGAACTATTTAGTGGGCGAAGTCACGTGACCCTTCGATATTAATTTCCTCTTTTGAAGTCTGAAAAACGACGTTACAGGCTGTGTTTGTTGACTGGTTGCTTGGATACCGCGAGATGACGTCAAACAGGAGCGATAACGGGTCATTTTTGTGACGGAAAGTTTTATAAGGAATAAAGGTTAGGTGATATAAATCCTTATTTGGCTTTATCAGGTTAACTTTGTCCCGGAATGCGTGCAAATCCGGCGATGTTTGATTTTTAAATTTTGATAGCTATAGCTTTTGTGATTTAAACACCTTGTTATAATGACAAGGACAATTTTATGACTTGCATCCCTATATAGACATATTTCTTTCTACTCCTAAAGGTTAATTACAATAATATTTTGAATATTATTTTTTTTTTTTTAAATATGGAAATATGTTTTGTTTAAAGTGCAAATATAATACGTCGACAATAAAGATATGTTTTTTAAAATTACCAAACAATGGTTTGCCGTACAGTGTTTTACAAAAACTTTTCAAACATGTTCATTGATAGTCAGTATAACCCACAAATAATAAGGTGAACTAATGCCTACAACAGCCCTATCAGGTTACGGCTTATTTTGTGTGTGTTTGAAAATTACTTTTGTCAAGGAAGATTATTGCATTTTGAACTCATTTAAATACATTTATCCTCTTTCAGAATTACCTTTTAAGGTCCACAATTTGATGAAGATAATGAAAAGAAAATCCAAGCGACGTTGATATGATATTGTGTTTCAAAGTTTTATTTTTCATAATGAAAGTAATGAGAAAATGATAGCTTTTCAAAGAAATATTGCAAAATTATACGCAATACCAATGATTATCCTGAAACGAACAAGAATATCATCCATATTACGATCAATGATAAATATGAGTAATTAGTTTATCAAATCATACCTGAAAGATCAAAGGGGCCGCTAATTAACTCAGTTACCATTGTTCGATGTGACAACGAGTTTTATATTGTTGATTGACAGATGACGGGGAAAATGAAAATATATGATCTACTTTTCAAGACGAGATATTAAATTCTTTTTTTCAAGTCGATGCATGTGATTTTCCTTTTTATGTATATTTTTATAAACTTAATATAAAAGATAATATGACTTATATAATATAAGATAATCAAAATATAAAAAGATATACATGGATATCTCTCTTAAAGATTGACAAGGAATTGACCTAAGTAGTTATAATAAGTAAAAACGAACTTTTCACTAAAAATATACTTACCATTTGGAAAGTAACTGTGCATGAAGTTAATGAATGAATAAAGAATGATAAATCGAGACGTCAAACAAAATTTTAAAAATTCGGGGTTTTTTTTAATCATGAATTTTTGTTACGTCAGTTGTAAATTACGGAGACAAGATACAAACCCACTATAACTGATTTTGCTCCACATTTCTTTGCTATCTAATGAAACATGATATCGGTTAATTAGAATCCTGATTGCGGTCATTGATATAAGTTATACGTCATAAGTGATCTTCTCATTGGAAAAGAAATCATGAAATGTTCTGTAAATCAATTTCCATATACCTGGCCAGAGGGTCAAATGAACAAACAGATATTGGAAATGCGTTCTTCGCTTACTTTTGACATTCTGTTAGCTCTTCAAGTTTTAGGTTGTCAATTTCATTTAGCTTTTGACATCGATACGATATTGACACACCCTTGTTTTTGCAAAATAATAAAATAATTATATTGATTCATTTATCTAGACATGTTTCCTTATACTTAATGGGATTGGTCTTAGTGGGTGCATTACGATGGGATATAACAGGAAATGCAACATGTTTTATTTAATACGAAGATGTTCATATTTCATATACATAACATATAAATTTTATTTTGATCTCTTAAAATTTTACTTCATTGTATTTGAACAGCAATAGCAATGTTGAAAAAACATTACTGTATAATTTATCAGAAAAAATCTTTATGTTTGGTAATGATATTGGTATAGAAATATTAAATCTTATAATTTGTTGTGAATTATCTAGAGAATTTGTTCATGATTTTTGGCTTGACTCAATTTGAATGCAGCATATTTCATATTTTGATTGAATCAATCTATTAAATTCAACGTCTTATAATTTGCATTATTTTTTGGGTAAAATTCACTAAAACTCGTGAAAAGGTAAATCATCAAAGCGGTAGACAACAAAGCACACAAAACCTGGCTTGTCGCGGCAGTTATTTCGGTACAGACAACTCAAACAAACCGGACATTTTTTAAATGGACAGGGATCTATCCTTTTCGCTTTGCTAATTATTTCAAACAATCGGACAGGTGAGGGGGTTCATTTTCACCTGCCAGGTGTACTTGTAGGTCATCAAGTTCCTAGGTAGACTAACAATGACTTCACAGGTAAACTGACTTACCTGGTACCTATGTTTATACTGACTTCCGTACATCTGAGCGACTTGTATCATATTCCAGTATTCACAGTATAAGTGTTGAATTTCTATTCATTAACATTGCGGTCACTGTGGTCAATTCAGTATGTTAAAAGGTACAACATATCTTACAGTTTGTTTGAAGTTCGTCCCGACCCTGTTTTAAATGTTCAGGCAAGTCTACTCGTTCATGTTCCCTGCAGAAATAAGTATTTTCATTAAATTATTGCAGTTAAATGATTGTTTGATGGTAAGTTTATCTCAATTCTGAAAGGTACTTTCAAATACTTTCTCCAGAAAACTGTGAATAACGATAAGCACTATTGTTTTCTTAAATATTTTTAAGTATTAGTACTCGTCGACATAGCATTTAAATGAGGGATGTTTAAGGCGAATAAAATAAACTGTGCATACCAATTATCTCGCCTTTTAGAATCATTTCCTTTACTCTGCAATTGACATGCAGCATAGTGCGCACGTGCCGGAATACTTGACTGTGAAGGCCGTTTTAAGATTTATATACATGACTGTATGAAGAAGGATTTTAGAAGGACTATCATTTTTCCCCTTTCTCGTTCTGCAAGAATGAAACTTTAAAAAAACAGAATAAGAATGAAAATGGGCAAAAGAAATCACAATGAAGAATACATATTATATCTTTCAACTTTATTTCTGGTTGAGATGTTTATTTGTAAATTTAAATTTAATAAAGACCTCAGAACGGTGCGCTGCTCTAGGAAGTTTAATTCAAAAAAATCTTATAATCATTGTAATTTCATAAACAGAAGAAGTGGAGTGTAATAGTATTTAAAAATGATATTATCCGACTAATAAAATAATTAAACAAAAGCGGATGATATAATTTAGTTTTTCGAAGTTAAAGTTTAAAAGCAATATAGTTAAACATAGAACTTTGCAATATTTTGAAGGTACGAGTTACCCAGGACGTTTTGTGAGTAGACACTACATGAAATGTTTCAGCCATAGAAGGATAGATCGTAGTTTCATCATACATGACAAACACAAACATGTCATATATAAGCGTAAATTCACCAGCTCAATTATGTTGAAAAGCATTAATTTAGTAAATATTATTCGTAGACACTACTTTTAAAAAGACAATACATAGAGAACATTAATATTTTCAGCGATATGTTAACATTTATTAAAACAGTAATATTTGACATATTAAAACAATAAATAACAAATAACATGTCGAACATTTAACATTATTTCTGTAATTATTTATAACTTATTCCTGATATGTTGTTTGTGGCAACAACATGTAATGACTCAATTTATGTCCTTTATTTACAACTGTTGCCGTTATATACAGCGACACAAACATATCTGACACATTCGACAGAGTTAGCTCCCTTTAAATGCCACAGGCCAACAGTAACATGGCAAGCTGTAAACAAATATAAACAAATGCTTGAATATTGCTACTACGTCAACCAAAATATGCAAATATGTTTTTATTTCGTAAATTAAACTGAGCTTTATTTTAATGAAACTAATGATATTGTTCATTTTATCGTTATTCAAATTCATTTTTTTCTTCACAAACGTTTATTAGGTTTGGTAATATTTACGCAAACTGTTTCTTCTGTTTTTCGTTCACATTCACTGTTTTTGTAATAACAAACGATATTGTTTTATATTTAAGTTGACATCGTCATTGTAAAGAATTGTGCAATTTTGACCGTATTGATTACAATATTTTTCATTTTTTATTTTCATATTTGATTTTTAGCGCAAACAATTCTCTATTAACAGCTGTTGGTAATAGAAAAACGATTTCATAAATTCTGTGTTAAATAAAAGTGGTAAGAGTAAAACGAATTTTTCATAATAATTTGTTGTCAATATTGAGAATATGCAATTGTTCTAACAAATTGAATTAGAGCTTAAAAGTAATTTTCATTTTCAAATTCAAATATTGTGTGGAAATTAAATTCGAAAGAGAATAAAGATGAGCAAATTCTGTGTTAAATAAAACATGTAAGAATAAAACGAATTTATCATAATAATTTGCTGTTAATAAAGAGAATATGCAATTATTCTCACAAATTGAATTGAAGCTTAAATACAATTTTAATTTTAAAGTGAAATATTGAGATGAAATTAAATTCAAAAGAAAATAATGATGAACAAATTCATATATACTTTTAAATAAACATGCGGCATTATTAAGAAAAATACATTGCATCCTTTTCCATCGTTTAAATCATAACTTTATTTAAAGAGCTATGACTCAATATCAATTATATTATAATTTTCTATAATTAAAAAATATTTTAATACATGGAGCAAAGAGAACAAGTGTATGTTCATTAACAACTATAAAACTGGCAACACTCAAACCATAAATAATTTTCCCATCATATGTGTGAGTGTTTGAAGTGAAATGTGTAATGATTAAGAAATGATACTAGTTTCATTTAAATACTTGTCTAATTATAACCGCAAATACTTGTCACTTGTCAATCACCAAGGATAACAATTCGTTCAACAAGTTACAATCATTTCCGTCACCGTCCCAAGTTTTCGCTAACGGTATGTAGTTATGAGATGTCAATCAACGAGAACAAGAGAGGCCTATTTCATCGTATCATTTTACGTCATTCCCGATTGTGCTATGACTAATAGCTAGGTTTGTTTGTATACTGTTTCCATCCTCCAACTCCGTCACGATGTGAGCCGTCCTTCCCCAGCCAAGCATCTCCAGCTCAGTGAAGCCACGGCAGGTTAGAGTGTGGCTTTATATACGGGCTAAAAATAGCGGCCCGGCTGTCAGCCAATGAAATCGGCCGAGTCTATTTACAGTACCGTATAAAATTATCCGACTTGCAGAAATACATTCAGTTCAATTCTAATCTAGCCAAAGCAAGTTGTCTCCTCTGAAAGTTTACTGAAAAGGAGTTTGTATCTTACAATGACACAAGTGTTGGATCCTATCATGGATAACGGTGCTCGTTTTGGTGGACAGTCACTCATTAAGTTTGAGGACACCATGGATCTGCAAAATGTAAGTTACTTTCTCATATTTATAAAAGTTTTGTGTGAAAATTATTTTTCATCACCACGTGTTGATTTGTGATGTAAACTGAAACAGAATTAGTAACTTTACATTATTAAACTTCATTTGCAAGTTAGTTTTTAAACTTTTGCAAGTTTTAACAGTGATGCAACAGGTTTTAAACTGCATAAAAAGTTTTAAAAGTTTTATCCTGGTCCAAATAGGTTTTGCTAAGTTAAAACTAAAACTCAAAACATGTTATTAGTAATTCAAGTAATGTGATCCACTAAAACAGCGAAATAAGTTATGCGTGAGTGATAACAACTTGTATTTCCGCATCGCTCCACATGATGCAAACTGTTCCCAGTATTAATAAAAATTTCTTCATCTATCAAAACGTAAACCTTTAACTTGAACTTAGAAATTACAATTGTAAACACGCAGGAAGTATACGAGCACATAATTAAGAAACATTCTTTAACATTCTAGCAAAAGAAAATACTTTCAGTCACGCACATGCTCAAGATCGCACCTCCAATTATGTAGGAAGTAACTGTAGTGTCGTCATGAGATTTGTTGTTATGGAAGATGATTAACCGACGATTGATTAATGTTTAATAGAACATTTAATTAGTGCTGTAAGTTCTGGCATGCTTCCACGGTTCTTGACTCTCGTGACTGGGCATCACGCGAGTTAGTTATCTTGACCTTCTGTGAGCATCGCCACTACTTACATGCAAGACGGCAATCTTTGGTAATCGGATTCGACCAACATGCGATGCATGATATAAAAGATGTGACAGGCCCGCAGGCCTCAATAGTTCTCCTGTACAAGACGCGACAGTAGCTACATCCTCTACTATCATCATGAACTACTTGTTCTGCGAAATTGACGAGTTGGTATGTGTTCTGCTTTCCCTTATAACATCACATACTTTAGTATTTTGGTTTGCGAAATGTGCTTGGGACAGTTTTGTCTAATACAAACTATGTTGCATCACTGTTATATTTTATGTTATATTCTTTTATAGGAACTATTTTGAGGTATCGCGTTGTTGAATGTGTTTTATATATGTTTGAAAGCTTTATGATTGTCAACTGTTTACTTATGATGTTGTTGTTGATGTTTCAGACATGGCAGGACGTTGAGTCGCTACTGTACCAGGACAACACTCCCTACGAGAGCAGCATGGTGCAGATGATCTCAGAGTCCATGAAGTCCCCCCTCAACACCAACATCCCCTCACCCATGTCCGCTGTTGGATCTATCCCCTCACCCGCCAGCCCGGGGTACGGGAGCATCAAGTCAGCAGCCAGCCCAATGAGCCAGCTCTCGCCTCAGCCTCAGGATACTCCGCAGTATGATGAGCTGCTCGACTTGGACTTCATCCTCAACAACACTGCCGCTGAGAACAATCTCTACCCGGAAGATGCCGGACTCAAAATCAAACAGGAGCCAGGAACAACCTGCGAGCCACTGCCAGACTTCCATTCTGCGTTCCTCGATATCCCCGACATCAAGTTCGATGCTACCCTCAACATTTGTCACAATGATATCACCCAACCACAACTCAACATCGAAATCAACAAGCGTAACGACTTCAAGACTGTCATACCTAAACAGGAGTTCCCACCGATGCCCAGCTCCTGCAACTCTTACACAGGGACCATGACAGTCATCCCTGCTCACCAGATGTTCCCAGGCCAGATCTCTCCCCCCGCCTCCCCCGAACATCGGGAGGACATCCACCTCAAGAGCTACCCCATGAACCTCTACCACAACGTGGCAGCTCACCCTCACGCTCTCATGCTGCACCCCCAGCACATCATGCCCAAGATGCAGCCTATGGGTCAGGTACACCAGATGATCACCCCACCCTCCTCCCCCCAGCTGGTCGACCTCCTTCTACCCCAGCCACCAGTCGACAACTCACAGCCCAAGAAGCGAGGCCGACGTACATGGGGTAGGAAGCGCCAGACGAACCACACCTGCACCCACCCCGGTTGTATGAAGACCTACACCAAGAGCTCCCACCTCAAGGCCCATCTGAGGACCCACACCGGAGAGAAGCCCTACCACTGCACCTGGAAGGGTTGTGGCTGGAAGTTCGCCCGTTCTGACGAGCTGACCAGGCACTACCGTAAACACACTGGTGACCGTCCCTTCCAATGTCACCTGTGTGAGCGCGCCTTCTCCAGGAGTGACCATCTCTCTCTGCACATGAAGCGTCACATATGAACTCTGACAGCACGTGTTGGTTTCAGATGCGAGCATGTCTGAACAACCCAGGTTGCAGCTAGGGCTCACTGAGCTCTTTGGTCCGGATGTTATGCTGCGTCTCCTTCCAAGTGATCGGAACTGCCTTCAAGTGACATTATTGAGACTCTTGGACTCGATTTTAGAACTTTTGGGTGACCATTCCCACTGGGGAGCCGGTCACGCGGGACGCTTTGCATGTAATCATTGCAGCCGTTCAGGCTAGTTTGATAAGCTTTTGGTAGACGATGTTCGTGTTGACAGGATGTTCTGTCGAATATGCAATATTTTGGCTGGTTCCCGACACGGCTGGACCGTGTTGAGCATCTGACCCTCTACCACCGGACCCACAGACAGGGCTGGCCCAGTCTCAGGGAGGGGCGGAGGGGGAGAAGATGAAGAAGAATCGCCTCATACTCTATTCTTCCATGTATTGTTGTTATGTGCATTTATATATTATATATGTGTAAACTTTTTGGCCAGTTAATCAAATTACGTCTCAAGTTTGATTTTGAATGTTTTCGGCCAAAAACCTTTTTGGTACTGCTTGATGCAGACTTGTTATAACGAGGAACGTGCCTGGTGCATGTTACCGATACTATTCTAGTTATTTAACTTATACTTTTGTTAGTTCCCTTCATGGCTATTTTAACATAGCGCTAGTGCTACCTGCCCCATCGTGCATCACAATCCTAGGCTAAGTGCAATTTTATGCCATTACATTTTTTTCAAAATTGCTTAAGATGCTCATTTTTCAATATTCATTTTTCAATTTCATTTCTTAAAGTTTGACATCAAAAATTCATTTTATTAGTTTGACATTAAAAAAATCATGTCCTAGTTTGACATCAAAATTCATTTTGTTTACTAGTTTGACAACATATGCAAGCATGCATGTTTATTCGTTAAAAGCTCATGCTAATTGGTGCTTGTCACTCTAATGTTAACAGTTCCATCCCAGAACCCAATTCTATCCATGTTCGAGTGTACAATGAAATGTATATAACGTTACGATTGATGCTAGAAACGGTGCTCTCATTTGATGAGATATATTATTATGAAGTTTGTATTTTTGTAAGACCAACATTCAACACTAGTCATGTCAAAAAGTTCGTGCCATATTCTATGTATATTCGGATGTGCTTTGCACACGCCTGTCAAGATATTAAATGAAAGCCACGAAATAAATGATGTTATTTATTTTACAACTGACTTTATTTACTTATTTGATCATTAGAAACATAAACAAGAGGAATTGTTAGCAAAAAATAAGATATTTAATTTTTAACAAGACAAAACTTTATATTAATAAATTCCTCTTGTTTACGTTCAGCAAAGCGTCAAGTTTGTCGGTTATTTTAACACCACAATTTACAAGGTTTATTTATTTCAAATTGATTATTCGATATAACCGACAAACTTTGACATGATGGAAATAGACAATGCCCTGAGACCTGACTTACATTCATACCTCGTGGTATAAGTTCATGTATTGTTCATTGGAACATCAGAGTTTTGAAAAAGATTCGAGATAAAGTACCAACATTCACTTTACAACTAACCAGTACACAGTCACAAACACTGAACGATACAAATATACAAGTTTCACTGCAAAAGACAAAACGGAAAATAAAAAGAACAAATAATTGAAATTTTATTTATGCGTCTTGATAAGAGACTCTGCCAGTCAAAATGTACATCTATTCTACATATAAAAAGACATAAGATCAAAATATGCGTCTTAAACACATGTGACAACACACGAAGTAAAATCTGCGTCATTAACACGTCTAACGTGAAATAAAGGAAATAGGCTAGCTGTATCCATAAGGAAAAGATTGTTACAATTCAACAAGCCTTCAATCGATTGAAGAGTTTACCTCGACCCTCTGTTTGCCCCTCATCAACAAGGGGGACCTTGGGGGACGCGCTCAAACATCCCCGGTGTTGGAACAATGGGGAACAGAGGGTTGGCAACATTCCTTACGTAAGAGCTGAATTTGGGACGCTTTTCAATTCCGCGTGGAGGGGTTTCATTGGAAGCGCGAGACATCTGAAGAATTGAGGAGGTTGATTTTTTAACATCGTTTTTCATGGCCACAAAGTTGTATTGGGAGTTGTTGATTATGCTTTCGATGTGTGAAAATTCTTGAATATTGTCAGTGTTATGCGATGAAATGATTTTTTTTAAACGCAAGAGAAAGGCTATGTGTTTTGATGAATTTGATTTTAATAAAAATGACTATTTTGAAATTGTACGAACGTCAAATTAGACAATTTCTATCATCAATAAATAAACACTTGTAATACGCGGACCATTTTATTACATTCCAAAACATGAAGACAAAGGAACTTTATTCTACATTATACAAATTCTAGAATGTCACTCAAACAGTAAATAACAGTTATGAAATATTCTCATTAAATTTTAAATATCACAAAATGCATAATTGACTGCCATCTCAAGGTCATAACATTAAGTACAGACATCAACATAATAATAATCCGCCGCCAATTAGCCCTGAAATGTACATGGTTCTGCCAGAGCTTACATGACATGCACATGCCAAAGAACAGATTGTTTTCGTCTCAAGGCCCCGTATTGTTGATAGCATACTGTCATGTATATTGCACGCTGATTGACTGAAATTGATTAGGTCCGTAAAGATCGTGCACGCTGCGATACGGATAATTATCATCCGGCTTAAATCAACGAATTTCACCTAATTATAAGTAGAACTTTATGCGTATGGATTCGATATGATTTATCGGACCCACATCAAAGGGTAAAGGCAATGGTCCGAGATAATCCGTTTCTTTAATTGAGGCCAGACGGTCTTATGATTAGGTGATCTGTAAATGATATATCTGTAGTTTTGACAATCGAACTAATATAGGATTTTATGAATGATGGATTTGTTCCCGAGGAAAGATCTACGATTCTTCTATTAGGGTTATTATTAGGTCCGGAAAATATCATTAGTTGTTATCTTTGTATGATCTCAATGTATCATTCTTTAATTTGCATTTTAAGTAATGTAATTATTTAGAGTTCGATTAGGTGATACCAGTTCAAAAATATGTTATTATATCACGCTTCTCATCAACGACATTGGTAATGTAATCATATCATTATATTTATTTTTTTCATAATGTTTTTGGTCGTTATTCCACTAACCAATAGATCATTCGTTCACGTTTTCAACAAATTAATTTTAAATGATAGATTTGATTTCAGAGGTTCCCTGTGAGATTGAAATCGACTAGTTATTGATAATTACAACTTGTAATTAGAAATGTAATGAACAACGGCGGGAGGCTGTCAGAATCTATTCAAGCTAGTAAAATATTCGGACTGTATGGATGTTATGATAATTGTATGATTATTTCAAAACGAATATATTAGTTTTTCTAGTTGTGTGGTTGTCCAATTCAGTCTCTGACTAACCGTCGTTTAATGTAGTTAGTGTGTAGCTGAAAAGTGTGATTATCAAAACGTTAAAAATAGTAGTTTCTCATTTGAAGCAAAATAGCATAATTTCAATTTATGTTTAGTAAGAATTTTTGGCTGCCCAATGTTGATCGATACAAATGTGTCAATATATTTGCATTTCCAAATTTTGGATGTTGAAGTCAAATCAGAATACATACTAATATAACTTCGAGCTCCAAGGACACACACACATAAAGGATATCTGGTGGACTCACACTTGTAAGTGCAGCGAACATTTGAGAAGTTTGCGTTGCTTATATGAATAAATAGATTTGATTAAAACATCATCGTTTACAGCTTCAAACTTAACACGATTAATTCACCATGGCGATTTTGAATTTTCTTTGAAGTAGCCTGAAAACTCATTACCGCACGCCGCTAATGGCTGAAATATTGCCCAAGCGGCGTAAAACAATAACTCACTCACTCCTTGCCAAAAGTATAAAAATATGTAAGACATCATGAAATTCATGTCATTCCGAATTGACGACAATGTTCTTATCACGATGTTTTCCTTTAATGTTCTGGGAAGGTTTTTCTGTTTTAAAACTGAAAAGTCATGCGTATATAAAACAATTATCTTTTGCAAATACTTTGGATATGGAATACCTGCATACTTGCAAACTACGTTAAGTGTCCCAGGAACAATATTTGTGATCATTAATTGTAATTTACGAAGCTTTATTGGAAATGTCGGTCAAAATCATCAATGGGATATTGTGTCAATTCAACTTCTCACGTCATAAGCATCACATGTTGAAACCTGTCACAACTCAATATTCAATTCAAATATTACTCATACATGGGCTATTGAGCGTTTGATAGACGTTTTTACACTTCGTTCACAAGAGGTAAAACGTTATATAAAGAACTATTGAATTTGTGTAGAATATTCAAACGCCAGTGTGTTAGCATTGTGATGCAAATTATAATTCAACTAATACGCATTTATGAATGATATTACGCTTTGTTAAAATGTGTTATCTATGTACAGATACATCTATCAAAACGCTGCATTTACTTTCTCTACAAACAGAGGTGTTTAAGGGCATTACGATTTCTGGATGACCACTTCTTTATTCTAAAACTGAAAATTCGGAGTAAAGTCTTTATCCCATCTAATGTTTAGGAGGAACCATATTCTAACGTCTTTTTACACAATAAATATGTTGTTGTCCCCCAAATCATCACGGTCACATGTTTGTTTTTAATGGCTTTCAAACCCAGGTTGAATTAAAGTAGATCAGTTTGAATTTACAAACGTGTTATATTTTCATTATCATATCGTCAACTAATAAACATGTCAATAACAAATTATTTATATTACATAAATCGATGGTAACGATGGTTAATATCATATGCCCAGGTATAGGTGAGCTCTTTCATCAAGTTGACAAATTTAAACTGACTAAGCGAGAAAGTTTTTTCATATGTTCATCTCACGACATTTTATTCCACGAGCACAAATGAGTTGCAATTCCTGTTCGATACAAAAATTAGCGTATGAACGGAAAGGGGTTAATTGTTTTATTTAAAATTTCTATTATTCGATGTCACTAGTACATGTCATTAATGTTTATGTTTATTACAATATATGATTGATTGATGAGAAAAACAATCTGATCGGCTTCAATCGTTTTATTAAACTTCCAATATGAAAATATATTTGAAATACTCGTTTATACTGTCTGTTTACCAACAAGCGTCATTTGCAAAATCTCGTTACGACTCGGCGATAGAAACGTGTTTTAAGTATGATTAAACTAATTGTAAAAGAAAATGAAAAATACAATTAACTTATTGAGCTAGTTATATTGAAATAGGAATCACGATGATCTATTTGACAAGAACTAGTCACAATCACATAGATATTACACCTTGATGATGCAATAAAACCCAAAACAGTATTACTAGCCGTTATGACTAGTTAACGTTAAATAGACACATATCTTTTGTAAATGGATCACGAATGTGTATTGCAAATCGCTGTCACTTGCATGTGCTTGTTGCAACTCGATGATACAGTAAATCGTGTTGAAACTACTTTACACAGTACGGCATTACTAAGTCCGTATGAAGCCTATAGAATTCGTCGGAGGCCGATTGAACGGGTACGGAATACCCTTAATAGTCTGTTTATTTACTCGTTATCCATTGTAGGTCAATAACACCTGTGTCATAGGGACATGCCTCCTTGAATTAGAAGAAGTTAATATGTTGATTGCTAAGAAATCACTTTTTTTCTGGTCTGATTTGTAAATGCTCTTTTTAAACAGTGGACTATGTGGGTGTGTTGGACCTATATTTGGACAGTATTTATTACATTGACTTCTAATAGCTTCCCATATTGTGTGATCTCATATGACTTTCATTTCCTGGAAATACGGTCGTTCTGTATATGGCTTTAAGCATTGAACTATGTTCTATAGGCGTATGAAGTATCAGTGTTACTTTATACACACATTTGACAGAACTATTATATGTCATGTCATTGAAACGCAATACTACAATATTGTATGGGTGCTATATCAGTTTTCTATACTTTTTTATTTTGTCAAATAATGCAACGGTTCATCTTGAACATGCAATGTCATACGTAGATGAGGATCAATATTGGTATATAGGCTACAGTCGACGTTTTAATGTTTAGTAGTTTTCTGATTTTCCGCATAAGTTACATTAGAAATTCTTAATGTATTGCAATGACGTTATTCTATCGTGTTAACAGTGGATTATTTGTTAAGATAAGCTGCCCATTGACTATCCCGGACATTGGGGTGTCTGGTTTTTATAATATGTTAGTTATATATAGTCTACTTCAATGCTTCAAGACTAATAAATCCCAAACCACTCTTATTTGAAAACAAACATTCAGAAGGACGTGAATCCAGACGGGTAGAAACAGTATGGAAATATACAAATAATTACAAAGACGGATTCTGTTTCAGTTTTACTCGTAGCATTGAAGATGAAGTACACGTAATGAAGTTGAAGTTGTACCCTATGTCATTGTGTTATGGTATAAGAAAAGAACTTTTTGATGTCTTCAGACCTCGATGTCAGCCAAATACAAATCTTATCCCTGAATGAGCAATCACAAAGTGACCTTTGACTCTGCCAGAAACTGGCACCAGATTGTAACCCAACGGAGAAGTATTTATACAATAAATTGATTCAATGATATATATATATATATATGTTAAAGCCATTTTATTAATGTTTTTCATGTGCAATTCATAGAAGCCGATCTTAATTCTACTTGTAATACATATACACATATATTTCATTTGTTTGAATATATGTATTTTAATTTATTTCAAGTAATAGTGTTTCTCATAAATCCCTCAGCGATTGGTTGCTATAAACTATAGTGAGACAAAACAAAATATTATGTCCGTCTGTCTGTCCAGATTCGTACATGCAACCTTCTGATAGTTAACTCAGCACTTTTATCCACTAGGCTACGAAGGGCACACGGAGCAAGGAGGTTTGCTTCAGTATATGCAACCTGTGTTGCTCATTTTACGGGTAAACCGGAGAGTGCACGCGGAGAACATGCATTGCACGTGCAATGCACTCAGCATGAGTTGTCAATTTCACGTCAGGAAAGAATGGCAATAAACATGGAGCGAGCATCAAGCACTGCATTGTTTCTTATTGAATTGTGGTAAATATATAAAATATTGGAAGTATAAAAAAACATGTTAAAAAAGGAAACTTTTTCCTTTCGTCAATTCATACATGGATTAAGATGGAAAATGTATTCGGAGTCGTTTATTATGGGTTCGTTGATTATTTTCACGAATCTTCTCAACCTCCTGCCTTCTCCAGTACATAAACGTATGTTTCTGAGAGGTCCAATCGAACTGCTAGCAAAGGCTGTTTGTTGTATACATATAGTATTATAGTGTGCAGCATTACTACGAAAACTCCCAGAACATTTAGCATTAATTTATCAAATTGGATTAATCATCAATACCATTTTCCACAACAAATTCAATCTGTCTGTTATCTCAATTTGATTTTGATCAACAAACTACATGTTGTTAATTTGATTAGAATTCGGGTGAGAAACTTTGTATAAGAGAAAGTATGATGTGAATTACCGGACTATTTATACCTGAGTATGTAATATCAGATCGGTAATGTGAGATCACTTAAGGTATTGAGTTTCTTTCTTCGAAATACTCATTCTATGTAAAAGTTTTCTTCTTTGTAGAAATTAGAACTTGTGTATTGATATAATAATGCTAAAGACATTTTCATACTCATGATCGTCGTTATAGAAATATGCAAATGAAATTGAAAACAAAAATGTATTTCAGTTTCACAAGTTGAGTTTTATCTACATATTAATATAACAAAGTTCTTTGTAGACATTATAACTTGCGTAATTATGATAACTCAAAAATGCTTAATACTTGATCATACCCATAGGTGTCCTTATAAAAATATGCAAAATGAAATCAATAACAGAAATTCAAAATGTTTATTTCACTTTCAGATGTTGAGTTAAGTCTACATGTCAGTGTGAGTAGTTCTTTGTAGACATTATAATTTGCGTAATAATAATAACTAACAAATGTTTAATTCTTGTTCATGCCCAAACGCGTCCTTATAAAAATATTAAAAATGAAATTAATAACATATATGTAAAATGTTTTATTTCAGTTTCAGATGTTAAGTTTATCTACATGTAAGTGTGACTAGTTGATTATAGAGTCTTGTAGACATTATTTTTTGCTTAGATAAATAACAAATGATTAATTCTTGATCATACCCATGCATAAGCGTCCTTATAAAAATATTCAAAAGGAAATTAATAATTCAAAATGTTTTATTTCAGTTCCAGATGTTGAGTTTATCTACATATAAGTGTGACTAGTTGAGCTAACACGGTGTTCCTCTATCGGTACATGAGCTGTAGTGAGTCAACGTTGCTTACACGGCATAACTAGAGTTACAGTCCTGGGTGAGTCAAATACACGTGATACAGCAGGGGAGATGGTCGGAGATTCTAGAATGATGAATATTGTGTAAACGCAAAATGACTTTGATGAGATAGATAAGGAGAGTAAGACAAAAGCAGAGAGAATGGGAAATAGAGACCGAAAAAGAGGAAAAGGGAGACATAGAGAAGGCCATTCTCTCCCCACAGAGGCAACTCAGTCATACCTGAATTAGGTATGACTGAGTTGCCTCTATGGGGAGAGAATGAGAGAAGGCAAGAAAATAGACGAAAAAGGAGGGATAGTTATCGATGTTTGGATGGATTGATTTATTGATGCATTGATGGATTGGATTGTATAAGAAATCAAAAGTTGATAAACAGACTAACTTTTAGTCTCTGAAATGAAAATACATATTAAATGCAGCTATCTACTATTAAAATTGAAAGGAGCCCACTGGTGTTCATTTTCAAAAACTTTGGTTATCTAGACTTGCTACAATAACATAGACTTGCATGGGGTTCTAAAGATATTTTGTTTCAGGGACTGCTGGCCAGACTAGCGGATAAACAAATTGACAAATAGAAGGATAAACACAGTAAGATGGAAACATGGAAGGTTAGACGAGTTAAGAGAAAAATAAGAAACAAATTCTAATAACTGATAGTAACAAGACAATTCGAGAGAAAAATATAACTGGACATATAAAGGGAAACAGACAGAGATAATGAGGTATTAGTTGAAAAAAATATGATATTGAGTTATAAATGAGACAAACTCAAGGACTTCCACTTATCTTTACTATCGTGTTCGCTTGACTTCATATTGTTGAAAAATTGACAAGATAGCTGTGTTCTATAAGGTTTATGAATGGTTGATATCGATGAAAGCCTAATCAAAGAATTTATACCAAACTGCCCAGTGTGATATCAAATCAATTACACGTATACGGGATGATGCAATGTTCATCTGACTCATCTGCATGCGCTGTGTAACACATTGATATAACCTTTTCAGAGGCCTCAACTTACACCGAAGGTCATTGAAATTCAAAACCTAGTATGAATTAGGAAATTGTAAGAAACCCCTAACGTAAGATTCTTAACATAATGTTATACTATAAAGATTCACACAAAGATGTCATTTGCAAAAATAACTCCATTGTTTCTGATACCCTCTTTTCAAATTCTGTTAAAATCACCATCATATTTGTAAATATCTAAATCTCTGCGTTTCTCCTTTCAATATAAGAAATTAACAATCAGCACAAATGGCTAACAATTACGAAATCCAAGTCTAAGTCCAAGTTGTGTTTAGTGCAAGTGTCCACCCTAGCATAACATATTGCATTAAGATGTATTCTATTTCATTGCAATTTACACTGAATCCGGATGTGACATTCTAGGAATATGGCACGCGTGGGCTTTTGTTTTATAGATTATATGTAAATAGGATAAGTACATGTAGATGGCACTTGTAGATTATATATAAGTACATGCGCTCGTGTTTGGTTGTATTAGGTAACATAGGTTAAAGGGGCAGTAGCACGTTTTTTGACAATTTTATATTTGTAAATTTTCACTGATAATTGGACGTTAATGCTAAAGGTATTATTTTAAAAGTGTCAAAAATCTCTTTACGCAAACCAATCATCCATTGTCAGATAACGAATTATAAAGATTTACTTGAAATCCATTGGCGGCCATTTTGGGGTGAACACCTTTTATTCATTTACTGTAAGAAGAAGGAATCACATGGCTGAATTTTACATTATATATTTAGTTTATTACTGCTTCATTTAGTTTGAATACATTGTCTTTCAATGGGAACAATGTATTTCCATTATTCTGACATCACCTTAGTTTCCCCAGAAAACGTGCTACTGCCCCTCTAAAGGGTTGCACATAGTAATATTGAAATTAAAATGTTTTCGGCATCTTTCAGTTTTCTTTCAGTTCTTTTTTGAATTAAATATTATAAAATGGATTCCTTGCACTATGGCAAAATATACGAGTGTTTTACACTCATTTTTGTATGACAAATACTTTAATTCGAGTCCTCGATTACTATTTTGGAATCTAAAAAACTCTAAATCTAAAATCTAAAAAAAATCTAAAAACTCAATAAATGTTCATATAAGGTCATACTATTTTGATTTTGTGTAATACTGTTTATTTAAATTAATTTAGTTTGAGCATTTGGTGTCATGTTATTTTATGAAGTTATGTTATCTAAATCACTTACCGTCTTCCTTTTACGTATTTCCCCCTCAAATAGGGATTGTTATTAACCATATGTTTAATTTGAGTATATATCATTTTTTAGTAATGTCATTTAAACGTCACATTTAAGAAACAGGACTTCCCTTCAATCCAGAAAATTAATTCCTTGGGGCTCATGTTGGAAAATAAAATATATATAGTTAACATGTACACATATATATCAATGACTAAGACCCGTCTGCCACCCACGCTCAGCTTGGTAAATTCTTCATGTTGTGACGAAACGCATAAGTCACGTAACACCAGTTTTACATGACGCATGCGCAAAGAATGTCAATTCGTCTCTGCAACTTATTACATTAACAAGCTGTGTTGAACAAATTTTATCTAAGTTACAAAGAAATTGAGATTATTTCAAAATCCATATTATGAAAGAAAAACGTTTATTTTTGTGCATAGAAATGTTTACTGCCGATGTTGACTAATGGTTTTATTACTCACTTCATGTTGTAAAAATCATACGCCTTTATGTATGTCAGAATAAATAAATATCACACTTAGAGGCATATCTTTGACTTCTGTGTCGAGGCGGAATTGCCATGTCTAAATTTTGATAATTAATAAAATAATAAAGCAAATTTTATTTAGACCTATTTCTAAGGATACTCTTTGATGAACAATAATACAATAAATGCGGGAAAACGTTACTTTCACATGGAATATGGTACCATTATGGTCTGCCTTCTATGGAACTGAAGAGTTTATTGAAGTAATGTTGTTAAAGATATCATCTCAGTATTTGACAGTGTTAGCATTCAAACATCAGAGGAAATATCTCCATATGTATTAAACATCTGTCGTTTTTCCCCTTTAAATTGATGTCAACAAATATATATTAAATTTATTCTATACAATAAAAACAGCTGTCCTGATATTATGTGAGTCTAATGGTCCTTGACATGTAAATTATTGGTAAAACAGTGCTTTCAATATTTACAATAGTCCGAGAATGCAATATATTTGTGATTGTAAGAATATGAGTTTGAGTCCTAAAGCAAAATGACAATTAATATCCACGGTGCTTGACATAAAATCCCACGTCCGTTTACAAATGTCTCATTGGTTTGACATTGACTGCCTAGTTATTATTCTCATCGTTAGTGATAAATAAAGTTTGCTGTTCCTCGAGTAAATGATATAAGTTTTGTTTTTGTGCTTATTAGTATATATAAATGTGTTTATATTCTGACATATTGACGTTTCATTTCAATCTCGGTGCAAATCATTATATCTATTCCCATTGCGATTTTGCTTTTTACACAATAGTTATAGCTGTGGTTATTTCAAAATATCATTACAAAATTAGTTTCTTTTACAATCCGACAAATTAAAACGAGGTTCGTTCGTCGAATTCTGTGTTAGACGAAAAAGGTAAAATTTCTTGGAAAGAGTAAACTTTAACAACCGTTTGGTTTATGTTAAGCACGCTCTCCCTTAACGTTCGTGACGTCACATCGTTCAATATCTATATTCTTAGCGATTGTTGTCGTCTTTTCAACTGAGAAAACATACTTATACAAGCTTTAATCTTATGTCCTTAAAATGGTCTTACTAATAACGTGATGGTTTAGTAAGCTGACATTGGGTAAAAAAGAAAAGGGAAGAAAGCCAAAATAGCTATCTAAAACGCAACAATCATAACAGTGCTTATTTTTCTCTTTTAAATTGATAATTTTGACTGATGTTCAAGTGTATTATTGATGAAAATATTTTTTATGAAAAATAGTTAAAAAGGAACATCCTGACAATTTATTTTCTAAATTATCTTAAAATTAATAACTTACAAGGGTCACGTAACAACGTATTTGGAAAAGACTTGAATATTTTATGGCTCCTATATCTTTAAGGAATGATACATTCTTAACTAGTTAAACGGCAATCGATCTATTTCGTTTACATACATGTTTGCATTAAACCTGGTCTAAATGAACATGTTATTCAAAACCCTGCAGTTTATATTCACCAAGCAATGATGCTAAGAAAGTTGTATATATGAAATGTACATAGGCCTGAGGCCGTCTCAATACTGAAATAAAGATTGACCAAGCCATTAAACTATAACCATCCTTTTTTCTTAAGTATTTTTTTCATATACAATGCAACAATGCTACTGGCAAGATACGCTTCCAATTACCTTATTTCTTTGTGTTCCAGAACAATTTTGTTGAAATCAAAATTGCGATCCTATCCATTACACCTTAAATTGTTGAATTAAACGAATTCAAATCACTGATAAATTGATCCCATTTGGAAGAGTTAAACTCCGAATGGTTATCAAACAATTTTATTGTTGCATGTGTACTGATACTTAGAAATATGTCAGCAAAGTCTCTTAATTTCACATCACAAGAAAATCAACGAAGGAATCGCATCATTAGATGTTCATTTACTCCGCTAACAATAAGAAAGCCATTATGCTATCTCTCCCGTCACACCGGAAAGGGAGGGGCATTCCTTGTGGGGTTCTAAAGTGATCTTAATGTCTGCTTTTAGCGTAAATATCATTGAATGTGTTTTATACATCATTGGCGTTTTAAATAATCATTATAGACATGGCTTGAAAATAATTCAAATGTCATATGTATTTGTCAATATGTCTTAATTACAAACGAATCTTCGAAAGTTTCGCTGTTGGTAAAAAACGCTACAACTTTTAATGAACAGAAACATGATCCGTAATATTTATCAAAAACATAATTAAGATTCAATACTGTATAAAGATACAAATTGTACAAATTCATGCTTAACATCTTTTCTTAATGAACTAAAATCAAAAGATAATGTTTTTGTCATAAATGGAATACATCGTTATGTGGCGCATACACTTCATACCGTGTATGCGGAAATTTGTTGAAATAATGAGATATTATCATAGGAATTCAATATGTGGTTTGGGCGGGGCCCGGTCAATGCATTCATACTGAGATCTGAATTTATTACGTAGGAAAACTGGACTAATTATTATATACAGCTGCGAAATAGCGGGACACAGGAGATTTGTGGTTGAAAAAATGTGGGTTTGAAATGGATGCTGTCCTGTAATTTTGTTTGTGTAAAGTTTTTGTCTTGTCGTTGTTTCTTTATTTTGTAAAGTATTTGCATTGCACTTAACTAATCAACTTAGTATACTACGATATTATACTTTGTAAATCGAAGAGTTAGGTACATAAACAAGAATTGTTTGTTAACGTATCATCAACAAAGTGAAAACATAAACTTAATTTTATAAAATAATTATACAACTGCACAAATCCAAACTTCATTTATAGGTTAATATTAATACAATGCATTGAAATAATTCATATCAATTGTTCGAGGATAGAATGACAAAGTTATATCATATTGAAATATGAAAATGCATCGCAATGTCTAAATGCTAGAAATCTCTTTTCGAAACGTGTGTTTCATACATCAACTTATTTTATTAATTTTGTACTATCATATTTCATATTTCACTACAGTCAGGTTATGATCCCTTGGTGTTTCTCTTTCTCGGCAGTATCATATTTTCAATTTCATTTAAAAACATTTTCTTCATAAAAATCAAACTCATTCAAATTCTTACATAACGTCTAAGCTAAATCTCCCATGACATTATCGTATTGAATCAGTGCAAAATACGACACAACCTCACACGCAGCGGAACTGTTTGATTTCATTTCAACACGAAACTTTCACAGCAAACTCAAGGTATTGGATTTTCTCTCCTCACGTATAAAATACATGGTGACACCGCGACCTTCCTCTTAACCTTGAGTCTAGCGTTGTTTCTTTGTTTAGATTGCTCTGTTTTACTAGCTCACAAAGATTGTTTTGCCTAAATCTCCAAGCCGCTGATCGATAAAGAAGAGAATAGATAGAAGAGACATTTGTAATTTTTAGATTTTCTTATTTGTTGGCTGCTAAGTCCAAATAATTGTTAAACATTCTGCTGGACAGTGAATGTTTCATGTATCCAAAACGGACATGTATTCTTAAAGGTATTTTTTCAAGGTTATCCAACTGAATGAATGGTGTTTGAATAGTTCTTTGATCATGCGCTTTGGCAAATAGAATTTGATTTTACATCTATGCATTAAGTTTTCAATGCAGTTTACAGTTATTAACGGAGGCCATAAAATAGATGAAAATATCCGTATACTTTACATCCACAGGCATATCATTTAAGGCATATTCGAACAATAATCAGATTACTCAAACGTTTATTTCTCTTTGCGTGTAAACTTGATTCAGAATCTTTATCTTGGTTTGAAATTTTTGTCAGACCACAATTAAAATTCCATAAACGTGTAAACAATACGTCGCTAATAGACAACGAATATGAAGTTCATATCTTTAATTTTATGTGTAAGACAAGGTTATGTCACCATCCATTTATTATTCCGTTTAAGTGACACATCACAGTTGACAAGTCGTCAATTAGCAATGGATTGCTGTTATGATCGCATGAAGCAAGCAATTATTCTGTCACCAGTACAAATGTTACTCTCTTTCAGAAAGGGTATCTGTATCTTGGGCGTCTTACAGGAATACGATGAATATGATGTTTGCATGTTTGATACAATTGGATATCTTTCCAATTGATTATCATGTCCAACAAACATTTAACTACATGCATATTGCAAGGTTGTATTAAAAGAATGAATCCCACAGAGCATTATCCCTTATAATTTATAGCCTTAGATTGTGATGACTTTAATCCTTAATTAGATAAATAGAATAAACATAATGACAGCGAAAAAATACCGATTGTGTAACCTAACGATTAAAATATAGAAACTCCAACTTTGTCTTGGAAAGACATGTATAATTATTATCTTGCAGTGAATATGGCTGTGAATAAACGTCGAAACACTTAGAAATAATGTGTTTTGATAGGCCTAATAAAGACAAAATTAGCTAAAAATAATCGAAACCGATATCAAATACATAATCATTATATCAAGCTCTGTCATGCTACATTGGAAAATACAGCTGCAATCTGAACCACGAAAAACATAGAAGTGTTTTATTCAAAGTGTCGTTGTACCTAAAATGTACTATAAGAATGTTCCACACACAACATTCTTTCCTAACAACAAATGAAGTATTTCAAACATCAACAGATGTCTAAGATAGTTTAAATTGATGAGATCAACACAATGTAATATTTGATATTTGATAAAATAATTTAACTATTTAAAAAAGTATAAATACGATATGTTGACGTCAGCAAGAGCTATGACGTAAATCACGAGACCAAGTTAATTAGCATTGTCTCTGACTTCAACAGGAACAATACTGAATGAGTGTTTTCTACGGCAGCTGCATGTCTAATCACAACACCAAACACGAAAGGAATATTTATTCAAATTGAGCAAATTTGTAACAAGCGTCACCGCTCACGGCAAGTGCTCTGTGTTTAAAGAAATGGACCTGAGGCATTTGTGATGGTCTGGTTTCCCATGATTGGCCCCCGCTCTGGCTAATGACAGTCGTTAGGGTAAGGGTATGTTTATATCCACGTCTACCCTCATGTCCTTAAGTAAACATTGTCGTGAGGAAAATATTTCAGTAGTCTGTTCGTTAACCCCGTAAGGTGAAAGGTCGTGACCCTAAATTTGGATTGACCTTGGAAGAACCACAACCGATTAATTACTTCAGATAACTAAACAATCAATTTTGTTGATATTGTACCCTTCAGGTTTAGGAATATGGCAATCATTTGTGTAAATGGTGGAATAAAAGAGTTAATTGATACAGTTGTCACCGACACATGATTTTTTATAAGACTTCAACTTCAAGTAGTCTTGTTTTTATTTTTTCACTGTTAAAAGATCAACATCTTATTAAGCAAAAAGTGTTTTATTCAATTTTCCACCTTTGGACCCTGCCTCATTTTGCAACAATATATAAACTAAACTTTATTCAATATTCGGGAATTATTACATATTTAGACATTTCCTAGTCTTGACAAGAATAACAAACTGACCACAAAATATGGAATACATTAAGTATGCATTTGTATGACAAAACCATCTCCAAAGCATTCCAAACCAGATCTACTTTAACAAGAAGCTCAAACAGATTTCCAAAAAGGTACTGTTAGTCATTCGCTATTAATATGGACACCGATTTACAAGGAGACTTCGTCCTCAAAAAAACAAACCAAATCCCTCGGTAGTTCCTTAAAGAAGCTGGATAGACGCCAAAGTCCACGTAAAGTATCCCCAGCTGTCCCTCAAGGGCTTCTGGCATGCGGAAAAGTTGACTGTCTCAAGGTCCGCTTCTCCTTCCGCCCTTGTTTTCGTTTTTGGATCTTCTTGTTGACCATCGCAAGCCAGTGGTCAAGCTGGGCATTACTGAGGGCTAAACAGAGATGGTATGAAGAGGGGGAATAATGGTGTCTGTTTTAAAGTTGTTTTAGCGATGTGATGTGGAGTAGAAGCTCTGTTTGTGTGTTTTGTAAGAAAAGTCTCATAGAGATTTGTAGATTTGTGCTGGTCTTGCTTAAGTGTGTCATGCATTGTTACGATTGTTTACTTGGTATATTGGGGAAATTCGACGAGAAGCGGAAATCGTAACAAAGTAAAATTGACAATTGTACAATTCACCATACTTGTTTAGAAATAAACTAAAATCCAAAAGAAAGGTCCCCTCTATATTTGATTCTCGATTCTCGATAGAACCAAAAATATAACAAAACGATATTTTTGTACCTTAACCATTGCATTTTGTGCGTTTAAGCAATGTGTTTCTTCATATAGTGCCTTGCATACATAAGAATGTTGTCATTTTTTCATTATATTTCGTGATTTGTGATGTGTGTGAAAAAACAAAAGGGGACGTTTCTTTTGGATTTTAGTTTATCTATATCATCCCACTGAAACCCAAGAAATAGAAATGACTAAAATCATAGATCACACTTTTGCAAAGACCATTTATTCCTCAGAAAATGTTTTTCACCAGTGACAGAATGGCTACAGTTCTGAGGAATTAATCAAATCATTTAATCACCCATGTAGCCAAATGTATAAAGCGACATCAACATGAGGTGATAGGGAAAGATAATGTAATATCATTGATTTATAAAATTAACTAATATCTCTTCCTGTCAAATATCAAAGACGAGTCGCAATGTTATGTATTTGAGTGGCCTTAATTAACTGTCCATTCTGTTTTGATGAATGGTATAGTTTTGTGATGTTTCGTCCCTTTTTTAAAGATATTGTAATAATGAAATATAATTGATGGCCTCACCGGGTGGTTGACAACATCATACCAACTTCCGGTTTTCGAACTTCCGGTGCATTTCAAAGAAGCTTTCGGTTGTTTTCAGATGAAGGTTTTTGCATTACCTTGTTGATCATATGATGAGTTTAGCGATTGTCCTAATAACATTAATTTGATAAATTGAAAATTATGTCCATGTGTATTTGTCGACTGATTAATGTATAAAGTTTTCTAAGCACCTTGATACTTAAACAGCACAGTCTATGACTATGCAACATTTGAGTTGACATGCCTATAAAACAAAGTTTCTGTCAAGAAACATTAATCCAAATTATGAAAACTAAAGAAGGATGTGAAATTAAATATTTGGTCTCGAAAGTGAAACATTTGTAAAACTTAAACAAAACAAAATTTAAAAAAATAAAAAATATGAAATGTTTCTTTTTATTTCTGTCCGTTGTTTACTAAACTTAGACCGTTGTCATGATAATATACACAAGACTGTCTTTTCTCTATTCCTTAATAAAGAACTTTTAAAACAGGCAATGAAATAAATGCAACTTATTAAAATAAATATGTTTATAATATATTATGATAGTATAAAGTATCAAGGTAGAAAACATTGGAAAAAAGGGCTCAACAAGCTCTCCGTGCTTGCCAATATCAGCCAGTTCCATATCAGATGGATATTTAACAAAGAATATAACACTCAATTATTAAAAATCAAAAGAATGTCAAACTATCGGTGTTAAACAGAACCGGCATCAAAATTGCATATAACAATCCTTTTTGTATATTAATTCTCTCAATCATTCACAAAGTGACATTTACATGGAAAAAACATTTCCTGCTTGCAGAACTCTCCCCTTGGTCAGTGAGTTCAAGAAACTCATGCAAAAGGTTGAACACAAGATCTGTGATATTTTTGTCACTTTTGAACCTGGTTAAACGATAAGCTTGTTAATATAGTTTGCCATTTTAGGCAAAACAGTTTCGTCGTGTGCAGCCTGTCTGGTTAAATTTGTCCTTGCACCAACCTACACTCATTTTCTATAATTTTCGTTAAACTAAAAATATAACACATGAGTCAGAGAGTACATAAAACAAAAAAGGTTATTAAGTTCTCTCTCACTGACTTCCTACTATATGGTGATTCACAAAGACTCGTACATGTATATTGCATGTCATAAATTTGTATGATGTTGTATTTCATTTTTTGTAGTGAGGACACGTCCATATAATTGTATCTTTCCTTGTTATAAAAGTTCTTTGGTTCAGACAAGACAATTTGTCAGAAACTAAAGTTATACAAAGTTGTAAACTAAAGAATAATACATAGTTTACAGATAAACATTGGTAAATTCAGTTTGTTCTCATTAGCTGAGGGTCAGTCGAAGGGCTGAAACGTAATTGTATAGATTTATATTTATAATTATCAAGTCTCAATTAAGTAAGATATGAATTACATCTTAATCAGCTCGATATATCATAGCACTTATTCGCGTATTAAAAAAGCGCAAAAGGTTATTTAAAGAGATTTAGCAGATGTCATAAAGATAATAATGTACCTTGGTGGAATTTTTTTTAATTTTCAGTAGAAATAGTTTATCTTATTGCAGTCAATTGTATTAAACATGTGATGTTCATTTACTAGGCTCATAACTATACAGCTGTGGAATACAGATAAAAACATATGTACTTCCAACGTCTATAATATAAGAAACATGCATGTTGTACTTTCTTGTGCAAGACCTGAAAAGACACATTTGGTTCTTATAAAGAACATTATTTCTTACCATTTTCTTCTTTATAGTTTCAATTTTTTGTCACCATTAATTAACGACGAGTGATCACAGAAACAAAGGTGTCCATTATAATTTAAAATACTTGAAATACAACCGCTATTTGAAGATGAATGCAAAACTTTGGTATCCCATTACTACCTTGATTGTGATGTTGAAGATGGTAAAATATTTGCTATGGGTCCTTATATCTTGTATATAACATCATATTCACTACTTCTATGAGGGTGTATCTATTGAAAACTCAAAGATTCAATCTACGTCATTTCGGCTACTTTGTCAGGTCGACAGAATACAAAAATATCAAACAATAAAATAAACGCTTTCAATGTGTTCAACTATCAAATAAAGAGATATTGCTATAAAGATGTACCGAAGTCGGTCAGTGAACTATTGGAGGGTTTCAGCGTTATTTGCCTTTCACGTGAAGATAGAGATCTACAAACGTACACAGGTATGTGAGAACAAACCCCATTATAGCCAACCTGCTTCACCTGGACCCACCTGGGAACATTGTCAATAATAATACACCTGACAATGACTCGAATGTACTGTACACAATCCTCGTTTCAAAAATGTCTTCGTCGCATACATTATGACAATTGGGTCAAAGAGACAATTAAGGCAGCTTCACAGTAAAAGTGTTGGACGCCACATCTATGTCACAGAGATAAAAGGGTCTGATTAATGGCAGATAAATAGGGCAGGTAAGCTATAAGAACGTCATCTAGTCTCACCTGGAATTTATGTTATCAATACATAAATCGACCTATATACTTAAAGTGTTAGATCGGTTATGTATATGACCTGAAAGATTGGAGATTGTGTACAGTGGTATTATAAAGACATTCACTTCTGAAATATGTCCCGAGAGCGGTCATTACCGTCTGAATTGTGTCAGTAAATGTCACTTTTGGTTTCGATTCATTAATGGTTGTTTAGTAGATTTATACATCGTTAAGGCTTGTTTGTGATTAGGTTAATAAAATGAAATTTAAGACGAACTTTAGTAAATTTGAAGCAAGGTTTGTAATGTTTTGAAATTTTGAAAGTGTTTAATTAGTCTAAAGATAAATGTATTTATACCACAAATCAACAAAGGGATTGAAATTTCTGAAAAAGTCACATGAGACGAGTTAAACTGTATTTGTTTATAAAATGGTTTGTATGCTTTAAAGGCAATATACCTGTTTGTGAAAATGCTTTAAATTTATTATCCGTTTGAAACATTTTGTTTTGGATTAAAACGACGCTAAACTGTATTCAAATATTTTATAGACAAAATCGACTTACATTTTAAGGTTCTCAAGTTCAAGTTCTCTTTGTGTCTCATAATTATTATTTTTGTTAGAAAGAAAATCATTCAGTACTTCGCTTCGGGATAGTTCCATCACCATTTCTTTGAAATTTCTTTTAGGACGAAGGAACCAGATTGCTGGAACATTTGTAAATCAGTCTATGTAATAGTGAGATGAACATATGCAAGGGAAGTTGCGAAACCATTAAACAACATAAGTACAAACGTTCTTTTAACTGTCAAATTCAAATTTTGATGACGTTGTGATATTGACATTGACGTGACATTGAAGAACAAGAAACAACAATAGAAATCGATAACAGTATGTACATTTTCCCAGATTACGGTGTTTGATGCTTCTACATAGCATTTGTTTGTGATAGAAGAAGGGAGATTTACAAAGACAACAAAATACCGCATTGAAAGGCCATTGTGAAGCGAAGAAGACGGGAAAGAAGATTTCTGGATGCGCCAAAATGGGTCATGTTTGTCCTAAGTCTTTGAAGGTCTATTTCCAGTTTGGAATTTGGCATTTTGTGCCTTTTCCTCATTCGTAGACGGCTTTAGTTCCAAGACGGCTGAGGCATTGATGACACTAGCCTTAGCCTGTTTGTACCATTCTTATTTCTTTCTCTCAGCTTTGTTTGGAGACGATTTTGTTAACAATAGGAACTAGGAAATGACATTGACCCGACACCTGAAGATGAACAGAACTTATCAGCGGAACTTTAATCTCCACGATATTTGGTTGCAATGTTGCTCTAATTCTCATTGCTCTTGACCTTGATAAGTTGATATCTTGGCATAGATCACGACCCAGCTTTAGAATTAAGCTGTAAGTCAAATTAGGGTTTAAATGATTAGTTGTGGCCAACAATAGGCTGACAAATCGATGTAATACATCTGCACGGGGATACCCTACATGACATAAGGTTTATGGTTAGTTATTTCTTGCTGATTTATGATAATTGTTTTCTTGATTTGACATTTCTTCAAAAGCATTTAGAAGTTGGTGAAGCGATATATGCCATTTTTATGACGATAGTGAATAACTATCGCTTTACTTCATACGTTGTTTATTGGGCTACTTCAGATACATTTATTTACAATATCTATTCAAAATATTAATTTGTTTTTAATAATTGAAATTTTGATTTTGATGTACTGTCTGAAACCTTTGATCAAAACGTACGAAGGACAAACCATAAATATTCTCAAAGTTTTCTTACTTTTTTTACTGACATCTGGAAAATGAAGAATGGTTATTTGATTAATACATCAAACAATCACACGCATAATTCAAGTCAATTCTCTTCAATTTGAGTTTCCACTACAAAGGAATATTTATGATTTTCAATGTAAAATCATTGATATTGCTATGGAAAGAAAAGGACCATGGTATATGCTTGTTATGACATGGCTGAGACAAGGTGAAATGCTGGTAAGCTCCTGAAGACAATCTTATTATATGACACGCGAAATGTACACGCTATAAGCATCTGCAATAGACACTCTACACGTGGACGCCTTTCACGTGGATGACCGTGAATATACTAAAATACATATTGATTAAGGACTGTAGTATTTGACCCTTTGTTAATAAGGACATTTTTCTTTACAAAGGTTAATTAGATTGTTGTGATCATTGGAAGGTGATTTTATTATTTCATAGACGAAAAATCACTCACGCTAGACTGATGAACTATTATTAACAAATTAAATATTTGAATTCGGATCAAAAAAGAAAAAGTGTTTCGTATGAGCTTTATCGTCTTTGAAATCACCTCAATCATATATAACATTCAATTTGTAAAATTAACATTTACCCTTCAGGGTAGAGATGTAAACCATGATTACCAGCCCTGTTATAAAGTTATCATTTTATTGCAAATGTGATGACAAGTTGAATGTTTCATGACAGAGAAGGGCTGATGTGACAAGTTCAAACAGAAATTTGGTTTTGTCATCATGTGTAAAATAGTAAAAAGGTTAACACTATTTCTTTTTCACTTGCTTATATATTAAGGACAATCAAAATCTTCCATCTTAATATACCTTGGGACGACATTCTGAATATATCAACCCATCCTAAGGATTCGGCAAACTGCAATCAGAACTATTAGGCTAAGGTAACATTCTTGGTATAGTATAATGTTACGTAAATACTGTAGATCATATGATAGACGATAAAATGGTAAATGTTTCAATTAACATCCAAAATTGATAAATAATTTACCTTGAAATGATTTGTGAAGTATCGTATGGAATTGATTAAAAGGCCTATTTGATGACATATTAACGTTAATTCTGCATCTATAAGATTCCCTCTACTATCTCAAGTTTGCCTAGTTGTTCTCTACTTTGATATTTAATATATTCGGAAAGCGATTTTTAATTCCCCTAACAATGTTTTTACATTCGTATATCATGTAATTTCATAAAATAAAAGATCAGAAAAACATCGTATCGCGTGGGGCTAATTTGATTCATACCTCTTTTATTGCACTGTCATTACATCAATAAGAGATGTTGCCTGAGCCAAACTTTACATACTTAACCCAAGATAACACAAAGTCAAAAAACGCATCTTTACTAATCGTAACTTCTTTTCAGAAGAGTTCACGTCTTTGATCGTCTGCCTCTGCCGCCATCTTGAAATCCCGAGCAACATCCTGAGAACTGGTTCAACACAAAGCTTGCCAAAGAGGAACAAGGAACCGGCTTGGCATGGAATAATGCGGAAGCCGACGTTGACCTTGGGGGACCTTGACAGAAAGAAGGGAATCTTTCTGTGACGCGCCAGGAACCTGAGGTTCCCCACAAAATCAAACAAACTGAGCAAACGCGGAATAACGCTGATCGATCCCCTGGACTGTTGTGTGCTACATGTCTTTGTTGTCCGTAGTGTTGTCGCATTGACACGATGTTTAGAGGCAAACATCTTCTTGTTTATTGTATCTTGCTTGCCAACATTGAATAGAGGTCAAGGTTTGTAACATGCACAGTAACACGCTTTTATCAAAAGAAAGATAATTAGGTCAGGATAAGGTCAAATGTTTCAACTTTTTCGATAACTTTTGTGAAAATTTAAAATATCGTGAAAGAATATTTGCGGAATATCTTAACTTATGACGCACAATCCAATTGTTCAATCTCTATGGCAAACAACCATGCTGTTTTTCTTTTCATCATCTTTAGACATTTTTAACATGTTTTTCGTTGACAAAAATGATTATGACGTTGACATCAAATATTGAAATTTGAAGGCATGTTTAGCGATTGACCCTTCTTGCGTGTGTGTTTTTCACCATGCAGTGTGACATTAGTTGCGATAATCATGAGTCTGCATATGATAATTTCAAATCGAAGTTGAACTTTTTTTTTAAATTTTGCATGTTGAATATGGTCATTATGAGAAAGGAAAACGATGAACTTCAATGGTGAACCTCAAAGTATCATTTGAAAGGTAAGAAAGTGTACTAAATACACGTGTCCAATACTCACATGTCTATTTATGTATCATCTTTCTTAATATAAGTGTCATCAGATACGTTTCTAATTACTACCCAACCCACGTGTCCATTGTGTAACTAATTAGCGTTCGATGGATTGTTCCGATCGGTGTTCGACTTACCGGAACGTACTGTGGTCCTGAGAACATCAGTCAGGCACCATCTGCATGCAACGTTTCGATAAAGGTTCGCAACGTTTCGTGTTTTGACGCTATTTGCCTGACTGAAAACACAGTAGCTTTCTGAAGATATGAAGATAAAGAAGTATCAATGAATATATACCATGACTTGATATGACAAAGTTTAGATGAAAGTTTTCAGATAGATTGTATTTGAATGTTAAGGCTGGTAGAGCAAGTCGTGTAAGCATTATCGAGAACACAAGAAGTTTTGTTAATGAAGAAAATGATGACTTTGTCAGGTTTAGAGTACATTGTCGGTACAGCTAGATTGCAGAATCGTTAAAGAGTAGTAGATCACACAGTGTAAGTTCTAACTAGATCTCAAGACGATGACGCGAACTTTTGGCTATCTCTCATGATAAAATGTGCATGCAACGTTCCTAAAAAGGTTTAACGTTTTGAGCTTTAACGTTAAGGCTTGGTAGACGTTATTTTCAAGATGATATGAATTATATGTAACATTCCCATAAAAGTGATTAAAAGAAAGTTTTTGTTTTATAAAGATCACTGACAGTAATACTCGGGATCATGACTTGATATGACAAGATTTTGTAACATTTTCATTTGAACATTATTTAGATGAAACATAGTGTTTGGTTTCAGATGAACCAGATGAAGTATTGTGTATTGTGTACAGAGAGAAGAAGTTTCTGAAATAATAGTTCTGGACTACATACAACATTTTGATGATACTGTTCTACCTTATCAGAATGAGGTTTAATATTGGTTACTAAAACGGTGTTATTTAGAGAACTCTTACGACAGCAAATATACATTCTATGTTTCGACAAATATGGATGTGGCGAAATTTTTTAACCAACTGATGAGTTAAAGTCGAATTCATTTTACATGACATTCATGGATACCATGCATATGTGACTTTTCAGCAAATTGTTATGCAAATGTGAATGAACAAACAACATTGGACTAAATTTATGTTGTTTTTATTCATATTCGTAAATCAATAAGCATCGACCGTTGAGTCAATAGTTTTACCAGTTCATTTATTGCTTGTAAGCATCTGTCACTGAAAGACATACATAATTTTGATGATCGCGCATTGCTCTGATAGTAAATTACAATTGTGTTGATTAGTGTACGCGCCGAGGACTGAAATATATTGTATTGTTTTATCAATATTGATATGTACTATTTTTGTTAGACTTCATCCTGACATTTCATATTGATGATTATCTCGATTTTATTGACGATATATTATATCAGGTGCCAGAACCCCTTTCAGCTATGTGAACAAAAGTGGATAACTTTCCAGTTTTAAAGTCATTTTGATTACATATTTAATTTCAAAATCATTATGATAAATAGAATTCATAATGTAGTTTTCCAGATACCAGGTTTATTTCATCTCGTGACATGGGTAAAATTGATTTATCACTCGTGGCTGCGCCACTCGTGAAATATCAACTTTACCCATGACACATGAAATAAACCTGGTATTTGGAAAACTACATTAAGTATCCTCTATATACAGCTCTTAGAATTATCAATAGCATTTATTATAATAAGACATATTCTGAAACTTTTCTTTACCTTTTAGCAGTGTCCTATCATCAAGCCTAGGTTAATACTCGGTACATACTGAGATAATGACTCAGTCAATGTTATAAAGCCCAAAATTGATAAATTGATATCTACATGTTGTTTTATAAGATTGTAAAACTAACAAGTTGTCAATGTGTAAAATTCCATAAAGAATAAAAATATGTTTTATGAAATATATTTGCATTATCACATATTAATTTACCGTTGATTTCATACTAGAACTTATGTTGTGCATTCATATCTATATGTGTGAAGGGAGAGAAAGGAACACTTATGTCCAACCATGCAGTTCTGAAGTGGTTAATACAGTCGTATATAAGTCATGAACTGCTGGAGGGGTCAGTTTGACTCACATGTGAAGTTAATGACACGCAAGTGACACATCATGGAAATCGGAGACTTACATTGACATTCAATGTTAAATGTATAGGTGCATATGTCTACATTGAATCTTCTTGTTAATATTGTTCTAGACAGTCAGGTCAAATTATGTCTATTCGATAGAGGCTGATCGACCTTATATAATGTTACTTTGTCTATGTTCCATACTCATTCCATAATGGTTTTGAGTTTGATATCTTATTTTCCCCATTCGTTGTTTCAGCGCTAGTAAGTTTTCAAATTGATTCCTTCCTTACGATAGCGACTAAAAGTCTATTTTCTTATCAACTATCATCAAAAATGCCAACCAAGTACTTATTCTTTATAAACGGGCTGAAATCAAAACGATTCTTATACATGTATTTCCATTTATGGAGCATGCGGAGATGTTGTGAATATGGAACAAATACGTGAAATAATATAATAATAAAGTGGTAATTTCATTTAACTCTAAATTTAAAAAAAAATATTGTTGACTCTTCGGTACCATCAAATTACAACACTGTGTCATCATTGACAGCTATCGTTACTCTTCAAGAAAGACTAGATGTACTTTCTAGTGCTTGTTAAAGTGCATGAATAATCAATACATAATTATCTGTAATCACTACAAACACTATCGAAGGCCATATTTTGTAACACAAGTATTTATTTGATTATTGACAAGTATTGCAGTGATATATTGCAAAAACAGGCATAAGGTACAGAACATTCGAAGGACATCGGGTCATACAGATCCTTATGAGGTGTTCAGGAATTTTCGAATTCTGGATAGAATGCCATTTTAATTAAATTTTCTCTTGAATAATGAACATTATTACAGACACCATGTATATATTTTGACAGAGTGCATTTCCTTTAATGTTCAACTTCGTTGTTGCAATTAATGTCACATAAGAAAATAATACAGCGTTTAATTGGCAATGATTACGTTTAAGTTGTTTGAGAGGCATTTTAGAAGTTGGAAATATCAATAAGACAAGGGGTTTATGGATGATCAACTTCCTTGATGTTAAACTTTGATGCAATTGTTAAGTTATCATATTTCGTCACTGGTTCAAACGTTGTCACGTTATTATTATTGTGTACAAGTGAAACTTCTCTTGCTTTGTGATACAAATTGTATACATTGCTTCTTTGTATGTAAATTGTTGTATAATGTTAGTTTTGTATCAGATTTAATTGTCTGATTAAGAATTGAAAACCCGTTGCTCTCCTGTCTCTTATTTATGGTTCTATTTGTACAAATACATCATATATGATCTATGTCGTCCGATGATGCCAAAGTAATTCCCATCAACTTGGTATAAGCCAGTCGCTTTCATAGAAACTACATGTAAACATAAGTTTTTATTTGGCTTGCAAAATTCCTAATGTGCCAACATACCAAGTGCGTCTATATGAATTTCAACCATGGTGTGTAAATCCATCGCAAACACAAATATATGACAATAATAAGTTTCAAAGGAAATTGAACTTCCGCTTTACCAATGTCAGCAAAAGAAATCACGTCTCCCATTTATATTGATATAGTGAATATAAAACCAATAACTATCAAATCCATTATTTCGTCACACGTTATTTACATAAGGTTTTCAAAACAACGTTTTGTAATTATTGAATGTCATTATAGGATTCATCCGTTTAACAAATGAGACCATATTTGTTTCGTTTGACTTTCCTGAACAGATTAGCATAAAATGAGTTCAGTAATCACTTTTCAAAGCAATAACGTGACTTTCACTCGACACCGTGAATCCTCACGTAAAAATCTTTTGTTATCAATTGTGTTCACGGATTCGGATTCGATATATACAAGTGGTGTGTTCATTGCTAGTACAAGCGTACGCACCATGGCAAGATGACACGCAGGAGAATTCGGTTTTCTAGAAGCTTTCCAGGGCCAGGGATTCGACCAGCGGAAAATATCAACACAGTCCTCACTGCGTAGTAACTGAGTCCACAGGACCACCCAACTCTGTCAACCCTGTCTTGATACTTGTTGTCTTCCGGTCTCACAGTCGTCCAGTTTTTGTTGTTTTAACCCCTTTGTAGCTAAAGTGTTTACAGTTTTGTAACTAGTGTTTTAACCATTTTACAACCAGACTGTTAACCATTTAGAGTGTTAAAGAACAACTCCATGAGTTTGTTTGGGTGGCACATATTTTTTTTATGAAAAGTGCAATTTCATCGAGAACTATCGAGTTTTGCAACGAAGTATCATTTTAATACTAATCGACGTTGTATAGTGACACTTGGAAGGTTTGATGTCGCTCCAATGAAAGAAAACCGGACAATGACGCTCGTCAATAAGTGAAACGTATTTTAGAATAATCGAAGAAGTCAGAAAGACAGTTTATACTGTTTTATTGGGGTATGTGACTAGTATCAATGTTTCATTTATTTCTGAACTCTTTAATTGGAATTATTGAACTTGGATATAGCTAATGCATTCATTTCTGAAGTTATTTAAAGTTGCATTCAAAGTTTACATTGCCCAATATAAGGATGTTGGATAATTGAAAATTAACAATTGATTTATTAAAGATTAAGCCAAGAATACAATTGTATCTTTTGTAAAAGAGACTAGCGGATGGAGAGATACTTTATGTTGTACGTTTACTATATTCATTGTTACCCATTACACCCTTATATGTCTTACGATCTTGCCTTAATGTGACAAAAATGTCATTTATTACCCATAGGGTTAAAAATAAGTATTAATATATTTTCAATATGAGCACATGTGCACATATCATTGTCTAGCAACGATTGTTGTAACACGAGTTCCCGTATATTTTGCTATTGACGTCATAAAACTGTTGTTCGTGACGTCACTTTGGCCGGCCGTCGTAAGGTCAGCGGTTTGTGTCTTGGATATTTCTAAGAGAAAAAAATCGATTAGAAAAGATAATTAAGAAATTGTTACTCTCGGAAATGTGTCATATGACCTTTACGAAACTCGTGCAAATTTGTGTATAGCCCTCGCTCTCGCTCGGGTAATACAAAAATTCACACTCGTTTCGTAAAGTCACATGACACACTTCTTAGGGTAATAATCTCTCTATATATAAACGTTTGTTTTTGGTAGTATTTCATTGAGAAGTATTTCGATAAATTGCCATACAAAAATGCTTCTTCACTTTGGTGACATAGGTTAATTCAAGATTTCTTTATAGAAAACTTATCAATGTGCCGTGGCTGACAAAAGACATCTAATTTTAGTATTTTAAATATACAACTTTTTTTTATTCCCAGTGTATAAAAAAGCTCATACGATTAGTCATATCGAAAATGAAATAAGATTTATTAAACTTACTTCATATCATCTTAAACCGAATCTTAATATTCATATTTATCAAAAACAGAATTCTGCACGTTTAACGGTTTTCAGACTATTACTTGAAACTTTAGACTAGCTATAGTGGAACATCTCATCACTTACTTCCCCGACTCTTCAATCTACACGCGTACGACATGGTAACTACGAAACTTAACAATGTAAGTGATAGCTTTGTATTGACCAATTCACATCGAGGCAATTTTAACCACGCCGTGACGTCATCAGTTTTTGTGCTGTACACAACAACGGTAAAATTTTGTCTGATTATCGAGTTTTCCGGAGAAACTCTCTCAGTTTTATCAGACTCGTCAATTTACCTGTAAATTTTATACCAGGCTCGCTTTGATCTTGATAGATAGTCGCCGGTTTTTGTCAACATTAATCATAAACATGAAACACATAAACGGTAGTCGCGTAGTACGATAGAGAATCTTTTCATTATCAACAGTAGGATTATCCATCTGTCTCCTAAATGGATTTAAGTCAATTTCATGTAAACTGAAGAGACATCTAACCCAGTTTTCACTGGTGAATAAGAGGATGGTTATGTGACTATTTGCGGTTGTTCACGCTGTACACATCACGGAAAATGTGTATATTCCCTCATCTCCAATGTCAATTGTAAACCAGATATTATTGTTTTACAGGGATGACCAAAAGTTGGAATTCAAATATGGCATTTTGTTAGAGAAAAACGTTTTTACCAAGCGTATTTTTCAGCATTTTGTTTGGTAGTACATATGTTTGAGAAATAAAGATACGTTGCGTACTGAATTATCATTTTTCCTGTAATAACGTCTTGTTCTTTAGATTCATTCAATAGAAAAAGATTTTATGATTGTATTTGCCTTTTCAATACAACATTACTCATGGTTGAAAAAAACAAAACAATGTGATATGTAATAATTTTTACATCAGCTTTGAAAGTAAGCACAAAAACGTACTAAGCTGGACATATACCGTCCGATTCTTAGGGTTTGCATTCGCTATGATACCTTTATAAGTTCGATTTCAGGTATAAGAATCTTTCTCAATACTTTCAACCGTTTCGAAGAACGTTTATCGAGGCACATGTAAATGAAATTCCAATGTCATCAGAATAGACATTTTGGTCGTAAAAAGCGTCATCTCGTATGAGATATTTAGTACTCTTTTCAGAGTAATTGGTGGTCTTCACGCAGATTTACAACAACACGTCCATTTCACTGCGGTTTTATTTTCACGCTTCATTATTTTTATGTCACGAAGTCCATTTAACGTCTCCAAATAATCCTGGCAATACGTGGCTAGAGCCATGCTTTTACAGAAGCAAGAGAACTGTTATAATTACCCCATCCAAGCCGTGTTTACAAAGCTAGGGAAGCCTTTGTCCATTTCAATGCATTAATTTTGCTCATCAAATGGCTAAAAGGTACACGATTCGGAATCCTTGTTAAACCCCGAATAGAAATACATCCGTAGCTACAAAACATGCGAGTGTAGATTCAATTAAGAATCTAGTGTGGATGTTCTTTGTCCGCCGTCCTGAACTTAGTCCGATTGACGCTCCAGCTAGGATAAATACAATTTACCAAGCAAAACAGATAGGCAAATGACAAAACTGCTTGACCTTTTATAGTGGTAAAAGAGAGGGAAGGAGAACATCTCCCTCTACCATCCCAAGGGTTGACGCTAAGGCACGTACATTTTAACGCTGGGTCGTCGTGTCAATGTACCCCTTGAACTGTAAGTCTGGGAGGGGGAGGTGAAGGGGAGGGAAAAGATTAATCCGAAATCCTATTTTTGGAAATATTTCGACCTCGGATTATGATATGTACATAATCTGAAAAAGGTATATAAATACGTTTCTATATTTAGTTTATAGATGCAAAGGTACACAGTTTGTATTTACTATGAATTAAATGGCATCTGTACTCATATTTACCTTACCCGTCAACTCGTACAGGTATGTCCATGCTAATTAGTTGAGACAGGTGTCACGTGGTTTACAGGTAACATGAACGCACGGCTCTGCAAACTGAAATCTTTACGGGTCGTGTTGACACAACGCACTTTTCAAAAAAGTATATTAATAAAAATGCAAATTAAATTGAAACAGTGATGAAATAAGAAATGTGCATCATGGTTGGATGATTGTATTGGATTGCAATAAAGTGAAGATTCTAAGTTTCTTACGGACTTGAATCCGTGTATTTAAGTTTTCAAATAATAAGACTACAATTAATAATGTGTCCATGAATTTGCCGGAAAACTTTGATGAAATCTATTTTCAAATGCCTTGGTACCTGTAAATCTGTAATTCACGAACGGAAAACACATTATTATCTAAAAAAGGCAGTTTAAGATACGATAGTTGAACCATATAACCACAAGTTTTATAATTCCATATATGTAAATGCACTTCTTCATGAAGACAGGTTCTTATGCACCTGAAGTTAATAAAGTTTTCCTGACTCCCGTCATTGGCAACCGTTGTCCTTCCATGTTGTTTACAATATATCTTGATTTACCTAGGTCTTAATATAAGAGAAAATAGGGCGATAACACAGATTGTTAAAAGCTTGAAAATATCTCATATATCACCCCAGCGCCTCTCAATTATCTGTCTACACACAACTTACGCTGTATACTTGACTGAATAATCCCTTAACATTGTTAATATCAGGGCCTGTTTCAAGGGCCAGCCATCTTCCCTAGTTTATCCATATAGCTAAGGCTGGAGACGCGTCGTCAAAATGAAATGTCGCTTGATCATCTATACGGCAATACTTACCAACGTTACTGTGTTTACTTTGTACTTGATATGAAAGGACACCTGGTTCATAGTAAATATATTTATTGGTAGATAAAGAAATAATAACGCGTTGCTACTTATCTTTAAGTGGTCTACTTACTACGTCTCATAGGGGTACTACAAGGAAATGTTATAGCTCTGTGGCTTTTAGTTTTAAACCTATTTTCATGTCGGGTGCAGCACTTATCTTCTATGAGTTAAAAGTAGTCGGCAAGACATTCTTGAATTTGTTTATCCATGTATGTTCTTATACACAAAGTGTAGGCATAAATAAAACTGTAGTATTTGTATACTCGTCCTCAACCACATTGCTAGAACAGTCATATAAAACCTTGCCATAGGTTTATCTATTTTGAACCAAATTTAATATAAGTCTCTAAAGTAAGTTTTCAAAATTCATAATCATTTATAAATCTGTATTTTTTTATGTCTTTTACTGGTCAAATTACGTTTATCAGTATGGCTACGATACATCAACTCGATCGTTCATAAGCTGGTGTTCTAGTTTCTCAAATACTAATACTCATCATCGATTCATTTCTTAAAAATAAGAATCAAAACTGATAATTTGTAGAATCTTTACATGTCACTGGGGAACACGTGTGTCATTAAAAACCCATAGTCGCTATACTCGTGACTTAAAGACAGTCGCTTGTCATTAAAACAGTCTTCCCTCTAAATATCTGGATAAGAAATTATAATGATATGTATCTGTCTAACCGCACTTCTCCTAGATCAAATATCATCTCGCTATATGTTGAGACGTTTGACCACTCTTACTCCCTCCTCGCCAACACAAACTATGTATGTCCTTGTATATCAAATTTTCTGTCTGATCGTCAACTTGTCCATTAGATTATACTTTCTCTTTTTCATATACTGGACATTTGACCAGTGTCCAGCTATGGCTAGACTAGTGGACGTCTGTACATCACACAAAGGGATATATGAGACACAAGTCTGTATGTGTTGTATTCGTCAGTGAACACAGTCTGTCATACAGGACATGGAAAACGTGAAATCCTGGATTTGTATGTGTCAGCGCATTTGATATATACGGTAGAAATTTAGTTCAACGAAACCTTATTTATCCCAAAAGTATTTTGTACCTTTTTGATGTTATGATAGCAATTCGTTTATTTTAATTCTTGCTGAAGGTCACCGAAATTATTTTTGGTTATTTTGGTACCATTTGGTTGAGTTTATTTATTTTATCAATAAAATTTTCAAAAGAAAACACGTATTGAGGTTTATATGAAGATCAGTTCAAAACAGGGGTTTAAAAAGCTTGAATACAGAGCATATAATTGCGCATGCGTACTAAATATTCATATGAATACTTAGCATTTAAATAAAAATCATTGCAGTTATACATGTAGGTTGTTACTACCAAATTAAACTTTTTTTTTATTAAAGTATTCATTTGAATCAAACAAACAAAACTACTACTTTAATTTTGGTACAAAGTACAATTATCAACCTTAAAGAGGCAGTAACACGTTTTTAGGGAGAATATATTAAGGTGATGTCAGGAGAATGATAATAAATGATTCCAATTGAAAGACAATGTATTTAAACTAAATGAAGCAGTAATAAATCAAATATATGATAAGTTCAGCCATGCGATTCCTTTTCGTAAACAAAATGATTTAAAGGTGTCCACACAAAATTGCCGCCAATGGACTTTATGTAAATCTTTATGATTTGTTCTCTGACTTTGGATGATTGGTTTGTGCAGAGACGTATATAATATGTTATATACGTCTCTGGTTTGTGTAATGGGATTTTTGATGCTATCAGAATCATCAATTAGCATTAACGTACTATTATCAGTGAAAAATGTAGAATATAAATTTTCAAAAAACGTGCTACTGTCGCTTTAAAACAGAATGATTTTACTACTTAACATAAATACATTCCCGTTTCATATTCGTTACCGATTTTCTTTAAGTTTTCAACACTATCAATACCACCATGTTTTTTATGATTTATATTTAGTTTGTGGGGACTCACTAACTGCTTTAATGTCAACTAGAAATAATACTTCAAATATCATTAAAATTAAAATATACGTATAAGTATCAGGTAATTATATTGAAAGAACACTTTTGTTTAATGCTATAGTTTATGTAGAAATATATATACATAAAAAACAGCATAAACACGAATGTTCAAAAAATTGATTTATACTCCTGTTTTACTTATGTACGTCAATTAAAAAATTAAGAAAAGCAAGTTTGATCGTGAGTCATAAATTAATTAAACCATTTAATCCAAAATGGATTAAACCATTAAATCCAAAAAGGCTCTGTAAACGTCTATAAAGGCAATACGGGGCGATTTCTGTAGATTGGTTACGTTGAGGTCAAAACAGACACAAATTTCGAACTCAGGTAGTGGCGGAATTCCGGACCCCCATCTGACAGGTGCGTGTGGGGGGTCGCCAGGTACCCCGTGTGACGACTTAACGCTGAGCTACTACCCACATGACGTGACACTCACAATAGCTTCACATCACTCATGTAGGGATTCGACGACGTCGCATCCTGAAATCTACACAGGTGCCCGAAATGAACATCGTACAATCAACAGGTGCTTGAAATGTACAAGACTGAGTGCATGTAACGACTAAATAACGTAATTTGAAACAAGAGCATCAGACTGTCCTAATTATTTCATCTGAAGTGCACCTTCAAATCCAATTATGTTCTCCTGGATAAGGCAGAGTGTAAGAAATGTACCTTCTTTGAGTCTACTTTCAGTTCTAAATTTAATAGATATTTCATAGATACGGACAATAGGCTAAAAATATATGATATAGATAAACGAATAAAACAAATAGTATGTTCAATCACCTAAATTCAGTCAAGGGAAGCTGCTGTCAATATCCGTAAATACCAAATGATATTCTCCTGAAATAACTCTAGATATGTGCAAAAATAAGAAGTGTCCCTTTTAAAGGTTTATGTCATATTTGAAATAATAATAGTTTTCTTATGAATTAATAAACCAAATGTCCTTTTAAATTACTAGAAGTTAGTATTTTGAAACATAATGCAATTGCCATCGTGGTCATTTACAAGGAAAGTTTGATTGACAGGTTTGACCCGGAGCTCAGCAGGTGATGTATGTTTCAAAGAAGAACACGTGCAAAGCATGCCAGCATGCTCGCTGTGTCTATGTCACTTCGGAAATGTACATCGTGGTTCGTCACAGTTGAAATAAGTGATTGTTGACATTTGTAAGTGAAGTCGATGGAGAATGTTTGTAAACAATAGAATGTACTAATTGTTAAGGTTGACCCCAGTGCACTATCACTGTCGCTGTATGTTGTATGGTTGTACTATTCATCAACGTCAGTTGTCAGTTCAGGAAGTGTTATGTGCACTTGGCATTCCTTTACAAGTTCGATGAAATTGAAATAAATAATATGAATCAAAAGTTACAACAACATGTACATGTAGTTCTTTTGCTGAATGATTCGAACACAGATTATTAAACTTATTTTGAGAACTCGTAAGAACACGAGTCATGACCAAGGACTGCAAAAAGTTGGGAACCTGTGTCTTGTTAATTAGTAACCTACTGATTATGAAAATTTTTGACATTTCCAGAGTTGATAAATAACATATTAAGGCGAATATTCTTGCAAACATAAGGTTTCTCATCTTCCCACGGCACGGCATTCTCTCCCCACAGAGGCAACTCAGTCATACCTGAATTAGCCTCTGTTCCATTACGCCAAAATCCTGGGGTTCCGGCAGATCGCCCTAGCGGCAAAAAGTTGTAACTTGAGATATCTCCCTTATTTGCAGCCAATGAAAACACATTTTGGATGTCCACGACTTCGGGAATACTCAACGGTCGCTCAATGACTTTCAAAAGAATCATGCCTTTAGGTTTCTTTTTCATTAACAGTGTGAGTCTCAGAGAGGGAAACTATTTCAAAATCAGATATGTATAGGGTTTTTCATAAGAAACATATTGTTTTATAATTGTGTAAATTGTTCTTCGTTTTATGATAAATTTTATTTTAATAATTCACCAAATAAAAACCAATGAGAAGGTAAAAAGTGATTGTTTTGTAGTAGGAAGAGTTATCTCCCTTTGATGCAGATCTACACGGGAATAGCCGAACTTTTCCGAATGACCACTTTTGAAACGGCGTCGCTGATTGCACAACTTACTTCGATTGCCTCCAATCAGATTTCTACCTTTCTATCCCGTATGTTAGCCGTAATAGAACAGAGGCTAATTCAGGTATGACTGAGTTGCCTCTGTGGGGAGAGAATGACGGCACGGGTGAAAACCGGCGTATCGAGCAACTCTCTTTCGCTTCGCTCGTGACGTTGTGAAGATGAAGGTTTCTATGAATAAGTTTTAAGGTAACTCCTAACAAGAAATTTTTATTTGGTGTCTGATCACAACAATATGAACAAAAAGCTAAAAACAAAAAAGTTAAGCTGAATGTCATGAAAACAGATAATATACCTTCAGATACCTTTAAAATAAAGAAGTTGAATAACATATAGTATATATGTGTGAACTTCCACATAATATCAGTTTAGTAGAATAAGTGCATATTTTGTTACTCTGTACAAATTGTTGTATTAAATTCTTTTGAAATATTACTTCCTACCTCCTTATCTAGTAAACACTTTTCTTTTTTACGCAAATATATCACGTGTAGCATGTATACAGTTTTGTATATATATTTGAAAGTTGTGTTTTACATGAATACGTTGTATATGAGGTAATTCTTTTCTCTATTTAAATGCTTACATTTTCTATAAATCCGTCGAATATCTCAGAAATTCTTAAAGTATTTAGAAATGTAGTTAAATATGAAATTGTATCGAATTATCGATGTAATAAAGCAAATGCGTACAGTTTAATATAACGGAATGCACACATTCATTCAAGACCAGTGTGTCTTATGCGCAGTATAGGAAATTAAAATACATTACTAAGTGAGTGACATTTGGTTGCAGCTACTTTCAAGGTTTAAGAGAAAAAAGGAGAGATAAATAATTTAATTCTTACAGAGTCCATGTAGGGAACTAGCAAATATTTATGAAGTTTAACCCTGACGGCACTAAGTCATGGGTTATTCTAATGTACCATTGTTACTTATTTGTTACTAACAGATGTGATCAATAATAAACATTTAGACAATGTTTTAAAAAATTCATTCAGCAAGATTGATTACTTTCCATTTCAATATCCCGTGTCAACAAAGTGTATGGTTAGAGATATGACATTACTGTCATGTAAATGAGGAGAGATTTAGCTGACTAGTCAAACGACTACAACATGGTCAAAGGGAGGCCACTCTTGATGAACTCGTTGGTTGAGCTTTGTAAACAATGAAACGCTTCAAAACATCCTAATGAAACTTGATCCGCAATTAACTTGTTTATCAATCACATCATTTTGTGTGATCATCAAGGTTGTTTTCACGTCATTAGTGAGGTGGTCAGACATATTGGCGCCCGTTTATACAAAAAACACAACAAGTTGACATGGTTGCGATTTTATAACAAACTTGTATATTTTGACAGGCGATTTCTTTAATGTTTCTAATTAATTGTTGGTGTTATAAAGTTGGTTAATGCAATATATATTTTGATATATGAATAAATTGAGCCAGACTGATTACTTTTCGCATTATTTATCTTTCATAAACATTTCATTATCAAATTTGATATTTTGAAAATACGCCCTATTAGTCGATGTATAAGTTTGTTAAGTACAAAAATGATTTACATACTGTTAGTAATAAACCTTTATGGTTTTTACTTTATGAGAAAGAAAAAATGAACTTAGAAAAGAATAATTGTTATTCTTTATTATTTGATTTCGACATTAGTAAAAAAGGAATAAACTATACCTTTTGAAGTTCGTTCAAATAAGCAATCTCATTAAAATCAGTTCGATCCCATCACATGAAAGAATGGTTATTTCTTGTAATGACATTAACTAGTACGTATATGACAGCATAACTCTCTATATCGAGAATGTTTTTTGGGAAAGAAAAAATAATAGTTCATTTCCTCTGATTTTAATCCCTTTTAAAAGACAACTACTAGCTTAACAAAATCTCGATTATGTGTAAATATTGTAATTGGCCTACATTTATGTAATATGTGTATTTTCATAATTCATTTTCTAATGATGTAAAAATAATCATAATTTTAATCTTCAAGTGTCTTTATGCAATTTAATTTTAAACTTGTTGATAAGAGTATTATTTTACTCTTAGGGGCATGTACGAGAAAATTGATCTCTTCGAATGTTTCTATTTACTATCTCAATCTTCAATTAATTAGGAACCATTATTTAACCTTTTAACTTTATGTACAGCTAATTTTGCAAAAAGACACCAGGTCAGTAGACACGGAACTAAATAATTCACAAACTTTGTCCAACGATAACACTGTTACTACAATAATAGTCATTTATTTCTATAATAGAAACCCGAAATAACAGCATAGAATATAACAGGTTGGTAAATTCAATTGCAATGTTTGAAATTTAATTGATTGGTCTAAAGTTTTACAAGAAAAATTGTCTGACGAAATCATAGTTATTAAGTGCCTCTTAATTATTTTAGAGGCTACAGTAATCGAATTCATATTTGTGCCAAATGAATAAAAGAATTTAGAAATACATTTATCTTAGATAACCTGACAGTTTTATTCTTCAATTGATATGCGGTGTAGGGTGTATTTTACGAGTGCTTCAATGAATACACCTTCGTAATGAATGTCATTGTCCTTGTAATATTCACGGACAATAAAGGGATGATAACGAAAACAAATATTATTTTCTATGACAATCACCATAGCAATTTTATAACAACATGTTGTCTGTATTTTTGACATTGTATATAAAATCTAAAAGAATATCAAATTGAATGTGACTACGGACAATCTCGGTCATGTTCTTTCATCTTTCCAAAACCTGTCTGATAAAAGCAAACACTCCGAAAAATCGCGATTTTCTGAGAAAAAAAGTTTTTCCGAAAATATTGCTGTTCAGGCGATTGAACATTTCTTTGACAAAAGTGACGGTAGAGTTAAGTCTGGTGTTGTCTTAAATTTTTTTTGAAGGGATCAGAAGTGAATATAAATATTATAAAATAGTTTTAATCACCAAAAATGACGAAAATGGATTTAGCAATTTAAGACACCTTGTTAGAAGAATAAAACATGTTGCTTTCGAAGAGATTATCCTTAAAAATTCACTACAGTCTGTCATCAAAGGAAATTGGAAATAAACGATATCTCAAAGTATATACTTGATGTAAATTTCATGGGAATAATGCATTTCCACTGGAAATCATTTTTTCTTATTTTCCAGTTACATTTTGAATCGATACTTTATCATAATTATATGAACTGTAAAATATGCAATCAACTAAATTTCTGTCGCAAAGTGTAGGTTTTATGACCGCTTCAACCATTATAAAAGTGCGTTGTGGATATCTTATAATACTTTTTTTGATCCGCGCCAGGACACAGTATATCGACATGTATTGAAATAAACTAGCTAAGTTTAAATTCGTTAAACGCCATATAACTCTGAAAGACAAAAATGTTATTAATAAAGAGTTCGAGCAACATCGTGACAACAACATTAGAAGTTCATAGCCTAAAGCATATTTTGGACTTACATGTGGACGTATTAAAAAAATATTCATGTATGTCCTTCTATATCTTTTGGATATGTTTCAAAGTTGTTTAAGTAAACGTGCGTCGTGCATCTCGAAATCTCTACTATGCTGCTGTAGTACCTAACCACTTAGCCTTGAATTGACATTTTTCGTCAACTCTTATTACATGATTGTATTTTCAATTTCCGCCTCTATTTGCTTCAATATTGCCAAAACGGCGCTAAATAACTCAACTTCAATATTCTTCCATTAGTGACACCACTGACGAAGTTCGGCGCTTGTGACTCCAACGAATTATGAAGTTGCTATAATTTTGATAGTTTGAATTGACTAATTTCCGATAAGAATTTCACTAATTTATCTCCATGTTATATTTCAAATCAATGCATCTCTGGTTCTTCTCTGATGTAGAATTTTTTTTATATATCATGAACAATTTTATATCGAAAAAACATTGGTTTCAAGTATGGGCTTCCTCCAATAGAAAATGAAACAAATAGGACATATCTCTTTGAGATTATGGTATCTTATGCTTTTTAATACTGATTTTTTAAAATTGTGACAAGTGTACATTCCGCCAAGTTCAACATAAACATAAATATAAAAGATAAGAGAAAAGTAACTCAGACAACATTAATAACATTTTATCACAACCTTTATGGTTTAACCACCACTTTAGCAATTTTAGACACAAATATTCTTTAGTAGAAATTGGTTCAGGAAAGGAGTGACCAGGTCCTGTGTCATGGATACTTGTAATACCCGTGGGTTAATGACTTTTGATGAATTGAAAAAGGCATATGACATTAAAGAAACATTTTTAGATTATCATTAGTATGTTTGTCGTATTCCAGATTCATGGAAGAAATGTATTAGTCAGCAAACCTGTATAATTAAATCCAATTTGATTATAAATGATAATGTTCTAGACTTGCTTAAACCAGGGATGTTTATTATACTTCCCTGCTTAAACCAGAAAAAGTGTCCAGATATTTTTATGACAGCATAATTACTTGTAATGATAGCCCAAAAGTTTGTGAAAAGTGGGCGTCAAATTTTGACATCTCGTCGCTAGACAGGAAAAATATTTGTATTCATTATAGTTGCTCTACAAAGAATTATTACAATTTCAATTCAAATTTTTGCATCGCATAGTGTATACCAAGAAAGAATCAAAAGCCATGAAATTAGTAGATGATGATAACTGTTCATTTTGTAAAGGTGAGAAAGAAAATTTGGTTCACGTTTGTAAAAGAATTCTGGATAAAAGTGGAACTACTTTTTAACACCTACACAAAAATGGGTATAATTCTAGCTATTCTTTTGGGCTTTCCTGCCAGATTTAAGTTGCTCAATAATTTAATCCTTTTGAGCAAAAGGCATATTTTTCTGAGTAGTCTGAAAGGTTAAACCTTGACTTTTGAAAATGCTGTTAAAAATTACAAACTAGTCTATGCCATCGAAAATTTATTTCTTGCAAAAATCATAAGGTTTATACATTTGAAAAAAATGGTTTCCACTTTCATTCGTCTTGACAATGTAACAGTAAAAAAATTTATATGTATATTACAGCCATTACATCTTGTATAGTTTGTCATCTACCCATAATGACTTGTTATGACATACATGTAACACTGTACCTGATTCAATGCTGGAATAAAAACAGTTTAAAAAAAACAAAAACACAAAAAACACCCCCCAAAAAAAACCCATTAACATCATTTCTTACTCTTTTGTACATTTTATTCACAACAAATATCATGGAAATCAATGCGCGGCCGAAACGAGAAGATTTCCAAATCTCAGAGATTTTCAATACAGATGCGATCATGGATTCAGCGTATTCTCCTGATTTTTATGACTCACATCCAACCTTAGAGAATGTCAATCAAGTAAGACTTCTAAGATTACAGTTTTTCGTTGTATATAAGTATCTTCGCCTGTACGTGTGCTAAATGCAATTTGTGTATTTGGACACTTGGTCATATCGCCACATATACTGAACGAAGCTCTTGATCTTCATCTTCTTTTGGAAATCAATAAAAAAATTAATTTTGCTCCAGATAACGCTTTATCTATTAACTTTTCTACAAAAAAGGCAAACTTCTGAAGCGTGAACAGTATTCTTTTTACCTAATAATGATAAATAACAATGAATTTATAGAGCGCCTAAATTATGCCATTTAATTAGATTAATCAAATAAATTATATGGCATATTTTTCTATTATATAAAACTAATTTAAGCATACCTAATGTTGGTTAACTGTCCCATTTTCGCAGTCTTTTTGAAAAATCTTTTTCATACATCTAAATCGAATCGAATCGAATTTGGTATTTTTATTTATCAAAGGCTCTTTTTAGACCTATCAAGATTATCATGAGTGTTATCTAGATATGTAACGCAAATAGATATTTGATATGTTACAAGTATCCAAATTCAAATCTAAGTAAGTCCTAATATTATAAAAAAATGATGAAATGATAAATACACAAAAATCACCTGTTAATTAGTCACTTCCGGAATACAATGCTATTCCGTCTTTTTAAACAACTCAACGTGTCATGTGATACAAAATGGCGACCGAATGTTGTTACTTTGAGTTGACAGAGTGATATGACGAATGTTGAAGGTTGTTTACGAAATGATTCAAATCAGAAAACAACCATGTTGGGTGAAATGGGACGAAGGATATCCGAGGACGTAGCGTCGCTTGATTCTTGGACCGATGCTCTAAATGGACCGGCGAATTTGGACTTTCAACACCTCTCGGACGAGTTGCCACAAACATACGGTCCAGGAAGTGGCTTCGTCAGAAGGGAAAACACCCCTGGGTCCCGTAATAAAGGACATCATTATGTGACTTCTAGACATTTGTCGGACTCAAGTTTTGATCCTAGTTTCGATGTTGTTGACAGTGGTTTTGGTCCGTCATTAACAGATGACAGCCACCATCATAAACACGAAGATGTACATATCAATCACTCAAATAGACCTGATCATTCAGTTTGGCATACTGACTATAACCGGTCAAGAAACTTTGTCAAACCAGAAGATCCGAGACCAACTAGTGGTGTTGCAGCATGGTTCAATAACTTAACAACACCTTCGCCAATATTACAACCACACAGGCCCCACGCATTTAGTAATGCAAGTGTGAGAGAACTTCGAAATGTCAACAGTGGGATTGGTTTAAATGCTCATTCACGTTATGGTTTAGCTGGCAGTTTAGCTAATGCAAACTTTACAAGCACTGGCTTTCCTGTGACATCAAGACAACGGTCAAATCAATCAACCAGTGCAGCTGCTTCTAATGGGAGCGAATTTGGTTCAGATACTTTGTCAAATCAGCTTGACAGAGAAAGTGAAAAAATTAAAACAAAGTTTATGTCAGCTTGGAATAACGTCAAATATGGTATGAATTATGTTTAAGCACATTTGGTAAAATAGTAGTCCTGCATTTCACCAGATGTCTCTGTACATGTAAAGTTCTTATGTGTAGTCCCTGGTCAAATTAAAGTTTATCAGGATGATCTAGTTAAAGAAAAATGTTGCTATTACCTCATTTGGCTTTTAAAAATGGTAACTGTAAAAAAATGAAGTGTTTTCAAAACTATAAATATGATATTTTAAGTAACATATACTTTACTTACATATTCATGTGAGTGTTGGTCATGTAATTTTCATATAGTAATTCTGGGTTGATATGACTTGAAACCACATGATTAAAGAAAGAGGCACTCTTCGGCATTTTATCTTCATCAGTTTTATTTTATCTTTAAATTATCATTGCCTGTTTGTTTATTCAAATGGAATTTATTCCCAGGTTGGACTTTGAAGACTAAAACAAACTTTAGATGTGACAGTCCAATATTCCTTCTTGGAAAGTGTTATCATCGGAAAACAGAAGGTATGGTTACTTGTTTCACCTTTAACTGAATATAAATTACTTTCTATTCAATTATGAGGAAATACAAAAAAAAAGTATGACAAAAGCTTGAAAAAATCCTAGTGACTCATGTCTATATTTCTCTTTCACGTTTTCTAGTTCTTGTATATGACCAATCAAAATGTATTTAAAAGAAAGTATGCCAATATAATTTGTTTTACAATTTTTGTTTGAATTGATTATCATTATCATTTCTCTTTATTTAATTATTTTTCTCCTTGACTTTTGAAGGTGATGAGGCTGATCTTCATATACAGAGGCCGCAAAGATCAGAAAACAAAGTTTCAACTATTGATGAATTTCACCAAGATTTTTCTAGTCGTATGTGGTTCACATACAGAAGAGAGTTCACTCCCTTACCTGGTACTAAATTAACAACAGACTGCGGATGGGGATGTATGTTGCGGAGTGGACAGATGCTACTAGCACAGGGGCTCATCAGTCATTTTCTCGGGAGAGGTAAGTAGTGTCGACTTTAACCATCTTCAGGGTGATTCATTTCTGAAAGGACTTATCAAATCAAGTCCTTCTTGCAAAATGTATTGCCATGTTACAAGTGTCAAATTAAACCAACACTTCTCATTATGGATTAACCCTTTCACCCATAAGAAGCCATTACAAAATATGGTTTTGAGCCTGATTGGATGAAAGGGTATACATGTATGTGTTTCTGAAAGTAATTGTGTGAACCAAGTCCACCTTGCCAAATGCATCTCTATCCATGTTACCTTAAATTGTAGCCAGTCATTTAATCCTGACAGTGTCAAATAAAGTGGTAACTGGTTGGTATTGGTATTAAAAGATGGTACTCCGCTAGAGAAGGGTGACAACAGGTTAAAAATTCTTACCGGTATATCGGTATACAAGAGGTTAATTGTTCAGCTTTGATGATTTACATGTTTACCTGGTATAAAGCCTTATACATTGTCATTTATTTATGTGGTAAATATTTTCATTGATGTCTTGACATGAACATGTTGATCATTATACAAATCACCGTCTAGAAGTACTTCAATCAGTAACCATCAGACCCTCTTTTGAGTATTTGAGTAATAAAAACAGAATCCAGCTTGACCAATCTTGAGGTTGAGGGCTGACTTTACTAACAATTAAGTCTGGGGCTCAGTAATAGAAACCTTCCAAGTTTATAGTATGGCACTGTTATTTCAAGGAATGAATTATTTACACGAACTCTGTTTCAGATTGGCGCGTGTACCAGGAACCGAAGCGAGAACAGAAGGCGTTCTACAAGGAGATTATCCGCTGGTTCACAGACCAGATCTCAGACCAGGTCCCGTTCTCCATACACAAGATGGTCGAGGTCGGACAGAAACACGGAAAGTTTCCCGGCGCTTGGTACGGTCCGGCGTCAGTTGCTCTCATACTCAGGTGGGTTTTTTTGAAATTCAGTACTAGTGGTCTAACTAACTCTAACAACGGCACTTTGGCCACTTTTGAAACTCTTGTTAACGCGATAGCCCATGAACTGTTTCACCCAAGGTCTTCAAATTTGGTCACATCCTACCATAAGAAATTACGCAGACACCAGTCACTTCAGGTGACCTTGACATTATTTTCAAGGTCACAACGGCACTTTGGCCACTTTTGAAACTCTCGTTAACACAATATCTCTTGAACTGTTTTACAATATGTCTTCAAATTTAGTCACAGCCAACATTATGGGACTATGCAGATACCAAATACTTTGAATGAACTTGACCTTATTTTTCGAGGTCACCACAGTTTTGTGTACACTTTTGAAAAGTCTTATATCTTATGAACCGATTCGTGAAATGTCCTCAAATTTGGTCATAGTCTACATTGAGGGATGACACAGACACCAGTCACTTTGGGTGACCTTGACCTTAATTTCTAGGTCACCCCTTTGGCCACTTTCGAAACTCTTGTTTACTTGATATCTCATAAACCACTGCACCAAATGTCTTTGTTTCGAACCACTGACGACAAAGGCGTGATGTAATATGCGAGGTTTTATTCTCCAAAACTCCATGAAGCAACATGGCTTCCTCCATTACATGATAACGCATGTGCTCACGAACAAACGTAAAAGAGAGTTATCTCCCTTGGTTAGCACAAAAATTGGAACCAAAATTAAACGAAATTATATCCGCAACATACTCCCTACCTATTGGATATACATCCAATACTCAGTAATACTCAAGCTCAATTCTCCATACTCAATATTGTCTAAAACAATGAAACGTACAGATAAATTTCAGTTAACAAAGTAAAATACAGTACAATGTAACTCTCCAAATGTTCATCAGCAAAGTAAATACAATGCAAAACTCCAAATTCTCCTATGCAAAGTATACAATACAATGCATATCTCTAAATGCTCCTAAGCAAAGTATACAATACAATGCAAAATTTCCAAATGCTCCTAAGCAAAGTATATATTACAATGCAAAAACTCCAAATGCTCCTAGCAAAGTACTACAATAATATACAATGCTTATCTCCAAAAGCTCAAATAGCAAAGTAATACAACAATATACAATGCTTATCTCCAAAAGCTCCTAAGCAAAGTATAATATACAATGCTAACTCCATTCAACCAACACACACACATTCTTTTCAGAACTGTTGGTTACACATCTAAGACACATTAATAGGGCTAGTATTATTCATTAATCCTGCAAGTACAATACGGAGTTGTAATCCTAATCATAGCATAGATAATCATCAAACCTGACGGGCCTCTTTCTCGCCCGCCTCACACCACCATTCTCAACATTCTCATCACAGTCAATCTCAGCCGACTCAGTCACTTGTTCACCTTCAGGATCTCGCACCTGCTGCATATCACCCGCAACGTTCATCCGAACATTCTCACCCTGCAACTCCTCACCTACTCTAGGAACCTCAGCTAATTCCCACTTAGAAATTTCCAAATCATGGAGCTTCTGAATAGGCCTAGTTTTGAAACCACTGGATGTTTTCAAATCAACTGACCGGGTGATACCATCTCTTCCAACATGCAACCGCTCAACAATCCCAAGAGCCCACTTTAACCTAGGCAAGTTATCCTCCTTAATCAATACAACTGAACCTACACTAAGATTCCCTTGTTTTCTGAACCTCTGGAAAGCCTTGGGTAGATCTCTCAAGTACTGTGAAGACCAAACTCTCCAGAAGTCGTCCTGACGTTGCAACATCTCCTGTTCACGAAGACACAGATTCTCAACAGTCACATTTTCTGGATCCTCTACAACTTTGCTCTCAATCCCTTGGTTACCTTGTCCAGCCAGGAAATGATTTGGGGTAAAAGGTGGCTTGTTTTCAATGTCCGTACCTACAAATGTCAACGGTCGTGAATTGATAGAGACCGCAACTTCACACAAACAAGTTTGCAATTCAACTTTGGTGAGACACTCTTTGCCAATCGTCTTCCGTATGCCATTCTTGACAGACCGCACTAATCTCTCCCACCAGCCTCCCCACCATGGGGAACGAGGACAGATAAACCTCCATTCTGGAGCACTGGGACCCAAGTAGGCAGACAAAGTCCTTTGACCTCCAACAAAGTTCTTACCATTATCACTGTAGATAATCGATGGCACTCTCTTCAAAGCAGCAAACCTTCTGAAAGCAAGTACAAAGTCGTTGCTTGTTAAAGAGTCAACTAACTCCAAATGAATTGCTCGCACCACACCGCAAACAAACAGACAGATGTAAAACTTCTTGCCTGGGCAGTCAAGACAAAACACTGGTCCAGCAAAGTCCATTCCTGTAACTGTAAACACTGGGGCCCTACTCACACATGCTCTAGGTAGTGGGGGTGTTGGCTCGTTACAAGATCTTGAATCAAACCGCTTACATGACACACAACTCCTCTTCACTCGCTTTGCCATCTGACGTAATCCAAAGATTTCAAAGTTCGCTTTCAAACACGTTATCATTGTGTCCACTCCAGCATGATTCTTTGACAGATGCACAAACCTAACCATTAGCATTGATCCATGACATTTGGGCAAAATGATGGGGTGTTTGCTCTCATAAGCTAGTTCTGACAGTTGAATGCGCCCTCCTACTCGCAAAAGTCCATCACAGTCAAGAAAGGGACTCATTTTGGCGATTTTAGAGTTCATGTGAACTTGCTTGTCAGACTCTAAAGCACTAATCTCTGCTTGAAAATATTGTCGTTGCACTATCCGTACAAAGGCATTTTTCACATTCTCTCCATAAGACAAGGTCTTTCCTACTCGAGATCGCAGACGTCCAATGAACTTCAAGACCAATCCAAGGATACTGTAGACCTTGGTCAATGTGGACCATTTCTCGATCTGTATCATTTGAGGCGTCTCACTTGTCAACAAGCACACTTGCTTTCTTCTTTCTGTCTCCACTGAAGCACTTTCCTCCTCTGAGACTTCTCCTGTTTCACTTATCTCTTTCTGTTTTGATTGAAGATCACTCTGTTTTAGGATCGAGGGACCCCGCCACCACATTTCAGACTTCACTAGTGTCTCAGCACTGACACCTCTGGTAACCAAATCTGCCGGATTATCCACACCGGGAACATGTCTCCATCTCTCAGGATTGGTGAAGGACTGAATCTGGGCTACGCGATTGGCAACCCATGGCTTCCACTTGGCAGGTCGACTCCGGATCCAACCCAGCGCAACCATACTGTCTGTCCAACACGTATACACAACAGTGGGTGGTAACTTCAGATCCTTGATAACACTGCATAGCAACTGGGCAGTTACTAAAGCTCCCAACAACTCAAGTCTAGGCAATGTCTTGCGCTCTAGTGGTGCAACTCTAGCACATGATCTCACCAAAGCACTCTCACACTCTCCATTTGAATTCTGATATCTCAAATACACGCAGGCTCCGTATCCCTTCAAAGAGGCATCTCCAAATGCATGTAGCTCCATACCCATGCATAAATCTGACCACGGGTAACTCAAAATCTGACGGGGAATAGTTATCCCTTTCATGAACTCCAGGCCATAAAGCCAATCTCTGAAACTCTCCTGACATTCACCTGGTAAATCCTCATCCCAGGTAACTCCTAGTCTCCAAATATCTTGAAATAGGAATCTTGCATTCACGGTGAAGGGGAGGATGAATCCTAGTGGGTCGAAGACGCGAGCCATCAGCGATAACACCACACGCTTGCTGTACCTCAAAGATCCAATCTCAGGTAGATCAATCCCCACAAATGCAAAACAGTCTCTAGATTGATCCCATGTCATTCCCAGTACCTTCTGAGACTGACATCTATCAGTATTCACATCATCGATGATTGTTGACTCATTCGATGACCACTTCGTCATTTTCATGCCTGCACGCTCCATCACTATCTTTGCTTGAACAAACAGCTTCTGAGTCTCTTGTTCTGTATCTGCACCTGACAGAAAATCATCCACATACATATTCTCTGATAGCTCCTGAATAACTACTGACGGTGGAAACAGTGAGAGATGATGACGTATCGTAGCTGATAAGAGAAATGGTGAACAATTGATGCCAAATGTTACCCTAACAAATTTTATCTTCCTAATGTGTCCATCTTCTCCTCTCCATAAGAACCTATGCACATCTTGGTCCTTCTCCTGCAACTCTATTTGTAGAAATGCCTTCTGTATGTCTGCAGATACGGCAAATTTCCACCTCCGAAACCTGAGTAGCACTTCTGAAACATTAGGATTCAAATTAGGACCCTGTTCTAAACAGTCATTCAAGGAAACACCATTTTGTCCGGTAAATGATGCATTGAAGACAGGACGAACCTTTGTGCTTGAACTTGATTCCCTCACATGAGGTCGATGTGGGAGGTAATAGACCTTATTACTTGTCTCCTCAGCCTCACTTACTTCCACGATGTATCCCTTGTCTTCCATTTCTGTTAGAACTTTGTGATACTTCTCCTTCAACTCCTGGTTCGTCTCCAGTTTCTTCTCCAGTTTGTTCAACATGCGCTGTGCGGGCCTTTCATTGTCCAACAAGGGAGGAGGGTCAGTTTTCCAGAGCAGACCAACTTGATACCTTCCTGACTCAGTTTGCTTCACAGTCTTGTTGAAACTCTCTAGGAGAGGATCATTTGTCACCCTTTCCTCTTTCACACCTATGCTCTCTAGATCCCAGAATGTCCTCACAACGCTATCAGGAATGTCAACTACATTTAACAGTGTGACCCCAGAGGTTGAACCTACACTACCGTGACTAGAACCAGATAGTACCCAACCAAACAAACTCTCTTGCCCTACAACATCACATCCATCGGCTCGGAAAGTATTCCCAAACATAAGGGACCAGAAAAGATCCTGGCCAATCAAAATGTCAATGCTCATAAATTTCTCTTCAGAAAAATCCTCAGCTAAACAGAGATGTTCAAATTTCTCTTAAATACAACTCTGCATTCTTGGGTTACTCAAAGGCAGACAAATGACAGGTACTTCAGTAACTTGCATGCAACGCTCAACACCTCCAGTCATTCCTTTCACACACAACTCAAACACTCGTGACTTTGACATGTGCTTTCGTCCTCCAAATGTATGAAAATCATTGCTCACAGTTTTGACAAATTTTGGTTTTATCTTCTTAACTAAATCACTACACACATATGATTTGTCAGAACCACTATCAAACAACAATGTCACATGGTGCCATGACCCATCAAATCCCATGACCTTTACCTTAGCTGTGGGTAAAAGAGAAACAGAGTTATGAATGGACATGTCATGACAAGGTACATTTGATGTAAGAACCAGATTTGCATTATCTACTGATTTGTTTTCTTCTCTGACATGGTTCTCATTTGAGGACTTACCACTCTTAACAGAGCTAGATTTGTAACAAATTGTAACATGATGTCTACCTCCACAAAAGTCACAAACACCTTTACAATCTCGGGCCATATGATTGCTGGCCAAACACACAAAACACAGTTTATTTGATTCAACCTTCTTCTGTCGCTCCTTGACAGGAAGGCCAACATAAGCATAACACTTATCAGTTCTATGACTTCTCTTGCAAAATGAGCAAATGTTCTGAGACTTGGTATGCAACGCAACTGCACTGGAACGCCGCTTCTGCTTGTGTTGAGTTTTCACTTTAGCACCAGCTGAATCTGTCAGTGTGCTGAACGACACACATCGCTGCCTTCTACCTATTTCACGATCTAGAAAGTTCATAAGAAAGTCTAAGTCAGCTTCCTTGTTTTCACTGTCACGTGACCACTCTGATCTCAAGGATTCAGACATCCTAGATACAATAATAGGGGTCAATATCACACCAAAGTTCTCTGATTTTATGTCATGTACAGAGAGAGCTCTCACATGAGCTACAAGTTTGTCCCTAAACTGAGATAAAGACTTCACATCGTCACTGTTTGGTGCCTCAAGCGACAAAAGAGACTGGACATGAGAAAAAACAATAATCTCCGATCTGCCATATCTGGTCTGAAGTATTTTCTTAGCTTCAGGGTAATTCTCCGCAGTAATAGGCAAACCGTCCAGGACATGCCTTGCTTCGTTTCTCAACACTCCAACAAGATAATTGAATTTAACAATGTCTGGATAACTTTGGCAGTCTACACATGCTATGAACTGTTGCCAAAATGATGTAAATTCCATGACATTTCCAGAAAACTTAGGTAGTTCAAGTTTTGGTAAGTTCATCCTAGGCATATCAGTTTCACTATGTTCACTGTTAACTTCCACATCAACATTCTTCTTATGTAACTTTGACCAACAATCCATCAAGTCTAACACCGACTGTTCACACCCTTCTCTGAATTCTGCAGCTTTAGTAATTTCACTTTCTAAGTCCTCAACATATTGTTCATAATCAGACTGAAATTCATCCCAAGATGTAAGTCTCTTATTAAAAGTTTGAACAAGACACTCATACTCAACTTCTCTAAGATTGTCCAAATTATCTTTAGCCTTCAAACAATTATTGCTGGCACGTGACAACCAACGCTGTGCTGCAGATTTCTTCTTCGCAGCACTCTCCATGATAAACAGTAATGTTATTCCATATTCACCATGAAACACGACACATTTCTTCAGATTATCCACTGAATGTCATATAAGACATAAAATACATGAGTTTTTGTTCATATGCACAAGTTTTCTCATAATTCGAACGACTGTCTTTTCAATCGATTTTCCACACAAAGGTTCATGATGACAAATTGATAACATATTCACACTTGATTATCAATTACACATAATGTCAATAATAACTCCATCGCGCAACGATATTCATAAATGTCAATATGGGCAATAATGAACTTGATTATATTCACGATAAGAAAAGTTCTCCACGCGGTGAAATATAAATGTTCATATGGTCACATCGATATCGTTACACTCACAACTCCAACTCCGCTCCAAACTCTCAACTCCGATTCAAATTGCATAATTTCAGCACCTTCCCGGGTTCCGGCACCATGTTTCGAACCACTGACGACAAAGGCGTGATGTAATATGCGAGGTTTTATTCTCCAAAACTCCATGAAGCAACATGGCTTCCTCCATTACATGATAACGCATGTGCTCACGAACAAACGTAAAAGAGAGTTATCTCCCTTGGTTAGCACAAAAAGTGGAACCAAAATTAAACGAAATTATATCCGCAACAGTCTTTGAATTTGGTCAGAGACTACATTTGGGAATTACGTAGACACCAGTCACTTTGGATGACCTTGACCTTATTTTCAAGGTCACAACGGCACTTTGACCACTTTTGAAACTCTTGTTAACGCCATATCTCTTGAACAATTGCACTTATTGTCAATGGGAATATAGCATATGCTAATTGTGACAATGCTATCGCAATATCCAAGTGGCGGGGGACATTGCCACATTAGTGGCAAACACTTGTTTATTTTTGGGTTAGTGAGATCCCTCATTTTACCTAACCTTGTTACCACCCCTTTAAGAGTTATGAATTTCTGTTCTGTATTTTTGCCCTCTATTAAGGACAACATGGCCTATGTAACCTATCTTTGTTTTACTCTCCAGAATAAAGCAATCTTAAAAAGACAAAATTGGATTTACACACTTACAAACCATTGGAAATTATCTTGCATAGATTTTACGACTGTCACTTGACATGAAAACCTTTTTCATATTCTTTCGAATTGAAAGACAAGAAAGCTTATATTTTGCATGTCAACTCCTAAGGCAATCCCTTTTGTTGTAGAATTGTTTAACATCTAACAATGATGATCATTTTATGATTTTGTACCTTTTCCAGAGATTCACTTATAAAGGCGTACAGTGGACTGCCAGTCTTGAATGATGTGTGTATCTATGTTGCACCTGACTGCACAGGTAAGTCTCACATGTTGTATTATATATTTGTCAAAAGTATGAGTTTGTACAGGGCCACAATAGGGGTCGAAATTAGTCCATTTGCCATACAAGCCAGTTGACCTGGTGAATTTCTGAGAGAACTAGACCAAAAACATTCTAACTAGCCAAATACATCTTCACAATCATATCTTCTTTAAAAACTAACTAGTCCTATGGACGACCAGTCCATGCATATTACAAGCCGAGCATCATCTTCAGTAGCCATTGACAACAGGGCTATTGCTAATTTCTAACCTACACAGTTACACACTCAATAGTTGAGAATTATTCCAACAGTCATAACAGTTGCATTCAATGCACACAAAAAACTGTTTCTTTTGAGTATGGTTCAAACTATTTTAGTCATCTATCATTTTCTCGTTTCTAGTTTATAAGTAATATGTCCTCTAATATGTTTTCTCATTTCTAGTTTATAAACAAGATGTCCTTGATCTCTGCGAGTCTCGACCGAAGTCATTCAGTCAAGTGAGTTCCGACAGTTCAACCGAAGAGGTTGAGCCGACTACAGAGGCCAGTAATCATGAGTGGAAGAGGTCTGTGATTATTCTAGTACCCATGCGGCTGGGTGGCGAGTGCCTCAACCCCATATACATTCCCTGTGTCAAGGCTCTCCTGGCTAATGACAACTGTATCGGAATCATCGGCGGCAAACCGAAACACTCGCTGTACTTCGTGGGCTGGCAGGAGGATAAGCTGATTAACCTTGACCCTCACTACTGTCAGGACGTGGTCGACACAACCCCCCATGATTTCCCTGTGCAGGTAGAGTAAAAAAAAATAATCAAAAATTAAAAGTTAAAGATTCCTTTTCACCTTGCTGCTAAAAGCTGAAATATCACCCACATAGCACTAAACAACAACTTAATCAATAACTTTCTTTTTTAAATAGAAATCCTATTTAGGAATGCCCTCTTGCAAATGTTCATCCACCCAATCAGTCATAGTTGTTTGGCATCATAAACTTCTGTTTCAGAAACAATGGCTTTATTGATCTTCTTTACAGAGACTTTTTTTGTTAGACTTGATTATGATTTGTTAAATCAGTTGTTCATAATGAATTTCAGTGGAGTCATGCCAGATTCATTTATTGCAGGATTGTTATCGCAAATTATAACAGCACTAACTGTCAATGTTGATATTCATCTTTTTTAACAAAAATTCAATAAATGATAATACTCCTTTTTAGTCTTTCCACTGTGTGTCACCAAGAAAACTGTCTTTCAACAAGATGGATCCGAGTTGTACCGTAGGCTTCTACCTGAGCTCCCGTCAACAGTTTGACGACTTTGTCAAAGAAGTTGGAAAGGTAATATAACCTTAACATGATCACACTGTTCTTTTCTGTCCAAGATAACCACATTTAATATTTTGGTCATAATAAACCTTTAAATTAGGAAATTTATCTGTTTTCGCCACCTGTCACCAACTATGCATCGCAATGAAAACATCGTGCTTCAATTTTAATTCAAAGTGCTAAGAAGGAGAGCAACAATTTCCTTATTTCTGACTATCTTCTATTAATTTTACAGTGATAATGAACATCGAAGGACATCTGAAGTTTACTAAATGAAATCTCCCTCCCCCCCCCCCCCCCCCCCCCCCCAAAAAAATAAAAATAGGAATTGGCTATTTCATCAAAGACAATAGCAGCTGAACAATATAATGCAGAAGAATTTTACTTGGCATTTAAGCATGTGCTGTTTTTTCAAATGCAAAATAAATCATGTTTATAACTCAACACATTAGAATTCATCACTTTGACACATCACTTTTCACGAGCCACTTGGAAGTAAATAAACATGGTCCTTTTGTTAATGCATTACATAGCTTAATGTATAGCAGAACAAGTAATGCATTACTGAATTATGTTGTTATTATGGTACATGGATTATGATCTGTCATGCCCCCAACATCCACATATATGTGACATTATTATCTTGTGCAGTTATCTCCCTTCCTTACATTTATTGCAGCCTTTTTACCATGTTAAATCCAGGTAAAGCACTCATAAAATATTCCTATTCCTACTTCCTCGGGCAGATGACTTGAAGTTAAGCAAGAATATGTAACCTTTAAACCAATAAGAAAATAACATCCAGCCTATTTAATAAGTTGTGTGTCCTTTCCATTGACCACACAGAACAGTTAGGAAGTACTCTTAAGCAAATGTTTTGACAATAGTTTTTAAACACTGCATTAGTTTCCAAATCACCTTATTTTATAGTCACTATTTATTATTAATTATCAGAATTTCTAAGTTTGTATCGTATCTAGCATCTTGTTGCTACAACAGTGATCTGAACTGAACAATCAAGGAATTAAATCAAACATATCACAACAAGTTGTAAGAGTCTAATTCATTAAGACATTTGATATTAAACCACTCTAATTAACCGAACAGTGTATGATTGGTGAGTCAGGATTTCACTGCAATATCTTCCTTAGATCATTAAAAAGAGGGGGATAACAATCATCAACCTATGAACTCAGCAGCGGAAGGAACCGGAGGGACAGAATTTCTCAGTTAATGTTTCTGGGGATAGATTCACTTCATCAGGTAGACCCCTTTCATAACTGACAGGCCCTTTATGATGATAGATATTATAATCAAATATATGAGTATATATTTTTTGTAGTTCACCAGACTGAAAAATGTAAGTGTAGATAACTGCTACAACCATAAAAAAAACTCAAATAGGCATTTTGACTTAAAAAGTAACATTTCTGCCACTGAGCTAAGAAATCTAAAAACTGGCCCCCTAACACGTTTGTATAGAATGACATCCACTTCACCTCTACCCCGGAGGAAAACTTGAGCCCACCCACTCACGAAACTGGTGCTACAGGCCAGACAAGAAACATATGACTGCAAATTCTGCCCCTTCTGTTCCTCTGGTGGCTGACTTCATGGGATGATAAAAGGGTAACACTGTTTTTCAGGGCATTATCATTTGCAGAAGCCCAAGGTCTTCAATTAAAGGGACATTAAGTGTTTTAATGTTTCTGATACAACATTTTATTCAAAACACCTATAAATTGTATCAATCTGTAGATAAATCTTTTAACTAAAAATAGGTATATGAGAGTATGCTCACAAATAACAATAAATCGATGTTATTATGTTCAAAAGATATTTATTGTAACCGGAAGTGCGCTTGTGAAATGTGATGTCATTGAGCAGATTTCCAAAATTTGTGTACTACGTCAGCTCGCCTATTATCAGCCACAATATCAATATATAACTAACAGTAAATTATTTAAAGATTATGTTAATATTGATTAACCAATTAACATCACCATCTTCTAAACATTCCATGTAGCTTTTCTTTTCCCTTTCACTCGTTGCCATCTGTGTTTACATACAGTGTGTGAGCAGACTACGGCATGGATAAAGTAAATTCGTAACTAAATGAACTCGTACCGGAAAAGTTTCCTCATTCCATTTATAACTTTCGATAATTCAACATTAATTTTGTCTAAATATGTTACCATAACTATGTTGACACCAAGAGAATACTAAACGTAAACAAGAAACTGCAAATAGCTTTCTTGTTGATATCATATTAGACATGTTCGAAATTTCTATGCAAATTAGGCAGTTCTTCATTTTGTTAAGGACCGAGTTATTTTAACTAAATTCGTCATCGGTTGTTAATATAGTCAACTAATGTAAATTACTTCAACTTGTTCTTTCAAAATTCCAAAGATTATAAACAATATCAGGAATATTCGTTCACGTGACCGTACAGTCAGCCATATACGGAAGAGCGACTGCATAACTCTACTTATCGAGCCTTTTGAGGTCTGTAATCCACGTAATTTTGACTCTGAATTTTGATTTCATATCTATAAAATTATGTTTGGAAGCTAAATATTTATTGACAATATATTGAGGGTAAAATATAGAATACTTTTTACACATTGAAATAACTTCAAAATCAGAATGTGCGATGTATGCTATAATGAGTGTATTTAGCCTAAATAGCCTTTATTGTTTAAGAAAGAATACTAAAATGATAAACATATCACTAATGACTAACAAACCATCAAATGGACTGCGGATACGTGTTCGTTGTTTTTAGCTCACCTTTACAAAGTAAATGTGAGCTTATGTCATGGCGCTTCGTCCGTCGTCCGTCTGTCTGTCCGTCTGTCCGTCTGTCCGTCCGTAAACTTTCACGAAAAAGACTACTCCTCCTAAACGAATTCAGATATCATTCTGAAATTGTAGTATGTTATACCCATGGTGATTCCCCACAGAAAGGTAGACGTTTCAGTTTTGAGAATCCAAGATGGCCGCCATGACAGCCATATTGAATTTTCAATTAGATTTCATGAAAAAGACTACTCCTTCTAAACGAAATACAGATATCATTTTGAAATTGTAATATGTTATACCCATGGTGATTCCTCACAGAAAGGTAGACGTTTCAGTTTTGAGAATCCAAGATGGCCGCCATGACAGCCATATTGAATTTTCAATTAGATTTCATGAAAAAGACTACTCCTCCTAAACGAATTCAGATATCATTCTGAAATTGTAATATGTTATACCCATGGTGATTCCCCACAGAAAGGTAGACGTTTCAGTTTTGAGAATCCAAGATGGCCGCCATGACAGCCATATTGAATTTTCAATTAGATTTCATGAAAAAGACTACTCCTCCTAAACGAATTCAGATATCATTCTGAAATTGTAGTATGTTATACCCATGGTGATTCCCCACAGAAAGGTAGACGTTTCAGTTTTGAGAATCCAAGATGGCCGCCATGGCAGCCATATTGAATTTTCAATTAGATTTCATGACAAAGACTATTTCTCCTAAACCAATCTAGATATCATTTTTATATTGTAGTATGTTATACCTATAGTGATTCCGCACAGAAAGGTAGACGTTTCAGTTTTGAGAATCCAAGATGGCCGCAATAGCAGCCATATTTACTTTTCAGCTGCAGATGACACATCATTATTATTAAATTTTAAGCTTTCATCAAGTGATCACTGGCACCATATAAATTCTCTAATTTGAACTTACTAATCATAATATTATTAAGATTGTCGTGCAAGTTGTTCTATATTTTTAAGTGTTTCTAAAAAAAATTAAGATGAAAGACAAACATAATTGATTAATTTGTTTAAAATCTTTATGGCAACTAGCTGCAAAAACCAAATCACATTAAACATGTTAAATTTTAAACAATGGTATTTCCCTTTTATTCCTTTAAATACCACACATAAGGGGTCAACCAGAGTTCAGATATTCCACTATGCTGTCTTATACACATCCCAAGGCAGGCTGCTAGCATCACAGTGTCAGCTGCTAGTCTGTTGCATAATCAACCTGACCCAATTGATATGGTAGAGCATTATGCTATATGGCCATGGCCCATGTGTATGCAATAAAAGTTATGAACTTGTATTCTCATGACAGTGATATGTTCTTTCTAAGAATAACAACTTACACAAAACTTGTCTACAATAAGCTTTGTGTTTAGCAATCTACATGATAAGTTGATGTGGAATAAATATGCAGATGAAAATCGAAAAGGGTTTAGTAAGAAAAGTAAGGAAATTTGATTTGTCATATCTCTCTGTTGATTTGACAATGCAGAAATGTTTACCATTATAGTACTGTATGAGTGTTAAATAAATTGATACTTTAATGAAAGACATCTCATGGTCACTTGACATGTAAATATTATGTGAAAAAAATAAAGGTGTCTTATGCATTGCTGTGTTTATGACTTTCCTCTCAATCAGTCATTCATTTTCCTTGAAAAATCTGTACTTTTGGGATTCTCAATATCCCATGCAGCATAACCATCAGTGAAATAATCTTGAAATCATATTAATGATTCACTACAAAACAAATGTAAGTGCCCACCATCCTGTAAGTAATGAATGACATTTAAATGGATACACCTAAACCAATCAAGATATCATAATGAAATTAATACGGATGCCCACATAAAAGTAGGATTTTGAAGATTAAAAAGTACAAGATGGTCACCAATTCAGCCATAGATATACAAAAAAGTTATACAAAAACCTACTGCTTGTTAACTTATCATGATTATATCATTCGTGTATTAATGTTTGTTCAAGCTCTAGTCGTTTCCAAAAGAAGACTAGTATTTTAAAAGATAAAAAAATCATGATAGCAGCCATAATTAATTATATAAAAGATGGGTAATACATGTATAATTAAACCAAACCACATCATTCATTTTAAGGTGAGCTTCTGTACCCTCGGTACTTTTATGTTATAGGTACGATTTTCTTTTCGGTACGAAATCCCGATGTGAAAGGCTTCATTTTGGGTACGAATTCACCCACAGCAACTATGACGACAATGCTTTGAGCGAGAAAGTTATAAACTCGATCTCTTTATATCCTGAGGAAACACCTCTGCTAATTATTTCGGTTTCTAAGCTAATTTCAAGTAAAACTAAATGGTGATTATTTGTGTGTATATGTTTCAATGATATAGACTTTTAGCAATGTTCTTAAATTTGTATCAAAACACTTAATGCCCCTTTACCTGCCTGATGAAGGAGGGCAGTTGAAAAGACCGGGAGCTTGTGCAAATGATAATGCCCTGAAAAACTGCATTACCGTTATTATAGATAAAATGGATGGAATTTGTTCTTTTGTACGCATTTTACTCTCTTACTCTTAGTTACACTTATACATGAAAAAAAACCGACAAAATAAGCATTGGGTCGACACGCACTATGACGCCACAAGTGAAGGATGATGTTATTATCGCGTTCATCATCTGGCTGATTCGAACCTATACGGAATGTAGCCGTTGAATGAGAAAAATGAAGCATTTTGTATCATGAAACTCTCTCATTAATGCAAAGACATGTTTAATAATTAAGCTGAACATAAGAACAATGAATTTCTATGAAAAAAAAAGTCTTTTACAAATGTTGGATAAAACTTATTAAGGCTACGAAAATTTATCATTAAACCTAGTGGTTTCGACTAAGAATGACAATCCTTTTAAAATTCGTTGAAATCCTTGTTATGTTAATGCAATTTTATTGTCTCCTGATATTAAGGATGATATATGTCGAAAGTTTGTGTCCGACAGTAAAGAAAGTAATTAAATTGGTTCAGAATATTCGAGTCGATATGCTTTCACGGTCGCCATATTTGTTCAAGACTTCAAAACTAAATTCTAATGTGACGTCACTTGGTTATGAATTGATATTTGCCCGTCGTCAAGGTTTAGCCGGCCATTATCATTTGCAGCGGCCCGCTCTTTTCTGATAACAAGAGGAGTTTTCATGATAATTCTATCCGTTTTAGCTGTAATGACGGTTATCCCCCTTTTTTTAATTGCTACTGTTAGACTCGTCTATGCATCCTTTAGTGGATCCTCATGCTGTCATCCCTACCAGAAACTTTTTAGACAGGACATCAAGCGCCTCATGAAACATATTTAACACATCTTAGATCATCTTGAAACAACAGTTCAGTTATAGCAGAATGATGCAATCAGCAGGACATGATACCTTTCTATTAGTCATCAATCATTCAGTGATATACGTGATAAGATGTAATGACTGCGAAATATGTATAATTAAAAGTTTTATGCTGTTACATTGTAAAGGCTAGTGAAGTTGGAGAGAATTAAAAGCCATGAAATTAGTAGAAGATAACTGTTCATTTTGTAAAACTGACAAAGAAAAATTGGTTCACGCTTTTATGAATTGCCCATTTGTAAAAGAATTCTGGATGAAAGTGGAACTATTTTTTCAACACCCACAAAAAAATTGGTATAATTCTAAACAAAAATGGTATTCTTTTTGGCTTTTCTGCCAGATTTAAATTGCTGAATCATCAATCCTTTTGAGCAAAAGGCATATTTTACTAAGTAGTCTTAAAGGTGAAGATTATTTGTAAGAGCTATAAATTGAGTGCATTCAGCCGTAACAATGGTGACCCTGTATCGAGACGCCTACCCTCATCGAGGCTTGTCAAGTAGCCAATTGTGGCTTCCCGGACCATAACCAGTTGGCATCAATTTCTCATTAAAATGTTTTCTATCCCCAGTTGGTGATCCCCCCCCTACAGAAGGGCTTGTACCCGTTATTCATTTTCTCCGAGGGACGAAGTTCTGATATCAACATGGAACACACAACATACAAGGAACAGGGCAGGCTGAAAATTCGTCATTACCGGGTCGATCGAGACGGGAATGTACGATCACCAACACTGGATTCTGAAGACTTTGTGATATTATGATGTAGTGATGATATTTCTTTAGAAATTGGATATTTCCTGGTAGTGGGATAAGTCTTTTGTAAATCTTTAATGAGTGAAAGCACTGGTAATTGTTTGGATGTCACGTTTAAAAAAAGAAATTCATTAATTATTACAATCACAAATAACTCTTTTTAATTATGCACTCAATAACAATTTTTGTAGTTTTTATGAAAAATATAAGGGTCATGCTTATTATACAAACCAATTCTTTGGTTCTTAAATTGGCCGTTGTAATTTGATGATTGAAAATATACAATTTTAATAGTAATTTTTTAAGGTAGTAATTATTCTTAGGAAAATGCATATCCCATTAAAGGAAGATAAATATTGCCAATTTGCAAAACAGTCTCTTCTAATAAAAGACTTTTAAAAAACTTCCATAAGCTAAATTAAAAAAAAACCAAGTTAAAATGATTTTACACAAGCTTTTATTAAAAAGGGCAAATTAGACAAATTTTGTAATTGTACTACAGTGCCTCTAAATAACGTCAAACAGTTTTTTTGAAAGGGAAGGTTTTCATTTATTAGGAAATATCTCATGTGTTATTATTATTCTGAGGACTATTTTTAACAGTATGCCTGGTTTGATTGAATATAATCACTAGGAGAAATTTTGTCATTTTGTACGTATGAGATGATTAAGATTAATGAAATGTTTTATTCTATCATGTGTACTGTGATAACTTTGTTGACTTTCTGTCTCTTATCAAAAGTGATTTTAAAAAGATTTTAGAGTAAAATTGGAGGGTATAACTTTTAATCAATAGTTAAAAATCTTATTATGATGATTATTATTTTCCATTTCATGTCAATCATTTCACAATATTTAACATGTATCTTATTGTTTATATCGGTTTATTCCTGAGATTTGATAGGAGAACAAAACAGTTGTCTTATTTTGATGTCATGATTTGGACAGATAATTTACTTAATAATACCATTGATTACAATTCTATCAAATCAATTGTAATTCTAATTTCTGTCTTGGGAAAGATAAGCAATGATTTGCATCTAAATAATATTTGATAAAATTTGATTTTGATAATATAATAACATTGATGAATAACCATGATCTGAAAAAGACAACAAGTTTAAGCTTTTCTCTTAAATGTATTTCAATAATGTTCCTTAAGGTGACATAGACTATTTTGGTGTAGAGTATGTCAAGATAAAATATTCAAAGAAATGTAATTCCCTAAAAGTTAAAACTGCTATTGCCCTTTTAGACCATTACAAGACCCTTATGTGCGGAAGTTTTAGCTTAACATACTGGCATGGAATTTATGGTTTATATATAAATTGATGTTTATATTTTACACACTCTTTTGATTATTCATAGAGCAAGGTCCACATTTTGATTCAATAATCAAAACAGGATATTATGTTATCTTCAATGGTCAAGCAGCAATGTATATACCAAATGTCTGCAAAGGGTTTTTAGGTTGTTTTACATTGCAATTAATTTATTTTGATGTTTGTTATGTTCAATTTGTTTGTTTATCTGTACATACATGTGACTTGAAATTATTGTGAATAACAAACAGATCTAATGAACCCCAAATAAATCAGAATTTTAAGTAAATACTTGTTCTTGATTTATTAGATATCCCTGTGCCAGCAGTTGATCATAAAGTTTATAAACCTCCAGTGACGTCACTCTATTGTTCTATTAGGTTCTTCTTTTACCGGATAAACCTCTTTGCCGGGCATTCTCCAAGAATGCCCAGGGCTTTCTCTAGAATTTATCGGAAATTTATTTTGATTGGGATTATACAAGTATTGAAATACTTTGTTTCAAAGTCCTTCTTCGAATAAATACCATCACAAAATATCACATTTTTGACAAATCACAAATATAATGTTCGCATGCCTGGTTTCGAACTCTGCACCACTCACTTACTAAACTGGCGCCTTTGACAACTCGGCTATAAAGGCCCACGAAAGCAATGATGTATTTTCCACAGTGACAATCATGTGAACTTCACGAGGCAGATAGCGCATGCATTTCACGTTCACGGCTTGGGTAGCGAGTGCAAAGCACGTGCAGGGCGCGGATGTGCTCTCCGTTTGCTCATGGTGATTCCCTACCAGTAAAAATCAATGAATCCATTTTTATACTTATTATTGAAATAATTTTGTTACTACGGTTTATCTCGGTTCATAAGTTAGATCAAAACCTCGCCCTCGGTGTTGTTTGATAATGTCGGCCCTTTCCAATTTCCCTCTGCCGCGGGCTTACATTATCAACAACACCTCTGGCTTGGTTTTGATCCTACACTTATGACTTACTTCTAGTTTGGATTGTTACCTCATCTGGCCTGAAAGGCCTGACAGGCTCATGGCATGGCATGGTGTTCAGCATCCGTCCGTCAACTTTATGCATTTTCGTCTTCTTCTCCAGAAGCAAGAGGCCTAGAAAGCTGAAACTTGTGTACATACTCCTTGACTAGTGAGTATTATAATTTATAGCTTTGGTGGCCCTGTGACCCCTAATAAGGGCCTCAGGGGCCACACCCTTAAACTTACTTCTATCTTTTTTCCAGAAGCATAAGGCCTAGAAAGCTGAAACCTTCTGTGCAAACTCCTTGACTAGTGAGTGTTATTATATATAGCTTTGGTTGTATAGCAACATTAGAAAGGTTTTGAAGTCTTTATAAGGATGTAAAACCGGAAAATGACGTGTGTCAATCAATCGTAATTTTGGAAACTCATATAAAGCAGTCACAACGTCTGTTATGGGTTAACAATGTTTGATTGGTTATATAACCACTATTTATATAAATTGGACGTGTGAATTAGGCTTTCAATTGAATTTATATCATTAGTTACACCATCTATTTTGTTTTAAAGCAAAATTTTATATGTTGAAAATCACAGAGTTGCTGTAAGAGGACAATGCGATTGTCTGCGCAGACTGACTACAGTCAGGTGCGAGCAGGTGTTGCATAAAGACCTTGTGGAGGGGAATATTTCTGATAGAACACGTTCGATATCAATATTTTGAAAGTTTTATTCCTCGGTCGATTTTCATCAGACTGTTATCGACTCATTTTTCGATTTTGCTATCCAGTGGTTTAGAGCCTGAACTTAATTGACACTGTTTCTACCTGAAACAATGTCGATATCAGCTTCCCATTCATGAAAAGCATGTGGACTGCATTAAAGGGGCAGTAGCACGTTTTTTGATAATTTTATAATTTTAATTTCTCACTGATAATTGTAAGTGAATGCTAAATGTATTATTTTGACAGTGTCAAAAATCTCATTACACAAGTCAATCATCCATTGTCAGAGGACAAAGAATGAAGATTCACATAAAATCCATTGGCGGCCATTTTTGTGTGAACACCTTTAATTCATTTTTTTTAATAAAAGGAATCGCATGGCTAAACTTAACGTTATATATTGGGCCTGGAATGTGTTCATTATGACAGAAAACTTTCATGCGTACCAAGGACGTAGCTCAGTGGTAGATTGTCCGCTCGTCACCCGGAAAATCGATAAAGTGTTATTATTATTATTATTATTATTATTATTATTATTATTAAAGGGGCAGTAGCGCGTTTTTAGGGGGAATATAAGGTGATGTCAGGAAAATGAAAATTAATGGTTCCAAGTGAAAGACAATGTCCTTAAACTAAATGAAGCAGTAATAATTCAGATACTTAACGTAAAGTTTAGCCATGCGATTCCTTTTCTTACAAAAAATGAATTAAAGGTGTTCACACAAAAATGGCTGCCAATGGATTTTATGTGAATCTTTATAATCTGTTCTCTGTTTATGGATGATTGGTTTGTGTAATGAGATTTTTTACACTTTCAAAGTATTACATCAAGCATTTACTTACAATTATCAGTGAAAAATTGAAAATATAAAATTGTCAAAAAACGTGCTACTGCCCCTTTAAGGACATCTAAAAATATTTCAGGAGATTGCTACACATGTCCCTGGGTCATTCAAAGACCATAATCGATCACGCTGCAAACAAAGCAAACAAAATTAATAAAATAAAATTATTACACGACACCTTGATTCCTAGACGATCATGCTCGCCTCAGTAGCTCCCCTACGTCGTGCTATACGCTCCGCAGTTACGGAGGTTTACCGGAGATAGTCACGGCGAGCATACATCGTCTACTTGATTCCCAAACCTTTGTAACCTCAGCGAGAATGGTTGGGGTCTTTTAAAACCCAAGGGCCTGTTGATGGTAAATACTTGTTTACCTCATAACATCATAACCAATATAGCAGGATATCAGACAGAAGAGTTATAGAAGCAGAAAAAGTGTTTATTATTGTGTCAAGCCAAAATTACAAAAAAATACTTTACATATAAACATCAAACATCAGGAACTGCAGGCCTCGTCAGTTAATGGCTTATGATCACAAATATACGTATTAAATAATATGCATATTAGAATTCAAATTGATTGTATAGACCACATTTTGACAAATATGAATATCACATGTACAAAATTAATAAAGATATTGATAATTTACAAACTCAGTTATATTCATATATAGATAATTATAATTTCCAATATATAGTAAAATGTTGAACCTCAGACAATTTTGTGAAGAAATTCTTTTGTACGTTTATGGTTGGTTAAAATTGATGCTAAAAGAGGTAAAAAAGGATCATGTTTATGAAATTCATTTTAGAGAACTATACATATTAATGAGTGATTTATATATTATTCAGCACGGGTAAAAAGGTTGAAACGTAAATCCCAGTAATGAGGAGAATCTAAAACAAATAGTGGTTGTCGTCTTGAAAATACTACATTGATCGTCTCAACACACACGTTGCATTTCTGTCATTGAGCGAGTTGATAGTTTTGAGAATCTACTGCTCGCGAAGGCTACCTTACCTACCTAGAATGAGGGAGAGGTGGGGGTGGGTGGGGGTTAGTCCTCTTTCTACATATATATAGAAGAAGAAGAAGAAATATATTTTATTAACGTGTCACATGCTGCATGGTACAATAAAATTCAGTTTGCATAAAATCATTTTGATAAAAACAGCATCCGGCCATGTGGCCTATGAGACACGATAAGACTTTTAAAAGTAACATTGTTTTAAAATAACACATAAGCACATAAACACATACACAAAGGCACTCGCACGCACTCGCACACTCACTCATTCACACACTCATACATCCACACACATTGGCATACATACATATACATATTTAAAATGCAAGTTATGGTGAAATCCTATTCTGCCGAGATATTTCGGCGCCTAAACATAGAATATAAAAGAGCGGCAAGGGGCTTTATAAACTGATTATTATTGAGTAAGAAAACCATTTTATCTATTGATGACATGGACTGGAATGTAGGATGAGCACTCGTTATTTCTATCCAAAGATTATATCTGAGATCTGAATAATAATCACAGTCAACCAGAAAATGCAATTCATCTTCGACAACATTACTGTTACAACGGGTACAAACCCTATCATGAAGAGAAACTTTAGGACGAGAATATCTACCCACTTCTATCTCTAATGGCAAAGTGCCACAGCGAAATTTACTCAATACACTACGGTGAGCCCGAGGCATAATAATTTCAACATAGCGTTCAACCTGCAGAAAATCTTTGAAAAGACGATATGAACGTAGTTTATTTCCATTTTCCTGCCCGCTATCATTCCAAAGTCCAGAAAACCAATCAAAACAGTCTAAGGTCTTAAGATGTTCTATAGACGCAGTAAACTCCTCATGAGAAATATTAAACACATCAGTTACAGGTAAATGATAGCTGACTAATAATTTATGAACTCTGTTACGTGTTGTATGTCAACACACTTGAAATCATAATTCATAAAAACAACAGAGAGGTTGTTTATCCAGGCGACTTCTTTAATGGCGACTCACTCATAAGTACATGACGTAGTACACATATAGTAAAGGGGAGGTAACTCTGATGTATACAATGATTTTATATTGCAATAGCGATTCACGTAACATCCCCCCTCTTTAAGAGAAGTTGTACAATTACTTATCTCTTTGAAGATTTCAAAGTGAGAACATTGGTAATAAAGATAAGAGATGGTAGGTTACAAAATGAATACAAGTCAAACATACAAGATCATATACCAGAAGTCTAGTAAATCAATTATAGAGTATTTAATGATTTTCAAACATTAGATAGTTATTTAAAGTCAACGTGATTCTTTACTCTGGATCTTGAGCTCAAAGAAATTCACAAATCCTTATGACTGAAGTGGGTTTTCACACTCCAACTTATCATGAGTATTACACATCACATTTACACTAAACATACTTCACTTCTCCAAATCCACATTGAAATGGGTTTTCACATTTCAGAGTGATGTTATACACTGCACACTTACATGTCATGGACTGGGATAGACATGTGATTACACTACAGGTCAAGTTTCTTTACAGGTTTGATATTTCGGCCTGATCTTGATGTTTGCTGAACTGATGACTGTTCTGTAGGTATCTTAACAGGTGACTTGACCGGTGTCTTCACAGTTGACTTCACGGATGACTTGACAGATGACTTGACAGGAGTACTTTCCTTTGCTGTTGATTTGTAGCTTGCCGCTACAGGTGTCGAGACTGGACGTTCAGTCATAGAATTCTCATTGGTACGAGACTTATGAGCGAGACGTAGTTGCTGACGATTACGACGTAGCGTCCTTCCAGCAGGTGTCTTGACAGTGTAGGTTCTAGCTTTGATTTGACGCTCAACAGTTGCTTCAGTCCACTCCTTCTTCCCTGTTTGAATAGGTTGAAGACGGACTGTATCTCCAGGTTGTAGCGGTTTGAGAGGGTGACCCGCGTACTTCCTGTTATGGCGTTCGAGGACATCATGACGTTTATTTTCCAGTTGTTCCTTCTCATCCTCAGACGGTTTAAGAACGCTGTGAGTTGAAGGAATCAATGTTCGAGTGCGACGACCAAACAGGCGTTGAGTAGGGCTCGACTTCAGGCCCTCTGTTGGCGTATTACGTACATTCAGAAGTCCAATGTATGGATCTTGATGTGACGCTCTGCACTTTTTCATCACCCGTTTAGCAATCTTCACTGCAGCCTCGGCAGCTCCATTTGCCTTGCTGTTGCCTGGGCTGGAAAACTGATGAACAAAGTCCCACTGATTGCTGAAATTCTTGAACTTGTCGCTGGTGAATTGAGGTCCACCATCGCTTACCACAGTTTCTGGAATCCCATGGCGGGCAAAGTGGTGTTTCAGCTTCGTGACAACATTTGCAGAAGTTGTCTCGTGCAAATAGTCAACCTCAAAGAAGTTGCTATAGAAGTCCACAGTGATCAGGTATTCACGATTTTCGAATGTGAACAGATCAGTTCCCACCTTTTCCCATGGATAGTTCGGAATTTCATGCATGAACAGTGGTTCAGGTGATTGCTTATCGCTGTAACATGCACATGTTTCACAGGATTCTACATATTGCCGAATGTCACTTGACATTGCAGGCCAGAACACAAGACTTCGGGCTCGTCGAATGCATGAGTTAATTCCCATATGTCCAACATGCAGTTTCTCAATCATTCCTTTCCTCAAGGACCTAGGAACTACAAGTCTCTCACCACGTAGTATGAGACCATCATGTACCGTTAACTCATCACGGTAACTGAAGTAAGGCGTTAACTCAGGGCACAGCTGACTTCTATGGGTGGGCCATCCTTCCATTATAGTCTTACCGAGTAACGTCATCGACGAATCTGCTAGTGTTGCCTGCCGGATCTCCTTCCAACGCTTATCATTGATAGGTAGATGAGAAATGTTGTTGACTTGCACAACTTCAGATTCAGGTTTTTCAGGTAAAGGCGACCTAGACAGAGTATCAGCCATGGGAATATCCTTTCCTGGCTTGTACACAAGGTCATAGTTGTACTTCTGTGTTCGGAGTAGAAGAGACTGGAGTCGTTTGGGAGCTCTTGATAGGGGCTTCTTCGATATAGCAACAAGAGGCTTGTGGTCGGTAACAACAGTTACCTTCCTACCATAGGTAAAGTGGTGAAACTTCTCGAGTGCAAAAGTTGCTGCAAGCATTTCTTTCTCGATTTGCGCATAATTGCGCTCACAGTCTGTAAGTGAACGACTAGCGTATGCGACAGGTTTTCCTTCCTGCATCATGACAGAACCAAGTCCATACTCACACGCATCATTTTCCAGAGTCAGTTCTTTCCCAGGATCATAAAATGATAGAAGAGGAGTTTCTGATGCCAATTTCTTCACTTGATCAAATGCTTTTTGTTGAGACGAAGACCATGTCCACAGGACATCTTTCTTAGTGAGATTACGTAAGGGCTGAGTAACCTCTGTAAGGTTGGGTAAGAACTTCGAGAGATAATTGCTCAAGCCAAGGAATCTTCTTAGTTCCTCAAGGTTTGATGGAGGCAACATGTCACAAATAGCACGCACCTTTTCAGGATCAGATTGTAACCCATCCTTTGTGACGCAGTGTCCCATGAAGGTTATTTCAGACAATCTTTTCTGAAATTTCTTCTTGTTCAGTTGAATGTTCCTCTCCTTACACCTTGTGAGAAACAAGTCTAGATTTGCATCATGAGATTCATTGTTCTTGCCATGTATGACCACATCATCTGCGATACACACTACTCCTGGAAGACCTTCAAGCTGCTGGTTCAGCTTCTTCTGAAATATTTCTGAGGATGCAGAGAGTCCAAACGGCAATCGCTTGTATCGGTATCTACCAAAGGGTGTTTGGAATGTCGTCAACAGGCTAGATTCCTCGTCCAGTTCAACGTGCAGATAGCCTGATGTCAGGTCAGCCTTAGTGAACACTGTTGATTGCCCTAATTCGTGTAGGGTATCTTCCAGTACTGGTAGAGTATAGTGCTCTCTCTGAAGGGCCTTGTTCAGCTCAGGAGGGTCCAAGCAGATTCTGAGTTCTCCCGAACTCTTTTGTGTGATGGTTATTTGACTTACCCACGGAGTGGGTTCACTCACAGGAGTGATGACTCCCAATTGCTCAAGCCTGAACAATTCATCTTTCACCTTTGGTCTCAAGGCGATTGGAATACGTCTGTTCGGCATGACCACAGGCTTTACAGACGGATCAACAGTTAGGTGAGCTTTACCATCAAAGGTACCAAGTTTATCACTGAAGATTTCAGCACAATCTTCACGAACATCAATCTTCGCAACACGCTCAATATTTTCTTCATGTATCGTGACCAGTTTCATTCGTGTTGCTGTTTCAATTCCAAGGATTGGAATGAAGTTGTCCTTGACTACCACAAATTGGACGTTATACCCTTTACCATTTGCAGGATTGTTCACATAAAGTTTGAGTGTACCCAACGGAGTTACCTTGGTTTCATTCCACATGGACAGATGTTTTGAAGTAGGTTTAAGTTCATCCAACTTCTCACTGACTAGATGGCTAGGTATAATGTTCACAGACGCACCAGGATCTATAGTGAAGACGACACATTGTTTGGCAATGTCCATCGAACACTTGACGGGTTTGTCAATATCAGAAGCTTTGACAATGTTAACAAATTCATCATCGTCGGATACTTCAGAGATCTGGTTTACCTGCTTTTGCCTTCGGTTTGGACACTTTGATGCATAGTGATTTCTCTCTTTACAGCGTGAGCATGTTTTCCCCCATGCAGGGCATTTCTCACGAGACATGACATGCTGGTTTCCACAGAATTTACATTCCTTAACGTTCAGTTTCCTAGCACTATCAAAAGGTTTATTGAAAGTTTTCTTTTTACTTTTCACTCTATGTCTAACATCATTGTTAGTAGCTGCATGTACCTTGTTCACGGATTCTGAACGGAATACTTTTGAATGTGACTCTGCATTTTCCACTGCTTTGCATATGTCAATGCATCGCTGAAGTGTCAACCCACGTTCACGCAGTAACGTTTGCTGAGTATTTGTCTCACGAATTCCTAGCACCAATCTATCCCTGATAATGGAATCAACACAATTGTCACAATAGTTACACGTTCTCGCGAGGGAGCGGATAGCACCATGAAATGTCTCAAATGATTCTTCTGCACCTTGAACACGTTTGTTGAATACAAATCTCTCGTATGTCTCATTTATTTCTCCTATCGCAAATTCATCAAACTTTGCAATGATTTGTGCTACTGTCCTTTGATTTTCTTCAGTGTCAAAGTTAAACCCATTATATATTTTTAAAGCTTGATCTCCTAATGTGTTTTGCAGTAGAGCCACTTGATAATCCCTCTCATAATCAGCTAGGTTGATGAGAATGGCATAATTAGACCAGTTGCGTTTAAAAGCTTTCCAACTTTCAGTGATATGTCCCTCAACTATTAGATTTGACGGGGGTTTGATGCCAGCCACTGGCCTACGAGCCGGAACATGTGCATTGTCCTCACCTTCGGCCATGTTTATACATCATTAGCAACATGAAAAATGTCAAATATTCAAATCTGAGAAGTAGGCCAATATTACTTTGGTTTAGTACCCACTGTATCTCAGTTACATGTTTGTGTAACAATTCATCAAAAGTTAGTCACTTATAGGTAGCACACATATCAGAATATGTCATACACCACGTGTTGTCAAGCACGCCAGACATAGAACGCACGAGGTCGGCGAAATTGAGACGATTTTCGTTCAAATTCTCGTCGCGCAGGGTATAAACAATACCAAAACACTGATAAATCAATCAGAGACAGAGTTCGTGTGCCGCTGCCACCATGTTACGTGTTGTATGTCAACACACTTGAAATCATAATTCATAAAAACAACAGAGAGGTTGTTTATCCAGGCGACTTCTTTAATGGCGACTCACTCATAAGTACATGACGTAGTACACATATAGTAAAGGGGAGGTAACTCTGATGTATACAATGATTTTATATTGCAATAGCGATTCACGTAACAAACTCCATTATACCAAGATCTTCGCCAACGACCTGACCATCTACTGACAATACTAGGTATTCTATAAGATTTTAGAGTATTGAGTTTACGCCAAAAACGAAGAACCTCGATCCTTTGCTTAGTATATTGAGACAGCCAGCCCATTTCGCCACGAATTGCTAGATTAGGGGTTTTGCTCCCTACTGCTAAGAAGAACCTAGCTGCACGATTTTGAACTGCATTAATGCAACTATATTGCCGTGTTCCCCAAACAGCGGCTCCGTATGAGAGAATGGGCTGAACGAGATTATCGTATAACTTATTGTAAACCTTATAATCCATACCACCAACTGCTTTAAACTTACAAAATATTACACCCAATGCCCTATTGGCAGACTTAGCTATTTCTCTAGCCGTAAAATTCAAATCAAGATTCTCATGAAACCATAAACCCAAGTATTTATAAGCACAACTATAAGTAACAACCTCACTATCTAATGAAAAGACAAACTCGGAGCGTTTAACTGAACAAGGACGGTAATGTACAACTTTGGTCTTATTTATATTAACTAATATGCGCCAACGAGAACACCATCGATCAACACAATCTAGCATACGCTGTAGAGACTCCTCATCCGGTGCAATCAATGCTACATCATCAGCATAAAACAAAGAACTCAACATATGTCCATCAATATTTATACCACAATGCAAGCTTGCTAATTCGTAAGCCAAATCATTAATATAAACTGAAAAAAGTGTCGGTGACAAAACACAACCTTAACGAACACCCGAGTTTACTTCAAACACATCAGTGAGACTATCATTAATACGAACCCGAGATGACGTGTTATCATACATAGACTGAACTGCATTGAGAAATTTACCGTCAATTCCCATCTTCAACAACTTATACCATAGACAATTCCTATTTACTTTATCAAAAGCTTTCATTGCATCGATAAAACAGACAAATGTAAATTGTTTAGATAATTTTCTATTATTAACAATGGAGAAAAGACTATATAAATGTTCATCTGTACTCCTTGATGTGCGGAAGCCGTTTTGAACTTCAGCCAATATATCGTTATTTTCCAGCCACTTACTAAAGCGAAAGTTTAAAATGTTAGTACGCGGCCGTGTTCTTTTTATCTACAGCAATGAATTTTTTGGATGATAGGAAAGTCTAAATACACGCGTTACAATGAGATCATATTAAGGCTCAACTCAGTGAATGATCTCACATATTCTGTTCCTTCCTTGTCTTCCTTTGTTTCTTAATCTGATATTACCGACAAGACTAGGATGGGGTCCAAAACCTTGAGGTTCCGCAATATATGACGAGATCCTATTCCATCAGTTACGATTGCCCCTCTGCAAAAGATAATGAAGGCTATTAGGTTGAATAATGAGTATATTTCATTGAATTGAAATGTCCACCAGGTTTAAAAGGGTGAGATAAAAACAACGACTTGGAGAACAAGCAAAGTACTACATACTGTTTCATGCAGGGATTGTAGTACGATGGTAGCAAATGAGAGGATGGAAGATGAAGCTCGATCAACACAATCACAACCAAAACACTTTACAATCAATATATAATCAATACGTTCAAGATCGACAGGTCCGTTATACGTTAACTGAATTGCGGAACATGATTGATATGCATAGCGCCTGTAAACGGCCATAAAAGTAATAAGTGCCAGTTGTACATGTGCTTTGAGCAAACCGGCTTATAGTTCATTAAACAACCCAATCATACTCGCTGCGAAACAAATATAAGAAAACTTTTGGGACTTTCGATTTCGACGCCTTCATAGCGATATAATATAAAGGCTGGAAGCTCGTATCTCCCCAGTCGACTGCTACGCTTATGAGACATACAATCGATTAAAACCTTGTGTCTTCATATACTTGAATGATCTACCTTCAGATCCCCACTCACGGAATCTACCAATAACCTTTTTCCAAGGATATGCAATTTTATCTGGGCTTAATGTTATTTCTGCAAATTGACCGAAATCCGAATTTCACGCTCAAAGTATAAATCTCGACACAAATGACTGCCCGATCTGTATAAATAGGTACCGGAAATAACGGGGGTATATATATTTCGTGTGCGTTTGAGCACTCAGGAAAGTAAATTTTCGTCAGAGTATTAAAATGTTGGTTTTGAGCAAGTCTTTGGCAGACGGCACGATTCTATTACTTCTTCTTTGCTATGTAATAATGATACCCTTTCGTGTAGGAGAAGTTCAATACTGAATATCTTAGAAAGCTCAATAATATGAATTCATCTTAACAACGTTACGACCGAAATAAGATATTTCCAAATCTCCTCGCTTCGCCCTTGATATGACGAGCCACATTATCTGTGCTATAAGAGCAGCCCACTACAAGCCCGTCCAATATGCCAATAAAATGACAGCTTGTAAAATGAATTTCGGTTGTCACGTAATCGTGCAACGATACATTACCACTCACTTACCGAAGACATGTTTTTAAAATGAATAATTAACACGTAATAATATATAAGGTAAAAATGTCTTAGATCACAATACACATCGTTATAACCACCTAACGTTTTCTTAAAATTCCCTGCAGGAATACCTATTTCGACTCCAGCTCATTATGCAGTGTGTGATCAATTGATATTTTAGCGTAAAAATGAATGCGTGACCTTAGGCTTGAATATTTCTTGTATTGATTTTTTAAAAACATTTGTGTTTATGTAATAAGGATTTTTACATTTTTTTGGGTAAAATATCAATGCATGTTAATTTAAAACACTGATTGTTGTAAATAACATTTGCTTGTTTATCTTTCCAATTAATAGGTTTATATTATATGGTTTGTTGGAAGGAATTCTAGTTTGTGCACCAAAATGTCTTTCTTGTACATAAACAAATTTTGAAAATGATTGTTGAATGTCTAAATCATTTTAATTCAATCTGAATAACCTAAATTTAACAAATATTAGTATTTCTTAAAGATGGCAACAATTAATTTATGGAAAAAATAAGCTACTCTAAAATTAAACTGAACCTTTTGTATGCTTTTAACAAGAGAGAAAATAACTTTATTTGAATGATGCATTAATTTCTATAGTCCTTACATTCTAGATGCTCAGTAAAAAATGAAAACAATTAAGCGAACTGAAGTTTGAGATCAAATTTTACTCTGAAAGTTACAAAAGATTGTCTGTTTGTATTTTGAATTTGTTCCGAATATAAACGACGATTTCATTGGCTATTATTGACGTTGCTGGTAAGGAACAAACTTAAGATCCCAATGGGTGTCGCCGCTTCGTTTCACAAGTTTTCTAAGCCGTGAAGGCAAGGTAGAAAACAGACAGAGTAGCTCGATACGTTTACAACTTGCCACGGGAAGATGTAATGAATTATGCATACATACCTTCCTTCTTTTGGTATGTAGATCGTACTGGTAAGATACTTGACATAACATCTCATTTTCCTGCAGGGCAGACGGATATCCTTTTGAACAATTTGATCGGTAAACTGTCCTGATGATAGGTCAAGGACATATTTCACAACGTGCCTCTTCTTACAAACGTAGAGTGAGGGATTAACACCTATAAAATATGATTGCATGTTATTAAAACATGGCGAGTTGACTATTGGCGCCGCTTGGATATAATTTGGGGCATAAGCGGCGTGATTCATTCAAACATCGAATATCTATACACAAGTAGAGTATTACGATTCTCTCCCCACAGATACAGCTCAGTCAGACCCGAGTTAGCCTCTGTTCTATTACGGCTAGAGACCGGGGTTCCGGCAGTTAGCCCTAGCGGCAAAAAGTTGTTACTCAAGATATCTCCCTTATTTTCAGGTAATGAAAACACCTTTTGGATGACTGAGCTGCCTCTGTGGGGAGAGAATGGAGTATGTTAATGAGCATACATGTTCACAAGCTTCTTGTCAATAGCAAAAGGACAAATGTTATGGATTATGAACAAATGCAATTGGGATATATCTATAAATATGTTAAGTCTTTCCTTGATTACATTTGCAAGTAAATGAAAGATAATCATGTGTTATTTATTAACGATATAAAGAACAAGGATTTTGCTGCCTTTTACGAACATCCTGGCGTGTAAATAAGGACAACTTCTTACCTTCAAAGTCCATAAAAAATGCGTTCAGCATGCTGACCGCCATGTAATCCACACTACATGTACGTCCAGTATATGTCACAGAAGCAAGCTTTGTATTTATAATGAAGTATATTGACCTGAAAGTGTAACCAAGATACAACTTACTACCAAATTTGGCAGTTATAGAATTTTAAAGGTTATGTTAACTTCTTTATTAATTCGTTTGGTTTGTTGTTTAATTATCTAATTTAAAAAAATAATTATTTATTCAATAATCACATTACCCTTTTTGTCGTATAATAGACAGAGTGTTGTTCAATTCTATCCACTGTTTTTTGCACTCTTTTAATGCTTGTAAAATAGGGTTTACTAAAGCCTTAACAATATAAAATCATTTTCTGAATGTGGATAGCTTAATATATATTTGCAGTTTCTAAAGGTGTAATGACATAACGACACATTAAGGCTCTCAAAGTTAGCATATATCATTTTTTAAGTTTGACAACATTTTTCAATTATGTTGAAGTTTGATAGTGAGAACTAGAGGTTGTAAAAATCTGTTCGTACGATTCAAATTTTAGAAATTTGCTGACTGATGATATTGAAAAGGTAAAAAAGTCACCTTCTTTCTTTGTCGATATACACACGCACATCGCTCATGACTGACATGTAGGCCAGCCCTCTCACACGTCTTGTATTTTTTAAGACCAGTATGAAAGGCGTCGATTTCGTTTTCATTGCAACCACGACAACGATTTTATGTCTTTCATCAACCGCAAGGGTGTGGATTACTTCTATACCACTAGGTATCCCTGTACGGGTTAAACAAAGATAACCTCCAGTTAACATATGTTAACCAATGTTATTTTAGTTAGGCTTATCCGTGTGATTCGTACATCATCTTCCATTTGCGAACTAATTCAGAACGTTGAATTGTGAAAAGAAATTTTCTTTTGGGTTTCAATGACATAAAAGTTCCATAACTTGTGACATGTCATTCTCTCCCCACAGAGGCAACTCAGTCATACCTGAATCAATCTTATTAAAATATGATCTATTTGCTACACTACGCTACGCATGTGCGTAACGCAGTGAAGCAATTAAGATATCATTTTAATAAGATTGTACCTGAATTAGCCTCTGTTCTATGACGGCTAGATCCTGGGGTTCCGGCAGATTGCCCTAGCGGCAAAAAGTTGTAACTTAAAATATCTCCCTCATTTGCAGCCAATGAAAACACCTTTTGGATATCCGCGACATGGGAAGTTCTTAACGGTCGTATAGTGACATGGAAAATATTATGTCTTTATGTTTATTTTTCATTAACAGTGTGAGAGGGAAACAATTTGAAAATCAGATATGGATAGGGTTTTTCATTAGATAGAAACTTTTTTATAATCGTGTAAATTATCATTTGTTTTATGATAGATTTTATTTCACTAATCAACCAAAAATAATAACTAATGAGAAGGTAAAAAGCGATGGTGTGTAATAGAAAGAATTACCTCCCCTGGATGTTAAATTTCAACGAAAGCTTTGACGAACCACACGGACTTGGTCGAGGTTTTGCGAATGACCACCTTTGAAACGGCGTCGCTGATTGCACAACTAACTTCGATTGCCTCCAATCAGATTTCTACCTTTCTATCCCGTGTATTAGCCGTAATAGAACAGAGGCTAATTCAGGTATGACTGAGTTGCCTCTGTGGGGAGAGAATGGTGACATGTATACATATCCAACGATGTCCGATACTATATATATTTGCCGTGTTTTAGTGCTTACAACATCTAGTTTTGAATATATTTATATATTTGTGGACATATTGTGATATGTTAACATGCTAATATGCCTTTGATACATGTTTCAATTAAATTAATTAAGAAATGACGCTTTAAGTCAACCATTCACTACTCTCACTCACTTTCAAACTCATTTAACTTTTAAAAAATCCAACTAGCTTATCATCAAAGTGATTTTCCTCATTACGTCATATATCTTATCAATGTTTTATGTCACAAAGTCATTTCAAATTTATACTGATTAGAACAAAAGGAAATTTGTTACTAGTAACTGTATTAATGTGAAATAAATACATATATAAACTTAAATTGCAAATAAATAAATAAATAAATAAAAAAATAAATAATTAAATAAATAATTAAATAAATAAATAAATTAAAAAAAAATAGATTAATAAATAAATAAATAAATAAATAAAAAAAAAATTAAATAAATAAATAAATAAATAAATAAATAAATAAATAAATAAATAAATAAATAAATAAATAAATAAATAAATAAATAAATAAAATAGATAGATAGATAGATAGATAGATAGATAGATAGATAGATAGATAGATAGATAGATAGATAGATAAATAGATAGATAGATAGATAGATAGATAGATAGATAGATAGATAGAAAGATAGATAGATAAATAAATAAATGAGTTCATGAATAAATTAATGAATAAATAGATATAAAATAATAAAAGAATAATAATAAAAAATATCAAAATATCAAAAATATATATGAGTTCAAAAGGCAAGGTTTTGGAATTGTGTTTATTATGGGGTCATGGTCCGAAGCTCGAATTAATTGATGAAATAAACAGACACCGTTGCACTATATTGGTTTGATACTTGTTGAGTCCTTGTATGACATTTAATGCAAAATATTCAACGTTTTAAACATACCTCATTTCTAAGCTCAATAATCCTTAGCTGTTGAATAAAGGTGTCACTTATAAAGTGAAATTTTTTTTATCGGAATTTCAAATAATTCGAGTTTCAGGGATTTGATGAATGATAAATCCAAACGAGCCATGAGTAACAAACCAAACTTTGTCCAGTCGTGTTTTTTTATTCATTTGTTTTTAATTTCTTTTGATACTCTTTGACTCGACAAGAATATAAGTTCTAGTATTGTTCCCTCAAAGATCAAAGGCGCCGCCCAACAATTATTCCGCAAAAAAGTATAGTTTTTGAGTGACGTCACGAAACAATGGGCCATGACATCAATAACAATCGGCTATGACGCCACTAGCCCTGACCCTAATCGAGGATTTTCAATTCACTGCCGAATGTGATTTATAAAATTTGCTTAATTTGGAGTAGAAATAGCTTTAAAATCGAGATAAAATCGACATACTAGAAAAATAATAGAGTAGCCCTAACCATCGTGTGTTTTGACATAAAGTATAGTTTTGCCCTGAACTATTATAACGTCAAACAACTCGGTCTTCGGTCTCGTTCTTTAACTATATTAGTTCAGAGCAAAACTATACTTTATTGCAAAACACATGATGGTTAGGTCTACTCAATTTCTTAGTTAAAGTGTCTTTAATATGAACAAATGGATATACAAACCTTTGATAGAACGATATTTTTTGAAGTGGATATAAGGGGGAGAATATACTCCTCTTCTCAGGTTTCTTCCCTTCAGTGAGTAGAACCTCCCGTTGTCATACCCGAGACACGGTTGTGAACCCTTCTTCAAGCCACGAATTTTGATTTTACGTGGGCGCATTTGGGGATCAATGTAGAAAAACCCTTTCGATGTTTTAATGAGGAATCCTGTAATCATAGACAGTTCTAAAGTACTCAAGGGAATAACAATAAAAAGGTTTGTGGCGTTTAGTATTTAATTCTCGACAGATACATCAAATTCTACAGACTTCAACTAGGCCTTATGCAAGCAATGCCAAAACATAATTTATAATTCCTTTTCACAGGTTAAATGCCCCAAATTTTGGCATTTCAATTGGCAACTCATTTGGAAACATGTTGTAGCTTAGGTCACTATCAGAAAAGCATTTGCCAATAAACCTAAAACGATTTTTTCACTGGTATTCGGAGATGCACGTGCTTTATCACATTCTCTCCCCACAAAGGCAGATCAAGTCATGTTGATTTAGCCTCTGTTCTATTACACCAAAATCAGTGGCTTCCGGTAGTTTCCCCTGGCGGAAAAAACTTTCCTCTTAATACATTTGAATTCTTTATCAAATAACAAGAGTGGTTCATATCACAATGCCTTTGCCTTGTATCAGTAGCCAAAATAATGACTTAAGAACAGCGTTGCTGATTGCACAACTAATATTGATTGCCTCCAATCAGGCATCTCCCATTCTATCCCACAAACTCGTCGTAATATAACAGAGGCTAAATCAACATGACTTGATCTGCCTCTGTGGGGAGAGAATGGCTTTATCACAGCAACTCTTCAATTGACGACAAAAGTCATGAATGAACTCGAAAGAATATTAACTTGTAATAAACTAAAGAAAATCACGTTCTTTTTCCAATTATCTTATAAAATTGATATGACATAGGTATAAATAGTCCAGGTAATAAAAAAGATGAATATTTTACATTAAACAAAGCATTTTAGCGGACCGCACTGGGAATATAGCTCATTTATGTACTATAGCTTGCATCAGAAACATACATTTCGATTTTAAAATGATTTGGAGGCTTGAATGGCACATTTTTCTCTCTTGTTAACTCATTCTCTCATATATGTCAAGCTTTTTACAAAAGTTGTCTCAATCATTCGGTAAAGCATTGTAAATGGATTTCAAACTTTTTTTTTCAAATTTGTTAAAAAAAAAAGAAATACTCGTCAACAATCCTTTTATTTCTGTTTCTATTTAAATTGATATCCTTTCATGAATTATGCGTATATAGTACAATGTTTTCAAGGCTTTGCGTTAAAAGGAGAAAAGCATAATTTTGTGGAAAAAACGTCCATTTTCTATCATAAAGTATGAGATATCATCTTTATGATTACAACATACTCCAAGATATGATATACATATTGCATTTGACAACTCATAAGCAATACGCATAAGAAATTGCAAATGTTTACTTAAACGATTTTTGCCCACCCTCCCAAGAATTAGAGAAGTTTCCCAACATTAATGAGGCAAACTTTTCTGATTTCACTGTTCAAAATGGCCTACATGCTTGCTCAGCAATCCCCAAAAATATTTAAAATTAATTTTGGCTTTATAACTTATCACATTTACTTTTAGTGATTATTGATAATATTCAAACGATTTTGAAGGGGTAGTAGCACGTTTTTTGATAATTTTACATTTTAAGATTTTCATTGATAATTGTACGTTAACGCTAAATATATTATTTTGATTGTGTCAAAAATCTCAACACACAAGCCAATCTTCCATAGTCAGAGAACAAAGTATGAAGATTTTTAATGAACACCTTTTATTCATTTGTGTAAGAAAAAGGAATCGCATAGCTAAATTTTACATTATATATTTGAATTATTACTGCTCCATTTAGTTTGAATGCATTGTCTTTCAATTGGAACCATTAATTTTAATTTTCCCAAACGTGCTACTGTCCCTTTTAAAACACTACCAAAGCAAATTGTGCTTTTCTCTGGTTCTGTTTTCACTATGTTTTCAAAATTACGATTGAGTCATTGGCCATTGCCCGGTTTTCGGTCATAAGTATAGTATACTTAATCTGTTTATGTCAATTTACGGTTCTAATTATTATCGAACGTTGTTTTTGTTGACAACAACCAGTTCGTCTTTATGAAATACGACCATTAAGTAAGTTTGACATAGAAAACTCCAACATTCTCTGTTAGGAGTAGCTACAAACATTAACAGTGTTTAAAGAATTCTATTGTAATCACCTGATATTGGTTTGGTATTGTCTTTTCCATCGCCCTCACGAAGATTTGAAGCCGCATTCAAATTTGATCCATTGTCGTTCATTTTACACAGATAACTAGAACAACTAAGGTCTCGACATTGTTCAACAAGTGTCTTTGTTGCTCTATCATCAACATAAAAGCCATGAGTTGCGTCCATATATTTGGCAAGAATAAGAAAGTGATACAAACGAAAAACCATTTTAGCTCTACCGGTATATGACTGCTTTTTCTTTAATGCGGGTGATTCTGTGCCGTGAGTGTGTAACGGAAAGTTCAAACAGAATTATCAAGGTAACGAATGGTTGTCAATTTAGTTTTTACCATTAAATATTTATGGTTAATACAACAAATTGAAAAGGACACACGAAAGCTAATATCGAAAGACATTAGCTTGAATTATAGTACTTAGGATATTAATTATTAACTATTTACAAAGTATATCTTTGTGGATCTCATCTATTTCTACGGTATATCGTGGCACAAGTAAGATTATATTGGCAGTTTAAATGTTTTGTTGAAATGTTAATTTATGAGAAAACTTGATACTATGAGTTATGATCTTCACTTAACCTTTATTGTCATTAGCATAATGTATTTGAATTATTCCAAAAATCTCAGCAAAAAAGTGTTTGGCTCTCTCAAGATGACGACGTTTCGTTTTTGAGTCAGAAATTCCAAACATGAGGAAAATGTTAATCTTTTAAATACACACCTAAAAGGGGCAGTAGCACGTTTTTGGGGGAATATAAGGTAATGTCAGGAAAATGAAAATTAATGGTTCCAATTGAAAGACAATGTATTAAAACTAAATGGAGCAGTAATAATTCAAATATATAATGTAAAATTTAGCCATGCGATTCCTTTTTCTTACACAAATTGAATTAAAAGTGTTCACAAAAAATGGCCGCCAATGGATTTTATGTGAATCTTCATACTTTGTCCTCTGACTATGGATGATTGGTTTGAGTAATATGATTTTTGACACTGTCAAAATAATACATTTAACATTAACTTACAAATGTCAGTGACAAATTTAAAATATAAAATTATCAAAAAACGTGCTACTGCCCCTTTAAAAAGATTTTGGAAGCTGTTTCAAATGTTTTGAAAAGGAAGAAAATGTCACAGATATTCCGCAATGATACGAGTATTAAGATTCCATCGAAAAGCAGCATTAACCACATATTTGTCGTTTGGAAAAATGATGAAGATGTTTTGAAATTCAATCTTCTAGATCTCCTCATTACTTCTTCAAGACGTCTTCCTTTTCCGCTCGCCACAAAACAAGCCCACGATACAGCCAATATGGCTGCTTTAAATACAACCAAACCTTTCCTCAGAATCGAGAGGTTTTTAGACCAAATATATAGGCCCATTCGTTAAAGGCCCAGTTCGACCCACAGTTCGGATTTTTAACATTGGGATTTTTTTCGAAATGCAATTAGAGACCTGAAATATTTTTAAAAAGATGCGCAATTACAAATATTGCACAAAAGTATATCATGACAAATTCGAAGTTCACCTGGTTTCCGTGCCATGCACTATCCGACCCCATGCGCATTTGAGGATATATCTCTTGGCGCATGTCAATACTTTTGTATGAGAGTGAATCATCACCAAAGTCTTTTATATAATCGCTCAAAAACAGTCAGTTCCGGTCGCAAAGAAGATGCACATTTTGTGTTTTTGAAAAAGTTGATTCATTATAATGACCTACTGACCATCAAACCTTCTTCAAATCATTATGGAGCCAAACGAACGATTAAAATATGTGACATTGTGCATCACGTTTAAGTACGGACCTTTAAGTTAAGTCAATTCTTCTGTCGTGATGGATATGTGTATATCCTGTGAGGCATAGAATAGCCCCTAACCTGAGCGCCACATATGTGGATGCAGGTTGAATACTTCCCAGGGAGTTGAATTGGAAAAATGGTCGGAAGGTGAAAGAATGTAAGCGCCTTGAGCAACCACGAGTGGATGGATGTGCGCGCTATATAAATATTCATATTCATATATATAATAAATATGTATTAAAGTATGTTTGAATATCGTAATTCATCAACGGCAACAATTAAGCATTATTTAATACAATCTAAATAAAATTAGATCGGCAATTCCATATTTATTAATAACAAGATGACCTTTTATATAAAATAATAATAAATGATTTAGAATGTGTTTAATATATGATCAGAAAGCCAAAGGAATTTTGAATCTAGTAAGGTTTACAATACATTCAGATATGTCCTTTAACATTGTCATATTGGCCTATAAATATTGACAATTCTACTTTCGTTTTGAACGTATGTCTCCCTCAAGCTGTTCATTTGATAACAGTCCTAATACCGTTTTGGGCCTCTGGTTTGATTGTTAAAACTGATATCAGTTTTAGATACATTATTAAAGTAATATTGCATTTAGTATTTTAAATAGTTAAGAATCCTTGATTCTTAAATGGTTATAAGCAAATGCGAAAGTTACTGTTTAAGATCGTTTACTGATTTTATCTGAATTCGCAATGTATGTTTGTCACTACCCTTATATAGATCCTTAAATTTGAATTTTACGTTTGTAATTTCAAAATGCTTCAGTGTGCTCGATGAAAATATCATCGTGAGTTGCAAAATCCTAAATCCTACTCTTTCCCTTGGTTGCAATGGTTTGCAATTACTACAGTTATTCCCACTCAAACTTTTGACTAGAACCATAACATGTTTAACCATATTTTCACCATACAGCGTTGAATCCGGTTGTCGTCGCTTGCGACTATATATATAATCCGGTTGTCGTCGCTTGCGACTATATATATATATATATATAGTCGCAAGCGACGACAACCGGATTCAACGCTGTATATATATATTTATTTATTTCATTCTATTCCAATAATGTATCTGTTCGGAACAACAATAAAAAATAATGTTATGTTCTGGGTTTGCAGAACTATTATGTTTAATTCAAAAACAGATATGCAATAGTCATTAACGCTAAGTGATATTTTTTAGAAAGCAACTTTGCCTCCATGATCGTATGACTTCTGAAACGATTATAATACAATGTATCCATTAGTAAGTACATTATCTTGTAATTCATCTTTGCCATTTCAATAAATTGTTCTCGACTTCAAAATAATATTTTAATAAGGATATCATAAAATGAAATAATAGATCAAGGAAAAGGCCATTTAAAACGTAGAGTCTCATACACATTTTAATTTTTTAAAGTAGAACCATTTTGTCGTGCAATTTTATCCTATTTTGTTACTAACGTCAAGTGGTTTTTTAAAAGCACCTGTCAATATGTCTATGTTAATTTGTTGTAACTTGCTAGCGAAAGGTTTGAACCATACCAGAGTATAAGGTAGCATTGTAGAAAGTTTGTTTTGAGCTTTATACATGAAAGATGGAATGTAGTCATCTCTTCTGACATAAAATCAATTTTAAGATTATAATTTGCCTTAATATAGATGTTGCCACTCATTGAAGAAAAACTAAATTCTTATAAATTTTTCGAATGCACATGCATTAATCATTATCACCGTGTTTATCACCGTATTATTTCTGCAGATATTACATATTATAATGTTATTAATCACGTTTTTCAGTATTGGTCCAATTACAGGTCCGAGGTCTGTATTGGTCAACACGTAAAACTTGATTATTGACATTTTTATTAATTTACTTCTTTGTGATTTACTTGCACAACATTAGAGTTCATTTTCATAGATATCATAATTATAATTGAGATTGGTGAACCGTACAACTGTATACTGTTTTATTGAATAATAATCAATGATATGGAAGTTATACAATTTATACGGCCTACACTATACGATTCGGCAACTGGGCAAATATAGGTAAGCTGGGCCAATACGGGCAGTTGGGTCAGTACGACTCGGAGCATGAGCTATCGCAACTTTCAACATATATGGCGGACCTGTAACTGGACCAATACGGAAAAACTTGAATAATAACATTATTATTATAAGTTGTACGAAATTAAAATACAGGAAAACATGCTTTGAATCTAATTTGACTCAAAACTTCAAACCATTGAAAGCAACATTTGGACGATTTAAATCAATTCGTTGTGATAGATTATCTTAATTAAAACATTTAGAACTCGTAATAAAATGATTAAATAGAGAAAGACCAGTCCTGATTAACGCGACGATTCTTCGGTTATGTAGTACATAATGACCCGGTACCGAGGGGTTATGGAAAATAACCTCGCGAGGGCGTAGCCCGAGCAGAGGTTATTTCCATAACCCGAGTCAAACCATTCTCTCCCCACAGAGGCAACTCAGTCATACCTGAGTCATACCTCTGTTCTATTACGGCTAGATCCTGGGGTTCCGGCAGATTGCCCTAGCGGCAAAAAGTTGTAACTTAAAATATCTCCCTCATTTGCAGCCAATGAAAACACCTTTTGGATATCCATGACATGGGAAGTTCTTAACGGTCGTATAGTGACATGGAAAATATTATGTCTTTATGTTTATTTTTCATTAACAGTGTGAGAGGGAAACAATTTGAAAATCAGATATGGATAGGGTTTTTCATTAGATAGAAACTGTTTTATAATTGTGTAAATTATCATTTGTTTTATGATAGATTTTATTTCACTAATCAACCAAATAATAACTAATGAGAAGGTAAAAAGCGATGGTTTGTAATAGAAAGAATTATACCTCCCCTGGATGTTAAATTTCAACGAAAGCTTTGACGAACCACACGGACTTAGCCGAGGTTTTGCGAATGACCACCTTTGAAACGGCGTCGCTGATTGCACAACTAACTTCGATTGCCTCCAATCAGATTTCTACCTTTCTATATATCCCGTGTATTAGCCGTAATAAAACAGAGGCTAAATCAGGTATAACTGAGTTGCCTCTGTGGGGAGAGAATTGAGGCAAACGGGTTATTATTTGACTTACACTCGGAAGAATCCTGCAATGGTTTCAACTTAATTTGTTTATATAAACAATTAATTTAAAAAGGTTTTAGCGGGTTTATCATTTTGTGATAAGAAAAATTATTTAGAATACCCCCATATTTGGGTTTTGGAAATAAACGCTTGATTTCTTACAACAAAAACTATTTTATTACCGTGTTTCAACTAAATTGGTTTACATACAAATAATTGAAAAACGTTTTAGTTTGCAGGTTTGATATGTCTTGATAAGAATAGACTACTTACACTATCCCCTGCAAAGGGTTTAAGAACCAAAAACTTGATTCCTTACATTAAAAACTATTTTATTGCAATATTAATATATATTTATAGGGGGAAATAACACAACTGGCATGGAACCACATTAGCTCAACAGGTAAGAGCGCTGCTTGACAACATAGAGGTCCCTGGTTCGAATCCCACTTTCGTTGTTTATAAATCTTAACTTTCTTCTTTGATTAAAAATCCAAATTTTACAAGTCCAGTTGTTTGCAATTGTTTACAATCTTATAACCGACCAAGGTGGTTATGAGATAACCAACCTACGCGGATGGAGCTCACGGCATATAACATTCAACTAAAATAAAGTCAATAACTTCCCAAGGGGTGTAAGGGGTAAACACCTAAAAGAAGGTAGTTATGAGTTAAACCCAATTGAAAAAAGAAGGGATATAACCGCCCAAGGGGTGTAATTTCAAATACCTTACTTTGGTGCATGTGAACCAAAAGTACAGACAAGGCTATGATACACGTGTCTAGATATCATTTAAATATCACGTAAGCGACAATCTGTGACAGAGTCAAAGCAAGGTTTCCAATGCTACAACCTGTCACGCCGATAACTACAATATAAATGTGTTGTTTCTAATACATATACAGCAATCACCTTGCTGCAATATTGCTCTCTCATAAATATATTCAAAGGGTTATTGACTTATTATTATTAAGTTAAGATTTACATCGCCTACATTGATCAGTACATTCTTATAGATTCACATCACGTACATAAACCCATATAAACTAACAGCTGCGTATTGAAAAATATGTGAGGGTATTTAAGAAAACAAACTTAACGGCGTGTTAGAAGGAAACCAGACGATGGTCGAGTGATACCTTGTGGAACTTACCATCTATGTAGTACACACAAATCACACCAACAATGATCAGAAAATACGTAGTGAAGTTGGGCTTTAGAAGAAGAATATACAGAAGTATTTTTCCGTTCCTAACCATTGTTCTTTTCTACCAACTATTTTCTTCTGATACGAGCGTCCAAAATGACCAAGTTCGTGTCTTTATAAAAGACATGCCTAACGTGAGTTTAGTTAGAGAATTGTTCAACCTTACACAACCTGGTGAATTCGGAAAAGCAATCAATATAGACAGAAACCTTCTTCCAAGAGAGGAACGTCTCAAGTACGATAGCAGTAAGAAGGAAAATGGATACCATAACTACGTCAGCAACCTCATCTCGCTGCATAGACGTCCCCCGAAACTTGTAATACCAGAGTGTGATCAACTGACCTACAATATTTCACGACTGCCACAAACCAGCGTTGTCATCATCTTTATGAACGAGACTTGGAACACTCTCCTCAGGACCGTCCATAGTGTGTTGGACACCACTCCTCCGAGCCTGTTGAGGGAGATCATTCTTGTTGACGATTTCTCTTCAAAGGACCATCTTGGGAAACCTTTAGAAGAATATATTTCAAGGTATCCTAAGGTGAAGTTGATACGGTCCACTGAACGGTTGGGTCTCATCAAGGCAAGAATCATGGGATTCGATGCTTCTTCAGCGCCGACTGTCACCTTCCTTGATAGCCACTGTGAGTGTTTTGAGCGTTGGTTGGAACCTTTGCTGGACAGGATTGTGTTCGATCCTAAAATCGTCGTCAGTCCTTCGATTGAAGATATCAACATGACAGATTTCAGAATCGAGAGTACAAAACCACTGTATGTTCCTGTCATTACGTGGCCATTTCTTGGGTTTGAATGGATAGCTATTCCAGATCGGGAATTGAAGCGTCTGAAATCCCCAACAGAGCCTATCAGATCACCAGCGATGGCAGGAGGGCTGTTCACCGTGGATAGAGAATGGTTTGAGAAATTGGGAAAATATGATCCAGAGCTTTTGATATGGGGTGGAGAGAATACAGAACTCTCTATCAAAGCTTGGACCTGTGGTGGAAGACTGGAGATCATACCCTGTTCTCATGTTGGTCATGTGTTTCGTTCCCATGCAAACTATAACCTAGGGAACCTGAACTTTACCTTCAGTTATTCACGGAATATTGGTCGAGTTGCTAACGTTTGGCTGGATGAATACAAGAAGTTGATTAGCACCTGGGGTATAAGGGAGCTTCCGCTAGGTGATCTTTCACAAAGGAGAAAGCTTCGGGAGGACTTAAAGTGCAAGCCGTTCAAGTGGTACATTGAGAATGTTCACCCTGAGGTGTTCATACGCGGAGACGGGATATATACTGGAGAGATAAGGAGCGTTCTCTTCCCTGACAAATGTTTAGACACAGGATCTGAGCATTCGTCAGTTGCCATATTTGATTGTCATGGAAAAGGGGGAAACCAATGGTGGGATTTTACTGAGTTGGGGGAAGTACGGAATGGTCAATTCTGTTTTGACCTTTACCACGCCACTGAGGTCCGGCTGTACAAGTGCCATGGACACCATGGTGTACAGGAATGGTCATTTGAGGGTCAGAATGTGCGGAATGTATACACTGGACACTGTGTATCTGTGCAGGTTGACTCGATAATTCTTGTCCATGAAAGGTGTGATGGGTCGGATAGGCAGAAGTGGCAGTGGCGGAAATCCAGGGTAGCAAGAATTGTATAAACCAAGAAACATCTTAAAACTGTTATTTAGAACGGTCGGTTAATATTGAGTTCACATTTACTATGTTTTCGTCATATAGTAGCCTTCATAGTTGTTTTCAACTAGTCGAAATTACTAAAGAGGTGATTTTTTAACATTTAATTTTCAAACAATTCCTCCTTATTTTCAAACATCTGATAATAAAGCGGAAAGGCACATGTGCTTTCACTTAAGTATTCATAAGAAATTACCCATTTCTCTTAAACAGAAACAATGCCATCTTTGGCAAACTGGTATGTAATTAGAAACTCACGTTTTCAGAAGAAAATAAAACATCGTTTTGAGTAATGATTTAAGTTATAAACTTTGTGGTACATGGATCTTAATTCAGATATCAATCTTTACTCATTTACTGTATAACATGGTTCCGCCATATTCTTTTGACATTTATAGATACATTTATTTGTTATAGATGTGTCTATGAAATTTGTAGCCCTTTCCGTTTTGGTTGCAGATGAAACCAAATATCAACGAGTTAATTAATTAACGATGCAGTAAAATAAGAATGTATAAAAAACAGAAATAAATAAATTGGATAAAATGGTTGTTCAGTTATTGTTAATTATTAGGTAGTAAATGTAACTGTTTTTAAAGTATGCGGTTATTGAAAAACGATTCTAACATTTTCAATGAGGTTTTTCTTGGCATTATGGGAACACCTCTTCATTTTCAATAAAATTACCATCATCTTTTATTGCTAATGAAAATAGCCGAGTTTAACGTATGTTGGTTGTTAAACGTCTCGTTGTTTTAAAAGATAGGACATTTGGTTTCAACACTATACATCCTTTTTGTTTTATAAGCTCTGTAGCTAACATTGCCCAAGTGGCGCTAAACAATAATTTATTCAATTGTTTATCCGGCATATGTAAGAAATCTTTCCAGAATTCACTCTTTGTTGAAGCTGACTAATCATCTCTAATTGTTACTTTGGTGTTATGTACAGGACATTGTTTTTATTTCGTTAATTTCTTTTTCAACCGGAATCAAATAGTCTCTTTAATCGCCTTATCCTTTACAAACAATAAATATAGTATATCTAGTCAACTGAAGCCGGCGTGAAATATAGTTTAATGATTAATGATAATTGATAAATAATTTGACGTAAAAAGAGCCTTTACGAGGCAGCCGTCAGTTCGATTTCCTCTTCCTAATATCGCAATTCATATATTTCTTCTCTTGTGTTTATCGGGTTATTGCTTGGTGCCCCTATTCTCCTAAAACTTTTCTGAATTCACTCTATATTACTCTTGATATTTTCAAAGGGAAGCCGCGCCAATCACATGTGTTGTATCCAAATCAAAAGACCAATGAACAGAGCTGTAGCAAAAAATGCATAACGTCACCATGTGGGTAATACAAAATAATTGGTACATTAAACTGTGGAATATGATTTCGCTTTAAATGTCATGTTAAAAGAGAATCAATATTTTCTATTAAAGACGCTGATAAATATTAACAGACTCAATCAAAAACATCTTCATTTGATGAAGAGTCTGCATTGTTTCCAGATAAGAGCATTATATCTGTAATACTACAGTTAATAATTAACCAGCAAGACAAGGAGATATTGTTTTGGCAGTACGTTTTGCACAATTTCCTGTCATTGTCAACGCTACATGGCAACCCATGCAGTGCTTTTACTTCAAGTAACAACATCACAATGCCATAACATCATAAACTGTCACTGTCACTGTCACATCACTATCTTGAAAATCTAGTGTTGTTATGTTCAGAGATTTACATTTTTTTCTCCGAGATCTCAAAAGAGTGAATTTGAATGATAAATAGAATATCACCCTCGTGTGTTTTGATTTGAAATATACCAACAATCGTTGATGAATGTAAAAAATATTCATAACTTTCAGCAAGTCGTGTTGATAGAAATTAATTTTGTGAAATTAACTTTGAGTAATACTCGTGTTAATATTACTGCTGTTATCCAGTGTTGTATATATTATCACCCAAATTGTTCGACAAATCACAATCTCCTTCATCTGCCTATGTGGCACCAAGCATGCCTTTTTAAAGGCTTTTCTTGTATTATCATATTTCATCACTACAAAAGAATGAGAAGAGTCGTGTTAGCAAGTAAACGCTTTTACCCTTAACAACCAGGGCCTCCTTTCACAAAACAACCTTTACTATAAGGTTGGCCTTAACTCCCATTCTTTAACAAGGCACTAAGGCTACCTTAGGACTTACCATCACCTTATGGTTTTGTGAAAGGGGACCCTGTAACATTTGAGACCTTTCAAACTAAAGTCGATATTTCACGCTTTAGGATTAAATCACTGCAAAGTGACCAGAAATGCCACTCGAGGTCTAAATGCAAAACATACAAATCCGTTGCAACGACACGCACACTTCAGAATATGAATCAATGATGGTATTGCTGACGTCTGTTATTGACCGCACTTTATACTCATGAGAGATTAATATCATAGCATTACGATATCGCGGCCTTCACATACATCTTTAAAATCAGATAAATCACCATTGTGAACGAACGTTGCTGCTTCAAAAGGGGCGGTTTCTTTGACGTCATTCAATGAGAAATGCTATTCGAAAGAAACAGGCCGCACGAGACAAGATAGCAAAACAAGAAAAGCCTTTAAAAAGGCAAGCTTTGGGGTATCCGGTTATGTATCACTATATAGAACCAGGAGATTTAGGTCAGGGAGGGGACGGGGACGGGGAGGGGGACTGTTACTTGAGTAAATTGTTCCAATCGGAGACGCATATTCTTTGCTCTTTGTTTTGATAGTTATCAGTACACTATGTACATAGAACAACATATCGTTCGTTCCGCTTAAATTCCACCCAATGATAGATACTTCTCCTATCTCAATTATGATATAAATTTTTATGATATAAAATTTCTAAACATTAATACGGTAATTCAAATCTATGAGGGTGAGTTTAATACAAGAGTCAGTGATTAATTAAGAGATAAAGTGTTGCGCTAGTAAACTTTTCGGGATACATTGTTTTCCAATACCCGCAAATTTAGTTTAAACCCGACGAATTTCCCATTGACGTTAAGGTTAATTACATGTTGAAAGAATAATTTTCCTTAATTAAGTGTTGATCGTATTACAGCCGAAAGGTGCTAAAAATTTAGAAATGATCTCAGCTACAATGCTATAATGCAAAGCTATAATGTTCTTTATGTAATAGGATGACATGTAAATATATATTGAGAATCTTACCCAAGTGTCTTCTGATATCAAATATATCAACACAAGTTGATAAAAGTAACACATATCCGAGGCTTGTTTTTCTTTTTTGGCAATGGGATCATTTTTGATGTTTTCCAAAGAGGGGAACATGATGGAAATTTAATTATAATTGAAATTTTTTTTGGAAAATATCAGCCAGTTGCACTCTGCACTCTTTTAGAACTACACCTATCAGGTCCACAGGTTTTATGTCAATTTATCTTAGAGCCATCTTAAGTCAGTACTACGGGTGCATTTGTGAGCTATCATATTAAACACTCTCCAATCTTTGTCTGACAACTCACAATCTAAGATTCGTGCCCATCTACTGTAGCATGGTAATTGGACAAGTTTGGAATCAATTAATTTCAAATATAAACATTTACTACCTAAAGTTGTATTAATGTGGAATAAATTAAAAGGATAGATTGGACCTGGAACCATATTTGGTATTTTATTCATACCAAAACTTGTGATAAATAACAAAAGAGCCCTTTTTATACCTTCATAAGTCAAGAAATTAGTTTTGATGTTAAATTTGCATTTAAATTCATCATAATGTAACAATCTACCATCCTGGTGTACGAGGTCATTGATAAATCTAACCCCTTTCTTATACCAGGAGGTTAACAAAATAGGTTTTCCGTCTATTTTAACTCCATCATTATTCCACAAGGATTGACTAAGAATTTCGCTTTCTAAAATATTTTCCGTTTTACACTTTTGAATAAAATCAGAGCATAATAGAAGAACATCTTTCCAAAAGGTGTTAGTTACAGATGATAGTACTGTATTTTTAATGTACTTGCCATCTGAAAGCCAAAGATCATTTATCTCTTTTAATCTGAATAAAAAAATAGTCCCCCCATTTTTCTACACTTTGTATAGTCTACTTATCCACCTTAATTTTTGTGATGCTATGATTTCTTTGATATTTGGAGCTTTTATTCCACCATGTTCAGGTTTAAGAACTAATACATTTCGTTTTACTTTATCGGGCTTACCCTTCCATATGAAATGAAAACATTTCTTCTGGAATTTTTCAATTGTACCGTTTGATGGATTTGGCACTGAAGAAAATAAAGGATTTAGTTTTGGCAGGAAAAGGGATTTAAGGTTAGTGTGTCTGCCTAAAGGAGTTAGGTTTCTGGCTGACCAAATATTCATTTGTTTTTCAATGTAGGAGAAATTGTCATCATAATTTATTTTAACCATATTGTCAAGATCAATATCAAAGTTGATTCCCAAAAGTGAAAAATCTCGTTTGAGTCCAATCAAAATTCAAGTCTTTGCAAAGTTTGTATCTAGATCTTTTTTTGGATCCTATCAAAATCAATTTTATCTTTTCTACATTTATTTTTAATCCAGAATATCATTGGAGAGTATTGAACGTGGCATATATACATTTTCCAGATCCATCTAAGCTCAAAGTGGTATCGCCTGCAAATTGCGCTAATAAGTATTCAATGTTTCCTATATTGATACCTTTTATGTCGTTATTGTTTTTAATCATAATACTTAGAATTTCTACACAAAGTATGAACAGATATGGGGCAATGGGATCTCCTTGGCGAATGCCGCGTTCAATTTTGAAAGGCTCCGAGGCAAAACCATTTACAAGTAAGCGTGATTCTATACCATTATACAAAGTTTCAATCCATTGTATAATATTCGGGCCAAAATTAAAGAACTGTAGAACCTTGGTGAGATAAAAAATCTATCTACTGAATCAAAGGCTTTTTCAAAATCAATTAACAGTAATAAACCGGAAATTTGAAAGGTTTCTGTGTATTCCATCAAATCATAGATTAATCGTGTTACTTCTCCAATGTATCTACCAGAAAAAAATCCTTTTTGATCTTCACTGATGATATTTGGTAAAATTCGTTTAATTCTATTTGCTATAGCTGATGCCCCTATTTTATACGAAGTATTTAAAAGGGAAATGGGGCGCCAGTTTTTAAGGTATTTCTTCGGTTTATTACCTTTCGGAATGCAAGTTATTAACCCTTGAGTTTGTGTGACTGATAATGTTTTGGTCTGATACCCAAAATTCAAGGATTTCAACAAAAAATCACCAAAATCTTTCCAGAAGAATTAAACAAAATTCGGTTGTAAAACCGTCTGGTCCGGGACTTTTGTCATTCTTCATATTTCTGAGTGCTAACGAGATTTCGGTTTTAGTTAAATTGCCCTCTAACGTCGCAGTTTCCTCAACAGATAACTTGGTAATTTCTACACCCTTAAAATATTCATTAAGATTGATAGAAGTGAGGTCAAGTTTCTCGTAAAATATTTTTGTCTCTCTAAGAATTTCTTCAGCATTGTTAACAATTGTACCATCATTTTTTTTATCATTAATAATAATGTTTCCTATAGTAATTGAATATATACTGATACCATCTTGACGGTCTGTTCTGTATAATTCAAGAGTAGATTTGATCATAAGTTCTATATATTTTCTATCTGTTAAAAGAGAATTATTGAATTTCCAAAAACCTTTTCCATGAGCAATAGTCGAAAACTTAAAAGTTAGCTCGATAATGGAGTGGTCAGAATTTATGCTAGGATAAATTTCACAAGTATCGACAGAGGGCAACAAGTTATGGGATATTAAAAAAAGTCTAGTCTTGCTTGCTTTAAAGGAGTAGGCTGGCGCCAAGTATATCTTTTGTTTTCATAATTCATCTCCCGCCACGGGTCCTTAAGATCAAACATTCAATAATTTCCGAAAGTTTTCCCTTACATTTAGGGTGGTTTATATTTTTATAGTTATATGTGTCAAGCCTTTGATTGGTCACTAGATTCCAATCGCCACACAGACAAATCTCATCACTATCAAATTGCTTAATTATATCTACAATCAGTTCAAAAATATCTTGTTAATCCTTATTCGGACTATATATGCTAATACTTGTATAGGTTGTTTTACTTGATAATAGTTTGATAGCAACTAGGTTCCCTTCTTTATCAAATGATGAATCTAAAACTTTGAATTCGAAATTATTGTTAAATAGAATGGTCGTACCACGAGCATTACTTCTCAAGCAACTTAAATAGCATTCTCTATAGCCCCATTGCTGTTTAATTAACTGTTCCTGTTCTGGCGTTAGTACGGCGGATAAGTGCAATTGTTTAGCTGAATTGTGCACATCGTGATGCAAGCATGAAATTTGGCATGATTGTAGTTTATACCTGTCTTATAACATACAGATCGAGAGGCCTCGCAAATTTTTCATATTTTTAATTTTTTGGGTAAAAAAGTGAATTTTTTTTATTATATTCACTTATTTTGCTCCCAACAAATTTCTGAACAGTAAAATACTTACTTATCATAAATAACAGTGTTGGAAATTCAAAACTGATCATTTTTCTCTATATGCATGTATTTCTATCTTTAACGGTTAGATCTACAGAAGTCATAACTATAAAACTAGGACTGCCGCAACAATATTTAGGTCTTCAAGACTCTGCTTGAACTACAAACCAATGGTTTGTCATCAATTTCCATCCAGTCTTTTTGAAACTAGTAAATAATATAAGAATATCCACATTATATTTGAATTTAATGGGTTTTATAGAGTTTAATATGCAAACCAGGGCTGTTAAATGTATGTTTTTGGTCAATCCCTGGTTAGATGCCAACAACTAAATAGCGCTAATTGGGTCTGGCATGGACGTTTTACTTGGAAGCTGGGGCAACTCTCAAAGAGGCATCTTTTTAAAACAAGCATATCATTATTTCTTAAGTTTGAAAAAACAAACCAGAGCAGTTGAATTCAAATTTGAGTAGAATACTCAATATGATTTGGTGAACTACCAACCTTCCAAATAGGGTTTACGGTAACTCTGCTGGAGAGCTTGAACAAGAGTTGGCAGCAATTGCTAAAATGAAGCTTTAGGATGATGTAACAAGTATGTTAAAGCAAGTCTTTTAAGTCTTTGCAAATGTGGAAGAGTACATGTGATGATGCATTGCTAAAATCAACTTTCAGTGAAAAATGGTGTGTGTAAGATGATTGGCCAAATGGGTATTACTTTTAATAGTCTGACGACCATTTCAAAAATATTTTTGCTTTCTAATTTAAGTAAAGTCCTTTTTTTAACACTTTTTGATTCAACATCTGAACAGGCTATGTCAAAATGAAAGGACGATAGTTCAATGTATGATCTCCTCTCATAAATAATGAGCCAGATACATTTTCATGAATAATATCCCCTTGAAGTTGCGCTTATAACTAACACAGAAGATTGCATGTGTAAACTGTAACGTAGACATTTATTGACATTTATGCATGTCAGAAAAAGTTGTATTCTTCGATTAAAACCATAGAGGAATTACGCTATGAAAATGGATTACCGGTAGTCTGTTATTTTGAAAAAAACAACATGTGACCGATCATCACCAAACTTGGTATACTGTCTCTCCATATCATGTAGATGTGCCTTTTGGAGGTTATAAATTTTTTTTAATTAATTTTTTTAAAATTTCCATGGCAACAATTTGGACTTCAAGGGTAGTGTTCGTTTCCGTGCAGATCTCTAAAACTATGTGACCGATCATCACCAAACTTGGTATACTGTCTCTCCATATCATGTAGATGTGCCTTTTGGAGGTTATAGATTCTTAAAATTAATTTTTTTTTATTTCCATGGCAACAATATCATGTAGATGTGCCTTTTAGAGGCTATAGATTTCTTAAAACTTAAATTTTTTTTATTTCCATGACAACAATTTGGACTTAGTCTTTTTCAAGGGTTTCAGCATCAAATCATTTAGAAGTTTGAATATTTTGTTTGCTACAATTGTGGAGTTGATAGGTTATTTGATAGGTTATTTATTCAAGTTGAATTATAAAGAGAACAATAATGGTGCTTTATGATAGTATTGTTTAGAGGTTTGGAGCATTTGAGGAAGGGGGAGACATCTGTTTTTACGGGTAAAAACACTTTCTAGTTGTACATGTAATTGTGATGTTGAAGTAAGACTCAAGTTATCTGCATGTCTATCTAAAACTTCATGAGTTGAACCCTTTTATTTACTTAACCATCTGTTTGCCAATGATCACTGGCAGGTGTACTTAGTTAAGGCAGATATTAAATAAGCTGACTCAAAGACTAGTTGGTGCCACAGACACGAAATTTGAATGCAGACAAACAGACAGATATTATCAACTACCTCAAATATTTTATCTTAGTGTTTAGATGGATAATCCGTTTCAATTGTACACTCAGGTTTAGGAGTAAGATGACAAGAATTCAAATCCTAGCCTCTGATAAAAAATATCTGAGAATTTGAGTTGGCTAGTGCTTCTTGTTTCTTGAGATACATCAAAAGAAGGCGGACATCCTTCCACGCCAATTTTTAAAAGGGGTTAGGATAGGTGTGGTCTGGGGTCAGAACCAAATTACAAGGTACCAAATGGTCTAGCACTTTATGAAATGAATATTGCCTTTTCATTTTCAGGAACAATAAATTTTGGCAATTGTCATGGCATGACTCCAGATAAGGAACACAGTGACCATGCCCTAAAAAAACGTTTTACTTACAAAAAAACAAAAAACATCCAGAAACTTATGCCCAAGAATATCTTCAAATCTCAAAAGTATAAGAAATCTGTCATCTCTCATAAATATTATTTCTTAAATAACGGGTGATAAGTTGCTTATTTGACCATTTTTCTCTCAACGTAACAAACACAACAACCATGGAAGGCTTGTTTAAAGATTGCTTAGCTAAGGGAGATTATGAGTGTAGATTTGTTTACTTTGGATCCCCTTATAAGGCACATGAAGGCTAGAAGTTAAATTATTTTGGTCAAATTCTCAAGAATAAAAAGCTATAACGTTCTGAAAATTTGTCCACTATGAATATATACAATAATTGTATATTTGTTAACTGTTCACACTTTAAGAGATTGCATAGGGAATGCCTATCTTATTGATTTCATGAATCATGCTACAGGACAAATGGCTGTGTTCTTTAGCATTTAGCCCATATTGGTTCCAGAGGTTAGTGGAGATACTATCGGAACGTAAACTCTGGATTATCGAGAATGCCATGACATATGTGCTGCTTAATCTTAAAAACATTAATTTTCATTAACATCTTAAACAAACTTTAATTCTTAGCAACTTAATGATGCCTCTCGAAAAGTTGCCCAAGCTTTCAAGTTAAACGTCCTTGCCAGACCCAATTAGTGTTATTTAGTTGTTGGCATATTAAACTCTATGAAACCCATTAAATTCAAATATAATGTGGATATTCTTTTATTACATACTAGTTTCAAAAAGACTGGATGGAAATTGATGACAAACCATTGGTTTGTAGTTCAAGCAGAGTCTTGAAGACCTAAATACTGTTGCGGCAGTCCTAGTTTTATAGTTATGACTTCTGTAGACCTAACCGTTAAAGATAGAAATTCATGCATAGAGAGAAAAATGATCAGTTTTGAATTTCCAACACTGTTATTTATGATAAGTAAGTATTTTAGTGTTCAGAACTTTTTTTAGAGCAAAATAAGTGAAAAAAAATCACTTTTTTACCCCAAAAATAAAAAATATGAAAAATTTGCGAGGCCTCTCGATCTGTATGTTATAAGACAGGTATAAACTACAATCATGCCAAATTTCATGCTTGCATCACGATGTGCACAATTATTTCACTTATCCACTGGGCTACGTAGAGTGTACATCCTGCAAACAATAATTATTACCATTTTTTTCTGCGTAAATGTTGAAAAACTTTCCTTCTTTTAACAACATTACTTAAACCACGACAGTTTTGAGAAATAATCCTTAACCTTGGAGTCATAGCATTATTTTTCTAAGATTGGTAAGAGGCCTTTCATATGTATCGATACAAAGCAGAATTGAATAGTCTGTATACTCCACGTTGACATACAGCATTACATCAAATGTATGGACAAAACAAGAAGTTTGATTAGAAATATAACCAAATGTCACTCTGTCTGACAGCATGATAGATACTAAACATGAATAAAAAACACAGAAATAAACACAATCAAAAAGAAAACCAAAATACATCCTTTCCCCATGATACGGGGTAAACAATCTTCCCCACGCATATCCCTCAATCTTATTAAATAGTTTCATTGACTGATCTTTTCAAATCAAACAAATCATGGTTAAATTGACACTTTCTAGAAGCTCATATCTATTCGCTAGCATTAAAAGCAGTGGCTAATGCGGTTAGTCATACTATTGTGCTTCTTACTTTGAATGAAAACCTGCATGTCAATATATACTAAATATTACTTTTTGTAACTTGGTCAATATAGGCAATGCTTTGTTATATTTGTTTATCCAATTTCAAGTATATTCATACCTTCATACCTTATTATGTACCTTGACAAAGATATCTTTGTCGAGTACAATTTTGAATTATCATATATTGATTGTGCTATTACATAAACATACCAAACAATGGTTATCTAGGGTAGCTGTGAAGCTAAATGTGTTTTCTATCGTGACCTTCTTATGACAACAATTTGTTTCACTTTCTTGAAAGTTTAAATTAAGCATTTTTACTTTTCAGCACTAGCAAGCATACCTTGCCATACAAAATCATATCAAATTTACATTCTTGAAACAAAATTATTGTAGAGATTGTCAGGGATGCATGTGCTACACATGACATTATTTTGATAACAAAGTATATACATTGTAAAACTGGTATTGTATACATGTCATTTCTTATTTATATATACTGTCTAAACAATAGACTGCTTCATAGTTCAAAACAAAACTATGCACATAGCATTTCGAAATGGTCTGCCATGATATCAGAAAGTGTCTTTTGTTAAGAATAGTAGGTTGGGTCTGATGGAATCATTGTGTTATAGTTCGTAAGGCGGGTTCATATCTGCAGTAAGCATAACACGCTTCTGCCAGGGTGATGACGTGTCTACTCTGGTCTCCAAGATATGGTCTACACCCACTTGTCTAACCCGGGTCTGCACTTTCTCGTTAGTGAATATGTCCCGTGATTTTCGGTATAGAATGGCCCGCTGTTTCTTGAGTTTCGCGGGTAGATCCGTACGGATTGACATTCTCGTACCCTTGAGAAATCTTGCTGATCTTAGCACGACGTCCCTATCCTCCACATTCAGAAAAATCGCGATGATCGGGCCGGTGCGTCAGGAGTGGGGTCATTCGGAAAAGGTTTTCGTGAGAGCCTATGCACTGCTTTAAAGCAAATGTCGTCTACATCTCTCTCACAAAGGTTTAGGTTGTTTGCGAAAACGCCCCGCAAAACATATTAAAAGTTTTTCTCTAGAAACCTGCGTACAGTACCGGAAGTCATTACACAAAGCAATAAAGTGATCTTAAGATGACAAGTAAGCCTTTGTGTATTGTTTAATAACTGAAAATAAGGTTGTGGAAGGAGGCAGTAAGGCTGATCTCAGTCAATCTTTGAATGGGATACATTAATCTTGTGAAAGGTTAAATAAACTATCAAATATAACATAAAACTGCTTATTGTTATTCAAAATAAGAAAAGTGACTAGGGCTTGCTTACAGAATATATTTTCACATTCATGTTTTTAATTTTTCATTCGCCACAGGCGGTTTTATAGCTTACTGGGTTTTCCTTCCTTAATTTTAACTTAAACATTCACAAATTTCTATTTGTTTTACAGAAGAGACATGTTATCCTAATGTTTTGAAGATGGAAACTGTGATAAAACAAAAACTATTGTTGGGTATCTTCGCCATCAACGTCTTTATTTTGGGATTATATTTTTTAACGCTTGATAAGCATGGCAAGATGAATTTAAAATGCACAAAACCATTGGATGAAGATTTCGCTTTTAAAGCAAATGATCTGGACAATACGTCACAAGACTCTAATCAAGTTCGTGTTGATGCTCGTGATATGTCTGGGAGTCCTTTCTAGCATGCAGACTGGTAACTGGAAGACGAGAACTCTAGGCAAGAAGCATTCTCTCCCCACAGAGGCAACTCAGTCATACCTGAATTAGCCTCTGTTCTATTACGCCTAGATCCTGGGGTTCCGGTAGATTACCCTAGCGGCAAAAAGTTGTAACTTAAATAACTCCTTTATTTGCAGCCAATGAAAACACCTTTTGGATATCCATGACTCGGGGAGTTCTTAACGGTCGTATAGTGACATGGAAAATATTATGTCTTCACCTGTATTTTTTAATAGCAGTGTGAGAGGGAAACTATTTGAAAATCAGATATGGATAGGGTTTATCATTAGATAGAAACTTTTTTATAATTGTGTAAATAATTATTTGTTTTATGAAAGATTGTATTGTACTAATCAACAAAAAATAACTAATAAGAAGGCAAAAAGCGCTGGTTTGTAATAGGAAGAATTACCTCCCCTGGATGTGAAATTTCAACGAAAGCTTTGACGAACCACACGGAGATGAACGAGGTTTTGCGAATGGCCACTTTTGAAACGGCGTCGCTGATTGCACAACTAACTTCGATTGCCTCCAATCAGATTTCTACCTTTCTGTCCCGTATATTAGCCGTAATAGAACAGAGGCTAATTCAGGTGTGACTGAGTTGCCTCTGTGGAGAGAGAATGGGCAAGAAGGAACATGAGGAAATATTTGCCTTTCTTTTAAATGCACACTCACGGTATCAACTACCATCCACCTACCAGAGATCAGACAGTCTATGTGGTAATGTTACTTATCTTGATGTAAAGAACTATCGAGCTCTATGTGACCCTAAAGGTAAAACTCCTTGTTGCTACCACAACAATGTGCTTCAAAGACAGCAGTTGAATGTGAGTGTGAAGATTGTTATGACATGAGGAATATGAAACATGCAGAATATTCAAGATGGATTCCCTCTCATCCGGGCTGTACGTACCATGAACACACTGCACAAGAAGCCTGTGATATTCTGGATGGAATGGATATTGCTTTTGTTGGAGATTCTCTCGTCCGGCATGTCTATACTGCTATGCTGCTGGTGGTCACTGGGAATATGAAGGATGGAGCTATGAAGCCTGGTACACCTAAAGGTAGTATTCAAATGATAATAATAATGATAATACTACTAATTTTAACGCCTTGTATCCAGTCAAGGACTGCTCAATGGCGATACAATGTATATTATTACCCTGAAGGAATTGTACTTTCGAGTCAAGCAACTAAGCGCCTCTCGCGACCATATAGGTTCGTACTTTTCCGCATCTTCACGATGTCACGGGCGAAACGAAAAAGTTCCTAAACTATTCCGTTCTCCCCTTGACATCATTGGCCGTAATTTCTGTGCTAGCATTTCAACCCACTGAATAGTAGAATAGTCCAATCAGAAGACAGCTTGTTAAATGAACTCCAGCTGTTGGGTAATCGTGTAGCGATACATTAGCACTGACTAAACGGGGACATTTTTAAAAAAAATAAATAATTCCAAGTATTAGGTAAGTGTCTTAAATCACTAAACACATTATAATGACCGCCTATATTTTCTTAAAAGTGCATGCAGGAACGTATGTCAAATTCAGCTCATAATGCAGTGTGTGATCAATCGATATTTCAGCGTAAATATATATAAACAGACCTTAGGTTTAAATTTCTTGTATTGAAAGTATCTAAACGTTTGTGTTTATTTGATAAGGATAGGTACAAATATTGACTGCTATAAATAACAGGATTTTTTGTATCTTTTAAATGAATATGTTATATAAACGTTTTATATCGTGTTGGTAGGATATCTTATTCGTACACCACATGTACAATATCTTTCTTGTACATAAATCAATTTTGGATATCATGTGAAAAATAAATGCTTAAGACGTGATTATTTATCAAATAATCCGATTAATAGGCAACTGTAGGCTACTGTGAAATAAGCCTTGTGTATTTTTCTATTCAAATTGAATATTAGAACATTTTGACTAATTTGAGAATTATTTTAAAAAAATGACAGCAATTTAGTAAAATATAAATAAGCTTCTCTAAAACTAGCCGATTTGAAAAAGATATTTTTGTATGCGTTTTACAAGGGAGAGAAACATTTTATTTGAGTGATACATCATGTTTATTTCTCTGCATTCTCGGTGCTCATCAAAAACATGAAAACAGCCATGCGGACTGAAGGTTGATATTAAATTTCACTCAGATAGTTTTAAGAAAGATCGTCTGTTAGTATTTTGAATTTGATCCGAATGTAAACGGCGATTTCATTGGCTATTGTTGAAAGAGCTGTTAAGGGGCGTAACTCCTGATCACGATAGGTGTCGCTGCTCCGGAACACCGGTTTTCAATGCTGTGATGGCAAGGTCTAATACGAGGAGAGTAGCTCGAGGCGTTTTCATCTTGCCGTGGGAAGATAACTTTTCCGATGTTCAGATACCCATTTGTAAAACTGGGTGAACTGAGTGCAATGTGGGAGAAGTGCCTTGCCCAAGGACACAACACAGTGTTAAGCCCAGGTTACAAATATTTGGTCTGTCCACCGGGATTCGAACCCGAGCCTTTGGCGTGACAGGCCAGCACGTTAACCACTACACCAGCGTGCTCCACACTTTTCGTCATATAATCCATTTCATTATTGTGATACTGAGCTGTCTTATAGTTTTAGATGTCTGAGGTCAAATTCTAACCGATTTTTTCCTATTTCAATTCACAACTTTATAAATTATGACAAAATCTACTTAAAATAATATAACATTTGATTTTCTTTTCAGATAAGCAAGCGAACTGCACAGGGATGTACATGTTTACCGAGAAACGGTGTCGTCTTCTTCTTGCTACATCGTTGAATCATTCTCTCCCCACAGAGGCAACTCAGTTATACCTGAATTAGCCTCTGTTCTATTACGCCTAGATCCTGGGGTTCCGGCAGATTGCCCTAGCGGCAAAAAGTTGTAACTTGAGATAGCTCCCTTATCTGCAGCCAATGAAAACACCTTTTGGATATCAACGACTTTGGGAATTCTCAACGGTCGTACAGTGACTTTCGAAAGCATCATGCCTTTAGGTTTATTTTTCATTAACAGTGTGAGAGGGAAAATATTTAAAAATCAGATATGGATAGGGTTTTTCATTAGAAACATACTGTTCTATAATTGTGTAAATTGTTCTTTGTTTTGTGATATATTTTATTTTAATAATTTACCAAATAAAAACTAATGAGAAGGTAAAAAAGCGATGTTTTGTAGAAGGAAGAGTTATCTCCCCTAAATGCCGAATCACCGGGAATAGCCGGGAGTAGCCGAGCTTTTGCGAATGACCCCTTTTGAAACGGCGTCGCTGATTGCACAACTAACTTCGATTGCCTCCAATCAGATTTCTACTTTTCTGTCCCGTGTATTAGCCGTAATAGAACAGAGGCTAATTCAGGTATGACTGAGTTGCCTCTGTGGGGAGAGAATGCGTTGAATGTGTGCAACGGAAAAGTCAAATTTCGACATTTTGAATACTACAAAGCATATCATGGAACAGCAACGAAGGTTCTTTCCTATGATGTGAAAGAAAAATCTTTTTTATTTATTGGTATAGGTGTTCATGATGAGTTTAATCATAAAAAGGTTCAGAAATTGTATGTTCAGCCAACCATTCAATCAATCAACTACAGCCAGAAATCTTGGCCTAGGATACTGTGGGCTGCGCATCATGCGCCTGGTATTCTCAAGTCACCCATTTTCTTATCGCAGACATCTGAGAGAGTTAAAACCTTCAACAAAGAAATGAAGAAATATCTTGACCCTTTGATCATTCCTGTTTTTGATACATATAATATTACCGATGGAATGATGATTTTTGATGGTGAGCATTATGGCTTGGGTATGAACATTGTTAAAGCTAATTTATTACTTAGCTACATACAAGAAATACGTGTGAAGGAGAACTGGTAACATCGGATTGCTTGTTTAATTAGTCAATATAAATCTTTACAATGTTTTATTGATTCTATGTGATAAAGATTTTAATTTGGAATGAATATGAAATATACAATTATCACTATTTTAAGCATTTAGTAAATTTAGAAATTATGTTGTTTGTGTTCAATAATATAGTTATGAACACATTTATTTCAATATCTTTATCATATTTGTGTAATACTAAAATAATCATGTTAAAAAGTTATACGTTATGTGTATGAAGTATTCCATTGAGAAACAAATATAACTTTTGTTTGCTTCCGGACGTTAGTACATGTATGTGTTTAATCGATCCAAACTTCGAAGGCTCTGCCCTAGTTGCTACAAAACTTCCCCAGTAATGTATGAGTTGCGCCATTCTACATCAGTAACATTGTAACCTTGCTGTCAAACGACAAAGGTCGTGGTTTTTAAGATATCGTTTCCCCGTAGTAACCAATTACAAGCTTTTACATGCCTTCCATGTTGGTACTTGAGGCATTATTTTCAAATGTAAGATCTCATGTGTCAAGTGGGAGTATGAAAACCTTAACTGAAGTTATTTAATTCATTTTCATAGTTCAAATATATATATATTTGCTTTTCCTCTTGGCCAAACCCTAATATTTACCAATCTCTCTAAGGTTCATATCCAAATTTGTTCTATGGCGTTGCTAAACATTGTGACATGCACTGAAAATTGATTACACTTTGAAATTTATTAAACTATTACCATGAATATATCAAGTGTAACGACTTTTATAATGTGAACAAATTCCCAATATAATAAACAATGATTTTTTTAGTGAAAAACAATTAACTTGAAAACAGTACTATATCTGTCATCGTGATGTTTCAAGCACTTTATATTGAAAGAAGCGCACCTAAAATATTTTTATTTACATCACCAGTGCCACTAACTGCACATTATATTTCAATTTCATTCAGACTACCAAACTGATACCGTGCTAATGTCATGTATTTAATATTATTTATAAATGAAAATAATATGATGAAACAAAATTCGTTATAAATAATCAAATGGCATTACACTTTATCACGTGAGAATGAATAAAACGTGAAAACAATTGAATTTAAAGGATTTGATACATATAGAAATTGAATCTAATGATTAGAGGATGTGATATAGATGTTAAACTATACTTTTCACAAAATCTTAGGAACATTTGCATATTTTCCCTTATATACTAAATACAATAGAGCATGGTTAAAGTTTTGTTTTTATGAAATGAACACTATGTTGCTGGCACATTGGAATCAATACTGCGAGTGGTGCAGTTTCTGTATTGCGCCTTGATGTCAGAAGCATGACAGAGGTCAAACTAAAAATCAAATGTCAGATGGCTCAGGTTTAAAACATTGTTTTCTTGTCTTGGATAACGTCATTGCTTTGAAAGTGATATCACTGGTAGTAAAAAGCCTGATGACTTGGTTGACGATCCAGTAAACAACTGTTTAAGTGAGTTTTATAAAAACAATCTCTCCTGAAATGATGTTTTTTTCCACAGGGACTTGTATTGCTAATAAAAACTGTTCCTAGTAAGAATACTTGAATACGATAATCGCCTATTACTAATAATACATTATTATACATTATACATTATTAGTAATAGGCGATTATCGTATTCAAGTATTCTTACTAGGAACAGTTTTTATTGGCAATACAAGTCCCTGTGCTTTTTTTCAAAAGATCACAGAACACCTATTTCATTTGATACAAATAATGTATGACGTTCCTAACTATAAAGCCCATATATTGTCTATGGAATGTATCCGTCAGAAACATGCAGACTTCGTGAGGCGGCACGTATGTTGTATATTTCACTTACACTGGATTCATGAATGTCATGTTGCAAATCATATGTGCAGCTAAACATCGAAAGCGCATGGCTTCAAGGAGGTTGGGAAATAAGACTATTGATAAGAGCTGTTTCCTGTTTATGAAATATTATATCTATGTTTCAAGGTATTTGTAGCAAGAAATCAGGGTGGGAGCATCGCTAAATATTTTAAATCTTATTATCCTTTAAATAGTGGCCGTTATATTTTTGTGAATTGGACTGTACAGTTTATGAATTTTTCTTGTGAAAATTGACAAAAAAAATCCTCCTTTTTGCGTTTTCTATATGCGAAATACTTTTGAGATGAGTTAGAAAATCACGTCTATAGGGGAAGTTTTATTCCGAGGGGCGATACGGCATGCATTTGAGGCGACGCCGTTTCTGACCGAGGCAACCTTATGTTCTGTCGTACATATTTGCTCAGTGATAACCAAACCATTGTGATTATGTGTTAACCAAACCATTGGTTAGTTATCCAGGATAACGACCTATATACCATCATTGATAATCACACCATGTGGTAAATTAACGCTTTATTTTCCTCGCTTTCCATGCTTTCTTCTAACCTTAATCATTCTCTCCCCACAGAGGCAACTCAGTCATACCTGAATTAGCCTCTGTTCTATTACGGCTAATACACGGGACAGAAAAGTAGAAATCTGATTGGAGGCAATCGAAGTTAGTTGTGCAATCAGCGACGCCGTTTCAAAAGGGGTCATTCGCAAAAGCTCGGCTACTCCCGGCTATTCCCGGTGATTCGGCATTTAGGGGAGATAACTCTTCCTTCTACAAAACATCGCTTTTTTACCTTCTCATTAGTTTTTATTTGGTAAATTATTAAAATAAAATTTATCACAAAACAAAGAACAATTTACACAATTATAAAACAGTATGTTTCTAATGAAAAACCCTATCCATATCTGATTTTTAAATATTTTCCCTCTCACACTGTTAATGAAAAATAAACCTAAAGACATGATGCTTTCGAAAGTCACTGTACGACCGTTGAGAATTCCAAAAGTCGTTGATATCCAAAAGGTGTTTTCATTGGCTGCAGATAAGGGAGCTATCTCAAGTTACAACTTTTTGCCGCTAGGGCAATCTGCCGGAACCCTAGAATCTAAGCGTAATAGAACAGAGGCTAATTCAGGTATAACTGAGTTGCCTCTGTGGGGAGAGAATGAACCTTAATATGCTGAGTGTCAGGCAAGCCACTATACGTTTGATAGACGCGACGAAATCGAACCCAGAACTTCCGAGTGACGAACGAACGCACATCACCAATTGAACTCCGTCCCCGGTATTTAAGGATTTCGAACATTTCAGATATTTTACCCTTGACAAAACAATTGGAATTGATTATTTGTACAATTGCTGTGACGAGAGACTAAAAGGCACTTAAGAAGGAATATATGCGCTCACATTGACTTCTTAAATATTAATTAATATTTATTTTCGAAAGATGTAATTAATGATTATTGTTAAAGTCAAAGTGTCAACTGACTATCACTTTTGAAAAATATCACAAATCGAATTTTGACACTGGAAATGTTTTGGCGATATGCCGTCTCGAACCTGCAGAGTTTACACTGCCGAATGCTAAACCCAACGATCTGACCACTGAGCTATCATGAAAGCGCTGACATACATTGTTTGTTAGGTCCTCTTTTAACAAAGGTCTCAGTCTTTTTTAAATATTTTACGGCCGCCTCAGTTATTTTCCCGTCATCGGTCATGTCAATGTTATTATAACTAGTTGACGGTTTATAAAATAGATAACACATAGTCCATGTGCATTATCAATACAAAAGGATGTTTGCCCTCGTGATTTGCCCGTGGGCAAGTCCCGCGGGCAAACATCCTTTATTATTGATAATGCCCGTGGACTATGTGTTATCCATAACTTAGATTTTTCAAAATTATATTTATTTTGGTGTCAGCATAGTGTTGAATGTTTTTACAACGAACTATATAGTTCGAAAAGCATGTTTAAAATGCGATAATAGGAATGCAAAATAAAATATGCCCCATCAAGTATATCATTGGTTTCTATTTCCCAGGTTAATTTAATTCTCAAAATAGATGTTATTTACATTTCGAAATGCTTGTTTAGAAATCCTGTCATCGTGAATGAAACTTAACATTTGCAAAACGTAAAATCGTGTTCAACTGAAATAACTTTCCTCAAAAAAATTTCAACAACAGGGGGCTTGCATCCATTTCTTGTTAATCGCTACCATGCATTCTAGTTCTGCGCTTCGATTGGCTACAGACATTTAGTTACGGTTTATCTAGACGCGCCCATGGAAGAAAATCATCATAGCGGCTTCATTGTTAAAAGACCAATTTTACAGAAAACATATAATGATAATTTGTACTAAACTACCGATATAAAGATTACACCCGATCGTAAATTGCCAAAGATTCTACCTTGGTCTATATTGGTCGTTTAGTACAAGTTATTTTCATATGTTTTATGTAAAATTGGTGATGTAACAACCTATATGTAAAGAAATGCAGCTGTTTGAAATTTGTTTCCGGTATTGTTTACATGTTGCCTAGTAACGCTTATTGAATAAACGTAATTAGAATTCTACAGAAGTTATTCCACACAGCATCGATCAGAACTACAATGCTGAGTATGTAACAGCCTCCAGCGATTGATTGGCCAATTGGCCCGCCTTACCAGTCAAACTTTGATCAACAGTAGGACATTATACACAAATGTTGAGCTAAATCTATTTAAATTAAGACATTACATAACAAATCCCTCTCGCAAGGGATCAGTCTAATTGAGATCTATCGTGTTTTGGGCAAAAATAGTTTCAAAATATTCCCACTATCGGGAATCAAACGTGTTCTATAAGGGGGTCTCTCCATAACAAGGTCTGATCGCAGCACATTTATTTATCTATCAATCTGCTGGCACTTTGCTGACAAAACCCAGTCATCAGCGATCCAATCACATCGTCGTTTTTAATAGCGTTTAGCGGCAAATGGTGCATTTGAGTTGCCTGTCCCTACCTTACTGAAACCAAAACCTATTCGCGTTGCTTTGGGATTGGATAGATGATCTTTCGTCAGATAATGCAACAAGTTTGGTGCGGTCAGATAGTGACGAAGGGGAAATACCGTCTTGATTAAGTTCGAACCCCGATAGAGAAAATATGTTTACAATTATATCACAGTGTAGGAGCGCTGTACTCGCGTTTTGCAGTACTGATGTGCCTGTACTCAAATTTGCAGTGTTTGTGTGGCACAGACCATTTCAAGACGAAAGACGCGCTCTCATATTGTAGTGAGTAGTTATTTTATTCAAACCACAGGGTCATAACAATGGAATATTTTGGTTCACAAGGGTTCAAAGCATTCAGATACCAAGTTTCAGACTCCAAAACTGTCGAATAAAAAAACTCTTGTGAAGTGAAAGTAACTGATGTGACGTATTTTCGGTTTCTTTTGAATTATCATTATTTCTCCTTTATAGACATTTATGATCTTTTGACACAAGCTTCTAGGTATTTCGTTCCACATTCTCTGCGAATTTCACTTTGATCCATGCAGTAGTTTAGCTCTAATAAGCAAAATTAGACTGTACTCAGATATTCAGTACTTGTGTGCAGGTAAGACTTCTTGTGTGCAGGTGTACTCAGTGTTTGTGTGCCGGTATATGAAGACTGTACACAGTTCTTGTGTGCTGTCAATAAAACGACTTTTAGAATTTATAGCATTTACTTGACAATCAATACTCTAGTGTATTGCTGTGTATTTAGTTTGAGACATATATGGTTTTTGAACTGTATTTCGACATCTTTGCAAATGTTATAGTGGTTGAGCCAATAAAGTGGCGCAAATATGGTATCAAATACAATTTCAATTTCATCATTCAACAAAGATTACAACCAGGCAAATGCATGTTTTGTTGTAGGGATATCTGAATGTGAATAAAATTATTGACTTATTGAAAATGAGCCTTCAAGTCATGATGGTGAATGTACATTAAAAGAGACATATGATAATATAATAATAGTAAGTGTTTCCACAGATCGGGCAACAGAAACGTCCACTTTTCTGGTGTCTAACTTGGACATGTGACTTATGACCAGAATGGCTTTTAAATGTCTTCCCACAATGCTCACAAATTATCTTATATGACTGATGACAAAACTTCATGTGTTCCTCCAGTAGAAACCGCGACACATAAGAATGGAAGGAGTCGTGGCATTTGAACCAATCGATGGTTCGCCAGGCACTTGGGTGGTGTTCCACCCTTCGCAAACATTGTTAGTTCTCGCATCTCCTGATAGAGTAGCCTTCTTTGATTAACTCAGCTAAACTCACATGACAATGCAGAACTGCTTTGATCCAGTCAGCTAAAATCACACATTCAAGTCGTTGAGTTCTTCAATACAATTATAAGCTCTCAATTTTAATCCTTAATTAGTTATCGTAACATCCTTCTTGGTTAAATTTAATAATTTAATCCATGTATTTAAAGTCATTATACATAAACACTTCATACTTTCTTTACAATATCAATTGCAAAGATTACTTTCTCAGTTAAAACAAACATAGTTTTCAATTATTAATACTCAAGGATGCATTCTTTACAAAAACTTTGATGTCAAGATCAATGTAATCTGTTTTTACGATAAAAGGACTTTTTCCTGAGGACTTTTTTTTCTGGTACTTTTTTACCTATAATCTTATAATCAACCTTTTATTCTCAACGGACATTTTTCATCGACTTGGCATGTGATATTGAACTCTAAACATTTGTCCATTACCTCATGATAAACTCACGAAGATAATTATATGAGTGAATGTTTTAATTGTTGGTACGTAATAAGTTTGCAGATGTTGCTGGGTATGCCTAGTATTGAAGTTTGATTTGACATAAGGATGATTTTATTCGGCAACTATCTATCTGACTATCTTGGAAAACAGTAACATTTAACTATTACACCAATTTATCAACAAGAGTAATAGACTCTCTTGACTTAATTTTGATGTATTTTTTTATCTAAGGCTGCAGCCAGAATATTAGAACATTGCCGTAGGATAATAGCTATTTATTCTGTTATCTTAAAAAACTACACAATTGAACGGGTGCACTAACATGTAAGAAGAGGATTCTGCCAGTTCAAAACAAGTATATTTTGTTGAAGTTATTCAAGACCGATTATTATTCTAAAATGAGTGATCTCTTTAAAAACTATTTTTCAAATTGTTACCTATGTACGGATTGTGTTCATCGATATGATGTTATTATCCGCAAATTATCTTGGTTTTCTGAAGGACACGCATTTGAATAAGCCTATTGGTTGTTTGCGTATCCTTCATGTATGATTAACATTACTTTTTTTCCTGTTACTTTTTTTCTTATCACCTTAACATGCATATATATGTTTAAACCAACGTATTCAATACTGTACTTTTGTGATGTTACTTAAGCATAAATGAAGATTGTATAAAACATTTTGGTTACAAAACTATACTATACAGAATTTGAAAATCTGAAGCTACACGACAATGAGTGTTAATATTTTAGATTCGAAAACATTTCTCTAAGACAAAACAGCTCATTGCTCGATAGGAACAAGATAATGATTCAGCCAATCAACGACCGCATGTCATAAAGGGTAATTTCCCGGTCACAATGACCGCACCTCGTTTGGCCAGCGCCCAGTCCGTGTCACGTGACCTCTTTCCTCGGCTATGGCATTACGTAACTTCTGGTCAATTAGGTGTGAAAGCCTCGAAGTACTAGTTCCCCTTTAAACTTATTTTCGGCATTGTGGGAAAGCAAATGTCGCTTCATACTGGAAGATCGTTCAGTTTTGTAAGCGCAACTCCCACACATATGATATGGTTTGCTGAATGAACTAACAGCCTTTGCAGTAGAAGTCTTGGTCGGAGCTTCCACAAGAGCAGGAGTATTCTGTTCTGCCGGTGAATTCAACTTGTTTCAACATCTTCGTTACTTGCAACACTCATAAACGAGAGGTCGAGGCATTCAATCTCCGACATTATGTGAAAACTAAACATACTCTAAATGAGAAGATTATTACCGAGGTATTATTATCTTTTCTTGGAGGACAATGCTCTCTTTTCTTGGAGGACATACAAACTATCTTAACAGGAAAATATAATACACTGTTTTGTATTTATTTCGCCAATCCTTTTAGACCATAAACCATTTAATAAGAGAAAATTTACTTGTCAAGTTCATGACTATTATCACTTGAAAACACAAGTACTGCGTACATTTGCACACAAGAACCGAGTACACTAAATCTTACCTGCACACAAGTACTGAATATCTGAGTACAGTCTAATTTTGCTTATTAGAGCTAAACTACTGCATGGATCAAAGTGAAATTCGCAGAGAATGTGGAACGAAATACCTAGAAGCTTGTGTCAAAAGATCATAAATGTCTATAAAGGAGAAATAATGATAATTCAAAAGAAACCGAAAATACGTCACATCAGTTACTTTCACTTCACAAGAGTTTTTTTATTCGACAGTTTTGGAGTCTGAAACTTGGTATCTGAATGCTTTGAACCCTTGTGAACCAAAATATTCCATTGTTATGACCCTGTGGTTTGAATAAAATAACTACTCACTACAATATGAGAGCGCGTCTTTCGTCTTGAAATGGTCTGTGCCACACAAACACTGCAAATTTGAGTACAGGCACATCAGTACTGCAAAACGCGAGTACAGCGCTCCTACACTGTGTATATTCCTCTGAGCATTGTCAGTTTTGATCAGACTGCGCAAGGGATAATTTTCTCTATTTTTCAGTTAAACGTTTTTTGCTATTTACTTACGTTATGTCGCAATTATCTTGTACTTAATTGCTTGTATGTGTTCCGTGTTATTTCTCAATCGAATCTAATGGTTGCAAGGCTCTTGTAATTAATTCAGTTTGACCAATCGGGCACTGTGTGATGAACGGTGTATGACTGTTATCGTTTATTGTTTGTGTTTACCTGAAACGGCTTTGGAATGATACTATTTGATACGGTGATTATCTTGGGAATGAGGTACCATTTTAGTTCACTTCACCAACGTATGACACCCAACAATGCTTGAATTATTCAGTTTTCAATAATTCTTTTGCAAATTCCCCTGTATATAAGATGTTTCGTACAACTCACATTTATAAAAACTGGTAAACTAGTCTAGCATCTATCTAATTTTGAATAATTCGATTTCGTCAAAAGGTTTAAACTTTTTCCCAATAGTATATTATGACGCATTTGTTTTGAATATTGATCAAATTTGTTATTTTAAAAAAAGGTATCACGATAACTTTATATTATATCATAAATCGTTCATGTCGCGATGATGATTCGTTCTAAACATAATAACTCCTGTATTGTATCTCACCAACTGCCCTCAGTGGTTTTGCTGCCAATGTTTTGTAAATGTTGTATCAGCAAATCTAATATAGAACCGTTTATTCCTAACTTGATGCAAAACACATGTAACATTACCTTAATCTAATTTCTGGTCTTGTCTTTTTCCATTACAATGATTTATACGCGTAGTGCACTTGATCTATTGTATCAATTGCTCCATTTCCTTTTGTCTTGGTATAAGCCATATGTAACTGTAATTAGACTACCGGTAGTAATGCATGAAGTTCTCATTTGTCAAAATTGACAACGCTTAATGCCCCTCGTATAATATTCCAATGATGCAATATTTATTTAAGGACATCCTAATTACAAACTGACAATCAAATAATAATGTGTATCCAGCAGTTTTGATTAAATCAGTTTGCTATCAAAAGCATTTTCCTTTTCCCAGTCGGTACAGAAGCGCACTTATCCATTATCAATAATCTTGAGGGAAAAGTTGTGGTTGGGATATAGAGGACACATACGATTAAAATAACGGTATGAGTAAAATCGTTTATGAGTTCATAGTATGTCATGGGCTCGAATATGATATTCTGTTTATTACCGTAGTTCCAAAATTGAAAGAAATACTCAAAACCTACTTCTCAAAATAGGCGGACTAGCCGCAGCCCACCCGTATAGATTGTGATGTCTTAGGTGAACCGTGACGTCAAAGCACTGTTTATATACAAATGTAGTGATGTCAAAAGTGATATTTTGCCCTAGGGCAACATATGAAAAACACGAACCTCGGTATGACTGTCCTCGTAGGTAATAAAATCGTTTATGAGTTCTATTGTCTCTCTGACGTCACATGATGGTTGAATGTAAAACGAGGTGTAAGTGTTTCTTTGATTATGGTCTAAAATGATCTGAATGATCTTCTCGACTGTATCATAAAACAATGATAATCATGATCCTATCCATGATTCGATATAACGACATAGAATCTCTGCATCGGGAGTGGAAATGCGTGATGTCTTCTACACAGTTCACTTGTCAATAGAACATAAAGAAGATTGCTTGTGGATGCTAATACAGTTACCAAGATACAACACAGTGTCATTAGTTTGTTGCCAGAAGAAAGACTTGGTTTTCCAAAAGCAAATTTCATTAATGCGCTTTATATTTGTAAAATCCTTTTTCTTGTGTGCTACCCAATCACAGTCATTTGATGATAAAAACACTTGTAATTTGTTTTTGTTTTCTAAATAACATCTGCAATTAATCAAATACAAAAATGGATTTGTGCGGTTTTCATGATTTGACATTTACGTACAACTTTCTTTTCAACGTTTAAAGCATCGCTATGCGGCTGTGCTCAGTGTTTTTATCAATGACAGTTTGTTCGTACAGGTGTTTTCAATATCAAGTCAAAACTGTGATTATTTCAGATTTAAACCATGTGTTGAGGTCTTAAGAGATTTCAGTGCAGCCAATGGTGTCAACTACATTGTATTGAAAATGAATCAGCATTTTTTAAGAGCATACAGAAATGTTTCATTATCAAACGTATTCTTGGTACAGCATATACTGAATATATACATTCTGAATATATATCACACATGTTACATGTCATCCTCGAAAATACGGGACACATTTCTAAACTTGTATGATTAAAAAGAAAATTGATAAGTAATTCCCAGAAAGTCCAACTTTTCCTCAGGAAACGGTTGTGAGTGTGTAATTTGGCGTGCATGCATTTATTCAATAATGAGATACGAATCTGTAATTATTTTTTTCACGAATGCAATTTTACATAGTTTTGATAACACACATATTGAGAACACATACAAAGACAGTATATTACCATATTTATTATGGAATGATCGAATCATAGTTCGCTTATACAGTAGTTATGTCAGGGATCAGTTTTCGAAAGTGTAATAGAGTATTGATTAAACCATCGATTGATAGAACTAGAATTGTGCTCTTTTTGGAAAACAAAGTTGTGAAATAATAGATATACACCCAATATGTTCTTTCATTACTTGCCTTTTTTCCGATTCCGTGGTGGAAAGGTTTCAGCCCACGATCTTTACGTTGTAAGGCCAACCGTGTCTTGCTAGTAAAACATAAGTTTATTTTCGGCATATACAGTAGAACGTGGATACAGCGAACTCGGATGTAGTGAACATCATCATTTTTACTTGAATATGTAACAGAATATCCTGGGTCAGTATTTGAAACTTTGAAAAACCGATTATTGAGTTTTAAACTTTATTCAAATGGCAGATTGTCATATCTGTTGAGAAATCACGAAGAATTGAATTATGTCTACCAGTTACGAAAAAGTGTATTGTTATTAAATTTAGATTCAACAGGAGATCTGCTCACGGCATGAACTGTCAGTGGTGCATATCAAAGATTCAGTTATCGTCATACTAATTTTAAAATATATTTTAAGGACAATATACACTGCAGAAAGGCGTTTGGCTTTGAAACATTTTGTATACTTGTTTAACTCTAAACGTGTATTGAAAAGTGTTTAAATAAAAAGGGATAACGTTGTACGTGTAACTCACAACATATTTAAATTTGAACACTTTCAACAATTCAATTAGAGTTACTTGCCCTTGCCCTGACCACGCGCTTTCTTTTTCATTTGTACTCTATGTTTCTACGATCTTTTTTCAAATATTTCCCCCCGTCTGTGGTATTTTTTAAATGGAAATTGGCTGTTGCGAAATGCTTTGTTTAAGACAAAACAATAAATGTTTTACTTTTGATTGTCTTAAATTTCTTGTTTTACGTTATTATTAATATATTTTGACATTTTAAAGGCCTTATTCATCTTATAATTATGCATATTTGTAACATTTGTGAATGATGTCATTGTTTTGTCTTTGATGCATAAACATCAACAAGTGCTGTAAAAGGTGTTTACAACCACAACACTTCAAACTCTAAACATTTTCCAAAACATATTTTAGTTCAAAACACATTTCACAACATGTTTAGATTGATACACATTTCACACATGTTTAGATTGAAACACATTTCACAACATGTTTAGATTGATACACATTTCACAACATGTTTAGATTGATACACATTTCACAACATGTTTAGATTGATACACATTTCACAACATGTTAAGATTGAAACACATTTCACAACATGTTAAGATTGAAACACATTTCACAACATGTTTAGATTGATACACATTTCAAAACATGTTTAGATTGATACACATTTCACAACATGTTAAGATTGAAACACATTTCACAACATGTTTAGATTGATACACATTTCACAACATGTTTAGATTGATACACATTTCACAACATGTTTAGATTGATACACATTTCACAACATGTTAAGATTGAAACACATTTCACAACATGTTAAGATTGAAACACATTTCACAACATGTTTAGATTGATACACATTTCAAAACATGTTTAGATTGATACACATTTCACAACATGTTAAGATTGAAACACATTTCACAACATGTTAAGATTGAAAAACATTTCACAACATGTTTAGATTGAAACACATTTCACAACATGTTTAGATCGAAACACATTTCACAACATGTTCTAAACCACAGCGTGCTTTAATATTAAACACATAATTTATGTGTTCAGGATTTAAACATGTTTAGATTTTGTATGTGTTTAAAAACAGGACAAGCTATCATGTGGTTTTGTATTTAGGATATAAATACCATTTTGCAGAGTATGAGATGAAATTCGGATATACATGCACTGGCGCAAAAAGGGATTGTTATAGCTTTCGAGCCTAGTGAAAGGTGAAAATTGCACTATTACGAACAATTTCGTCATGTGTGGCTTTTTGTAATTAACTATATAATCTAAACATAGTGAAACAAGATGTTTAGTTTACATCTCAGCATTATTGCCATTCAAGTTTACTTTCCACATGATTTTGTATAACTTTAATAGCATTGGTTGTTTGAAAAGTTTACAATTTTATTTACATTCCAGAACACAGTTTCCTCTGCAGCCACGTTACCTTGTTTAACAATACAATCACGTTTCGCAGCAGGCATACCATGAATCGTATGAAACTGAAGTAACTTCATTAACTAAGTGTCCTAGTTCTCGCTATATGTGAACATGAGACTTCATGCTATGTATGAGATGTTCTTTTTAATACAAAACTCAATACAGAATACAACATAAGTATTTTACACTTGTGTGTTAACTTAACTTCGATTGAAGTATTGTGTATGGTGTTTTACTACTTTGAATATCAGAATATGTTTGTAAATTCCTTATATAAGTTATTTCAAAATTATACCTTAGACGACTTGCGGAGAAATGTTTTTCTTCCGTTATTGAATTCTTCTCATGTCAGAGATTAAGATGATAAAGGTTATTTCTGTAAATGGGCCATTGGCCCATTATACAATTAAATTGATGACACAATAATGCATTTTTGTGTGGTAGACATTATGAGGCATCAGATTGATGCAAGATGTTTGTTACGGTTATTTTGAGCTAGAAAAATAGTTTGCTAGATTATTGAGTAAAATAGTCTTTCCTCGATGTGCATAGTTACGACTTATGAGTAAAAATGATTTTTAGATTTCTGTATTCTATTATATCAGCGATTCGAACCTATGGGTTCAAAGATTAAAACGTCTTTAAATGAAAGGGGAGAAAATATCAAACAACTTTGCATCCCATTAAGTCTGATTTAAGTTTTAGCGATGCAAAAAATTGTCGCTGAAAAACGTTTTGGTTTTGTTTTTGACAGTCGAAATTGGTTCGGCTCTTATATTTTAAGCGTAAAAACGGATACCATAAGACCCGTAACCATTGGTCCATCTTTCCACGGCAAGGTGAAAACGTATCGAGCAACTCTCCTCGCTTTAGACCTTGCCTTCACAAGGTAGAAAACTGGTGATCCGGAGCAGCGACACCTATCGTGATCACGAGTTACGCCCCTTATCAGCTCTTACAAAATAGCCAATGAAATTTCGGAACAAATTCAAAATACTAACAGACGATCTTTTTGAAAACTATCCGAGTGAAATTTAATTTCAAATTTCAGTCCGCATGGTTGTTTTCACGTTTTTGATGAGCACCGAGAATGCAGAGAAGACAAACATTTATGTATCACTCAAATTAATGTTTCTCGCCCTTCTTAAACACATACAAAATAGAATTTTTTCAAATCGGTTCAGTTAACCTGCTGTCTTCTGATTGGACTATTCTACTTCCGTGCAGCGGGTTGAAATGCTAGCACAGAAATCACGGCCAATGATGTCAAGGGAGGAATGGGAAAGTTTAGAAACTTTTTCGTTTCGCCCGTGACGTTGTGAAGATGCCATTGGTCTCACGCCTCTTGGTAGAGGATTTCGCCTGTAATTCCCGTATTTCAAATCATTTGCAATTTGAAAAATTATCTTAACAATATAACGATACTATCAAATAGTTTTCTTTTACAAGAACAAGATCCTAAAATAAGGTTTTCCAATCACGAAATAAAACAATAACATAAATCAAAATCAGGTTTACATGAAATGCAAAAAGTTCTAACATCATTTCTGATTGAATACACATTCGTACATCGAATCTACTGAGATCTATAAGAAAACCAATTACAGTAGCACATAGCTCTGATTTATCATAGTAAATCACTTGACGAAGAATGATTTGTGTCTCCAGTCTACATCTGACTGAAACAACGCAATCATCTTAAAGGGTAGTACACATATGCTTTACACATCTCCGTGGGAGTTTCAAATCATGAACTACTCTGAGTCATGTCCGTCTAATGCCGTATGATTTCCTTTTTGAAACTCTGTATAAGTGAAGTTACATTTACGACTACTTTTATGGAGCTGTGTCATAATTAAAGGAGTACTTAAAAGAATTTTGAGAAAAGAAATATCACAATCTTTTAATGTCCCTTAAGCCGCTGTTTAAAGTTGTAGCATGTAACATTTCGAACAAAAATTATTGCTTTGTCATTTTCTAAATAATGTGCATTCGAGGCTTTTGTTTTGTTCTGAGGCCGCCCGCCGCTAATGGCTAAATTATTTCCCAAGCGGAATTAAGCACTCACTCACTATTTTGAGGCCTATACAAAGAGGAGTTCTTTATAACAGCCTATAACTGTCTGATGCGTAATTTTCAGGAATTGCCAAATCAACTAATTTCTAATCTTTGTCATAGAGTTCAAGCCAGTTTGAAAGAAGGTCTTTGAATTATATTGTTATGCCTCAACATGAATTTTATTAAACATTCATAAACTCTTTCCTTTTCAATTTAAAGTACCGAATTTAAAGTATTGTGAATCGCAGCATTATTAGGAAATTAAATACATAACAATGGGATATATTTACCATGTGGAACTGAATTGACCTTCTAGGTTAAATTTCTGTGAGACTTTCACAATCATGTTGTGAGTGGGGACATTCTCTAGCGTAACATTCTTTAATTTATCTTCAAACTTTACAAATACACACAGCTCAAAACAGGTGTGATTTGTGAACATGAAACATAATGAGAAATTGAGCTAACAGGATAATGGAAATTATACCTGTATGATTAATATGCTTCATTGTCAAAATTTTAAATAGTAACATATACCAAGATAAAACATAACATGTTTGTAACACGCAAGTATTAACTCTTTTAAGGAAATATAGTTTCTGTTCAATTAAATATACATACATGTATAGAGTTTTTAAAATGTGGATATCCATCCTTAAAACTCACATTTGAGAAAGATTTGCTACTATTTCAGACTTTTGATCTTGGGGAAAAGCATAAACGTCAATCAAAAAGAATAATGTAACTAGAAGTATTTATATCAAAATCCTAAAAGTTCATAGACAACAGCAATATCCAACGATAATGTTTGTGTTCATTCGTTGTATGTTTAAAGGCAAATCGCCCTTTATTCAAATTTATATAAAACAATTTGCAAATTGAATATTAAATCCACTTTTAACATGAAAGGTGTAGTTTTTGTGAATAATTTCCTCAAAGAAAGGGCATTAATTAATGTTGAGACTTTTTAACTTTCAAAGTTATGATGCCACCGATTGTAGACAATACATGCCTTTTTAAACAAAATTTGTCAATGATTGACAACAATGATTACGATTTTGTAATAAAAATAGGTTATTTTGAGTTCAATCCGTTTACCTTCACCTTGTTTTCATTACAGTTAACTCAAACCAGATTTTGTCATTTGGCCATCGTAATTGAGTTTGTGTTAATCCAGAATTTGATAGTGACGTGGCTTGTGACCTTTGACTAAAAGACGGATAGTAAGGTCTAACAAGAGTTAGAGTTTCTTCCAAAATTCACTCTCATTTCTCAATGTAATGTTTTGGATATAAAAAAACAACAATTTTGTAAATGCAAATAACCAAAAGATGCGAAACTTTATATGATAGGCATGTGCTTCCCATAACTGCTAAATTAGGGTTCAAACATATACAATAATTTTTAATAAAAAGTTGTCTTCTATGATGGCAACGTTTGCTGAAGAAACAAAATTGATCTGCTTAACTTTTCTGCATATGTATTGAACAAATTCTTGTCTAAGCAATCATTTTATATAACTATGTTTCCGTGGTTTATGTGTCTTAGCGTGAAGGATACTGAAACAAATGGTATACTATCGGTTTTAATAATATTAAAAAGAATCTTCAAAGAAGATTTTCTTTACATCCTGTCTTGAGGTGATTCAAAGTCAAAGTAGAGCTAATCAATATTAATATTTACATGTCTATAAGACTTGTCCCTTTTCGTGTCCGTCTACACTTATGATTAAGTTGTACCAATGAGACTTTTAATCATACGATTCAGACACTAACTGAGTTTAAGTCTGCCTCAACAGCTACATCTCACGCCCACTACACCCTTTTGCCACGCCAAGAAGATGTTGTATCTATGTTAAATACATCTCTCAAAATAGACAAATAGTTATTTTTAACCTCATGCCCACCCTCATGTCACTTCTGCACAAAGTTGAGAGGTCTCAAACGTTATAAAGGTCATTTACATTTCAAATCCCCCCCCCCCCCCCACGATTTGGTAGATTCTAAAATATCGTAATTAAGAAAAAACACCGGTGTTGAAATGACATCAAAATGTGTAATTTCCAAACTCAAAATTTATCTCTGCTTTGTTAACATCCTTATAGAATGGCTACACACTTACACAGATCACACGGGATTTATCTTATTAACATCATATCTCTGTATTCAGAGACTCAGTCAAAATTCTGAATTATCATATCTGTCAGAATAAGGTTGCAATCAATTGATGCACATTTGAAGTCTCTTCATACGCTAAGAGGTGAAAGAAGCCACTGAGTGTGATATCACTTTTTCAAGTCAGTGAACATATCACAGAGGGGATGACATCATGTGTACAATGGTGTGACGTCACTTCTACAATCAACTCGCCGTCGGTAAGATCAACAATTGAATGACGTCACCAGAAAACTGTCAAGACCTTTTGGACATAAATTGTCACATTTTCGACCACAGAGGCATATAATTAACAGAATATCTCTTGTTTTGATTGTGATATCACTTATCTCTCATCTCGTGACGGGGTAAAGCCTAAACGTTCACAAATACTGGCTCTACTACGTCACTCGATGAGTGATAAGTGATATCACACTCAAAACAAAATATATCCTCTATGTCCCCCATACTAAGCGGGATTCTGCTTTCTTATTAACAACATTTTCAACATAGCATGTCAACGTGAAGTTAATATTTCTGTGATATAACACTCCATTTTAGTTTATTACTGTGTTATCAGCATTGATGGTGAAATCAACTTACGTGTATAGGTAGGAACGAAAACAAGTTTGATAACATGCTGGTATTGGAGGTTGTAAACAAGCTCTAAATTTAGCAAAAATGTTTCTTTTTCCGAATGCAAAATAACGATCGATGCGGGAACACTATAATGAAAAATTAGACAAGTCCATGTTTATGTTTACATAAACTTATAAGATATATTTCATTATATATCATTAATCTCCCGGGTGTAACAACATAAAAGTAATCAAAGTGCAATGGTCCTGGAGTTATATTTCATCAATCACTCATTTTGTATTCGGCAATTGAAGTTTTATCCATCTGTTTTACCATCCCTTGTGGATATTCATGCGTTTCACCATCATCTGAACCCTTTACTGTATTCTCAGAGGAATCGATTACTGACATTGATATTGATGATATTTTGAGGACATTCACATACTTTGTTGTCATCTGCGTATTCTTTTCCATGTGAAATATTTTATTCACATACAAATCTATTAGTGAGATATGACATTATTGATTGAAATAAACATTTATCAAATGTATTAATTCATATTATTAAGAAATGGTTATTGATGGCGCTAATTTTGTCCACCAGGGGAAACTACCTTTCTCCCCCAACAGAGGCAGATCAAGTCATAAAATGTTGGTACTACCTCTGCTGTAATAAGACCAAATCCGTGGGTTCCGGTAGTTTCCCCTGGCGGACAAAATTTGCACCACAATTCATTTAAATTTGTTAAGCAAATGACAACGTTTCTCGCATGGAAAGGGTGCTTCATATCATAATGACTTTGCCATGATTCAGTAGCCAAATTGATATTTAAGAACAGCATCGCTGATTGCACAACTAATATGATTGTCTCCTATCAGCTGCAGGAATCTCTCATTCTATCCCACAAAGTCGGCGTAATAGAACAGAGGCTGTATCAACATTTCATGACTTGATCTGCCTCTGTGGGGAGAGAGAGGGAAACTACCGGAATCTGCGGATTTTGTCTAATTAGAACAGAGGTATTATCAATATGTTATAACTTGATCTGCCTCTGTGGGGTGAATATGATTTCTTCATCAAACCTGTTTTGGAAAGACATTCTTTTCGAATGGTCAGACTTCATATGTTTGAGTAAAAAAGAAATTATAAGTGAAGAAGATTTACAATGTCAATCACTTTGGAACAACGACAATATTCTAATTGATAAACATCCATTTCTGTATTATGATTGGTATAAGAAAGGTGTTATATTTGTGAATGATTTACTTCATGATGAAGGAAGACTGTTAACATATGAAGAATTTTCCAATACGTTTTCTATCAAGACTAATTTTCTGACTTATGAATCGGTGAAAAGAGCTATAATGACATATATTCGATCCTTGAATATACAAAAATTCAAAAGGAAGTTGCTTGATCCTATTTATCCTTTTAATATTTCAAAGATTGACACAATTATTGGGAGCAAAACACTATATGCCACTCTATTAAACTAGAAATTTATCCGCTTGCCAAGTTATTCAAAATGGGAAAAAATTCTACAAATTGATCTCGAAGAGAACGATTGGAAAATTGTTAATATCATTGCCAATAAATGCTCGAAAAGTACAGATTTAAAATGGTTGCAATTCAGAATTATACATAATATCCTTCCAACAAAACAGTTTCTTTATAAAATTGGATATGAACCATCACCATTATGTTCATTTTGTGAAATTGAAGTTGAAACAATTAATCACATTTTATGGGATTGTGAACCTATTTATAGATTATGGAACGAAATAGAATCATGGTTGAACTCAGTACAATTGAAACTTAAATTTACAAACAAAATAATCATTTTGGGAATGAAAGGAAAACACAATAATCCTGTTAATGCAATCATTTTACTCGTCAAACAATATATTTATAGATGCAGTATGAAGGGTTTTATACCCAAGTTAGAATACATAAAGCGTGAAATTAGACGTTACTATGATATGTCAAGATATGTATTTTTGTCAACAGAATCTGAAGAAATGTTTTTTAAATATTGGTCAACATTACATTTACTACTTGGAAAATAAATCGGCCACCTTCTGAATTTGTACATATTAACTATGAATGTATATATGTGAAACTATATGTTATATGTATCACAAAATATGGAAAAAAAAAAAAAAAAAAAAAATTATTTTGTCCACTACACACACAGAAGACTTTGACAGATTATAAAAAAAAGCTTCCGATGCATATTTTTATTTCTTTAAGTTATTTTTTTAACTGTGATCTTACCCGAGACAACAATTGTTTTGGAATAATTTTCTCTTTCATGGACCTAAATGGTCGTTTTGTGTACATGCACTCTATAAATTCGTATTTAGTTTCAAATAAGCAAGAGAGAATGATATTGGTAATATATGCATGTCAAAAATGAGTATGTATGCAAATATATCATTTTACAGCAGTGTTGAGATGTAAATTAAAGGAGCACGGAAGTATGAGGTATGTTAACATCTTGATCACAAAACTTATAAACAAAAGCTTGGCGTGTATAATTCATTGTTTTTTGTTATGATATTACAATTTCAACAATAATGTTAATTATGATGTATCTTTCCCATTAAAAGTTCCCTTTGAAATCTTTCACATTTCGGAGGTGCAACGTTGTGAAACGTTAACGCATTAATTAATGATCTACAACTGCGACAAGTATTGGTAAAAAATTCAAATACGATAATATACATTTTATGTTCTCTTTTTAAAACCTTTTGGTATAACAACATCCTTATCTTATCGTCTATATTCGAAATATTCTTATTCGCGATAAATAAACAATTATTGAATGCGGAATTAAACACAAATGAAATTTATAAATTGATGTTACCTCTCATCTTGTATATTCATGTTTTATTGTCACTATGAGGATATTAAATCTTAGGTTCATGAACATAAGCTAGAGCACCTTATTGTCACAACCATCTATAGTTCAATGCATTAAAACGAAGAAGTATTAACATTTCAAAAATCACTTAATGTGTATCCTTTACTTTCATTCAGATACAGAAAGGTCTGTTCCTGCGATTAAATTTTCTCCAAGGAACAAATTCCAACGTTGACAAATCTAGCTTTAAACATAATAAATTCTCTTAACGTAACTCGTAATGTGAAAAGGAAATGTTACAACTGATTGACGATATTCTACAAGGGATCATACCTTGTTCCATTATTATCAATACAATGACGCCTTTGGGTAGCGTTGTTATGTTATAAGATATAATGATTAAGTATGATTAATGTTCAATCTCCACCCTACTGTGTTCCTGTTATTCAACCTGAAAACAAAACCATTTGTCATATTTCACTATTTTCCCAGAAGGCTTCCTAGGCCAGCTGCGTTATGTGATATTTTCAACAATAACAAATACATGTAATCAAATCTTTCGTTTTTGTGGAGGAGAACACTTTTTTTGCCAATGTGGCATTGGCATTTCATTTTCATAACGATTTCTTTAAATAACATTCACCAGAATTGTAAAATGAGTATGGTTACTGGTAATTGATTTCATAACAAAAAAAAAAAAGATTTCCAGCAATTAAACTGGGAACTCAGCAGAATGTAGTTATGGATATATTTAACAGTTGTAACTCTACGCATGACATCATCGTGAAATACAATGTGGTCAGAAGAGATAGTCCCGACGTCATAATGCTTCTTGCTTCCCAAATTGTTATTAGCACCAAGAGTTGCCCGAAAAAATCAAAGACAAAGTAGTTGTAGAAATAATCGTATGATATGATAGAACCATAATTTAGCAGTTATGGGTAGACATGTTCCTACAGATGACGTTTTGCATATGTTCGATAACCGCGTTCATAATATTGTGGTATTGTGAAGTAAAACAACAAGTTACATAACCCCGAGAAATGAAAGTGATTATTGGTAGTTGTTATGTGAGTAATTCTATTGTTTCAAGCCAAATAGCCAAACTTAAGGATCGGTCTTTCAGTCACTGGTTAGACTACCATGAACCTTTAAAGTCGAAACTTCTGAAAAATAACACAAGCTAATTTCAAACGGCCTAATAACAAAACATTGTGGGCGTTAACTGTAATGACACCTCGAAATAAATGAGAAGTGTTTATATACCGGGTTGGACTTAACATAATCGAAACTTATTTCAAAATCGTAAGATTACAACCTTTTGTTCAATAATTGACAATAACTGTTGACAATAGTGATGTCACTTCAAGGACAAGTGACAGCCTTATTTTACGAGATTTTTTTATCTTTAAATGTTTTTGATATCTGAAACCAATTGAAAAAAACGTAGTTTTGGCACTACAGCAATACTTGTTTTTGTGTGTGTTAAAATTAAGTATCATCACAAATTCAATCAAATTGTCAATATGGACGATCTTTCTTTGAAGAAAATATTTACAAAATGTAATTTTTTCATGTAAAAAGTGATACATTCATTCAAAGTATGGCAACGTTGCCATAGCATAGCAATTATTATTTGGTGCTTTATTTTTTCGTATGAATAGATATATTTTTAATGTCAACTCAGCTATGACTTATTCCGATAGTCAGTCACAGCTTTGTAGACTGGGACAAAGTGGTGCAAAGTACGAGTATTGTCAAAGAAACCTGTACACAAGTTTATTATGTTTCTACGTGTCCAATTTGCCACATGATGGATGCTGTTAAATAGCAGTATGATCTAATTTTGAGCGTCTTCAGTGATGATATATTGCAGTTTCTTTTACATGTCGACGAAAGACTCGATCTGGTTAATTTGTATATTTGTATGTCTGCAAGACTTGTACTTTTCGTGTCTGTCTACACTTATGATTAAGTTGCACCAATTAGACGTGTAATCAGACGATTCAGACGCTAACTGAGCTTATTATTGTCCCAACATTTACAGCGACCGCCTCCACAATCTCTTGTCACGCCAAGTAGGTATTGTATGTCAAACAAATCTTTCAGATAAGGCATATGCTTTTTTTCTATTTTTGAACCTCATCCCCAACATCATTCTCTCCCCACAGAGGCAGATCAAGTCATAAATGTCGATACAGCCTCTGTTTTATTACGCCGAGTTTGTGGGATAGAATGGGAGACGACTGATTGGAGGCAATCAAAGTAAGATGTGCTACTAAATGATGGCTAAGGCATTGTGAGAACAGAGGCTGTATCAACATTTCATGACTTGATCTACCTCTGTGCATGGGGAGCGAGTGAGTTCAGGGACGTAAGCAGTAATGTATACAAGGGATGCACAGTCGGGAGTTTTAGTGAGCCACGCTTACTTTTTTGCCTGTTTCATTATTTTTTCTTTCTTCTGAAATACGTTATGCACAAGGTATATTTGTAACTAGTGAGATATGATCGAGTGCAACTATCATCTAATAATGTCAGTTAAAGAAATATAGTTTATTCCTGTGGGTGTCTACGAGGAAGACTCCAATGTCAGCCCCCTCCTTCAAGATTGGCTTTTAAGGTCAGATAGCTTTTGGTATCTATCTTGGTGCTGGAACCCCTTCATTTGCAGTATGCGTGTGTCACTTACGGCCGTTCATCTTAAATACTGTCGACAGTAAGTCAAATTTAGGACGCATTTATCAAGAGATTCAGGCGCCATTTGTCCATCATTAGGGTCCTATATTTAGCCCCTCGCCCACTACACATACAGAACACGCCGAGAAAGTCCCTCAAGGCATATGGTTATTTATCCAACCGTCGATCTTACAGTTTACCCCTAGACAGTAATTTAGAACTCTTTTGGAATAGATTCATCTTACAAAATTACCAAAACAGTAATATTCAACTTTAACCCTCAAATTCGTAATTTGTTTTCTTACCGGCATTGGAGAGTGATCTTGGTAATATATTGAAGAGACATGTATGTCACAAATGTGTATATACCCAAAATATGTCTTCTTTACAGCATCGTTACAAATGTTGCAACATTGTGACATTTTAAGAAATTGGAGAGAACAATGAGATGCATATAACTTTTTAAAGCCGCATATATTTTAATGTTAAATAATATAGTAAATATTAAAATGACTTCGAATTGTCTTCAGATTTTCAAAAGGCCAATTCAAGGTAGCTTTAAATGAACCATTTCAACTGTTTGTGATAAACTTGTACATGTAAATTTATTACCCAAAATGTAACGCATAAAATGTAATATGTTTGTTGAACATTATTAACGATAGCTTACACGTATAATATCTTAGTATTAATCATTAAAGACTGCTTTCTCAATATTTAAGGCTTTGTTCTCAGTGAAAGGCTTCGGTGTTGATACCAGAAAATAAAATAAATGAATATTTTTATATCGCAATTTTATACTTAAGGTATTCAAAGCAAAGTAATGAAGGAAAACATAAATTACTTCCGGCTATGTTTGTTTTAGCATCGACATAATACAACACGAAAAAACTCTCAGTCATTGCAATAACGAAACTAGAAATCCATGGAATCTTCATCAAACAAATTGCAAAATTTCCTTTATATATTAATAATGAAAACAGGTTTTGTATAGACAGTTGCAGTGAACTATGGACTAGGAAGAGACATAGCGAAATCGTGATTATTGTTCTCCCAAATTGTGCCAGTCATGTTCATATCCAATTGAAACGTTAAATATTCCTTGAAACTTGACATCATTCCCATTTATGCTTTGGTTTTAAATACGAGCTCTAAGATAATGAAACAGGTTTTTATTTATGGTTTTAGATACAGTCAGTGTTTTGAAATTATATTTTATTAGTGCAAAAGACTTCATGGGAAACTGACCACCGCCGAGATAACTGGTAACTACACTTTGGTACAAATCTTGTTGAATTGCCATTCTATTATTGACGTCAACATTATTTACGTACCACATATGTCAGTGTAGCATTTAGACGAATAACAGTTGCATACTTTACCCATGATGACATCTCCATTGGACATCATCTGTCATATTAAACAATTCTGGTAGTGATCTTGAGTTTCATAGTTGGTTCTTTCTTAGTCACCGAAGTCATACAAATATATGCCAATAATGTATGAAACACCATAACAACACATTTTCAACTTTATAGACCATTGTAAATAACTCTAACTGCCAAAGTGTCAGGGAGATCCATAGAGATTTGTGACACAGAATGTGACAAAGTTACATTGCACTTTGTATTTACATCATACTCAACTGACTTTTTAAAGTGTATTGATACTTTTACTGATTATTATCTCGACCACAACAAAATGAAGAAATAATATTGAGAAAATCTTTTAAAATTGAGCGTCTTTGAGGCCATACGTATTCTTAAAAATGATGTGTTGTGTTTTTAACTGTCGAAAGCATCAAAATTCCTCCAGTGTTTTTTTTATCTATACCTTTTATTTTAGAAATGCATCATATATATTGAAAGTTTTAAAAACATATTACCATTTGTGAGCTCCTTGGGGTCACTGGGCGCTGGTTGTTTGGGTCAGAGCGGACATTCTAGCATATAGAATGATTCCATTTTACCTTCGAGAAGTATACCCTAAATGAGCAATTTAGTTTACAATTAAACTCTAATCAATTTTGGAAATAACCAGATCTAACATCCACTGAAAAATTCAGATATGGCGTTACATACAATGACTATCAATTAAAAATTTGTTCTAGATTATATTTCATCACCAATGGATTGATGAAATTAAGGGGGTGTATACGTCAAACCTTTTTGTGGGTTTTAACTGGGAACATTGAAATACAATTCGGATGAAGTGTTTACCCGTGATTTGCAAAATCCAAAACGGTGTTCCGAAATACATTCAATTTGCATTCAGTGAACTTTGTTCGTAAATTCTGTCAACTTTATTTACTCTCAGCAGCTGTGACATCATGAATTGTGTGAAAGTGAAATAACATTCTTACAGTCTTGCAACGCACTGTTGATACAAAGAAGAGACCACATGTGCATTGTTTATGTTACCACCTTTAAGAACAGCAGTGAAAGGATATAATGTTTTAACGTACAAAATAAGGTACAGTTACACAGAATGTAATTTTTCAGTAACATTTCTTACTAGATTAATAGGTATCAGGAATGTCATTTGAAAGAATAGAATTAATTTCCTCTTCCCATATGATGAATGTTTGGATAAAAAGCAAACACGGTTTTAAATGAAAGGGTATACCTGCTTAATTCATTTCACAACGATCTGAACAGTTTATGTTTGAAAAGTGGAACATCATTTCTGTTCTAGCAAAGGATATGCCAAATGTGTAATCAAACCAAGCAAGAGTTAACGTTCTTAAATCTTGACGTCATACTGCTGTAATGTAGCTTGGTTTTACAGATATCAAAATGAAATGTATTCTCAGTGGGCAGTTTAAATGAATGTTTCAGTAAACAAAATCTAACAACCGATTACAAAATCTTTTCAAGAAACGCAATATATTATGAATTATCATTTTTCAGACGTAAAAGCAGTATCATTTTCCAACGTCATAAGAATTAAATAAACACGAGTGCCAATGACTGGTAATGATGTACGATAAAAATGTTTCAATCAAATTGTATCGGGAGATGGCACTATCAAATGTAACCATGGCAAGAGAACATCTCCTAAGGGACCACTTATCGCAATTTCCAATCTTGACATATCGGCATATCTCCGTTCATTTCCATAAGTGTTATCACTTCTCAATATAAATAGATATTAAAGGGAATCAACAACCTACATGTAGCTTGTGAAACCTAATTGACAATGTTAATGTGAGCATCCAGACGAGTAAGGGGGGTCACATGACACAAACTTGGTACTGGCTGTCAGCTGTAAGCGGTTCGTAACCAAAACATTACGCCCCTACCGAGCATTTACGACTCTGGAAGTTAAAAATTCGGTTGCAGACCCCCTTTAAGTATTAAGTTGAAGTCTCAAGTGGCACAATTTTCAATATTATCATTTTAATAAAAAAAAGAACCGACTGCTTTCGAAATATAAGTCCTACTTCATGACTTTGTATAAAATAGGAGCCTCAAATACAGTATAGGTTGACTGGATACACTTGGAAATGAAAAGCCTAAAGAAATGAATAGTATAAATGAAGGTACAGTTATTATTTCAAATATATCATAGATTTATAGGATATCTAACGAGCTTCCCCTTTCATATCAAGTTTATGTCCCTAGCAAAATTATTTCACTAGGGACATAAACTTGATATGAAAGGGGAACGAGTTATGTATCCTATTTATTATCAACTTGCATTTCAGACGATTTATTGCTTTTTTAAATAACTTTTTATTGTGCCTATAAATAGACGAAACGGCGGATGAATATCAAACCACGTCACAGCCTCAAATATTATACTATTACGACGTCTAATATTCACATTTCTAATTCTACCCTACGTTAATTCATAGTGTCTGGTGAAATGTAAGTAATAAGCACTTTAGTCATGAACGAAGCGTACGTGAAAATAAAATCTCTCTGCACGAGAACAGTCAGAGTTATCTTTCTTTGATCAACGGCATGTCATGACGACCGCCATTTGCCTGCATCTTTTCGTCAAATTGTGTAAACAACCGCCTTCAAAGTAAGTTTAATATGCTTATCATTGTTCAAACGCGTTTTGTTTTGAAGAAATGTTGTCTAAAGAATATTCAGTTGTCTTTATATTCTATAGATAACAAGCAATGTCTGTCTGTGTCATTTTGGAGCGACATCAATCAAATTAATGAAATTCGGTGATCAAATTGTGCTGAATTTAAACCCTTTTGTGTTTATATGAGCCTTGAGATATCAGTAAGATGTGTTATTGTAATTCTTTTGTCCTCCGATTTATTCCTTAACAATTCGGTAAGGAAGACTTAAAAGATAAACTGAAAGTTTGAAGAATGAAGTTCCGACTCACTCAGTGCCATTCGAATTTGTGAATGAAAACACGTTCGTTTTATGAATGAATAAAGTAGTCCGGACAATGTCAAAGTTCACCGCAAGCCAATCAAATCACTTTGATTATGAAATTATTATGAAACCCCTTTACGAAGTACCACGTGGGTAATAATGAAATATAGTCCAGCGAAACATTATAAATTTAGTGCTTCTTGTGTACTTATATTTGGTGAATTCAAGTCGCGATTTATGATCGAAACAGGATAGTCTTATAGATAGATAGTCTTCGGCATCTAGCTCGTTTGTAATGAGACTGATTTAAATCACAAAAAACGACTCACTTTGGTTCACAATGTTTAAAAGTTAAGTTAGTAGTATACAAACATGTATAAATGACATTTAGGATTTTGGCTTGAACATCTTGGAATATAAAGCCGTTTGTAAGTTTAATAGAATACGCTACGTGTGTCATTTGGACAAGACTATATGAGTCCACAGAAGTAATAGTTTGTATTGATTCCGTACATATGTTCTTTAGGCATGTGACAAAGTTAGATAAGAAATTATGAAACATAATCCAAGTTTCTTTCATTAATTTAATTATAATATTAATCTAGATTTTTAGATTTTTCCAACTACATTTAACGCTGCTTTTGAAGCGACATTCATTTAACTGGTCACTTTTAAATGATCAGATTGCAAACAAAACAACCAAGTTTTACCTTATTTTCCCTTTTGTACCTTACTTGTTGAAAATATGAGAATGTGATGCGTAATATGCACACGTGTTCGTCCTAAACAGTTAAAGACATTTTCCAAAGGCACCTAAGGTTTATATCATCAATCTCTTAATGTGTTAAAGTAATCATCTAACGATAAGATCCCCTGCTGTCCGCTCTAAAATCTTACTGTTAAATTGTCCCTAATGTTAAGTTAAATAATCACAAATGTAACACAAAACGAAAAAGAATGCGAACAAAACTTTGATTGAAGGAATACCGCTGGACCATAAAAGAATATTTGAGTAACAAGTTGCATCACTATATCAATAAAATGACGCCAGGAAATAGCTTTGATTTATGTGTTTTCATCAGTTGATGAAGTATTATTCGTGTTCAATCTGCAACCTACTGTGTTACCGTTAATTAATCACGCAACTGGGTGCACAAACATCAATCATATTTTTCAATTCCCCCACGAGGCTTCTAAAGCATGCAGCATGTTGTAGTTTCTTGTCTAGTGCGCTGTACAAATTCTAATTATTATCAGTAGTAGTAATATTATGACAATAAAAAATATTTCTCATCTGATCACTAATCACCATCAAGAAAACTCTTTTCAAGGGTTTCTAGTTTTATTTTTATAACCAACAAACTCAAACTTCCAAATGAAACACTCAACATTGGCAAAGGTAAACATCGTACTTTTCTCATTAAATAATTCATTTTTGGATAATGTACAAGGATTCAAGGTCCTCATTGGCGTTTGAAAGTTGAATTTTCTTGAAACTCTTCTTTTCGTGATGTAATACACAAAGTTTCCAACACAGACAGACTTTTCAACCTATTGTCAACTATGAATGAGTGAACCAACTAAAAGCTATTGGTAACTTCATTTGAGAAGACACATCGTGAGTCAGATAATCACAAATATGGCCACTCGGCGATTGCACATTCATATATATATATACACAAAACAAATGTCATATATCATTGAATGTATCAATTTGGTCATATTTGCCCCGTTCAATTGCGTTTGTGCTTCTTATGTACAGTAATGTAATGTAGCATAATGTTATCCAGTTGCTGTTATTTATCCATTTAGTATAGGGCAGACGAAGAGAAAGAAGGAAACTAGTGTCACACCCTATAAAAACGAATGACTTTGCAAGGGTGGTTGGTTTACTAAAGTATCTTTGAAAACCATTCAAGATTCAGTCCCTATACGTTTCGCTATCAAGCTCGGCAATTTCCATATGTGTATGTCAAATACACAAATACATATAGTCAATCTTTGTATGTTATAAAGACATATTTCGCTTCATTTCTGTCAAGTCACACATGTTTTTGTAGTCCTTGGATTCAGATGGTATTTGAACTTTGTTACTAATCTCACATTCAGGGGTCCTCCCTCAACATCGCTCAGTATTTGTCTATTGAATGGTATAGTATGAATAGATCCTTTCAAGTAAAGTACTCGTATATGGCAAATTCTATTTTTTTTGCAGAGGCCAATAAAATGACAAAAAAACTACGAAAAGCGGTCCAAACCTTATGGGAAAGTATTTCGCGGACAAGTTCAGATACATTTACCATTTTTAGTTTTTTAGAATGATGTTGTTCTGTCAAAATCATTATAATGCATACATTGAAGAAAAGGTAGATTAACGATATAAAATTCAAATGTTTTTTTATTTCCAAAAGAATTCTATTTGCAAAGATTTCTGATTACTGAAGTGCGCAAATGTCAAGAAAGCATGAAATATATATACATTATTCATTGAATGTATATGTACATTTATCTGACATAAACAGATGTCGTTTAAATCAATTCTTTCGATGTTTTTGTTTCCGAAGGCATAGAATTACACACAATATGATTAACTTTGCAGTGCTTCCAGAATGTGCATTTTTACCTAAATTATATAAGATGACTTATCCGTATCTCGTGGCTGTGTCAATCGTAACTACACGTAACGACTCTTGAAGTTGTATATCATCTGACCCCTATGATTTGATTGTCAATATTGTAAGCATATATAACGCCAAATCTAATATAACAAACTTTTCCTTTATTGATGCAGTGCCACTTTACATGTATAAGTTAAAATGATTTATACATATTACCTTATAACTGCTTTGTAACATGATATGTAACAAAAAGCCTTTTACAATTCTTCAATTGGCTTTAAAACCCTGCAAAGTCATATGAGCTTCTCTACCATTACAAGTACAATTAATCAAATGCAACATTTATCTTCCAGAAATGATTTCATGACCTAGATAATATGTTTTCTAGTATATATGGCATTCGATGCATCGTTATGCATACTTTTAGACATAACAGTCATATTAAGAACTTCAACAGTCTCTAGTCAGTCGTATTTTACGTTACACAAATATTTCTCATGGCAGGTTGCCAAACTGTGAAGATGATTCCATATGTGATCATGATATTTACACAATAAAAGCAACACTTCAAATTAAATGCGTGATTTAATTTAAACTTTTTTATTGAGACCAAAAGTAATATATGTGAGAACTTCAAAGAATCCGTTGCTGGTACTTGACTGAACCTTAATCTCGATCTGAAGTCTAGTCATTGTTACTTCTGACTGAATTCATAAAATCGAATCTACTGAGAATCATTAAGAAACCAGTTAAAAATGATCACTATCTTTACAAGGATACCAGAAATGAAGTCTCATTTATCATATAAATAAGAAGATGAAGTATTGATTCATCTTCAATATGTGTTCTGTTGTATTACCGTTTTATTATTCTAAAACATATTCACAGAAAGGACAAAATCTGAACTCTCCCCGAATATCATTTCTCCTCCCGGTATTTCATTATTTAATTTTTTGTGTTAAACTCGCAGTTTTAAACAAAACTTAAGAGGGTAGCAGCATCTCTAAGATGGTAGCAGTATATTTTGTAAAAATTAAAGGAAATAATGAGGTTCTTAAACGTTCTATGATGACTATTCAGACAAACAGGGGCAAAATAGACGTACCATATATAGCTATATCTGTTAACGATTTTAAAACCCACGCCTTTAAATAACGCCGTTTAAAAATATCCTTAGCTAGTCGAGATAGGATAGTGAAAATGACCCTTTCGATTGTTTGTAAACCAACTTACAGACAAAATGCATGAACAAATTAATTTCAATCAAGGTTTCTTCTTTTGATGATAGTTTTAATTTATCAAATCTATAAATTTCATAATTTGTGTATTTCAATTCTAACTATTGTGACCAAAAATAACATCGAAAAAGCTCTTTGAGACCCTCGTGTATTTGAACAGTCCTACAATTATAAGTATCATGCTATAATGTTTGAAATTGTAAGTACTTCGAGTCTTCTTCACAACTAATGTGCCTCAAAAGGTTCACAAGGGTTCAAAAGTCGCATTTCATTTACAACAGGATTTTGTTTTGTTCTCTTTTGAACAGTTGGTAGCGTCCTTCTGGCCCTGGGTGTATAGTGTGACAAGATGTGATGATATGTTTCAATTCTATTTATTCTTTCAAGCCAAGTCCTACTCTTAAGGGTCCACAGTTACAAATATTTTACTACAAGTACCTATACATTTATCTTTTCCTCTGAAGCCTCTGATTCATATTTTAAAAAGACATTATATTTGACAGTTTTAACACTGAGAAGATCAACACTGGATACTTTATTTGACGTATATAAAAGGTTCTCATTATGACACAATAATTAAGTAGTGCTACTAAAAGAAAACACAAACTTCTTGCAAATTATATTGAGAACTGTACATGTATGTCTTGAAATATTTGACTTCCTCATAACATGTGAATGTTATTTGTTTATGTATATACTCGCTATGAAGTCACATGAAGTACCCTTCAGAACTCAGCTACATTCTTGTGTGAATTTGTTATGAAAACGTGCACTTGAGAATGGCTTAAAAACGTCAAAAATCTTAAAGGAAATTGTATTATTGCAGAGTTTCATGTTGTAAACTCTCTTCAGTTCACATACATTCATAAATATGTCAAGATGATAAATATAGTGTGAATAAAGTATGACAGAAAGAAGTTTGATTTTAAGATTTCTCGTATTTATCTACTTGAATTTATTACCTGGTATTCTGTTATTGACTATTTACTTTTAACTAAACGCAAAATAACACCAATGGTAAAACTCTTCACTAGTATGTATATGCTGACGAGCACAAACTTATTGTAAGTTTCTTGCACGACGTTGAAGAGGAATACGAGAAAATGAAAAACGTTTAAGTAGGGTGATGAGATTTTGAATTCATATTCAACCTCTTCGGAAGTAGTTGAACGTTAACAACAGGTGAATGATAACATGAATGACAGAGATGTGTAGGTGAAAAAGATGATGGTTGCACTTCAATATTCTTGGTATTAACGAAGAAATTATTTTTTAATGATAATGTCACGCTTTCGTTTTTATCCGAAATTTGAATTCCGTTTACCCGATACAAACAAAAACGTCATAATCCAGAAACTGTCGGCAATCTTGTTATTTCGCTACAGTTTGTAAGATCCGACAGACGCATATGTTTAACTTGTGACATCATTCAAATAAGCCAATCTACTGCGTCATCATGTAGGTACAAGTCGTCGTGGACATGTTCTTCACTTAGGTATGTCATTTTTAAATAAAATTTGTTTGTAAACAAACATATGCAATTGTATTTTCAATCTAGTAAAATGGTTATATAACCAACCAACTTCTAAATACACGTTAATATACATACCATTCCTATTTTGTTTGTCAAGCAGTTTCCAGAAAGTCTAGATGAAACCGTGAACATAGGCTATATCTTGACCGCAGGTAAGATGATCGGATTTTATTTGTAATAATAATGCACAGAACAAAACACTGATCTCGTATAAAAAGATTGCTTTTGTGAATATTTCTGTTTTGAAATGTCAGCAGGTTTAGCGAAATAAAAACTAACTTTTCATTGCAAGAGTAGAAATTTTACAATCATGACGTATAGTTGTTTGTCGAGGGGCGTACGTGGTTAAATGGATTTAGCTTTAATTCGCTGTGCAACAGTAATTACGGCTGACATATCAGTCTTTTATCAACAGATAAAAGGCATGTTTTAAAATAAACGTAATATCACTCAATATAAAGTGGCATGTTGAGATTAATCTAAGAGATGATAGTTTTTCCTAAGGATTTTGCTCTCTGGAAGTTTCGCTGTGCTCTTCTCTTTGATAGGGTTTCATTCTTCCATTTCTCCCTTCCAATCACGTAGTCAAGATTAGGGGTCCATTGCACTTTCCTGTTTCCTTTAATTGCAGAGGGCAAATACTGATTGATTGTTGTATGTCCATGTGCTCCGGTGGATAGAATCGATTTAATTAACATTTAAATTACCCCGTGTCAGTTGAAAGAAAAACAGGCAATTTGCTATCATAAATCTGTTACACATATCTCATTTCAAAACTTCTCATGTGTATATGATCTCATTACCTGCTTCTAGTTGAATGATCCTCCTGACGAAAAGGTTTAATACTGTATCAAATAAGAATATTCAAATATATTATTATGAGCGTAATTTTCCGGCAATCCGATTGGTCGACAACCGGTCACGTGACAGTCGACAGAAAGTGATATTGACTTGACCCCCATGACCCCGAGTCCAACCAAAAGTGATATTGACTTGAGCTACTAAAAATAGAAACTGTTGTTTATGACGTCATGCTATTGTTATCATGACGTCAAATGACCCGTCCCTACCAACAATCGAGCCGAAATGCCGCTCATACATATGTACTTGTAGTTTTCTATTTCCTTTTCGTTTTTTATTCAAGACATTATAAAACAAGTATGGACTGGTGAATTGGGTCAATACTTGTTTTTATAGACCCGAGGAAAACAATATCGACCTCAGATTTCGTCCTCGGTCAATATTGTTTTTCTCGGGTCTATAAAAACAGGTATTGACATCATCACCACTCTATAATTGTATATTATTATGCAAGCGTAATTTTCCGGCAATCCGATTGGTCTAGAAACCGTCACGTGGCAGTCGACAGAAAATGATATTGACTTGACCCCCGTGACCCCTAGTCCGACCAAAAGTGATATTGACTTGAGTTACTAAAAATAGAGCCGATGACGTCAAACCGTTGTTTCATGACTTCATGTTATTGTTATCATGACGTCATTGACCCGTCCTTGCCAACAATCGAGCCGAAATGCCGCTCATACCTGTCGTTTTCTATTTCCTTTTCGTTTTTTGACCGAGACATAATAAAACAATTATTGGCTGGTGAATTCGGCCAATACCTGTTTTCATACACCCGAGGAAAACAACATCGACCTCGGTCACTATTGTTTCCTCGGGTCTATAAAAACAGGTATTGACCTCATCACCAGTTTAGAATTGTATAAGATACAATGAATCCTTCATATACATATACTGATGCACATCAAATATCTATTGACAAGTTAGCAATAACTAACTTTAACATCTGAAGTTTACTTTGGTCCAGCTGAATGGACATGGTTTCCTCTCGACTCCTTCAACTAATGTGTCTCATTCTTCATACAAACCATAACCGTTGATTAATATTGGGGGTACAATGTATTTACAGATAGTAAAATCATTACAAGAATGTTAAACTCAAAATGAATATAATTTCTTTCTCGTTTGTCCATTTTATTCACAGCAACGATAATTGTATATTCCTAAATTCTATACTGCAAACCCAACCAGAATAAAATTCAACCAACTGCATGAAACCAAAAAAAATGTAAGACTGCTAAAAAATAATGCTTTTTACCTGAAAAAAATTGACTTGTGTGCTAAATAACGTATCTCCACCTGTACATGTGCAAAATGTGTTTTATTGATTTGTACTTCTGGTCATATGGCCACATATACTGAATAAAGTTCTTCTTCTTCTTCTTCTTCCTCATAACCTCTAACCCTAGACATATGATATACACGAAAACATGAAATACAAAGGACCATAGTACAAATCCACAGGGATGCGCTGCAATAAAAACAGTCTATACATTTTACAGTTTCTTTGTGAAAGACATTTAAATCAATGTTGATTAATAATTCAATTATCTAGATTTTGTTTAAAACCTTTTATATTCCCAAAATGATATTTTTTATGTCGTTGCAGCATTCCAAACGAACTTAAAAAATAAATAATTTGACCATTTTGATAAGTTTCCAGTGGTTTGATGCTCAACTGATCCTTTTACTAAACAGTATACCAACAATCATATATATCTCCTCGTGACAAAAGCCCCTTTATATTTTCCTCTTTGGGTTACAAATGTTACATATTTCATTTTACATTTTCATACTCATGTCCATTGGTTAATGTTAAATAAACTAGCCTTAATCTTGGTGTCAGTCGCTTGTACTATCGGGTTCAGAAGGAAACTTTATCACAATTGACATACCAGCTATTCGCCCACTTCAGTCACTATGCGCGTCAGAGAAATAGATTAGATATCGATCGTGCTATAGATAGGCTTTTGGTTATTTCCAGTTCCTAAATCTCCAGAAAGCACAAAGAGGATGCTAGTTTTAGCCACAATATGATAAACGTAGACAATGATATAACATCAATCTGATATCAACTTTGACGTTACCTGTACGTTGTGAGTAATTTTCTTAACGGTATCACATACTAATTAATATCTGATTGACATTAATCGCCCTCGAGGGGGTCTATAACAGTAATTACGTTTATATTTAAATGATAGATTTGCAACTTTCTTGGATTTTTATGGAAACTTTACCGTTTTGGGAATATGTTCCATCTTGTGCAATCGGGACATTGTTCTCAGAATAGAAAACGATACATAAATGCCGCAGGATAGTTAAAGTCATAATTGATAATTACGACAGAAACAGGGTTGCGTCATGGCTATGTACATGAACATCTATTAGAACAGTATCATACTCTGATATATGAAATCGTGAGTACTTCTTCATAGTGACTGAGTGAGTTGGGATTTAAAAGAAAAATAAACATTTCAAACATAAATAGTAGCTTTGGATGTCTTTTGAACTATTTTATTACAATTATTATACAATTAAGCAACTGATTTATCAGTCATTAGTCGTGTTCGGTTGAATTACTGATCGATTTGGCACTGCATATGGTCCTTGAAACTTAAACAGGACTGCGATCGTTTTTTTTATACTTTAGTAAGAAATGTTTTGTAGATTACAAGTACATGTATTTATCAATATTTAATCAAATCGTATATTATTCATTTAGATTTTGTCGCCAAATGCAATTTTTCCCCGCTGATATCATGCACCTTTGTCGGCCAGCAAATGAACAATGCAGATCAAGACATGAAAAGTTCATGGAGGCGAAATATCACTTGCGATGTGCTTTAATGTTTACAAAGTCCGCCGCAGTGCTGTGTAATGCAACAATTTAAAAAAGCTACATAGAACGAGTTTTGATGATGATGATGATGATGATGTACATGCATAAAAACGAAAGAAACATGTGTGTGCGATAACTCGATTATAGTTTTTCTAAGATTCCACGACATCGAAACTATGTATTTTGGTATTCTTTAATTCTCCTGCTTTGTACCAGGACCAGTTTGCCTTGCGAAGCTAATCTGCTGCATATTGTCAATATCCAAGGTTTGAGCAAGGCTCTCTCATCAACAGCATAGTTTAAAAAATGAAACTAATGATGTAATGTTACATACCAGTAATGAATTAAGAACGGTGTGATTAAAACCTTGCTGGAGGGGTTAAACCGAACCTAGTTGAAAGTTAATGTGTATTTTGGAAGTTAGCAAGGGAAAAATATTTGATTAAACGATAGTACAATAATTTAATTATGTAGCATGTCAACATTTATTACTTGGTGATATATTACTTCCAAAAATGATCATCCTGTCTCAGGGTACGAAAGTTACGCTAACTCCAATAATCGTACAGATGCCGTTTAAATGTTCCAAACTAAATTGCAAAAACATGATATAAAAGCTTTGACCTATTTGATGTATCTAAAGTATTTCCATTATGAACTTTTGTAATTACTCTCTAAACTTATTGTAACAACGTCACTAAAACTATAAATAAGAAAATAATTGAAAATGTAAAATACACGTGAAAGCACCAACATCAACATACAACTTTCTCTTAGCATGACGTAAGTTATGTAACATTATCTCAATCTAATTTCCGCAATGTTCTTTATTCCTGAAATAACAGTTGTATTCATGCAAACGAGCTCAAAATTATTATGATAAACATTACTTTCTCTTTTACTAATTCCTGATTAATATACTTTTTAATAGCATCGTGTATACTTTTAATGCCTATTTTAAAATGAACATGAAATAGATCTCTTTTAATGTTAATAAGGTCATGAAATGTAGTACACAGGGGAATGCAGTGCCCATGAAATGGCGCCGACACTGCATTTGTCATTCATCACATCACCATATCCATATTTGCATAACTAAACTATATATGTATATCTGCTGTCACAACGTGTCGTATTTCAGATTGACATCTTCTCACTGAAAGGGTAAGTATAATCTTTAAAACTTGTCTATCCCCTTTTGTACTCGAAACATAGGCTTTTCATTCTATTTCAATGTGTTATTCAGCTCAGTTTTTCTGGTGTCAGTCTAAAGTAATATCAAGCTAGAACTCAGAAATCAGAGAAAGGTTTATATTGTACAGGGTACCATTACTGAACCTTAAAATCCGTCTGCTGATACATTCTTATATACGTCACAGACCTAGATTAATCACGTGTCCTCTTTTGAAATTCAAAATATTATTTCTTTTCTACCTAAACAATTATTAAAAGGATGATATTCTGAGCTAAAGATGAGAACAGTTAGGAATGATGAGATGTCAAACAGATCTCAACTTTGGCATATTTGTTGTTTGATTACCAATAATAATGCTATATTAAAGGGGGTCTGCAACCCGAATTTTTAACTTCCAGAGTTTTATTAGCAGGGCCCCGAAATATAGTCGTAAATACTCGGTAGGGACGAAATCCTTGACACAAACTTGGTACTGGTTGTCAGCTGTAAGCGGTTCGTAATCAAATAATTTTGTCCCTACCGAGCATTTACGACTCTTTCGGGGCCCTACTAATAAAACTCTTGAAGTTAAAAATTCGGGTTGCAAACCCCCTTTAATTATGATTTAATTACAGGCTATCGACATAATAGGACCTACACTGGTAGCAAAATGGTATATTTTTGAGTGCACATATTTTCATTTCAGGGATGTGTTGTAATTTTTTAGTTCTACAAGAAGAAGACGCAAATTATAATTAGTCAATTGGTGTAATTTCCGGGTCATGGATCACTGGTCACCTGGTGATAGCAAAAGCGGAGTTGGATCTTATTTTAATGAGAATGGCTTCGGAATTCATTTGGCAAACTGATAGCCTGAACACGCAGGTGTTGCAAGGATTATCTAACATTGAGCTTTCTTTCATCCAATAAACATGAGACACAATTTCTCAAGCAAGGCAACAGCTGTTACATCGTTTAAGCACATGTTATATAGAGGAAACCTGCAACTCACTAGTATGTGAACCCAACTCAAAACTTAATTTGGTTCAAAATGCACTTGCAAGAGATAATAGTTGAAAGGGAGATTTCAGAAAGTATCCAAAACTAAAAAAAACATCATTTGTTAGCGCCGTACTTTTCTGTGCTTGAGAGTTAAGGGTGAAAATATATAGTTTGATCTTCAAAGCGAACATAAACATACATGATAATAGGTATTTTCAAAGTGAATTTGAAAGTCAATTCCGATATAAGATCTGTGTTTTCGTGATGAAAAGTTTGACTAATGATCACATAAATGTTTGAAGTTTTGAAAATTACTCTTCCGAACCTTTTGAATCTTGGAACTTCATACTTTAAAGTATTTGGTATTATCTCCCCAATTAATATTGGTATATTGACTATTGATAACTTCTAACGTGCCTTTTACAAATCAATAAAAGGTTCAAACGTGTCTTATATTGAAAAGTATTATGAACCATATCAAAGTCAATATAACCTTCACTATAGAACTATATACAACATATATAAGACTATCTAAGAAAAATGTAAGTACATGTAGCTTACATGCACATGCAGAAAGATAAACTCGATGTATGCTATTCATAGAGATTATTAACCGAGTGTGTTTCCGTATCATTAATGTCATACATAAGAAAAATTTGTATTATGCGAGCCTTTCTGCAAACATTGAGCACAGTCGGTAGAAAGGATTGTTGATGGCCGATATTGTTAGCAGCACACTGTTATATTTTATGATAATTTTTTTAACACAGCTTTGATATCCAAGCTATATCTAAAATTCGAATGCGTGATAAATTTACCCTCGCGGATTTTGTTTACGAATTTTTACTTTATCAAACACAACCCTGACATTATCAATGATTGGTAACCGGTTTAGGACTCGCATGACATGCATGGAGTTTTGAGAAAATAGTTCGTCTTGTGACCTAATTTGCATTGTTATCAGGCATCTGATAACATGATTACAAGATGGGTTTATTGCACCGATAACACAGTCTAAATAAACCTAACCTCAATATTATCCGTTTCACTCCTATTCTGAGTCTAAAAAGGCCTAGTAGAGGGTCGCGTCAGCCGACCTTTCTGCGACCTTTGACCCTCCAACGTTATACGTGTGAAGGCAGACTATTGTGGCTTGGTAAACTGAGTTCTGATTGGTTAATTCAATAAGTGACCTTTTTAGACTCAGTATAGAAGTGAAACGGATAATATTGAGGCTAGGTTTACTTAGACTGCCGATAACACTGCCCATTATATGATAAAATTATTTATCAACGATTGTAACACAACCTGACAGTGAGCAGATGTCATATAATTGAATCTTAATTTTCCTATATATTGCCGTTTTCCTAAAGGCGTGTAATTACAAGATAGATAACATAAATCATGATTGTTTATTTCAAGTGTTTACGTAATATAAATGTCATATTTACGAAAATAATCCAATATAACTCTACGTCCTTGGCTCAATAACAATCGTAGCTACACATACTAAATTCTCGATTGTATATAAACTACCCTCTTGTGGTTTGACTGCCAATAATTTGTACATCCAAAACGCCAAATGCTAAAGAACCATTTTCACATTGATGCAGCACACATTTCCTTACTCGCTTTCATTACAATAATTCAGACATGCACAAGAGGTGATTTAGATAAAATGAATTGCCCCTTTATTCATCCTTTAAGGTTTAAGGATAAATATTACACATTACTGGTACGTAAATAGAGACTATTTGATTTTGTTGGTGTAAATTGAATTCTGTTGAAATTGCGAAATGATAAAAAAGGCTCAAATTGGTTTCGTCTGTTAACAATGTTTATCTCTGAAGGCATTCGATTTTGTTAGCTGTTTAATCATATATCCTCTGAAATTATACCTTATAATGGTGTCCTCATATCACATGTCAAACCATTAATGATATTTGTATGAAGAAGTAAATCTTAGTCAGATCTTCAAGACAACACGCAGAAAGACGCGTTTATGTCCCCCATTATGTAACTTCGACTTCTGGTGTTGGGAATTGTTGATTATTTTCAATGATGTTACATGTAATAAACCCAAAAGGCACATCCTCACATGCTGATTTATCTACATGTATATACAAAGTTGGTCTAGATTTTACAGTTGTGAAGTTTCCCCGAATTTGAACACTTTTCACGTGAAATTTACCACACTTAACATGTGCAACGTCATGAATTGAGTTCAACTGAAAATAACTTTAATATCAGTTTGCATTTTCAACCCACAGAGGCAGATCAAGTCATAAAATGTTGATCCAGCCTCTGTTCTCTTACGCCGACTTTGTGGGATAGAATAGGAGATGCCTGATTGTAGGTAATCAAAGTAAGTTGTACATTCAGCGACGCTGCTTTAAAAACATAATTAGGCGAGACCAAAGTAAGTAGTTGATACTACGAGACTACGATTTTGGCAATTTCCTAAAATACAAAATGTTTATTTGAACCCCGCTCAATAAAAAATGTTGCATTGCCGCTGGAAAAAAAATCTAAAATCTAAAAAAATTCGAAAATACGAACAGTAAAGGGGAGGTAACTCCAGTCCAGTTGCCTCTGAAGCGCATTCTAAACTTGCTCCTGTCTCATCATTATTTATGCACTTAAGTGCGCATGCGTGAAACCAGTGTTTATGCTGTGGAAATGGCGGCCTCCTCGCCCGGTGTTTTCGCCGGTCTCGTGTTATTTATAGAAACATCAGTCATGTCTAGATACGTACTTCAGCGTAACGGTGAAAAGAACAGGATATGTACTAAGTAAACGAATAGTTTCAATTGATAATACCATGACAGTAAGCGATTTGATCGAAAAAGCTCTCAGTCTTAGTAACATCGATATCGACCACGTGGTAATATCAAATGTGTTTGCATCTGAAACGGACACAGACGGCGGCAGTATCGTTGACCTAACAATGCCTCTACATGTCGTGATGTCATTCAAATTAAAAATTTTGACAATCCATCTAGATATCGAAAAGCCGAAATTACCGTCTGTCAGTCTTTATGACAAAATAATGAAGGCACCTGAATATAACAAACTGCCCCAAAAGTATCCTGTCTGCGAAAAGAAAACAAGAGGAGACTTCCTTTTGTTTAACGATCTCATCGACATGTTAGCAGTGAATAAAGTGGGATTTAGTGTTCTGTTCACAATGTCAATACTGTGGGAACGAATGTTACAAAGAAAGTACATGCTGCTTTCTGGGATATAACTTCCCACCACGCAAAACTCAAGGATAGAGGAGCCCCCATTCTCCCCTCTTCCAGCAGTTTGCCGGATATTACAACCATAAGCTGTCACATAAACCTCCACCTCAGGTATTTAAATACTTTTAATATATATCTAAAATTACTTGTGGAATAATTCTAGAAGATGCTTTTAATATCTCTTACGACGCTCCACTTAATCAGTCAGTAGTTGATTAACTTTACTTTTGTTTATACCAAAAGTATATTTAAAATTTAAAAAATTGCGACTAATTCATTTAGTGTTGTTCGATCAAAATAATTTAGTTATTCAATTTCTTTTCTCCTTTTTGATGTTGCTGTAATAAAAGTTGATGATAGGAATTTCCTCCATTTGTTCGTTAACAATGAAGGGCTGAAAGTGAAGCTTTGATATTAAAACTACATAAGTCAAAATATGTTTAATTGTCAGCATTTTCAACATACTGTACAATTTTGTCTCAGATATATATTATATAAATAGCATAACAGTTAAAATATTAAATATTTGGGTGAAATTTTCATCCATCCAAAAAATGGTTATATTAGGAAACTTGTTTTAATACCAATAAAATTGATCTTGCTCTTGCATTATGTGTTTGTAGTTTTTAACCCGACTGTTTTCAGGCAAATCTTTGTCGACACTACGCCAAAAAGCTTTTTTATATATTTTTATTTTCTCTCGTGCCTTTAGCCATTGTGACCTCCAGAAATCCGTTAATCAAGAAATTAATTTTGTGTGGCCTTATTGTTACTAAATCATGGCAAAAGCATTGTGGTATGAACCACCCTTTCCATGCGAGAAGCGTTGTCATTTGATAAAGAAATGCAAATGGATTGTGGTGCAATGTTTTTACCCCATGGGAAACTGCCAGCCTCACGGATTTCGGCGAGTTGAAACATAGGATGTATCAACAATCCATGACTTGATCTGCCTCTGTGCGGAGAGAATGATAAATTTTAGAAAATCTTACAAAATGTAATGATTAGAATCATATTTAATGACACTTACTTTTTAACAACCTCACATTTCGAACATTATGATGCTTTGATGTTTTGTTATTCTAAAATATTATGTTAACTGCACAAAACATGATAATAAAATGCCGATCCTTTGCAAACAAAACCAACACTTGCAATATGTGACGATTCTTATGTGACGATTGGAATTTCAAGCCTCAAACATTATGTTTCCAGAATGTTTTAATATTCTAAACTAATGCTACATTTCCACAAAACATGATGGCAACCCTTTCATTTTGTTTTCAAACAAAACCAAACAAGTAACATTCAAGTAGTATCTATGTTAACTAGATTAGCGTTGCGGGAACCGCAAAAGCAGAGCAGCCCCGAAACTGGGGGTTTCGCCTCCCCCGTTCCGCCTTCTTCAGGCCTCAGCAAATTGGGCATTTTTTCGTGACCTTGAACTTTAACAGTCAAGGTCACACAATCAATGAACAACTTTCATTGAGTTAGACAAAAAAGTAATGAATACTTAGAATAAAGTATTGTTGTTACACAATGCGTAAGTCGTGACCCTGCAGTGACCATGACCTTTGACAGATTGTAGCCAAAACATTTTTGTACCAAAATTGTGTACTCCTCTAAAGAGGATAGATAACAAATTAGAGCTTCATAGCACAACAACTTTTGAAGTTATCATGTTCTAGTTATTTCATAACTCGTGATCTTGACCTTTGACCTTGAAAGTGAACTTGTCAAAATAATGCCTCAGAGGTGTAAATAGTAACACAAGTAAATGAGTTCTGAAAAGCATAATGGGATAAAGTTATACCCGAAGTTGGTGTACATTGCAATAAGTCAAAACTCGTGACCTTGAACTTTGACATTCAAGGTCACACAATCAATGAACACTCTTTTCGTTGAGTATAACAGTCATGTATTGACTAAAAGTGTTCATAGTTAAAAGAAAGAAATTTTGTTAAACCATGCTAAAGTCGTGACCTTGCTGTGACCTTGACCTGTGATAGATTGTAACAGAAACCTTTTCAAACCTTTTCAAAACAAATGAAATGTCTGGGATCGTTTGCATACCCGAAAAAGGATAAAGTGTCAAATCTCACAATGTAGTCCTTACCCGAAATACATTTCAGCTAGTGCATATAATCAATCAAATATCTGAAAAATTGACATTTGTTCACTCTATTCAAAATATTGCTATAGCACTATTATTTTATTATTAATTTTTTTCTTCTGTTATTGTATTCACTTGTAAATGAAAAACATGTGTTTCTAACTAAAATGCAGAATAAAAGCCCATCAAAATATAAACAAATCATTCTCTATATTCTTCTTTATGGTCAACTAAAGATTGATAAACTTGGAAATACATGATTCGTCATAAATATTTGTAGTTCATATTTTTCCAATTACTATAAAGTAACAACTTACAAATCACAGAGTATCCTGTATTTGTAGTCAAATTTGTCTTCAAACTGCTCTCTATTCCAAGTTGTTCATCAATTAGCAACTAAAAAGTCTGTGTCTCTGATTAATTTTCTCCGAGAGACAAAATCCTGACATCAATGAGGATATGTGTACATACCTCACTGAAAACATTTAGAATTTAAGCTTAAACACAATCAACTGGAGACAAGCTATTATAACTGTTAGATGATACACGATCAACTCAACAGAGAATCAAAGAGTAATCAGTTACATCATTTTATCATACAATGGATAGTGTTCTCTGCATAATAAAGCCTACGGATATTTTCGGTATCCGTTGGGCGTGGATAAGGGTCATATACAGATACCGATGAAAATTTCAAAGGTTAAGGTCGAAACTTCTTTCGAAAATTCCAATGACGTCACAAGCGTTAACATTTTGAATGCCTTTAGTAACGGAGAAAGACATTACAATATGAAAAATATATTACATAGACATTGATCTAAGAAATAACAACAACACTGCATGGATATTTAGCCATTTGTATGCCTTAGTAGTGCCAAAACACTGTTATCACGGGATGAATGAAAACGACCGAACAATTTTACTCACAGGTACCAAAGGCAGTTCAAGTCTCATGTTCAAACACTTCATTTACCCATCTTCGGTGTTCCTAACTTTAATATTGTTAAGTTTGGATTCAAGAAATCCACAGACTATCATCTAGTTTAGCTCTCCGGCCATCAATGTTCCTTCAATCGTTTCAACGCGCCATTGTCAGGTAGCCGAACTCTTGCCCCTTGATGAGATTGAATCGTCCTCTCGATGACGTCGGATTAAAGAACGTCAGTTAGATCCTGCCAAAGACCATTTATAATGTTTCTTACTTTTAAAATCATCGTATTTTATCGATTTTTTAAATATCAAAACTTTTGAGTTGTGACAAAATAGCTCAAACGGCAATAAAAGACATTTATAAGGAGCAATTATATTTTGTCAATTCACCGTCAGAATCATTGCTCTTTTCATTTGCATATATCATTGCGCGAATCTTAAAACAACGCGAACTATCAAATAGTATTATCAGGCATTTTCTTCGAATTAAATTTAAAAATGACATTGTATGATAAAGAAGTTATCATGCTCGTGTGTTTTGGGATCGTAAATATCCTGCATTAGGAATAAACAATATGTATTTAGCACGCCAAGGCTCGCAAAATACAATGTTTATTCCTAATGCAGGATATTTACGATCCCAAAACACACTCACATGTATGTCAGTTTATCGCTTTGATTTATGTTATGAGATAACACGGTAGAGCATGACCATGTTCAATCTGCATCCTACTGTGTTACTGTTATTCAATCATCAGCTGAAGACATAACAAACACAATTCTCCCATGAGGCTTCCAAAGCCGGCAGTGTTATGTGGCATTTTGGACAATCACAAAACATGTAATAAAATCATTCATCATTATTGGAGTGTCTCTTTTTCCTTTTACTTTCTCTATTCTGAAGTGAAACTTTCGTCTAAACGTCTTTCAATTATTACCTTCGAGGGCAGTCATATCGAGCTCGAGGTTATTTTCATGTGATGTCCAAGAGCAATATATTATCAGTTTATGGTGACGTCACGTTACAAACAATGCTTTGATGTCACGGTTCGCATTTGACGTTGCAATCTATGCTATGAAGTAAGTTTAGAAGTTTTCGTATTTATTGTGCTAAGGTGATAAGCAGTATATTCTTGTCCCTGACAAACTAATTTTTTGACACTCGTGTCGAAAACAAAGTATGTCATGCACACTCAAAAAACGATCCTCTGTATACGTATTTGGAAGAACGTTCAGGTGTATTGTAAAAGTGGGTAATGCCATAATTTGTTAATTATAACTATGACTTTGTGATTCAGTTTTTAAATGGACTTTGGTAAATGATAATGTTTTGGCTGTTTTAGAATAATAATAGGTTTGTTAAAACAAAGTATTAAATATTCAGCGCAGGAGTCGCATTTCACAATATCATGACGTAAATTAATACATTGTCAGTTGGAGAAGTCAGAAAAAAGGTAGTCGTTGTCAATGGATAATTGTTGATTAATGGCATTTAGTTTTAATTCACTGAGCAACAGTAATTGCGTTCGACATATCAGTCTAGCATGAAGCGATAAAAGTTGTTTTTGAATAAACATGTAATCACAAAACACAAAGATGCCTCATACAGGTTAAATCGAATCGAATTCTGTCATTGTTCATTTAATGCTTTGATGAATAATTCAATTTGTAAAAGGTGAAACAACGCCTACATTGTAAAATTTAGATAGGCAGAGTCACTAAATAAAGAACAACATAAAAATCATAAATACATAAAAATGATACACAAATTGTAAACCAGCACAAATGACATACAATAATTGAAAACAATTAAAGTTAATCAAATTAAAAAAGGCGTTGATATTACTCAAATCTGATGAATTAAGCAGACCCCCACCTTGAATAATTTCCTAGGGCTTCTATTGGAATTTCATGTTTATCAATCATTAAGTGACCCATTTAATCTGTAATGACAGCAGAAAGATACACGTTAATGTCCATGATTTGTTTTATAACTCTGCAACTGAGTACAAATAAAACATCTAATGAGGGATTGTAATCTTGAATCATAATATGTCTACTTTCAAATATTGGATGCCTTTAGAAATATTCAAGTGCCGGATGTCAACATCGGAGTTTAATAGGAATTCATTTACTAAAACAACATAATCCTTTTACTTTTTAAGAATCATATTTTCTTCGAAGTATTTTCTACCACGCTTTCTGGAAATAATACATTTGGCAGAATCAATTTTTAAATAATTTTTCTTTAGTCTTTCTTCCGTAATTCATCCATACAAATATAATGCGACGTGAAGCTTATGGTTAAGAGGTTATCTTTCGGATTTTTCCATACTGAAATGGGATAGTCCAGTGATCTAGGTTAAGGGCCATATCAATTTTGTAACAAAGCATAACGTTGAAAATGCGATATATGCATCGCTTATCAGCATATACAAAGCAATTATACAATGTCATAAAATCTTTCAAAGCCATTTCTCAATATTAAAAATGTAAGCCGGACCTTGTGAGCATATTGCTTACATATTAAAGTATGACTTTATGCACTATCAATTGTATATTGGAAAAATATTACCGAAAAGATATAGTAGTTCGTAATATCTCTTTGTCCACTGCATTACTCTTTTACATTTAAAAGATGGAATATGACTTCATTTATGGACAGACACAATTTTAAAGACATAGTAAAATCTAAAATCTAAAAACTAACACATCATTTCTTTAAAAGGAAAAACTAAATGATTGAATATAATTGACTGTACTATGCACTTAGTGTTATTCGTTTATCGTTATTTAGATGGAACCTTTGGGTAGCAATCACACACTTCAAACACTATTATGCTTGCAACTAATTAGAAAAAATACATCTGGTCATACTGCAAACTCGAGTGGGTGGAAGGGAAGGTGCGGTCTGTTTTGTTACTCTGCCTCCTTGTTTAAACGAACCTTAAAGGGGCAGTAGCACGTTTTTAGGGGGAAATGGAAAATGAAAATTAATGGTTCCAATTGAAAGACTAAGCATTTAAGCTAAATGGAGCAGTAATGATTCAAATATATAACGTAAAATTTAGCCATGCCATTTCTCTTTCTTACTCAAAATGAATTAAAAGTGTTCACACAAAAATGGCCACCAATGGATTTTAGGTGAATCTTCATACTTTGTTCTCTGACTTGGGAAGATTAGCTTTAAAAATTAGATTTTGGACACAATCAAAATGCTACATTTAGCGTTAACGTACAATCATCAGTGAAAAAATATAAATGTGAAATTATCAAAAAAACGTGCTACTGCCCCTTTAAAGGTAAAGTCGAGAATATCACGTACACTTGCTTGGTTATCTTTTCTTATTTGTAAGGATTGAAATAATCGGAAATCCTGTAGCAAAATACCAGAAGAAGCAATTGTATTGAAAAGGCTTCCATCTCTGAACAAACCTTTCCAGCTTAGAAGCAATTAGTTTGACAGATCCATAGTCTTAAATGCTTTGTATCATTGTTGCGTATAATTTGAATTCAAATCCCACTGCCAAGCTTAGAGATAAAGACACATGTCAGATGCTTCATCTTTGCTTTGTGTCTCGGGTTAATACTGATTGATTGATTCATACTCGTGATGATTCATTGTTTTAAAGCTTATAGCTGCAGTAGTTATTATACGGCAGTATATAATCTGTTTGTCTCTCATACGGCAAATTTTTATCAGCTCTAGTCATTTGCTAGTTTTAAAAATAAAAAGATTTGTTACTTGAAATTATATCTAACGCAAATAACTTAAGCTTATAACTTCGACTGATATCTTTTTATCTTCTTTATATCTATGTAAAGAATATTTTAACATCGATACTTATGTCGCTGTCGAGCAGTAACATGTCAAAACATAGCTTTCATTTACACAAAATCGTTTTTCATTGGTTTACATCTCTACTTGGAAACTGTTATTTAACCCATTTTGTCAAAACATAAAAACAACAATTTGTTTTAAATTCTCCCAAGAGAGTTACAAAGCCTGCGGTGATATGAGACTTTCTTCCGTAACACAACCACATAATCAAATCATCGAAACGGTTAGGCTCCCGGGAAGCTGTTTTTAATAACCTGACATTTTGCTTGCTGGTTTTATTACATGTCTTTGTGCTATTCCATTGAATTTCTTAAAGAATCTGAACGAATTGAATAAATTTCATGTTCGTTTTATATAAAGGATATTTGAACAATGTTTTAATCAGTATCCTTGCATTTATATTATTTCAAACAAAGATTTTATATGTACTTCACACCAGAAACCTTTTCATATGAGCTGTTCAGTAATTTTCATGTTGAAAGATTTTATAAAGTTTGGAATTCATGTCATTGTCTATTAATAAATGAATGTGCATTTCATTGACTGACGAGAAACACATATCAAATAAAGGTTTTTGTGACCTGTTGTTATTTTTACGATCATAAGAAGTGTCCAGAAAGCATATTTAAAGGTGTCAATCAAACATCAAGTAATCGGGTTGGATGGTCAGATGTTATTTTAGAAATAATTTAAAACGCTCCTTAGATTTGATTAAAACAGATTGCTTGGGTGAAAGTCTTTAATGTACATGTCATGAGATTTTGTCAATGGAAATAATGGGATTTTCAGTTAAACAGCTCGTTAACCAAGTTGGTTTTATTGCTTTTGAACTCCGTGCAAATATGTATGTCATATGGCGCTCCATTTTGTTCGAGTCATTGTACCAAAGTTATTTTTAGTCATTTTCTCCTCTTAAATTTTGACCTGACACACTGATTACAATAGCTGCAAACTTGTCAGTTATTTGTTCAACAATGGGATGAAACTGCAAAAACGCAAATTTCTTAATCATCATGACAATTATTGTAGAAATGTATATAATCAAACATAATTGTGGAAAGAAAATATCTTGACCTCTGCCTTTTTTACTACTAGTGAATGCAAAAATTATTTCTGGTATGCCCCAGTCATATCTGCCCCTATATATATGGTGTTAATATAATATGATAAATCAATTCAACTGTTGTGACTGTAGGTATTTTACCAATTTTGGTGACCAATGCAAAATTTCTTGTATGTCCGATTTGTATTTGATGTACTTATAAGTAAACGTATGTTGCAATATAGAATGTTGATGGCAAAGTAGAGAATGCTCACTTCCTTTTAATAACAGAGAAAAACCATGGATGTCATATTTGTTTTCGTTGAGCTGTTTTCTGATTTGTGTGTTGATGTACTTTTAAGTAAAGCTGTTAAATTTGTTTGGATAATTGGTACAATCAGTAAACCACTTTAGACGGAAACTTGATATCTGTTTAATATCTCTACATCTAAAAAAAGAACATTGTAATGAGTGATTGGAATGTTAAACTTTTATGCACATTTTATAAAAACCTGATATCAAAAAGAAAAAATAGGTTTTAACGCTCCCTGGAAGTAATCAAGTTTGGCAGAACAATTCTGTTTCATACTTTTTTAATTCTTCCGGAATGCATCCTTCAAACAGGAAGTCAAGCTTACAGTGTAAAGTATGTTTTCTTGTGATTCTTACTCTAAATAATATTGAATAATTGTTTCATACCCGTGCTGTAATGGATAAAAATAGTTTAAAAGAACAGGAGGCAATAGCAGAATAGAAGGCAAATAGAAATGAGCGAACGGAATACAATTATATTTGAAAGCCCGGTGCGTAATCCAAGAACCCACAAAGTAACCCAGGTTCTGTTTTGGTCTTATCGGTCATACAGCAATTATAACTGCTTTGAATAAACGTATCACAATATACCGATCACATATATCATGATTCAATAGATCTTGTACATTCATTAATGATATAATGCACATTATACATGTTAACAGAATAATAAATGACCAGAGGAATAATACAGAGGAAGTCTGAAAGTGGACTGGATGTTTATGATTATGTTTCATTTGATGACGAATGTTGAGCATGCTTCTGAAACAGCAACGCCCAAAACCACAATGGAAATAAAGATGTCCCTGGGTATTTAGGACGTTTTCTCAATTTGGTTTCGATTCCTTTAAAACTAAAACTGATTTTACATGATATGATTAGTTGTACTTTTCTTCTTCCTGTTGTGATTGATCATTTGATAGAGCTCTTATGTAAAAATCTAATTTACAATATTTTGATTATTTTTCTGTGATTGACTTACTTACTTATATTTAATTCAAGGCCTCTCACTATATGACAAAATGATGCAATCCATATGACATGTAACTTAAACTATGTTTTCCCCATCTCTCAATTTATATGTAGCAGATGGAATTGATTCATATACGATAAAACAATTAGTATTTGTTATATTGTGGTGATTCCTTAGTACAAAAGAGGCCGTACTCGTAATTCTAAATTTAGACGAACAAATATTCCTTGAAAAAATGTTTGAATTATTTCTGATTATTTAATTTAGAAATAAGATAAAAAGGAGCCCCGAACAACACTAAAAGCTGAGGGAAGTAGACTTGTCAATAATTCCTAAAGTCAAGAAGGGTTCTTCAAATGTTTTGTTCGTTATAGGGTCTGGATAATAGACTATCGTAATTCATATTCTCTGAAGAGCGAAACTTCTCCATCAATGTCATAGATACAATACAAATAATAGATCAGACTGCATAACAATCATAACTATGACGATCAAGTGGGCAAGTAACTTCTTGAGTATTGTATTCACGATCAAATACTTACATTTGTTAAATACTTCTTTAAAATTCTTAATATTCTTTTGTAAATGGTGGATATATATGACTTCATCTGATGTGTGGCTGAAGTGTATTAATGATTGCATTATATTACGTTGAGACTTGCCTAGAAATATATTCAACTTTTAATATTGTTGTGAAAGTACAATTCAGGTAAATGTTAGAGCTTAAGTGCAGCAGTTTCGAAGAATTGATTTTTTAAAACTAACAAGAACAATATCTGAACAAGATACAAATTATATTCATCTTCAGCTGACAGATCTGTCACATGTTTATTTAGGTATACTGGGTGTTGACATTTACTGATATCAACCGTTAGGAGACACTGTTAAACACTATGGATGAAAAAAATACCTATGAGACGTTACCCTTGTCTCTATGACTAGTTGTAGCGGTCAAGAAGTCATTGCATCAAATGAAACTTGTGTGTATCTTTTAATGTTATTGAAAATAACGCACATTATTAGCTATACCTTAAAGGGTTAGCATTCAACTACTTTATCAGACGTAAGTAAGGTTAAATATGGAGATAATGATCACAAACCACCAAAATATTTGTTTCAATAAAGAGTTGCATGTTGCAGTTCAGAGAGATAGGAAGCTAATAAATGACAACTTTAGCATTAAGTCAGAAGCAGATATGGAAACGTCCCTTTCACATATCAACCACCAAACGTATCAAACACGTTGAAGTCCTTTCACTAGCTAGCCAAACATACTTTATATGCTCATACTCATAATTGCTGCCAACTGTGTACAATTGTTCGTAACTGTTCATTGTTAACAAAACATCAATAATACTTCATCCTTGTGATAGTGTTAAGTTGAATCAAGCAAGGACCAGAACTTCTAGGTTTATACTGTGGAGTATCGATATCATTGTTCACCAATAATATCTCTCCGCCTACATCAGTTCATATGAACGTCATAGAATTGATCACTTATAGGTCTTCTTTTGAAAGTTATATTGTAGTTCTGTTTTATGTATCTCCAGAAACCCCGAATCGGATAATACTTACATCCAAAAGGTCATTACTCATACGAATGATATGACATCAAACTGGTGTCAACTTAGGCATCAACATTTCAATTTTGGAGTATTCTGCCCAAGTTAAGATATTAGTGCTAGATTAGTGTGTTAACATATTAAATATAATTTAATGGCTGACAGAGTGTTGTAAATTGTACCATAACCAGGTTACATAGCTCTAAATTGATGTTAAAGGGTAAATTTTCAAGGTGATATTATCAAAATCGCTAAACTGTCTTTATCATCGAATATCATGTCATTGGGCAAGGTTGGCGTTTTGGTGTATGTTGTCATGGGTTACAGATAGGGATGTATATGGTTGCAGAAGAGAGATTATGCATCAAATAAAGGGTCGAAACTTATAAATAACCTTTGATCTAGCAATGTTTGTGACCCAATCATATCCAAAAGATAAAATAATAAAATGGGTCAGTGCAGGGCCATTGTTAAACAATTAATAATTTCTACATGGGCTTGCAAACCCAATCATATATTAGTCATATTTGACCATATTGCCGACATCTTCTCCCAACAGAGGTAAATCAAACAATGAAATATCTGCTTCTTTTGGAAAAGAATGTATTGCCCACTGCGAATTGAGTTCCGAGGAGGACAAAGTCCCCACTGTATTAGTGCAAGAATCGAGGACATCTGGTACAATGTTGTTCTTGATGTTTGATTGAGGTGTAACGTCTTCTTCACCAATGGGGGAAGTCACCGACGTGGGGACTATGCCTTAGTTAATTCCAATGAATGGGGAAATAAATTTAGAATAGGTCATAAACACCAAAATAAAGTTATTATAAGTTCTAAAGTAGTAAAAATTTAAATTAATTAGGAGTCTTGAATAGAGGGGGGGGGGGGGGGGATTTGAAATATATTTGTTAAGCGTTGTGACATGGCGTGGTATCTGAAACAGATAGAAATATATAGTGTAAGTGAAATTTTATATTATTTTATAAATGTAAAACTTTAAGTAATATTTGAAAAGTTAAGGTGGGACGTTTCAGAGTGGTATATGGAATGGCACAATGGTATGGTAACCTTTTTTATTCGAAAGAAAATCTGAAACCCTTTGCCAACAAAAGCATAGGAAGCAATTGTTTTAAATAGTCATTATTTCTAAAACATGGTTTTACAGCATAGACCAATTAGTTTACCGGGACCGTCCTCCTCAATGTTTTTTGTCTTCCAATTTACACTGTATGTCGAGCCGTGAGCTATATACACTGTTAACAATATGCTTCTTTTGTGCTTTGTGTCATACTGATTGATTGTTTCATACTCATGCGTTTAAATGAGAGAAGACTAGGTTGTTTTTATCAATGGACATATATAATAGTGACGATATTAAAACGGATATATCCCGCCTTTAAATCAATGCAAATAACGAGAATGTAACGAAACTTCTTAATACGGACATAATGACATAAACAAATATTACAATTATAAATTTGACATTCATCTCCGTATGATTTCAACTATATAAAAACGTTCAAGACCTACTGTGACCTATATAACATTTGATATTCTTTTTGTCTGTTTATTCATTATTAGTTTTATTAGTTTTTGCTGAAGGCTATTTAATCTCGAAAATCAAATGCCGCTCCCTTACAGAATTCCAGTTAATATAATAGAGGATACTAAACGTCCTTTCAATTAATACTATTGTTATAAACGAGTTAATGATTTTGTATAAAACGAGCGAAAGCGAGTTTGATACCAAATCATTCACGAGTTTAAATAAAATAATATTAATTGGAAGGAAGTTTAGTATTCTGTTTACTACTTGACCTAATTTAAAAATCAAGCAAACTTTCCAAAAATTTTGCTGAAACTAACAATTCCGCGACTCTGCAGCCATTGAGACGGCGCGCTTACATTGGGACATCACGACAACTCTCTACTGTGACGTCATACTTGTATTGTGATATTACACTACTAAATATTGCCTTATAAATATTACAATGCAGTATCTTACACGGGCGAGTAATAAAAGTGAACACTTGAACACATTTAACTACCAAATATTTCTTGAAATTGTAATGAATGGAAAAAAGGCGGGAAATATATAAAGGGCGAAAGAATGCGAAAAGTATGTTTTTTTGTCACAAAATATTATGAGCCGAACTATGCATCTAAAATGTAGCTGTGCAAAGGGATTTTATCTAAATTTACCAGCTATCACAGTTTTCTTTTCATATTCAAGAATATTGTTTAATCCGCTAAAACTTGTTTACACATACATGTGAAATAAGAGCACAAGAGGAAAGAACTACGAGAAAAGAATTAACCCTGAATGTGACAACAGTACCAATAGACCCTGTCACTATTCATTTAAAATACTGTATATTGAGTGAATTTTCAAAGTGTGTTATAGTTTTGTTTAGTGCTGGTAAACCCGAGAAAGATATCTGCCAGCAAGAGCAAAACAAGACAAAACATATTCTACTTGAAATAAGATCTTACATGAAAGAGATATTATACATCGAAAATACTATTAGACCAAATTTTAATTACCAAAAACCTGCCGCGTGCCAACAGAATTATGACAAAACATATCTATAAGTTATAAAAAAATATAATTAAGTCAGATAAATTATTTTCACATTGGTTCTGTGCTCTCTGTTTGGTAACTGTATTTCTATCAATCATCTCACGACAAAAACAGGAATTCGTTTTACAATTCCCTCAAGAATTAACAAAGCCTGCAGTGATATGTGACTTTTTACCACTTCACTAACATGTAATTAAATCATGGAAAACATCGTTATTTAGACAAACTTTTTTCCTTTTCCAAGTTAGGTTTTTTATGCCATTGTGTAATCCTTTAAAGATTTTAACGCAATTATGACCGAATTGAATTTATGGCTTGATTGTTTCATATAAACAAACGATCAATAATGTTTGGGTTTACTACTCGTATCTCACATAACATCACAAACATTATAATATAAGTGTATGTTAAATTTGATTGGTATGTAAATAACATTAAAATGAAATATTTGAAATATAAAGAGAAAGGTTAAATCTGGCATAAAATTATTAATATCAGAAAAACAAAATAGGTATTTCCAATAGCAAAATGCTTATGGTATTTGTCTTTGATTTTGTGATAATATAACCACTGAATAGATAGTTTATTCTCCCCTTTGTTCTTTCTGCAAATCATTACCTTTTTAGTCGCATTTGTAAAGCACAAACATATAATAAATTTATCATTTTAAACGTTTATTTAATGGTAATTACGGTGATAAGCAAAATTTGAGCACTCTGCAAACATATAGCAGTAATAGGTTTCCGTTGATGTCAACAACGAGAGTGTCTAGCTAAACTGGAAACAGATAGCAATATAACTACATGAAATAAGATATCATAGACAGGAAAATTAAAAAAAATAAAACGCTTAAATTTTTTAAAAAGATGACAAACCGTGAAATCTAGATTTAATGTATGGAGAAAATAAATGTTAACACTGTTTTAAACTGTTCTGCTTCCAAAAGTGTCAATGTTATTTTATCAATCATCGCAAGACAAAAACAACATCTTTTGTATAATTTACTCAAGAGAGTGACAATGCCTTTGGTTTTATGTGATATTTTTACAACACAAAATCAAATTGTAAAAACGATTACACTTAAGAGAATTGTTTTCATAATTTACATGCTGTTGGACTGTTGAGGGATTTATAAAAAAATGAGTTACTGATGAACTATGTTTTGTTCAGTATTCTTCATTCTCTCCCCTCAGAGGCAGACCAAGTCATGAATGTTGATACACCTTTGTTCTATTATATTACGCCTACTTTGTTGGATAGAATGGGAGATGCCTGATTGGAGGCACTCATGACTTGATCTGCCTCTGTGGGGAGAGAATGATTGTTAACAAAAAATAAAAATGCTAAAACAGAATTCCATACACAATGTTGAGGTAATAATGTCGAAAATGAATAAAACACAAACATGATAATATATTCATTCTCTATACCTTCTCCTTTGCAAAAGAGCAATTTGACTTTCACTTTCAAATCTACAACCTTTCGTTGTAGGCGGTTAAAATTAAACATTACCAAAGTCTTTCTTTCATTGAAATTTTCCGACTTGTTTAAAGGTTTAAAGTTATAACATCGTATAAGGGTATTTCTAAAACCAAAACAGTGATAGAGAGAGAGAGAGAGATTAAAAAGGTATGGTTTTATTGTACCGCAAGTCACCTTTTTTTTCAATAAGACGAGTTCGCCGGATTCCGACGTGATCCCCTAGCGGCAAAAATGAGTAAAAACCTTTCATCCAATCAAACCGTTTATCGTATTGAAATATATGTTGTTATGACCACACCTTTGCAATGAATTTGTCACCATATCGATGTCGTTTAGACAGCGACGCTGATTGCAGAGATAACTTCGATTGAATCCAAAATAGCTCCTCCTTTCTTATCCCGCAAACTTGTCATGTTTAAACGTATCATATTACTTTTCTCAAGAATACATTTATTCAACAAAACATGAATTGAAATATCTTAAAGCTTATGATTTACATGCATTATAATTTACATTTAGAAACTTGGAAAACACAAACACCGTTTCACAATAGGTTAACCACATAGGCACGGACAAAGGAGTCACACATAAAAGATGAATAAATCGCTTTTCATCATGCAGATAATGTGAGACTCAAAATATCGATTTTATAAATTCCGAATCCGATTCAGATGGATTCAGAAAACAGGAAACAGTTAGCCTCATCGTTTTGTAAGCCTTGAAGCGAAAGACAAATGAAGCAATTTACACATATTTGCCTTTGACAGAATACAAGTACACTTTCTGTCACTCGATCGATTTGTTTGAAAGTGTTAACGTAGGCAGACACCCTATAGTTAAATTTAATAAGTACGCGTGGTTTTTGTTAGCATCTGTTTACCACAACAATATCTTTACCAAAGCTTCCTACAAAACAGCTCTTATCTGCTTGATCCAAAAAAAAAATCAATTCGAAAAAGGTTGAACATTTTCGTTTAAAAGACTGTTTAAAAGAAAGAAAGAAAGGGGCGTTTGTTTATATGCAATCTCTTCCCACAGAGGCATCGTAGTATTACCCGAGTACTGAGCTGCCTCTGTGGGGAGAGAATGGTTTATATGGTCAACCGTCACACTGCAGAAAATGCTTTAATACTTAACGTCGTACAAGGTATTGCTTGAAAGAACAGGATAAAACTACAAATATCTCTAACAGTTCGGACTTTTTATTGTCTTTAAAATGAAATTGTTCATTTATCTCATAAGGGAAACGTTTAGATGCATCCTGTACAATTTGTAAGACTTATCAATAACTAATTCGTTCTTGTAATACAGGTGTCAAACCCTAAGAAGATATCACTTAGCTTCTGATGTCTGTATCCTTGTATATAGTATTAGTAAAACGCCCACCTGAAACCATCTCATATTGTCGCACAAGGCTATTAGACAATCAATCGCGATAAAGCATTTGCGTCACCAGTTCACAAATATCATTCACGTAATGCTTGACATGCAAGTGCTAAGACGGTGATAAGGATAAAAAGTGACGAAAAAACAGAGAACGTGTCTCAAGATGGACTTAGATGGCTTACATATAACATTGCTATAGAATTAACCTCTAGACGTCGTATTATATCATCAAATAGGGCTGCCATTATGCAATCAATAAACTTCAAAAGAACATTTGTCCCAGCAGCTGATAAATGCTAGTATTATAAACTTTATGCTTGGTAAAACTGAGCTTAGACTGTGAGAAGAATAGATGAGACACTGAGAGAAAGAAGGAAAGAAAAAAAGAATGCGACCAAGATGGACTTCAGGCGGCTCACATATTCCACCTGTGCATGTTATAAAATATGGCACATTTATCCTAAATTAACATGGTTATTCATGAAGCTTAGAATAAGGATTGCTTACAGTTGCTGAAGCTGATATAAACTTATATTATTTCTTTTTACCCCCACCAACAGCAGATTTTAGGCAATTTGGTGAAGAGTTTAAAACATTCACTGTGATCATCTGTTGAATCTTGAGAATTGGACCAATTAAATTATTGATTTCAACAACTGTTTCCTTGATGAATTGTAAAGTTATTTGATGAATATAAATATATATTTCAGTTTAATGATATAGCCAATACGACTTCTTTAGAAATTTTTCATTTCCAATTGTGTTTTGTAAAGAATATGATATTTTAGGACAAACGCTTGCATGAAACCGAAGTTAATTTGGCATAACTGTTAATTCAAATTGCTTGTATAAAAACAGTCAGATAAATAAAATAAACTAGTAGATAACTTCTTATTATATAAGCTACCAAAGCAGTCACTTCGGGATTCATATTTCCCATCGAAAATAGGGCAAACTATCATTTTTATTGTGACGTCATGTAATAAGCAAAACAATGACGTAACGTTCGATGGACCGGCAAGTATTTACTTTCGCGACTTGGGTAATTAACAGAATATCATGTTCGTGCCCATGAAATACTATGTTTACGACACGTGTGCCCTAATATACTTATAAATCTAATATACTATAGTTGTCAATGAACCAATATTCGTTTGACTTACCTGTATAAAAGCACTCTGTTTCTGGTAATTTATCTGTACCAGCATTGAAGTCCTAATTGCCACGGAGCATATTATATAGTTCTAAATCTATAGCAAAGTGCCTTCGGACACCCAGTGTGTGATATTCCGATCCTCTACAAAGAAGTATGCGAATATGACAGCAAAAAATATTGCATCACAAATTTATTATCAATGAAATACGAATTGCTTTCTTAGATAGCCTGAAGAAGATACACACAATTTGAATATGTGCCTATGATATTAAAACCAGCAAGCATTATCCTCTGAAAATGAGTATTCAGCCACGTCTTGTGTTTCATGACCTTTCACTGTCAGCTTATTGTTGTCGAACATTGTGTTCTGTCGTTGATATCTGTCTCAAGTAGTCCCATTGTAGTGCAAATACTTATTGATTGTGGAATCATTATGTCTTAAAAAATAAGTAACCCGAAAGACAGAAAAATCATCTTGTGATAGCTGGATTCAGCGATATTAACTCATACGGATGCAAGATGATTATGTTTGTTGCGAGAAGTTTTACAACTGTTTGGCACACATTTCATATTTCATAATCACGAAGAAGATGAAGGCAATATTATGGATATACAACTTCTTTATTCAAGTTTGACAAACTTCAATAAAGAAGTTGTATATCCATAATACTGCCTTTATCTTCTTCATCATCGCAATTTCTAGAATGCCAATCAAAGTCATGCATTCAGTTCGTGTGTATGTTCAATAACAACATCTGAAATCATTTTTAAGATATAAAAGAATCTTATTTCACATTTTGAAGTTCATGTTAGCAGTGAAAGAGAGAGCAGATTACTTCATCTATTCTTTTGATGGTTATTCCTGACGTCCATTAACGGTTTTTAAGTTCTAAAGAAGCCTGGAACTTTGAGCCTATGTCTATAGCATTGAGTCCATATCTGTTTGATGTCGGGAAATGATGGATGTCTCAAAACAACAGTGTCGTTACTTATTTGAATTAGATCGTCCTATATTTTTTCCTCGTCTTATCTTTCTTTGTGTTGGATAAGAAGACCACTTCGAAGCTATACAGGCCAGATTTGAAAGTAAAAGAATGTCATTGTTTCCAGAGTTTCTTTTTTGAAGTTATTGGTTTAGTATGATAAACTTTGTTGTATGGTTTATGCGGGGTTTATTGATGTTCAACTTCTTTAATCACAGAAAAGTGATATTTCGACATACATGTATATTGAAAAGTATACGAATCTGTACCGAAACGTCTGTGAATAAAAAAGCAGGATACCAATTCCAGTCTAGGACTATTTTTATTGTTTTCATCCCTTTGTGTACAGATATAGTCATAGAAAAATACTTTGAAAGAATAAACTGTTTGATTGATAGACTATCATGCTACTAATCGAGGCGCGAATAACTGATACTCACCCAGAGAAAATGCTAACTTACAACACGCAAACATGAGCTGAGCGAGACTCTACTGAGAGTTTTAACATGATAAATCATTCCAAATAATGGAATAAAATAATCCTCGAGGATAAATCAATTGCCGAACTTATCTGATAGTGTGTCTTGTATCACGTTCTTGTAAGGTTTTTGTCGGACCATTTGTGTATTTTGATCATCAAGTGTAACTGATGTATAAGTCATACAGTTCTCGAGTAGTAACCGAACCGCTTTTCCAAATACCAAGTTTATTTCATCGAGTGTCATTGGTAAAGTTGATATCACCCTTACCCAAGTCATGGGATGAAATAAACCTGGTATTTGCAAAACTACATGTACATTAAGTATCCTATTTATTATATGCTGTTTAATGAAATATGTGACTAAGATGACTTTAAAACTGGAAAGTTACATTTGTCAACATAGCTGAAAGTAGTTCCAGCACCTGACCACTGACGATATAATATATCGTCACTGGTCACAGTGAAAATATAATATATCGTCACTGGTAACAATGAAAACATCACTGGCCACAGTGAAAATATATATCGTCACTGGTCACAGTGAAAATATACGATATCGTCACTGTTGCCTGATAGACATTTTATTTCACTGATAAATCCCAGTATTTCATCGCTGATGGTATAATAAAATATGTTTTTACAACTCTTAGCCTTCAAACAATCTAGGGATGAGTACAGTTTCATTGATACTTGGGCATTTTAGTGAACACATCTTTAAACAACATGTAACCCCGAGGGGGTACACAATGCAGAAATGGATACAGAAAGATATCTTGAGATAACATCGATATTTTGTTTGTTCAAAAACATGCGCAAAATAGTCATTTAATGACTTTGAAAACAAACATCATATTTTCAGTCTGTAAAACTTCTCTCAGCCAATCATAACCTGCCACATCACATCGCCCTTTCTCGCCAAACTGGTCAGGCTATTGCTATTGTTTACAGTATTGAGTCAAGCGGTCACTTACTTACTTGGCGTATAATTACTATACAAACAAAGAAAACAATTTTCCAGTATGACGGTTAGTTAGTGAGACATATAATGAAGACATTTACTAATTTTTGGTTGAATCTTTTTGACTGTTGATAGCTTAATCACGGCTTCTACAGATGAATCTAAAGTCACTTTATCAAATAGCCCTGTCATAGAACTATGTTTCGCATATCTATTTTAAAAAAAGAAACGGGGTATATGTTTATATTTATGCCGCTACCTAACAAAATAGTGACGTAACGTAAACATGGACAGATCAGTACACATATCATATACAGTGACAGTATTGAAACAACGATTTTCGAAAACATACAACAAAGCAATTAAATGCTAAGGTTATATCTTCATTAATGGTATAAACATAAGGATATTTCATCAAGGCAAAATCTTAATATTCAATCGTGTTTTGAAAATCTCTTAGATATTACGGTGTAGTTATGTTTTGAATTTAGTAGTTCTAAGTTTACATTTTGTGATGAGTGGCCAGATAAAATTGAAGACAAATTAAACAAGTTAGTGAAATGTTTTAAGGAACTTATGAATAATCCTGAAGTAATTTTATATAATCTGAATGAGGTTTTGCTATATACACACTACGAAATATTCGGAAAGAGAGTGTCATTGAGGCATCATGTCATGAAATTGTATTAAGTTCGAAATACAATTTGATACACCTTTTGACACGATGTTTCATCATGTCTTGAGCGTTTCTCAATCAAATAAAGAAACAATGTTAGTTTACAAAGAGACAACTCATCAGCGTAAAATAAATACCATTCTATATCTTTGTTTGAGATAATGTTATTTTAAATTTTAAATATTTGTAAACTTCTAACGCAAACAACTGCCTGAAATAACAAATATGTATACATATAAGTTTGAATGCACAAAGTTCAGTTAACATATCATGTGACCAAAGCCTACCTTATTGAAGTCACTGTAAACGCAAAATACTCTATCTCATGTGTCTGTACTGAATGTGTTCATCTCAAGACAGATGCAATGCATATGATAAATTCTAAATGTTTAATTTTTGATTGGATCTAGTTTGTCTTATTGTTGACCAATGGATGACTAGTGCTTTGACAACTGGGCGTGTCATAGATGGGCAGACATGCTTGATCTCTAAAACAACATCCCCTAATTCTTGTAACAACATTGTCAAAGAGTGTGAAATATCCCAAGCGCAACTCCCTAGGCCTGTAATTACACAATCAGTTACGAGGTGCCATAACTGTTTAATTACTACTCTGTTTTATTGCCGGACAGATGAAGCTTCTAAATCGTGCTAAAACATGTTTATTCTGTTTATTTACCACCATTATCACCATCTGTTATATTTACATTGATTAGGCCCATTTCCGTTCTGTATATGATGTAATAATACACAGTCTGTAAAACGTTTCTCAGCCAATCATAACCTGCCACATCACATCGCCCTTTCTCGCATGCGCAGTAAAGGCAATATCGTTCATCCGGTAGAATCCATTTTCAGACTGTCAAATTGAGAAGCCTAAAATTTGCGCACTTTGAAGGGCGATATCTTTGTTATTTGAGGACCGATGAAAACGTTTTTTGGTGTTTTTTGAAGTTGACAATGTTTTCTGTACATATTTACCAATTAACATGGGAAAAATAATGAGGTTTCTTGTAGTTTAAGGCTTAAACTTCACGCAAGTACTCTGAGTCTCGGGTTCATGTACTGTAGAAGCGGAAACCCATCGGACTAAATGCTCCGTAGTAGACGGTGGAGTCAAACGCCTGTGCAAAAAGTTACCGTGTTCTTAAGCAAACGAATGAGCCTGGAAAATATGTATGTTATGGGATTCTCTTAGATACACTTTTGAAAAGCATTTCTCGTTCTTCTTTTGTTAAATGTGAGCCTATGCATTATTTTCAAATAAACGCATAATCGGGCACGTGAGAATATGATCCGAGTGAATTAACCATAAACGTTAGAGACTTTCAGTACATCTAAATGATGCCTTATCGTCGCGTGTTTGAAGCTCCCGGATTTAAAATATCAAACCTTTTCTCAAAAATGATTGAGGGTACCCACCTTGCGGCATTTATATCTCACGAACCATTAGAGATAATTTTATAATTTTTACATCATCGTATAGAAGAGAGAATTGTCTTTATTTCCATGTATCATATGTATATCCGCGCACAAAAATAAAGAAGCGGCCAATCAGGATATAACGGTGACTGGCATCGGACAAAACAATTCCGCCACGTGGGCTTGTAGAGCAAAAATATATACCCTGGAATTTCTGAAATTGGTGACAATTGGTCAAGATGATCTTTGTTTCAATTTCTTTGTGATACAAATGTATTTGACGGAATAGAAGTTCATGAAAACATACGGATGTCAGAGCAAAGGGTTTGATAAATTGATCTTGCTCTGTAAACGGTCCCATTTAATCACGATTTTCATCCAATTATTCATTAGTGGTTGGTCCTTCCTTTCTCCCCGCTTCTCTCCCTTTTCCAAACCATCGACGCATCATTTACGAAATTAGGAAAGTCACAATTCCAGGAATATAGGGGATTTAAGTCAACAAAGATTCTACTCAACTACCCTGGAATGGAGAATTAGAAGGATCAGTCTTTGTTATGGTCATAGAGAGCATTGTATTTCAACAAAGCCTCATGCGCAATTTTGGCACGGATTGTATTATTTCGTTAGATAAAAGATTGAGATAACTCTTTATCTAGTATTTTGTTGATAAAACTAGCAAAGTGAACAGGATGACATCATTCAAAAACAAAATTATTGCATTGTGTTAACTTTTTTCCAAAATTAAAAATAATTACGAGTATTAAGGTAATTAGAGTTTCAATAACTGTGACATCGTCTAGATCTAGAACTCGTTATTTACAGATTGCATGATCAGAAAAACGTTGTTTCTATTGATGGTGGTTCAACTAAATGCATATCTTATTCCAATATAATTTGCTGTGTTTCCTTCGGACCATGGTCTGAGCTTTAAAGTTGATGTAGACGCAATGTTTAAATTATTATTCATTGATTCTATATCACTTATGTTTGAATACATTTATGTTTTTGTAATCTTTAACGAATCGAAGAAAGTATTTTTAGGTGTGATCAATATAGATACGGCTGGCGATTCTAAATTAAAATGACGTATTAAATAGTAAACTACCGAATTTTAAAGAAAGCATTTGCGTTCGTTAGTAAATGAGTAGATACAACACAAATATAGACCTTTCGATTTTACCCAGGAACGATTCTTTCCCTAAATTTTATCGTATTATACCTACTTTGTAAAAGATACGGATAACTTTTTAACAGGTTAGTCAAAGATATATGCATACTTACCTTTTCCAAAATCCAGTCCAATTTTCCTCACAATATAAACCGTCTATATGGCTAAAGTCAGCTCCTTAGGGCAGGATCACTGATTACCACAACATCGGAAAGATAATCGATTTGCCTGAAGCAACAATGGTGTAGACTGCACTATTATACTGATACTATTCCCGACAAGCCCGAGAAAGAACGATCCAGCTTCAACAAAAGATTAATCTTTTTCACTTCTTTAGAAAAAAACATAAATCTAACCAAACCGTCTAGACTGTGACAGGATAGTAAACACCATTTTTTTCAATTTATCAATTTTAAGAAGTTATTTTGAGATTACTTCTTTTTTCACGAAAGTTTATTTGTCTCATTTACATTTGAATAGCTATTCCGTTCGTTCCTTTGTGCATGTTTCTCTTATATAATGTAGACTTAAGTTTGTTTTCTATTCTTCACAAACTCCATGTCAAACCTTTATCACCAAAGCGATCTAAAGTTTGAATGATTTGGTTACGTTGATTCTGACTGGAATCTACATGTGAAAAGAAAGTGAACACTTTCAATTGACAACGTCACATACAGACGTCGCTTTCAAACCTTTTTGGAGACGGGATAGCGCATTCAGTGGTACATGTAGATGCGTAAATCTCGTCAGGATCTCAGCAACTTTATCTGCAGTAGAGAACTGTTCTACCCAGTAAGGTTTTGGTGCAATGCTGCTCTGAATTCCAGGGGAGTACCACCCATTGTTCGCCAGTTCCAGCCGGGGCTCGCAGGTTTCACCACAATGCACAGTCACAATAGTGTTTCGGGCTTTCTCTCTTCAATATTACTGTCAGCCGTGATATGAGTAAAACACTTAAACTTTATTCACATCACCTCCAAAAGACAGTGAGGCAATGCTATATGTTCATCAGATATCAATTAACCCATTTCGCTAAGCTATAAGCCGAAAAAGTCCCCAATTACTGTCTGATTGATGAAATTAATAACCATGTATGACGTCTGCTGCATCCGACAATAAATCAATTAATAACCGGTAAACATCACTCTTTGCAATTCCACGTATTATAGATTATACGTAAATAGCATATGGGGGTTAACAATTTCTCTCGATTCACTTAATTCTTCTTTTGAAGTTCCTTTTATATTTCACTTGATGAATTTATGAAGATATGCATTTTAAAGCAACATAAATATTCGTAGATGATGCAAATGCCAACGAGTTCACTATCGCTCTTCAAATTCTTGATCGTATTTTTCGTTAGTGTCATTGCAGGCTTCGGTTCAGTGAATACTTTCTAGAATGTTAATCGAACCTTTGTTGGTGTGATATTTTCCAAGTATATTTTTAAGTTGAGTAACACCCCTTTTTTATTTAAGGGTATATTTGATGTTCCTCTCTATCAATCCTCTCGTAAAGTTGTAAACATAATTATCATTTACTGACTGTTCACCTTTGGATAGGAGAGTATTGGTATGCCGTTCACGGTTCTTTGAAGTTGGCAGTTAATGAAATGAGATAGAGAAGTGAAAGTAGACATGATCGCCACTGGGATATGTTATCCATCACAAGTTTTGGTAGCTTCATCGAGGATGGAGAAGACGATTGGTTGAAGCTCAAACATACACCATGCATCGTTCTACTTCTTACCACTTAAAAATTATACTTAGTATATTTGTTAAAGGGGCAGTAGCACGTTTTAGGGTTACTATAAGGTTATATCAGGAAAATGAAAATAAATGGTTCCAATCAAAAGACAGTGTATTTAAACTAAATGAGACAGTAATAAATAAAATTTAGACCGTAAAGTTCAGCCATGCGATTCCCTTTTTTACACAAAATGTATTAAAGGTGTTCACACACAAATGACAGCCAATGGACTTTACATAAATATTTATAATTTGTACTCTGACTGGATGATTGGTTTGTGTAATGAGATTTTTGACATTATCAAAATGATACATTAAGCATTACCGTACAATTATCAGTGAAAAATTGAAAAAAAAAATTCTTCAAAAAACGTGCTACTGCCTCTTTAATGGGACAATATTGTTGATAATACTCATTAATATTTATTATCTCCTTAATAAAGCATCCAGTCGATGAGTTGTTGATGAAAATATGAGATCCCTCAAATATTTACGAGTTTTTGAAGCCAGAATTTACTTACTTAATGTAGACAACAATGTTCGTCTAAGCTAAAGTTTCATCAAACATGATTTCCATCGCAACTTGTGGCAGCATCACCTTAACCAAGATAATGTCTACGATTGATTAATGGTCGACATTTCCCCGTCTTCATGACCATATCTCGAACAGAAAGCTTCCTAATCGTCTAAATGTTCAGGATTATAGACACACAAAAGCTTCTACTCAATAATCGGGAAACTGGACAGCAAAAGTGAGTAATGGAGAAGACTGGGATATCCATTAAGGTATTGTATTTGTTGGATCAAAGATAGATAGCACGAATTCATTTCTTATGATTAATCTGATCAATGTGGTTTGCAAAAGTGAGCAGTGGCTTTGATTCGTAAGTTTCGAATAGACAGACAGACAGATTCTTTATTAGACCAATCGGTCAAAAAATACAATTTGGTAAATCAACAATTTCTCAGCATGGTGAACAGAGTACATATTTTTAATGATAGTTAGTATATATAGCAAAGCCCAAGAAATGCTATGGTTTAACATATTATTTGAATGACTTCAGTACAAGATACACATATTTCGCTAAATTAAAATTAACACTTTTATAATCACTATTTAGAAGTTCTTGGAATGTAAACAAACTAGGACGTCTATGGTAGTAGCTAGGTATATACATATTCCTGACGTTATTGAAAGTAGGACATATCAATAATACATCGTTCGAGCAGTATCTACATATTCGTTGAGCAAGTTCTAATCTATTCTGGGCCCATCTACCCTTCTCTATCATTAACAAATGAGAACTCAACCTAAATCGTGTAAGAGCAATTCTAAATTTCTTGTTGGTAATATCATCTAAATACATTTCAAACTTGAGACAGTCCTTTATATTAAGATAACAACGAGTATCACTTAAACTGCTAAGCTGGTGATGCCACTGTTGGGAATGTACATCAATAACTCTTTGCTTAAATTCTATTAAAAAGCCATTTGGATTAATTAAAAACCGGTTCAACCACACATACCCATATCCATAATTAAAAAGTAATTTCTTAACAAGTGTTACCCATGTCTCTATACTAGGATTTGTTTCTGCGAGATCCAGAAGATACTTATATATTAACACTATATGTCTATTTGGGTTACATAAAATAATCTTAATCCAATATTTCAATATTCTAACTAAACGTGTACAAATTAAGGGCAGAGTCCCCGTTTCACCATATACATAGCATGATGGCGTACTTCTTTTAACAAATAAAATAGATTTCAAGAATTTAAGATGTACACGCTCAATTACTTGTGCTTCTCTAAAACCCCAAACTTCACACCCATAGCACAATATTGGTTTAATAATTGTTTCAAAGAGTTGATATTGTATACTTACAGATAAATGTGGATTATTGTTAAATACCTTATAAAGTGAAAACAACGCTTTTGTGTATTGTTCTGATAGTGTCTTAACACCCTCAGAAAAACTACCAGTAGAGCTAAAGACTAATCCTAGATACTTAAAACAATTTACTACTTCAACTTCAACTCCTTTGTAAAACCAACATTCTTTCTTAGATCGCCTACCCCCTTTCCTGAAAATCATTACCTTGGTCTTATCAACATTAACCTCTAGGCGCCATTTGTCACAATACTCGGACAAAGCAGACAAACCATCCTGTAAACCCTCTATGCTTTCATTAAACAAAACCATATCGTCTGCAAATAGAAGTAACAGTAAATGAACATGTGAAATAAAAACACCAAGATCTGTCAAATGTGAGAAATCATTAACGACATCGTTTATAAATAATGCAAAAAGAATAGGTGATAAATTTTCACCTTGACGTACTCCAAAATTAGAATTAAAAAAGGCGGAGTATGATTTATCAGCCATTCTTACACATGACTTGACCTCTTCGTACATACTACGAAGCAGACGTAAAATATTTGAACTATTTCCAACGTGGAGTAACTTATACCACAATGCCTGTCTATTAATCAAATCAAAAGCTTTTCGGAAATCAACGAAACTACAATATAACTTATTCTTTTTCGTCAAAGTAATATTAATCAAATTATGAAGTACGAATAAACAATCAACAGTGCTGTAGCCAGCTCTAAATCCCGCTTGCTCTTCAATGATAACATCGTTATCACTGCACCAAGAATGCAATCTAGTATTTAATATACTGGTGAATAATTTACTAAAACACGATAAAAGGGTGACGCCCCTATAATTGTCAGCTATTGCTAAACCGCCCTTCTTATGAATCGGTATTATAATAGAAGATATAGATCCATAGCAGGAACGAGTTTACGTGCTAGCCATGAACATGCTTGGTTTATAGGTTTGTCGAGAGTTTTAACGTGAATTAATTTGTATGTCATTATGAAATCTAATTGATTGCTTCTATTCTTGTACTTGCGCTCTTCGCCAATGTAGAAAATGAAAGTTTTTCACTTTCATAATCCATCTTTCTCAACATGTACTTTTCGTCTCAATACTAAATATTAGGCGTTTCCATATTCCTATAGCTGAGATATCAAAGGTAATACCTTTAGAGTTTGTTTGCGTTGAAATAACTTATTTGTCTTTCGTAATAAAACCAGTTTGTAAACCTTGTCTGAAGTAATTGTATAGAGCGCACAAAATGTCAAGTGAGGTAACTTAAATATGCGAAACAAATCATGTTGTGTTCGAGTATCAAGTAATAGAAATATTGGTGAAGAGTTGTGATCGGATCGGTTCGAAAACTCAGTAGCAGAAGAAAAGTTTCAGATTTTGTTTTATACCACTCAAAAGATGTTGAGGGTCATAACTTTTCTTTTTATGGATAGAAAAGATATGAATACAAATCACTAAGCATAAATAGTATCGAAATGGGTTCAGTCTATCCTGACGACAAAAAGCATCTGCCATAAAACAACGAACATGTCACTCCTGTAAATCGCCAATCCTCAAAATAAGGGTCTATGAAACTATTTGCATCGGTCAAACGCATTCTGGTCGGACCTTTGTGAGTTTGTTATGCCTGTGAACATGCTGTTTGTCATGGAAATTTTGAGCAAAGATATCACTATCATGGTGATGCTGCTTTTAAAAGAAAAATCTTCATAGAGGAAGATATCATTTTGTGGCTTAAAGGTTGTGAACAGAGAATTCTTTCACTCTTATGATGCTTCCAAATCCCTGTGCAACATTTCTCTTTGTAGATCCACCATGAATTCCCGGAATGATATTCTTCCTTTATCAAAATGACATGAAGAAATATAGATTTGACCCATTTGAGTAGTATATCATCATTGGTAATTACACTACATATTTAGTCCCGTCACAAAACACAAGAGGTCGTATAATAAAGTATTTTATTACAATGTTTCAATAAATTAACATATTTGTTATTAACATTTTATATTTCAATAAAAATAAATATCATTTACAATGCCAACATCAGAGCTCAATGCCCCGATCGTCTTCAGCTTATAGACCCCTGGATTATTAATAAGGAAAAAAATGATTTTGATTGTGATTGTTTAGCCAATCAAATGTCATCTGTACAAAGTACTGCTAGCTGTCATTCTAACTTTGCATTTAGATCTTTAGTATTTAACTGATTTTTCCGTCACAGAACATCACTAGACATGTCTATGCCTGTCATGCGTCGGCCATTTCATTACTGAGGGTTTCTTTGGATAGTGGTTAAAGAGGTTTGTGAACTTCATAGGATAATTTATATGCGTTAACTTCATGAAATATTCCAGAGGTGGAAGATAAAGACGATCATAGCATGTAACCATGTGTAGCCGCGGTGGGTGATGTAGAATCAAAGTCGTCTTCCAAAACATCTGAAGGGCAGGTAGGTCTTTATGACGTCATCAACACTGCGGTACGTTCGCCCTGTAGTCGCAGGTTTGTTTCTGGCTGCTGAACACAAGTCCTCCTGGGCAGGGTCTGTTGTCTATCAGGTTGCCATGGATACAGGTGGCGTAGACGTTACATCCGGAACAAGATTTGTAGTTGCCATTGTCCTTGCCAGTACAATCAGAAACACATGCGTCAACACCGGGGAGGCTGCAAGAAAGAATATAAGGAAAATTAAGTCATTAGCGTTTATCAATGGCTAGACAATTATGATCCCAAACAAAATCTGAATTACCTTATTGGGAACGTTTTGTAGTTTGAAAGACTAATATTAATACCTGTAGTTAATATTCTAATGTATTTCACAGTTGTAGACAGAAATGGCGATTGATATTAGTATAAGTTTGCTTATATATATTTTGTTTTACGACAGAAGGAAGATTTACATAATTTTACGACTATACATGATGGTTAGGTTATCAGATTCACTGTTGAATATTCAAAGCTGGATTAATGTTTATGATTTTGAAAGGTGTTCACCTTTCCTGTGTGCAGGTGGTCGACTCGTTCATGCATCGTTTGAAGCTATCGTCCCACACCTGTCCCCCCACACAGTCCCTCTCGTACAGCACCCCTCCGATACACGTGACAAAACCGTCACACCCCCTGCACGACTGGAAGTCCCCCTCCGTCAGTTCGCTACACGTGTCCATACACAACACCGGCTCCAACTCCATACCTGGGAAACAAGAAATATATAGAGGATATCTGTCTTTTCTTGACTAATACCATGTTTATCTCATCGAGTGAGGTAGAAAGTTTATATTTTCACGAGTGGCGCAGCCACGAGTGAAAATATTTAACTTGTCTACCTCACGAGATGAGATAAACATGGTATTTGTCAAGAATTGACAGACATTCTATTTATTATATGATTAAATCCTTCTAATTACGTCAAAAAAAGGCCAATTTCATGCTGAGCGGCCGCTTGGAAGAGCCCGTCACCGCGGTAATAATGTGACGTCATATGAGAATTCATGACGTCAGACCATTGTTACATGACGTCAAAGTCTTGAACTTGACGTCACTCGAGTGGTGATAAAGTTTATCACCACTCAGTAGAGTGACGATAAAGGTTATCGCCACTGTAGCCAGATAGAAGGTTTATTTCACTGATATAACAGAGTATCTCACCCTCAATCATACAATAAAAACAAATATTCTATCAGTGAAATAAACCCTATATTGCACAAAGTGCGGATATCCTTCAGCGACAATACATAATAGAATGTTAATGTAGATAGCGACGAACACAGCATAAGCGCCAATTACACTTTATGAAGAGTTGGATGATTATACTTTCTCTATCATTGAATTAAAAGTCACAAAAGTTTACCATGTACCGCTTATAAACGAAACTCTATTTTTCACACCAATGAAGTTCCCCGAAAGCATAAATGAAAGGCATTTCAGTAGCTCTAGTGCTATGTTAAGAGGTTTAAGTTGTCCTGCGATATCATATTTTAGTTATTCAAGGGTTTTTAACCGTAAAAATATCATACGAATTTAAATGGGAAAATAGTTTTGTTCTTACCGAATGTGCTATGGAAAGAAAACATTGCGAGGAGTGCAGCAATAGAACCGATTACTTTTGTGAATGAGATCATTTTGTTTGCGTTGATGGGTTCCTGTAACAGACATATTTGCATATAGCATTGTATCATACAATAATACCGACAACCTTTGATATACAAACATTTGGATTTAGAATACTGTTGACAATAGTCAATTAAAATTACTAGAATATAAATATTTTACTTCAATATGAAAAAATAACGAAAACGAGTTTTAACGATGTCCAAATGTTCCTATACTTACAGATCTGGAGGATTGACGGATAATGAAGTGATGAAGACGCTGAGTTACCTCCCCTTATATAGCTCCGTATGCGTATGCTATCACGGTGCACTTATGCCTAGGGCGACATGAATGTGAGATAGGAATTAGTTCAAAGCTGTCCGCTATCACTGCGATTGCCTAACGAGGTGTTTAAACTGTAATAAGGTAATTCTTTAATTGCATAGCATTGAAGCATGTCTATCTTAACGTAGCCATAACGGTTACCAGGCTCATGCATGAATACTCAGATAATATAAGTTCTTTATGGGTTATACCTTTGAATATTGCTTGTGTAATATTACTTAAAGGCTGGACATACGTTATACATAAAATGTTTACATACAGGCCTTTTTTACTCTGGTTTCGTCATCATATCTTGTCATCTTTATGAACTAATCAGATTCGTAATTTCACTGTAATCTTCTGCCCAAATTGTGGATACTAACAGATGACATACACACCTGCATAAAGGGTTTTTTTACTCGCCAATAACTTAAATGTAAGGTAGATACTGTTTAGGAATGGATAGTTGTGGGGAGGTATTATGGCCCTATGTTATTCTTACAAAGTCTATATTTGTATAAATCATATTTTTAATTCTATGTGATGGTTCGTACGAAATTTGCAAAGTTCAATCACTGAATTTTGTATTAATGTAGAAGCTGAATGAAGGTCTAAGTTTAAATGAAAGAGGTAGATAAAGAAGCCTTTCTGTTACGGATCTGCCATTTTGTGAAGATGTATTTTTTGTATGCGTTGAATGACTCGAAGAACGTTGTCTGACCAAATTATGACCTCATTACAAGAGAAAAAACAGACATTCGTGGAACTATTGGTTATATTCCTACATTCTATGCGCACAGTCCCACACATAGAACTATTCAATACTTTCAGATAACCCTCAAAACTTGATGGACACACAGAACTGTTCCAAGTTCTAAAATTTGCTAAACAAGACGTTGTGAATCAGTTCTACTTGAGCGACATCAACGTCAACCTTTTACAACATTCAACTTTTTAACAACACTGTGCAACTATTTGAATCATTCATTAAAGCTAATTTGAATTGGAAATACGATAGTTGTGCTATTTCGCTATTAACAATGAGCGAGAGAACAAATAGGATAACTTCGAAAATGCCATTAAACAAAACAACTTAGAACACAGATAGCTGGGAATATATTCAGATTGTTTTTTCCGTGAAGAGATAAACGTTGTCCAATGATTCTAAGGTTGCTGATAAATATACATGATTTTGTGACAAATGGTGATAACTTATGGACTTTCTGAAGATTTCTCCATTAAATGCAAATCAATGTCACAACAAAACTGTTTGATAAATTTATATTAATTGGATTATAAAGACACTTAATCGCATTAGTATTGTGGAACGCGCATAAAATTGTCTTCTTGTTAAAAGCAATGGATGTTGCACATGCAATATCGACATATTTCACCATAACAGCGTACGAACACTCCACCATTGCAAGTTACTTATGTTTCATTCATATCCGTAACATTGATGTTATGTTTCAATGAAATTTGACTTTATTGTTAAATAATTTATAATCATCTGTACACATGTGATTACATCATTAATCATAAATCATGGTATAATAATACAAATGCTCACATTCCCCTGTGGGTTTCGATTGCAGAGAAAAGTGATCTTTTGCATTTATGTATTATGAATATGAAGTTTGTTTATATGTAAGCTTAATATTTTACAATGTAATGTCGCATACGCCATAGCGTTTTGCATTTACTTAAAACAAAGTTTTAAATGGGTCTCCTTTGGATTTCGAGATATCATGAATAATCACGTAGGTCAATTTGACCCTACAATTCAAAGCTTCATGCATAGTTACTGAATCCTGCTTACTATTGGGGCACGGATAGGCTTGTAGATTGGTCTTCTTACACTTCAAACAATCAGAACCAAGGTTGTGAAGAACAGATAGCCCAGAAAGTACAAAATGCTGTGCTTGATGAAAACCTCTGGTGTTCTTGTAAAGTTCAGATCTAGTTCTAATTATTTAGAAGACATATCTTAAGCTGTTTGTTATATACATATTATACCCAACCTCAGAGGAATATTACAGATCCTAAACTAATAACCTACATGTAAGGCTTAATAAAATGGTTGGTGTCAGTAAAATTTGCAAAGATACGGTTAAAACCTTAACATTAATTTTATGTTTTGAACTTGAATGAAAGCAAATTTCATTGTTATTGGGAAAATCTGTGTAAATAAAAATCACGTGACCTTGTGTCTTGTGTCAGGTCACGTGACAAAACTGCTCGATCGTTATCAAGTTCGGTAGCACCCTATTTGGTAAAGACACAAAATGGAAAAGCCATAGCCTGAATAATGTTTGAAAGTTCACGAAATTTGAGAACATTAGCAACGGTTACATCTGTAGATCCCCCCCCCCCCCCCCTGCCCGTGTTTTCAATGGAAAAACAAACATTATGTTTGGTTTATTTGCTAATCCCGGAACTGAGAGTTCAGCAGTCGACTTGCCTTTTTTGGCGATATTTGCTTGCGTTAGACCCCTGCAAACGCAATTATTATGTGACGTCATGAATAGTAGCAACTTTATGTTACATAGATACACCATAGTTGCTAGGACAAGTGCAAATAGAGCTTTTTGTTCCTCAAATTTACATTAATTGCCAACTTAAGTTTGACATGGTAGATTTCCCATGAAAAATACGACTGGGGATTCAACAGCATTTAAAGTATATACTCCCCAAACCAAATGAATTGTATAATTTGTTATTGATATTTGAGCAAATGTTGGTTCGAAGTCTTATCCCCTAAGCGGACCAAAAAAAAAGCGAAAAATATGTAATTTACAATTTAGTTAGTGCTTCAGGAATGTGAAAACTAGTGTTCGGTTTCCTTTCACATTGAGGAAAGTAAGCTCATTTGTTGTCATCCTGTACCCAAGAGACACAGCGGCCTAAATCACGATTCTTTTTGTCGATGTTGACTGTCGAGTTAAAACTCAAGATATGATAGTCACTTTTTGTAAGGTTTCCGTCTTATCCCACCGATTGGTTAAAAAGATAAATTCTTGTATTTGAATACATGTGCTAATTGTTAATTTATTCAATGTTTTTCTATATGTTGATCCCAGAATGTGGAAATATTTTTTTTTAAAACACACAAAATACAACAATTTCGGATTTCTTCCCGAAACATAGGTTTCTTCTTCCCTTTTATGTAAACAAAATATTTGTTATGCATTGGAAGATATAGTAAACTTTTTTATATTAATTACGTTATCTCGGAAAACAATTAAAAATAATAAACATTCAGTACATGTCATCAAAATCATTTAAACTTCATTTCTCTACAATCTCAGTGTCATTACTAAATATTTATTATTATCAATTAAAATTTAACTAAAACATTACCTCTTGCCCAGCCATATTCATCTTCCGCAATTAAGTACATTTTTTCGCATTTCTTAAATTAATTTTGTATCAACGTAACCATGTCAAAAACACAGTCTGTATTAGCAAAACATATTCGTTTTTATTACAAGGAACGATATTTTTTCCCTTTGATATATTAGTTAAAAGGTTTGTTTTCCCGGTTTTGTCATATGTGACCTTACCTTGTTCCATCATGTTTTTATATTCTTACTGTATGGCCAGTCATCACGCGATGAGTTCATTATGTGTCTCATTATTAAAAGGTTTCATCGAAATAATCAAAAAATGATATTTTGCAAATCCTATTTTCGAAAAACGTCTCATGAACATCTTTTATGACCTCATCATTATCTTTTTCTTATTTTATCACATCTCGTAGACGCTATTGTATCCTAAAAGGATATTATTGATATGATTTGTAATTACGGAGATGAAGATGGGTATTGTTTGATTATCATGAGATTTATTTTTGAATTGATCAAAAGTACACTGTATGTTCTCATACTAAGAGCAAAGTTGCTTTCATTTGTACAAATGCGTTTAAAATACTTTGACTATAAACCAATCTAGAAAATCTAGCTGCCGGTGAGCAGGTCAAAAGTTCGATACAGAGGCGCTTTTCAAATGCATTATCATTATTATTATTATAAATTCGTTCTAAAGTTTTTATGTTCTTTTTCTTGTCCTTCTTTCTGATCTGACATTTTCCTGATCGAAGTAAAATTCTATAAATCTATAAAAAATTAATAATGATCTGTGTAGATGTTTCATATGAATTTTCTTGTTCATTGTTTCTTTAGTGAAAAATGGTTTTCTTCTCAACAACCTCAATGCCTAGACCGATGTATCTGTGTGTGAAATTGAAATCATGTGTACATGTAGATGTAAACTTTGGCACTGTCATATTCTTTGAATTGTCGTCGTGCAACAACACACAAAAGAACTTAAGATCACAAAGCTCAATAAAACTTAAGTTGTGGTAAATCATTTCATGTAGGATGAATTATTTCCAGTGGTTTAAAATGCGGCTTTTTTGCTGATAATGTTTGACATTTTTGTTTAACAGCATCAAGTTTAGTCCGTTAAGTCGATCTCAGTTACATAATCAAATGAAATTCACTAGGGGCATAAATACATAGTGCGTAAATGCGTAATGATTGTTTTCCTAATCTACAAATGTACATGTAGCATATGGACAGAACACCTTATGTCATGCATATAATCACTGGTGTGAACCACCAGATTCACTAATTCTGGTACCTACACGTATCGACAGACGACAAACTTATATTTCCGTGTAGAATCTGTTTTTATAAACCTAATTTCATGTAACTGGTGATGATGTCATGTGTGACATGACAAGTTGAAATGAGTTGCAACGTAAGGTTTAACTTGAATATTTTTTTCGGCCCTTAATCGAAAAACACAATTACTTAAAAACGCTGATGTCAGTAAACATCTAAGATTCCAAAGCTGCATGCAGTGGGTTCAGGTATTTCAGTCAAATCCAAAATCCAAAATCCAAAATCCAAATTCAACTTTATTTCCAAAGGTTCTTTTTAGACATTTGCATACTATTAATAGGACACAACCAAACCAAATGAACACAAATATAAGTTAAGCAGAAACCAGACATTTCTATGAAGACGTCATCAACACTCCGGTACGTTCGCTCTGTAGTCGCAGGTTTGCTTCTGGCTGCTGAACACAAGGCCTCCGGGGCAGGGTCTGTTGTCTATCAGATTGCCATGGAGACAGGTGGCGTAGACGTTACATCCGGTACAAGATTTGTAGTTGCCGTTGTCCTTGCCAGTACAGTCGGACACACAGGCATCAACACCAGGCAAACTGCAAGATAGTACAAAATAAAAGTGAAAAAGCTGTTACTGAATAACAACTTTAAATAATTGTTTTCATGATTTTAATCACAAAATCAGTAATAGGTGTATTATACAATACTAAAGTTATACAAAGTCAGACATATGTTATAGTAACACTTTCTTTTATGCTTACACGGATTATATAAAACGTTTGCTGTACACATTGCATTTTACAGGGTTTTGGTATTTTTATAAATGACATTCTGTTACTGATTAGATGACACAGCTTCATGATATGAATGATATGGACTACCTATAAGTGGAATATCTTCTTTGAACCAATGGGTTAATGTTGGAAGTTGTTTGTAACCCAATATATGTATTATGTATATTACCATGTCTATCAAAAGAAGGTATATAAATCAAAGAAAACAAAAAGACTAATAGGAATATCTAATGTTACACTATCACTGTTGACACGATTTAGTACACGCTTTACAACGTATGATGTAAACCAGTCTAAGTAAACCTAGCCTCAATATTATCAGTTTAGGAGTGAAACGGATAATATTGAGACTAGGTTTACTTAGACTGGATGTAAACTTATTTCGTTCAACAACTTGAAAATGAAACGTCACAGAAGCCGCAATGGCTTCCCAACGTATCCTTCTAATTCATTACTTTTTCAATCAGTAGAAACTTAACATTCCTTGAAAAACTGTCAAATGCTCCTATTGTTCTTATATATACCACTTCTATATTTCTTTCTTAGATGAATAATTAATGTTATAGGTCTTCTCGATACCCACCTTTCCTGTGTGCAGGTGGTTGACTCGTTCATGCATCGTTTGAAGCTGTCGTCCCACACCTGTCCCCCCACACAGTCCCTCTCGTACAGCACCCCTCCGATGCACGTGACGAAACCGTCACAACCCCTGCACGACTGGAAGTCCCCCTCCGTCAGCTCGCTACACGTGTCCATACACAACACCGGCTCCAACTCCATACCTGGGAAACAAGAAATATACAAAATATAAGATATGGTTCTTCTGAAAATATTCAAGGCATCGTATATGTGAATATAAGGGTATATTAGTAATCCCAAATTGAAGCTCTTTAAATGCCTATGATTATATGTACATGTTCTTTATCTAATGCTTTCCACGATGCAGTTTGACTTACCAAACGTTATCAACTTCTGCAATATACTCATGCTTTTATCGTTATGACGAAATTATTATGGTTCATGTTTACAATAAGGAAATCTCCAGCTATTTACCAGAACATGGCGACAAAGTTTATGGACAGATCGGTTAAGATCAAATAATAATGAAATTATCTAGTTTTATATGCTGCCTTTAGATTTTACAGCGTTGATTTAGGATCAAATTGAAATGGAAAGTTGATTCAAATTACTACATATACTGTATCTTTGACAAAATTGGAGTTTGGCCAATACTTTTCTTAGTTTTCTCATTTTATGTGGGTCTTCCAAGGAATGTATTGTTACGATTTACCTGTTACTGCGTAGAAACTGCAGACAACAATTAATAAAGCTGAAGAGAAAGAAACGATTTTCTGTGAAGAAATCATATTTAAAGCTGGTTGGTTGCTGTATCTGAAAATAACAATACAAAACATATTAGTTACAAAAATGACTTATTAATCAGAGAAATGTCTCAGGAGGTCTTCGTACATGCATATCAGGTTATACGGAAATATGTTCTTTTATAAGAACAATAACTTCAAACAACTCAATATTTATCCACAGTTGAAAGTTGAAGGTTGAAATTTGATGTTTCAATGATTTAACAGATTTAACCATTATTAAAAATATTGTCATTTCAAATATGCAACGGGCAATATTGCAGTTAAAAATCCGGGTTACCTACCCTATGCGTTTACAAGTAAAGCTGGAAGATGTTGAGGGATTGATGAATATGTTGAAATATCATTCCCTTTTATAGTATCAACTGCACGAGTGACGTCATAATCAAACAGCCCACAGCAATTTGATTTTCAGCTTATCATTTGCTAGATACACGGCCGGAGTCATAATCATGATGTAATAAGTGTTATCCTTGCACTAACTCTGTTAAATTTGCTCCTTTAAGCATACACATGATATGACTTTTCAATCTGATAAATTGCCGTTGCTTCGTATTACATGTTAATGAGAACTGGATGTGTTGACATCGCAATATCTTTGCCTTGGGACATTGTGCTTTACGAGTCTATCAAACTTCATTTAGTTACGTTCAAAATTTAAGTACAATCGATACCAAGCACCTTAATATTTTTATTGGGTTCCACATTATATATCAGTCAATATAATCATTCTATTGTTTTTTAAAAAAAAACAAAGATCCAAATATTTACGTATATCTGCCTCAACTCTTCGTTGCTGTCAAAATTCGTACCATTGGTGGTCGGTTCAGAGGTAGATTTTGCATGAGAATATAAATACACTGTATATAAAATAATTTTGTATTTTGTCTCAATCCTTTCTCAACGGATTACATAAAATTTTAAGCCTTCATCGATTAATAGTAGTAGTATGGATGTAGCATATCTTATGTCAAAGACAGGCATACAGTAAAACATTACATTACCGAAGACAACTTGTCATTTTACATTATGAATTTTGTCAACTAATTAGTCTTTTCCCGGTTGAAGAGTTGCCTTAATCTGTAGATGATTGTCTAGATAAAGCCATATTCTTTTTTACGTGATTCGTGATCTGAGGACAAGAGATCGGTAAATACTTATTGCATTAAACAGATTAAAGACCAAGTCCTCTTAGTTTGCAAACAGGTGTTATCGAGGACAGCAAGAGACATTAACCTTTGCGACTTTCAACGATAACATTTGCTCTTCGGCTCCACAGTCTTGCTTTCACATAACGGTTCCTAATCATACATACATACAGATGGAAGTTACTTAGATTAAAGTGCAAACAACACCATATCTGATTGTCCAATCATGGTGGCGTTTTGCTTTTAATCAATATATATTCCCACTAAACGAACTTACACAACACAGATTTTAATGAATTCTCCCTCAGAAAGGTCACTTGGTTTTCGTTTTTTACAAAAACATAGCCGTGACAAAACATCTATTGATGTGCGAAGGTCACTACATAACTAACAATTTGTGGTGTTATAGGAGACGCACACTTTTTTTGCCAAAGGCATGTTTTCACTCTCATGTTCATTATTACATGCTTTTATGTTTCTGTTGCTTAATAAATGTCATGTTAGTTCTAGGTGAGTTTGACAACAGCCTGCTGGTGCTGCAAACACATTTCGTTGTTTTATTTATGCCACTTTAACGTCACGAAAACTTTCTATTGAAGTTGAATATGCACTCATGGTTCAATTACCAGCACTATCTTTTGGAAAATGTTATTGTCGTAAAAAAACTAATATGTTGTGTGTCCTTGTCTTTTGAATACATAGAAAGATCAGAAGTTTTAATGGAAAGGAACTCTTTAGTACAAATGTCACACCAGTATGTGTACGCCTGACCGTCAGTCATCTCAACTTCGTGTCATTGTCAATTCAACTTTACCGAGTTTGACAAAGTTTAATTGTTCTCCTGTGCGCAATAACATGAAAACACTTTAAAAGTTGAATAACAGCGCCATCATGTTGATGATTTTTTCCCAGTAAAGACTTTTGCAATGACAGTATTGTAGTATGATTATAATGAGATAAGGAATTTAATATTTTTAATTAGTATTCGTTATCAGGAAAAGAATAATCAGATTTTTCATTGATTTTTAAATCTCATATGATCATATCAATAATCTTTAACGCTGAAAAATCTCGTAATGGTATATGTATTAAACACAACCCCCTTTGACAATTCCTTCTTCTCTTCCTTCTCTTCATCAGTGTAATGCACACTCGAATTGAAATCATATTCATAATGACATTCCAATTACTGAAAATCTCAAATGTCATGAAATGATTTACACATTTATCCAATTACATAGATGTGTCATTTGCCAGTATGCTACCTCTAACATACAGTTATCGACATCGTTAAGCTTAAGCTGTGTGTCATATGAAAGAGTTTTCATTATAAAATTGAAAGACCACAGCACTTAATAATAATCTCTGTCTGTAGTCATACATATGATTGAACTTTCATATAAGACTGACAAATCTGTTATTCTATTGGACAAGTTAAGCTCTTGTGACATGCGCAGTCTGCTAATGAGATCTTACAATTGTCTTGGTAGCCCCAGCAACCATAATCTAAACAATCATCACGTTCTAATGTTTCTCATAATCATTGATTATAAATTCACTTCATGTTTACAATGTTGCTCCAGTGTTGCATTAATGCCTGTTAAATGTGTTAACGCTACTCCCATGGAAGGGTCGTTCATATCACAATACTATTGACATGATTCAGTAGCAAAAATGATAATTTGAGGACAGCGTTGCTGATTGACTTCTAAGTTTGATAGCATCCAATCAGGCATCTCCCTTCCAAGCCCACAAAATCAGAGGCTCGGTAAATATTTCATGATTGCCGCTGTCGGAAGAGAATGACATAAACGAAATAACAATGATATTGAAATTGTTTATTTCTTTTATCAAACGTGATAACAATTAATAATATCTTCATCGTAATGTCTGAATGTTGATAAACATATTTAAAGCCTGCTTGAATAAAACATATGCACAGTTTCAGTATGATTATGATGTTAAAATTATTTTGGTGTAATGGGAAGATTATTTAACTACTAATGATGACGTATGTTTAAACCCCTCAATGATCTAGTTGACAATTATCAAACTGGTACAACTCAATAATTATTCAGTCATCTGTCCTATACACTGATGAAATAATTCATTTCCTTCAAATGTTTACCAAACGTTAGCCGTTACGTAGTAAATAATAACCCGGTACCGAGGGGTAATGGAAAATAACCTCGCGAGGGCGTTGCCCGGGCAGAGGTTATTTTCATAACCCGAGGTAATCGGGTTATTATTTGACTTACACTCCCGCAAAACATTCCTGCATTTGTTTCAAGTAAATGTGTTTATATACAATTAATTCATAAACGTTTTAGTGACATATTTCGCTGATTTAACCTACATGTATCTTGATAAAAATAATTTAGACTTCTTACGATACCCCTTGATTAGGATTTTAGAACAAAAGGATTGCTTCCTTACATTCAAATCTATTTTATCACAATACTGGTATATATTTATAGCAAACATTAAAAACCCAAACATGACTCAACAAACCTTTACATTGAGTGGCGTGGATCCTCGGTAGCTCAATTGATAAAGGCGCTGCTTGATGACAAAGAAGTCCCGGGTTCGATTCCCTCTTTCGTTGTTCATAAATGTGAACTTTCTTGTTTGATTAAAAATCAAAAAATTTCAAGTCCAATTTTTTGCGTTTGTTTACAATCTTATAACCGACGGAGATAACCAACCTACGCAAATGATGCTTAATTATGGCTTATAAAATTCAACTAAAATAAAGGAATTGTGACCCAAGATGTGTAAATGGTAAACACCTATACGACGGTAGTTACTAGTTAAAACAAATTGAAAAAAGAAGGGATATAACCGCCCAAGGGATGTAAATTTCAAATAAATGCTATTAAAGTCAGTTGATATCAAGTAACCTTCGAAGTGTATCTGCTGGAGATAAAGCTGTAATCGATATAAGTGATCATTTGCAAAAGCTTTCCAATTAATCGTGATATACATGACAGCCAGAAGAGATCAACTACTGAAGAAAGAATTAGTCAGCATATCAATCGCACTGTAGATTAATTTGGACATACTGAAATTGTGATTCGAGAAAAAGGACGGAACAACTTTGTATCATATGACTATATGTTTTGTTCCTTTATCTTTTTTTCGAATTGTGTGAAAAAATAATTAACAAATAAACTCTGGACTAAATGGTCAAGTCATTTGGCTAATGAACCTCATATGGCATCAGTTTATACATAACCATGGGACGAAATAGGTAGAAGTTGTAGAAGTTGCCCGCTTCTTTTTAACGGTTCTACCAAGAGCACAACATTGATGATATAGACCTTAAGATATCCTTTGTCTATATATGTATATATATTCAAATACAAGCAAAGTTGATAAAACACTGCAATGAAGGGACGTTGATTTTAGTTCGTCTGGAAGTGAATAATGACTGTTTGAGGAGATTAATTACATGGCTCACGTCATCTCATACCCGGGCACTCAATTATAAATTTAATACACGATGATGTGATATACTACATTTAAAGTTTATGTTTTACTAACTTCCTTAGCATGAACACAAATAATCTCATTGTCTACAGCATCCGGTATGATAAAGATAATGCTAATGCTTGACAAATGAAAAATATCAGGAAAACATTCACATCTATTTCGAGTCAGTACAAGTGAACTATTTAGCACATTAGTCACCTCTTATAATCCGAGTCTCAGACAAAGGTGATGTTCAACAAATTAATCTCCCAGGACGTGATGGACGTATTCAAAGTTGAGATATTTAATGGACTTCATCCAATCTGTCGGATTACAACACGAGCTCTGTACAGACAAATAATTACTTTGAGGTGTTTCTATCAAGCTGACTTTTGTGATTATACTTTTCAATACATGAAATACTATTTGTAAATATGATAATGTATTGTGGTAAATCATATAAACTATTAACGGATATCAACAGCTTTGTCGTTGTAATATACGCTGCCTGATCATAAGTAATAACATAAATTAATACAGAGCGAAGTGTCAGCAGGATAATTCTGACAGCTTTCAATTTTTTACGTGTATGCTGCATAACAGGGGGAATTAGGATATAAGGTTTACTTGATTTGTAACAAAATGTATCAATGTACTGCAAATGTTATGGATAACATAATCCTGAATAAGAAAAGCGATTGTTTCGTTCAAATTTTATTTTTGGAGGCGGTTTTTACTATGAAGCTGTAAATTGCATGGCAAAGTTACGCTTTAAAATGATTGTAATCATCATCATAATCAGCGGCAGCAGTATATGTAATAATATTCTTAACGCATATGATAACATGAAAATACATCCAACAACTAATCTCTAATCTCTAATCATTCTATTCAGTTATCAATTACAACTATCAGATAAGTATGACAAGAAATAACATGAGATGTCTCTATAAATCAAATTAGTCGTTTCAAAATACATTGGATTGGTGTAAGTTGTAAACAACATGGTTTCTCCTTTCGTCTAAAAATTCTGATTAGGAGGATGACAAATGTTTGATGAAAGACGTATAAACGTATTATTAAGATATTTTCTTAGTAAAAATGTATCACTCCTCGTAAACTCTTTTAAACTTTCCTTGTTTATCCTTGTTTAAATTGTTAAACAACTATAATTAAGGTTTAGTAATGAACACGTTGTTTGTCAACAACATACTATATGGACTTTACTTAATTATAAGCGTAGTTTTGTGAAACAACCACAAGTGTCTCCAAACCACAGATTGGAAGGTGGCAATCATTCCCCCTCTAGAAATAACCAATCATGTTTCCCCTCAATGATTTTTCAACAAAGGTTTGGACTATCTTGAGGGCTGGCTAATAATGTAGTACCCGAGGGCGTTTTCTGTTCAGAGGTAATTATCACCTTTGATTGCTGGTGTCAAGCCGTCATACGCTCGAGGATTGAAGTTGTGAAAACATTAACAAAACAAGTGTTTGTTTAGGTAAGTTTGTATGAGCAGAAGTATCTGCGAATATACAGAGATACGAGTTACCATTTTTACTTGACTTTGAAAAGCTGCCTCGAAACACGCTAAAAAATTGTCATATTTTATTATTATCTTACTTGAAGGTCAATGTTCTAACGTGTTTATGGCAATCAGTTCACATGGCGTTTGACGCAAAAGGGACCGGGGCTCATTCAAAGAAGCATAACCATTTTCATTATGCTGTAACAATATGTTATGTGATCTTTACCGACATTTATTCCCTTATGAAAGTGATTATATGAATACAGTTGTGAGTTATTAAACATTAAGATAATGATAGTTATCATTTCTGAATAATATAAGGTCGTCGGACAGGATATTGTATTGATAAAGGTTTATGTGCATTAACTATGCTCTAAGGGTACTATCACATACTTATGCGGTACAACAAATCCCTGTATAATTAACAATGGGTGTTTTTCGTGGATTAAATGTTGTTTTGAATATCTTTCTTGTGTCTATCTAACTTACCGAATATCTATATTTGAAGACGGAAGAGAAATGCAATTTTATAACTTAAGAGTGTCGAAAAAAAGATTTTTATATGAAATATATATGAAATCTGCAGAATGGCGCCTAAAGGTAAAGATGAATTTTCCTTGTAACTTGCTCCTCGTAACCGCTGACTGAGTAATCGAGAAGTGTACTAGAAGCCTTTGAAACAACTTCTTACCATTCTCAGCTTTGCACATACGTTCAAGGAGAAAATAATGATATAAGAATAACGAAACCTTTTCAAGAGTTAGAATTTGAACGAAAAGTTTCTCTCTAGGCTATTCTTTGAATATTGATATAATCTAAAAACTAATAGTTTTGCATACTTTTGTTTGGTTGTAAAGGGTTTACTATACGTTAGCATAGACAAAAATATTTTCCGATCAAGCATTCTTCAATGTGGTTCTACTATCTACTAAAAAAAGAGTTCTTTAATACTTTTATTATTTGATTTTTTTTTATTGGTTCCCAAGGGTTACACAGCATATAAGAAGTATATTATGCATGAAATATTTCAAATTTTACAATCAATGATATGAAATGAAAAGGCTCTCTTTTTAAAGTTATATATGATTTCTTGAATATTGGGATAAGTGATTTCCATTTGCTGTTGAATGCAGTCATTTCATTGTTTCTTTTTGAAATGTATTTTTTTGGATAATTACTCAGTTTTGGAATTAATTTTTTTATGTTACATGTACATAAATTTATATATTTTTTTGGCAGAGGGAAGGATTTAATTTATCAAAACATTATTATTTATTTCAAGAAACCAAATCAAGTATTTCGAAATAAATATTTTGGATTGTAATTGCATTTTTATTTCATTCCAAAATGTTTTGGTTACACTGCAATCCCAATATACATGACAAATACTCTCAGGAGCTTCCTTACAAAAAGCACACAGATCATTGTCAACAAGATGCATTTTCAACAATTCTTTTTTGGTATATATAACTCTTTGCAAAAATCTATGTTGAAAATCAGGAAGTTTTACATCTTTCAAGCCATGTCTGTATGAATTGAAAATGTTATTTCAGTCCAAGTCATAGTCATTAAATATAACTTCCCACTTTTTACAAAGATCAAGTTTAACATTATTGGAAATAAACTTATCATAAAAAAAATCTTTAAATTATTATTTGATTTTAATATTTAAAAATAAATAAAAAGGAGCCCTGAACTAGCTGAGACATCTAGACTTGCCAATATTTTCTAGACTTTAGAAGGCTCCTTTAATGGTTTTTACTTTAGGGTCTGGATAACAGACTACAATTTTGATAGAATATATTTTAATGCGCTAAGGAGGTTCCTTATAATTGTTAGAAAGTGCACATACGTAATTGCAAAGGCTCGGAAATTAGTTCAAATTAGAATTTCACTCAAGCATGAACCATCCTACATGTAAGGTACAAATGATTATTTACAGCCAAACAATTTGATAAAGTTAAAGGCTTCGAAATATGTTACAGACACTAAACGTAACAAAATGGACACGAAGATTAAGTAAATTTTTTACAATACACTTTTTGTCAGCATTCTTATCTTACTTACATTCTGTACATACACAACTGATATAACAGTTCTTGTCGGCTTATTTACAGTAATGAACATATTTCCATTAAAACGTGTGGATTACCTACAGTATATGCTAATGTTGTTAGCAATTTTTTACAGTACACTTTTTGTCAGCATTCTTATCTTAATTACATTCTGTACATACACAACTGATATAACAGTTCTTGTCGGGTTATTTACAGTAATGAACATATTTCCATTAAAACGTGTGGATTACCTACAGTATATGCTAATGTTGTTATCATATATGTACTGGTCGTCTAGATTCATCCATGAAGCATGGCTTGTTAACCTTTTCTGCTTCGATGGTAATCTGACGAAGGATAAAACCTAATAAAAACTACACAATCCACTTAGGATATTACACCCTGTACCTAATCCACTACCATAATTGTATTAAGAAATGACACCAGTCTAACCCTTGAATTGGTTGGGAAATGATGTACTGACTCTAACCAAGACGCCAGTGGTTTGACTGGCAAGAATACACTATTGGAAGTCAGATATGGTCAAGTGCATGGACCTAATTGACACTTGATCAAGTTTACTTTCATTTGTCATTAGTGCGTGCGCTTATTACCGAATTCATGAATATAATGTTTATGTTGTCTCGGTCCAATTAGTGATACACTAAAATCGTAAGTAATTCCATAGCGAAATTACGTCAAAGCATTTCAAAACCTTTCACTACTTTGATGAGAAGATATACATACTTTAATCATATTTCTAAACTTTCCATTGTGCAAGAAACGAAAATGAGTATTCTCTTTCAAAACGAGGCTATGATTCGTTGTCCAAAGTAAATCGTTCTGCAACCGTGGTTCAACTGTTAAAAAGACGAACGTTTTCCAAAACCGTACCAACTTTTTTTTCGTATCAAAATAATAAACATACTTAATATTGAACATACTTTTAAAAAATGTTGATGACATAGTTCCGCTTATTTTCGAAATTGTGTGAAATCAATACCTGGTATGCATTACGATATATTAAAAAAACAAATGAGTTAAAGGAAGTTATTCTATGACATTTTCGCCCTACATCTCAGCTAAACACGGCTACAGTTTTTGTGATGACCCCCTGTTCTTAAAGGAAGGGGACGCATCTATCAAAGCACGTCACTTTATATTAGTATGTCATGACCGGGAAGCACATACATCTTCTATTGCTTTCTACACACGCCGCGAGATTGCCCCTGGTTATATTTCAAAATTCTTTTAAGTCACTTCAATTATTCTTTCAGAAGTCGACTTTAAGAGTGTGAACAATTCAACAACGATCTTATTATATGAGTAAAACAAAGTAAAACATTTACAAATGATTGATAATATACGAGGAATGCATTTCGTGAGCTTCTGGTATCTGACATAATAATGTGCAATGCAAAGAGATATAGTTTGTACTTTATGAAGGATCATTGTCTTCAGGGACAAACTCCTAGGGGTGGAGAACTGCACGGTATTTCTGGTTAAAAGTGTTAGAACCCTCATTTTCCCATTTGATGCAATGTCATTACCATGCCTTCTTTGAGAATGAAGCACATTGGTTCATTGTAAAGTAAATAAATGTTAACTCTGACCATCATTATTTTCTCATCTATTAGATCCATTACTGTTCTTACAAATTAAAAAAAATATCGTTTTCACCCAAATTGCTTCTTCCTTTTTGTGTTTATATCAGAGCAAAATGATTAATAAATGTTTGAGTATATCATCTGCTGACTATCAAATATAAGTCTAGGAAGTGAATTAGGTGCAGTGTATTATATCATAAGCGGGTTTTCCCGTTATAAGAAATGTTTTACATTCCAAGGAAAGATACATTAATGGGTTCAATAAGTATTATCCGAAGCCTACTACCACGAATTGAGGGTTAGATATTAAAAACATCAAAGCCTCTTGTTTGAATATATGGCCTGCATTCCATTAGTGATTTGACATTTAAAACTATTTATCATTTGCAACAAACATTAAATTGCCTTTAAAGGATTGCATGTAGAGAACCAAAATCAACATTCTCTACCTAAATTCCAATTTGTCGTTATCAAGAAAATTACTGAAATGTGAAATCAATGTAACAAACGTATCAAGGTTAAAGTTCACACACCGACCAACCCTTCATTGCTAACCAAACACATTTCCTGATATGTCACACATTGGTAAATTTCTTACCGATAGTAAGACAAACATATTGACGGCCATTGGTGCTTTCATCTTTTGTTATTGATATCCTTTTTTTCACAAGACAAGAATAATTATATCAGCCACTCCAAATAATACACAAAACTAGCATGAAGCAAGGAGTTCATTTATTTGCTTTAAAGTAAACATAACAGGAAAAACATTTATCGTTGATTATATACACTGTATCAATAAGAATTCGTGATATATCTGGTATATGTGTAATATATTCCATAATACTGTTTTAATCAAAGAAAACAAACATAACTTTAAAACAATTCATTAAATTTCTCATATAAAATATTTATGTTTCACGAAGAAAGTTTAAACACCTGTAAATATTAAAATCATATGGAAATTGTCTGAAAATTTCATTATTATCATTAACTTTTGTAAAATATTTTCTTCGTAACTTAAATTTCAAAATACTTCTTATGTCTTAAACATAATGGAATTGAATGTTGATTCTCGATTTGCATTGTGGGAATGCATGGCTTCATGTTTAGCGCCGAATCCAGCAAAATTTACAATCAAATTCACTTTCAGGATCTTCAAAGAAAAGATGAATTCATGAAATAATGATATAAATCATAAACTGTGTGTACATCAAAGGTGTAACAACATGGAAACAACATGGTTCATGAAGTATTCAAGGTTGACACAAAAAGAACTGCTGGTTGGTGCAAAACATAATTTATGTCCCTAAGAACAGCATTGTAACGTTCTTCTTACTTTCTCGTCTTTGGTATAGCCACTGGCGGAACCCTACGAGCAAAGTAGCCTATAGTACAGCAAAGTGACGTGTGGTTCACGAAAGAGTGCTTCAGTTGATTCCGTGTGATCATTAGCAACATCTGTGACCTTTGTGTTAATCAAAACAAATAGCGATGCGTTGTTAAATATTAACTAATTTCTTCAGATCACAGACTGAAACGTTACAGCCTCTAGTCGTTACTAACCCTTTAAGATAATTTCTTTACAAAGGACAGAAACAGCTAGCTACTAATGTATACCCTGAGGGTCGTCAGTGTCTAGGGCTTAATATGACCTTGCTGGTGTCAAGCTTCCACAAACTAAGGGACGTCGTTGGAATACCTTGCATATCCGTCACAACGTTGTTCATACCAAATATGTTTAAGCTTCTCTTCTGCTTTCTGTGATATAATTGTTTTTTATTTTCTCATTTCTTTGCGTTGTAAACGAGAACTTTTTCTCAAGGTTGACAACATAATAAAATGATTTTATAGTGGAAATGGCGTTATGATCGTTGTCAGTTGTGACGTCATAATGGCGAAAGTATCGGAAGCAACGATGTTTTCAGAATTTGGTTCAGCAAATTGTCTTTACCAATAAGAACACTTGTTTCTCCCAATATCATTATTTAATATCATATAGTGAGTAGGTTTATTACCACTGCATTGAGATATATTAATTCTAGTGTTTTGATAAGGAAAATGATTGTTATACATTTGAAATTCAGAAAATCGCCGATACCCGAAGGAGTATAACCAGCAGTCGTGCAATACAGAATTTGAAGACGTTTTTGGTATGGCACCTTTAATTTGATTATCCTAAGTTGACATGAGTATGTCATAATGTTTCATTCGCTGTGTCCAAAGTAAATGCTCATTCTGTCAATCGACTGTCTCTTTGTCAGTGTAGTTGACTCAAAGGTCAAGTTTACATTCTTATCGACTTCATCCATTACGACGTTGAGTAAAGCAGGATCGATACTTTGATAAACATTGAAATACAAGACACACTATAGTAAACACGTTACAAGTTACTAAAAGATTAAGCTTCCTCTCCCCTCGACAATGCAATGCCCCCAATTGTCAGAAAACGATATCATGTTTCCCATGTAGTGCAAAATGGTTTTGATTTGAATATACTGTAGTTTAACAAAATATGAACTATACATTATAAGTCCTGGATATTGTTTAAACAGCACATATTAACGTTTTAAAGCTAGAAAGGTTAAGCTACAAAATTAAAATAGATTGATTAGTACAGTGCTCAACATGTCAGCTCTATTGTAGGATGCGACGAATATCCGCTCTATTGTAGAATGCAATGAAAGTATTGGATTTTCTTCATATAGTATCTTCATCACAATTTCCAAAAAATGTTTAGTTTATAACATTTTTGATTTAATATTTTCATATAGAAGTAAATGCAAATACACATGTAAATAGTGATTTTAAAAGTTGATAAATACAATTTATTTAGTAATAGTGAAAGATTCATAAGAAACAGACAGTATGTGCATGTAATTGCTGAATAGCGGCAATAAGTGAGAGTATGAAAACAGATTTTCATGATCCTTATCTAAGCAATATGTATCGGTCAAATATCAGAGAAATCATTTCGTCGACATTTACCGGATATATCATACAGATCACAGACAAACAAATCATACATATTAGTGTCTCTCGAACGCCATGATAGCCCCGCGGGGTGCCAATAGACTGTCTGGAGAAGGAAGGAAGCTACGTGATATATATATGATTGGTGATGTCAGTGTCTTATAATTTGAAGTGCAGTTATTGGATTAGGCTACAGTGTATTTTGGGTAACAAATGCAAATGTGATATCATATAAAAAAAATAATATTGCAAAGTGTTGAATGTATTATGTGTTAAGTGATTTAAACATTTGTGATATATTTGGCATACTTATCTTTGTGAAATACAATACGTTACTGTGATTATTTGAAAATAATGTTTATTTGGTAAAGTGAGTAATCCTTTTAACATATTACAAACCAATTGTAAGTATTGCACTTCTTTAATTCTTTTTAAATGCATGTTTAAATTTACCTTACAAAACATGTGTTTTTTTATAATTATTTGAACCATATTCATTGGTTTTTGTCTTCCTGATGTACATGTCCATGTCATGTATACCTAAAACAGTGATATCCAATATTTAGTCATGCATAAAGGAGAAATCTTACCCCTCCCTTCCTTAAAACAAATATATTTAACAAAGCATTAACAAAACACCAATTATGTAATTGTTAATGTGACAGAACTGAATGAAATATATATTTCTTATATATTTAATAAATGTAAACTAACTGTGATGTGTACTGTGTATTTTTTCAATAGTTATTTGTTTATATATGTATCAAGAAATATACCTATGCTATGGGCTCACCGAAGTGGTGTCCATAACATGGACAAATTCTTAGATCAATAGAATATGCCTGGATTGAATTGGTTCTAAAAAAATTTCTCTTGAGACAAGCTAATATAGTTATTAGCTACAGGGTATTGTAGCGTATTTAGGTATCTCATTTTATATATCATGATATTATCACAACTCAATAATGATAAGCCATGATATTTGAAAATATAAAGATCATTTGAAAACAACTTCTTTCAACTTCATCTGACCAATGCAATTCTGACTTGCTTACATATGAGATTCGTAATTAATTAGAAAACATAGCATACTGTTGGACACTAGATGCAATATATTAGTCTGTACATGTGTATATAATGGCGCAAACAACATTAATTTTGCCCAAAAGCAGACAAAGCGCACATGACTTGATCAATGTTGTTTCAGACAAAACACATTGTACCATGATTGTGTTTTGTCATGGTACAATGTGTTCATTAAGGCGGAACAAATTTTAACAATTAGTTGAAATAGAATGAATTATTCAAATTGAAAACGTTATAACTAATGAAAACTTTGAAGATTTCGCAAGCCCCGCACATTGACGGGGATTGGGTAACACTCTTGCCAAAAAAACAGGGAATGGACCATTCCAGGAATTGTAAACAACATATGCAAAATAAACATTAAAGTCGTTAAACAATAATGATTGTATAGTATTGGCTTCAAAAAGAGAAAAAAGGGATTATGGAAAAGATCATAGTAAATTAAGGAAACATGAAATGTATAGGGTATGTGTTTATTTAACTACCTGATATTTTCTTAAGGATAAACTGTTACTGTTTTCTTGTTATCTTTATTGATATATCATATTGAGAAACCTATTTTTCGAGTAAACAAAGGTGTCAGTGGAATGTTCCAACTTACGATCACTTACAAGATTGCTCTTCTACGCTTTCACCATTATATACCGGTAAGCAATATCTGTTATGAAATTAAACAGATAAGACATTGACCTAACACTGCACCTGAAAAGAACATTCGTGCAATTCAATTTTATTGAATACATCTTATACTCAATAACGAACAGCGAATATGGATGTATGACTCATAATTATCGTAGACACATCTGCCAATGCTGTTAAAATTTGATTAATAATTCAACACATTGCTTAACAGGATATGTCTGTCATCACAGCTGCATACATGCAGTTTCAAGTGCTTATATAGTGTCCACCTTCCATAAGGCAAATGAGTATTAGGTTTGAGTAATGGTGATACTGAAAAATTTATTATTAAGGGTGATTTAATTTATATTTTCTTAATATATGACATGACACTATGATTAAAGTAATTAAATATCATTTAGAAATAAATATATATGATAACAAGACAGGTATGACATATGTGCTTCCCTACATGGATGTAATTCTAAATAAATTACAAACGTTGAACAATAATTTTTGTTTTGTTAAAATACTTGCTTGAGTAAGAGTTAGAGTCAAAAAGGGTGTACAATTTAATACATCAAATCGATATAACTGTCTATGGTTTTGATAACAATATTGTTCAGGTCACGAAAGACACCCTTTGAACAAGTGTTGGCAAAGAAGAAGCTAATAAACTTGCTCTTAGTGGAAACAAATAAACCATTAGCTGAGACAATCTGCTTCACCTTAGAGGAAACTTACAACAACATAATTCCCTGAGACTTAATGACTGCCTGACACGGTCTCTCAAAGTTGATAATAAGCTGTATGACATTGCACTTACACAAGAGCTGGAACATAAGGGAGCTCTCAGATCTTACATTTGCAGACACTGTCCTGTCTTAAGGGAAATGTATTTACGAGCGTTTAACTGTACAGCTTTATCAATACTATATGCTTTATTTCTATTTCTCTCTAGAAGATTTCCGATTATATATTTTAAAAACGCATTCATATATACATCAAAGCTGCAATGAGTATTGTCATATGCACCTGAGTGTCGATGTTTATAACAGCCATTTCTGTTTAATGATATCCCTCAGTAACCTCAGCAATCTCGATTGCTTTTAAAATCATTTTCAAATACCGAATTTATAATAATAGCTCGTTATAGTTAATTGTAAAGATGAAATGTTAGTTAGAATTGATAAAACGATTTTTAATGTCTGATCCGCAATAATCAATCAAAGTTTCAAGCATCTTCTAAGCAATTTGACTATTAATGATTTAATATAGACTGGTGACCAATCGAAGTTATCTAATAACCCTTTGATGGGCGATTGGCATTCACTTTTTTCCCGGAGGAAAGAGGCATAATAGACAAATCAAACTGAAATTAGATTGGTAAGTGGTGTTGTTCACAATTACACAATTAGGCAATCAACTTTTAATTTACCTTGGTTGATGTCATTTAGATTTTTGTTACAATTACACAATTAGGCAATGGACTCTTAATTTACCTTGGTTGATGTCATATATATTTTTGTTACGTTAAAGACTAAAATAGAATATGAAAACTAACTGAACACATAGTGTTTTGGGACAGTTGTTCTTGTTATTAATGAACTAATGCTGAAAATCTTCATCTTACCGTTTTCAATTATAAAGGAATGTTATGAATCGTTAACTTCTTCGAAAATTCGACAATGGAATAAGTTCCAAAAAATAAGAAACTGTCCATTTATATTTTAAGTTTGATTATTCTGTCATGTTTCTTCTGTATTATTATATATCAGTAGATATTTTATTCTGTTCAAAAACAAAGATGTCAATATTTACGTGCATCTGCCTCAACTCTTTGTTGCTGTCAATGTTGTACCAGCGGTGGTTGGTGCAGAGGTAGTTGTTGCATGAGAATACATTGACCCTGTATATTAATGTTTTTTGTCTCATTCATTTCTCAACGAAGTTCATAAAATGTTAAGCCTTCACCACTTAATAGTAGTAGTATGGATGTAGGATATCTTATGTCAAGGACAGGCAAACAGTAAACACTTTACAGTACAGAAGACATCTTGTCATTTTACATGATGAATTTAATTTCAACTAATTAGTCTTTTTTTCAGTTGGAGAGTTGCTTAGTCTGTAGATGATTCTTTAGATAAAGTAATATCGTGTCTAGGTGATTCATGATCTGGACAAGAAATCGGTAAAGACTTTATTGTACGAAATAGATTAAATACCAAGTCCTCTTAGTTTGCAAACAGGTGTTATCGAGGACAGCAAGCGACATTAACCTTTGCGACTTTCAACGATAACATTTGCTCTTCGACTCCACAGTCTTGCTTTCACATAACAGTTCCTAATCATACATACATACAGATGGAAGTTACTTAGAATAAAGTGCAAACAACACCATATCTGATTGTCCAATCATGGTGGCGTTTTGCTTTTAATCAATATATATTACCACTAAACGAACTTACACAACACAGATTTTAATGAATTGTCTCTAAGAAAGGTCACTTGGTTTTCGTTTTTTACAAAAACATAGCCGTGACAAAACATCTATTGATGTGCGAAGGTCACTACATAACTAACAATTTGTGGTGTTATAGGAGACGCACACTTTTTTTGCCAAAGGCATGTTTTCACTCTCATGTTCATGATTACATGCTTTTATGTTTCTGTTGCTTAATAAATGTCATGTTAGTTCTAGGTGAGTTTGACAACAGCCTGTTGGTGCTGCAAACACATTTCGTTGTTTTATTTATGCCACTTTAACGTTACGAAAACTTTCTACTGAAGCTGAATATGCACTCATGGTTCAATTACCAGCACTTTCTTTTGGAAAATGTTATTGTCGTAAAAAAACTAATATGTTGTGTGTCCTTGACTTTTGAATACATAGAAAGATCAGAAGTTTTAATGGAAAGGAACTCTTTAGTACAAATGTGACACCAGTATGTGTACGCCTGACCGTCAGTCATCTCAACTTCGTGTCATTGTCAATTCAACTTTACCGAGTTTGACAAAGTTTAATTGTTCTCCTGTGCGCAATAACATGAAAACACTTTAAAAGTTGAATAACAGCGCCATCATGTTGATGATTTTTCCCAGTAAAGACTTTTGCAAAGACAGTATTGTAATATGATTATAATGAGATAAGGAATTTAATATTTTTAATTAGTATTCGTTATCAGGAAAAGAATAATCAGATTTTACATTGATTTTTAAATCTCATATGATCATATCAATAATCTTTAACGCTGAAAAATCTCGTAATGGTATATGTATTAAACACAACCCCCTTTGACAATTCTTTCTTCTCTTCCTTCTCTTCATCAGTGTAACGCACACTCGAATTGAAATCATATTCATAATGACATTCCAATTACTGAAAATCTCAAATGTCATGAAATGATATACACATTTATCCAATTACATAGATGTGTCATTTGCCAGTATGCTACCTCTAACATACAGTTATCGACATCGTTAAGCTTAAGCTGTGTGTCATATGAAAGAGTTTTCATTATAAAATTGAAAGACCACAGCACTTAATAATAATCTCTGTCTGTAGTCATACATATGATTGAACTTTCATATAAGACTGACAAATCTTTTATTTCTATTGGACAAGTTAAGCTCTTGTGACATGCGCAGTCTGTTAATGAGATCTTACAATTGTCTTGGTAGCCCCAGCAACCATAATCTAAACAATCATCACATTCTACTGTTTCTCATAATCATTGATTATAAAATCACTTCATGTTTACAATGTTGCTCCAGTGTTGCATTAATGCCTGTTAAATGTGTTAACGCTTCTCCCATGGAAGGGTCGTTCATATCACAATACTATTGACATGATTCAGTAGCCAAAATGATAATTTGAGGACAGCGTTGCTGATTGACTTCTAAGTTTGATAGCATCCAATCAGGCATCTCCCTTCCAAGCCCACAAAATCAGAGGCTCGGTAAATATTTCATGATTGCCGCTGTCGGAAGAGAATGACATAAACGAAATAACAATGATATTGAAATTGTTTATTTCTTTTATCAAACGTGATAACAATTAATAATATCTTCATCGTAATGTCTGAATGTTGATAAACATATTTAAAGCCTGCTTGAATAAAACATATGCACAGTTTCAGTATGATTATGATGTTAAAATTATTTTGGTGTAATGGGAAGATTATTACTAATGATGACGTATGTTTAAACCCCTCAATGATCTAGTTAACAATTATCAAACTGGTACAACTCAATAATTATTCAGTCATCTGTCCTATACACTGATGAAATAATTCATTTCCTTCAAATGTTTACCAAACGTTAGCAGTTACGTAGTAAATAATAACCCGGTACCGAGGGGTTATGGACTTACACTCCCGCAAAACACTCCTGCATTTGTTTCAACTAAATGTGTTTATATACAATTAATTCATAAACGTTTTAGTGACATATTTCGCTGATTTAACCTACATGTATCTTGATAAAAATAATTTAGACTTCTTACGATACCCCTTGATTAGGATTTTAGAACAAAAGGATTGCTTCCTTACATTCAAATCTATTTTATTACAATACTGGTATATATTTATAGCAAAAATTAAAAACCCAAACATGACACAACAAACCTTTACATTGAGTGGCGTGGATCCTCGGTAGCTCAATTGATAAAGGCGCTGCTTGATGACAAAGAAGTCCCGGGTTCTATTCCCTCTTTCGTTGTTCATAAATGTGAACTTTCTTGTTTGATTAAAAATCAAAAAATTTCAAGTCCAATTTTTTGCGTTTGTTTACAATCTTATAACCGACGGAGATAACCAACCTAAGCAAATGATGCTTAATTATGGCTTATAAAATTCAACTAAAATAAAGGAATTGTGACCCAAGATGTGTAAATGGTAAACACCTATAGGACGGTAGTTACTAGTTAAAACCAATTGAAAAAAGAAGGGATATAACCGCCCAAGGGATGTAAATTTCAAATAAATGCTATTAAAGTCAGTTGATATCAAGTAACCTTCGTAGTGAATCTGCTTGAGATAAAGCTGTAATCGATATAAGTGATCATTTGCAAAAGCTTTCCAATTAATCGTGATATACGCGACAGCCAGAAGAGATCAACTACTGAAGAAAGAATTAGTCAGCATATCAATCGCATTGTAGATTAATTTGGACATACTGAAATTGTGATTCGAGAAAAAGGACGGAACAACTTTGTATCATATGACTATATGTTTTGTTCCTTTATCTTTTTTTCGAATTGTGTGAAAAAATAATTAACAAATAAACTCTGGACTCAATGGTCAAGTCATTTGGCTAATGAACCTCATATGGCATCAGTTTATACATAACCATGGGACGAAATAGGTAGAAGTTGTAGAAGTTGCCCGCTTCTTTTTAACGGTTCTACCAAGAGCACAACATTGATGATATAGACCTTAAGATATCCTTTGTCTATATATGTATATATATTCAAATACAAGCAAAGTTGATAAAACACTGCAATGAAGGGACGTTGATTTTAGTTCGTCTGGAAGTGAATAATGACTGTTTGAGGAGATTAATTACATGGCTCACGTCATCTCATACCCGGGCACTCAATTATAAATTTAATACACGATGATGTGATATACTACATTTAAAGTTTATGTTTTACTAACTTCCTTAGCATGAACACAAATAATCTCATTGTCTACAGCATCCGGTATGATAAAGATAATGCTAATGCTTGACAAATGAAAAATATAAGGAAAACATTCACATCTATTTCGAGTCAGTACAAGTGAACTATTTAGCACATTAGTCACCTCTTATAATCCGAGTCTCAGACAAAGGTAATGTTCAAAAATTAATCTCCAAGTACGTGATGGACGTATTCAAAGTTGAGATATTTAATGGACTTCATCCAATCTGTCGGATTACAACACGAGCTCTGTACAGACAAATAATTACTTTGAGGTGTTTCTATCAAGCTGACTTTTGTGATTATACTCTTCAATACATGAAATACTATTTGTAAATATGATAATGTATTGTGGTAAATCATATAAACTATTAACGGATATCAACAGCTTTGTCGTTGTAATATATATATATATGCCTGATCATAAGTAATAACATAAATTAATACAGAGCGAAGTGTCAGCAGGATAATTCTGACAGCTTTCAATTTTTTACGTGTATGCTGCATAACAGGGGGAATTGGGATGTAAGCTTTACTTGATTTGTAACAAAATGTATCAATGTACTGCAAAAGTTATGGATAACGTTATCCTGAATAACAAAAACGATTATTTCGTTCAAATAATGTTTTACAATGAAGCAGTAAATTGTAGGCAAGGTTTAGCTTTAAAATGATTGTAATCATCCTCATAATCAGCGGCAGCAGCAGTATATATAACAATATTCTTAACGCATATGATAACCTTTAAAAAAACATCAAACAACTTTCATAATGATGCCATCCTTGTTTAAATTGTACAAAAAATATAACTAAGATTTAGTGTTGAACACGTCGTTTGTCAACAACATTCTATACCAAGTTAAGGTAAGTGTATGCGTAATTTTGTGAAACAACCACAAGTGTCTCCAGACCACAGATTGGAAGGTGGCAATCATTCCCCCTCTAGAAATAACCAATCATGTTTCCCCTCGATGATTTTTCAACAAAGGTTTGAACTATCTTGAGGGCTGGCTAATAATGTAGTACCCGAGGGCGTTTTCTGTTCAGAGGTAATTATCACCTTTGATTGCTGGTGTCAAGCCGTCATACGCTCGAGGATTGAAGTTGTGAAAACATTAACAAAACAAGTGATTGTTTAGGTAAGTTTGTATGAGCAGAAGTATCTGCGAATATACAGAGATACGAGTTACCATTTTTACTTGACTTTGAAAAGCTGCCTCGAAACACGCTATAAAATTGTCATATTTTATTATTATCTTACTTGAAGGTCAATGTTCTAACGTGTTTATGACAATCAGTTCACATGGCGTTTGACGCAAAAGGGACCGGGGCTCATTCAAAGAAGCATAACCATTTTCATTTTGCTGTAACAATATGTTATGTGATCTTTACCGACATTTATTCCCTTATGAAAGTGATTATATGAATACAGTTGTGAGTTATTAAACATTAAGACAATGATAGTTATCATTTCTGAATAATATAAGGTCGTTTGACAGGATATTGTATTGATAAAGGTTTATGTGCATTAACTATGCTCTAAGGGTACTATCACATACTTATGCGGTACAACAAATCCCTGTATAATTAACAATAGGTGTTTTTCGTGGATTAAATGTTGTTTTGAATATCTTTCTTGTGTCTATCTAACTTACCGAATATCTATATTTGAAGACGGAAGAGAAATGCGATTTTATAACTGAAGAGTGTCGAAAAAACGATTTTTATATGAAATATATATGAAATCTGCAGAATGGCGCCTAAAGGTAAAGATGAATTTTCCTTGTAACTTGCTCCTCGTAACCGCTGACTGAGTAATCGAGAAGTGTACTAGAAGCCTTTGAAACAACTTCTTACCATTCTCAGCTTTGCACATACGTTCAAGGAGAAAATAATGATATAAGAATAACGAAACCTTTTCAAGAGTTAGAATTTGAACGAAAAGTTTCTCTCTAGGCTATTCTTTGAATATTGATATAATCTAAAAACTAACAGTTTTGCATACTTCTGTTTGGTTGTCAAGGGTTGACTATACGTTAGCATAGACAAAAATATTTTCCGATCAAGCGTTCTTCGATGTGGTTCTACTATCTACTAAAAAAAGAGTTCTTTAATACTTTTATTATTTGATTTTTTTTATTGGTTCCCAAGGGTTACACAGCATATAAGAAGTATATTATGCATGAAATATTTCAAATTTTACAATCAATGATATGAAATGACAAGGCTCTCTTTTTAAAGTTATATATCATTTCTTGAATATTGGAATAAGTGATTTCCATTTGCTGTTGAATGCAGTCATTTCATTGTTTCTTTTTGAAATGTATTTTTTTGGATAATTACTCAGTTTTGGAATTAATTTTTTTATGTTACATGTACATGAATTATATATTTTTTTGGCAGAGAGAAGGATTTAATTTATCAAAACATTATTATTTATTTCAAGAAACCAAATCAAGTATTTCGAAATAAATATTTTGGATTGTAATTGCATTTTTATTTCATTCCAAAATGTTTTGGTTACACTGCAATCCCAATATACATGACAAATACTCTCAGGAGCTTCCTTACAAAAAGCACACAGATCATTGTCAACAAGATGCATTTTTGAACAATTCTTTTTTGGTATATATAACTCTTTGCAAAAATCTATGTTGAAAATCAAGAAGTTTTACATCTTTCAAGCCATGTCTGTATGAATTGAAAATGTTATTTCAGTCCAAGTCATAGTCATTAAATATAACTTCCCACTTTTTACAAAGATCAAGTTTAACATTATTGGAAATAAACTTATCATAAAAAAAATCTTAAAATTATTTTTTTGATTTTAATATTTAAAAATAAATAAAAAGGAGCCCTGAACTAGCTGAGGCATCTAGACTTGCCAATATTTTCTAGACTTTAGAAGGCTCCTTTAATGTTTTTTACTTTAGGGTCTGGATAACAGACTACAATTTTGATAGAATATATTTTAATGCTCTAAGGAGGTTCCTTATAATTGTTAGAAAGTGCACATACGTAATTGCAAAGGCTCGGAAATTAGTTCAAATTAGAATTTCACTCAAGCATGAACCATCCTACATGTAACGTACAAATGATTATTTACAGCCAAACAATTTGATAAAGTTAAAGGCTTCGAAAAATGTTACAGACACTAAACGTAACAAAATGGTCACGAAGAACTCAACGTATTAAGTAAATTTTTTACAATACACTTTTTGTCAGCATTCTTATCTTACTTACATTCTGTACACATAACATACACAACTGATATAACAGTTCTTGTCGGCTTATTTACAGTAATGAACATATTTCCATTAAAACGTGTGGATTACCTACAGTATACCTAACGTTGTTAGCAATTGATTGCCTTGGTATCATATATGTACTGGTCGTCTAGATTCATCCATGAAGCATGGCTTGTTAACCTTTTCTGCTTCGATGGTAATTTGACGAAGGATAAAACCTAATAAAAACTACAAAATCCACTTAGGATATTACACACTGTACCTAATCCACTACCATAATTGTATTAAGAAATGACACCAGTCTAACCCTTGAATTGGTTGGGAAATGATGTACTGACTCTAACCAAGACGCCAGTGGTTTGACTGGCTAGAATACACTATTGGAAGTCAGATATGGTCAAGTGCATGGACCTATTTGACACTTGATCAAGTTTACTTTCATTTGTCATTAGTGCGTGCGCTTATTACCGAATTCATGAATTTATATGTTTATGTTGTCTCGGTCCAATTAGTGATACACTAAAATCGTGAGTAATTCCATAGCGAAATTACGTCAAAGCATTTCAAAACCTTTCACTACTTTGATGAGAAGATATACATACTTTAATCATATTTCTAATCTTTCCATTGTGCAAGAAACGAAAATGAGTTTTCTCTTTCAAAACGAGGCAATGATTCGTTGTCCAAAGTAAATCGTTCTGCAACCGTGGTTCAACTGTTTAAAAGACGAACGTTTTCCAAAACCGTACCAAATTATATTTCGTATCAAAATAATAAACATACTTAATATTGAACATACTTTTAAAAAATGTTGACGACATAGTTCCGCTTATTTTCGAAATTGTGTGAAATCAATTGCTGGTATGCATTACGATATATTAAAAATACAAATGAGTTAAAGGAAGTTATTCTATGACATTTTCGCCCTACATCTCAGCTAAACACGGCTACAGTTTTTGTGATGACCCCCTGTTCTTAAAGGAAGGGGACGCATCTTTCAAAGCACGTCACTTTATATTAGTATAAAATGACAAGGAAGAACATACATCTTCTATTGCTTTCTACACATGTCGCGAGATTGCCCCTGGTTATATTTCAAAATTATTTTAAGTCACTTCAATTATTCTTTCAGAAGTCGACACAATAATTCAACAACGATCTTATTATATGAGTAAAACAAAGTAAAACATTTACAAATGATTGATAATATACGAGGAATGCATTTCGTGAGCTTCTGGTATCTGACATAATAATGTGCAATGCAAAGAGATATATTTTGTCATTTATGAAGGATCATTGTCTTCAGAGAAAAAGTCCTAGGGGTAGAGATCTGCACGGTAGTTCTGGTTAAAAGCGTTAGAACCCTCATATTCCAATGTCATTACCATGCCTTCTTGGAAAATGAAGCACATTGATTCATTGTAAAGTAAATAAATGTTAACTCTGACCATCATTATTTTCTCATCTGATAGATCCATTACTGTTCTTACAAATTAAAAAAATATCGTTTTCACCCAAATTGCTTCTTCCTTTTTGTGTTTATATCAGAGCAAAATGATTAATAAATGTTGAGTATATCATCTGCGGACTATCAAATATAAGTCTAGGAAGTGAATTAGGTGAAGTGTATTATACACTCAGGGGCAAAAGAAACGATACCATATAAAATGCATGATAGGTTAATCTACGATTGATAGTTACGGCTTAAACAGGTTAATTCACGTATTCAAGAGCTAACTGAACTAAGTTTTTAATTTCAGAGCTATATCTGTTAACACTTTTGAAATACAAGCCTTTCAAAAAACGCTGTTAAACAATCTCCTTAACTAGACGAGATAGGATAGTGAAAATGGCCCTTTTTCGTATTTTTAAACCAACATACAGCCAAAATGCGTGAATAAATTAACTTCTACAAGGGTTATTTATATTGATAACATCTTAGATTTTATAGATTTTTAAATTTCATAATTATTTTATTCCAATTCCAAAGATTATGACCAAAAATAACATCGAAAAAGCTGTTTTTTGACCCCTCGTGTATTTGAACAGTCATACAATTATAAGTATTATACTTTGATGTTTGAAATTGTGAGTACGATTTCACAACTGATGTGCCTATCACAAGGGCTTGTAGTCGCATTTCATTTACAACAGGATTTTGTTTTGTACTCTTTCGAAAAGTTGGTATCGTGCCCCTGAGTGTATCATAAGCGGGTTTTCCCGTTATTAGAAATGTTTGACATTCCAAGGAAAGATACATTAATGGGTTCAATAAGTATTATCCGAAGCCTACTACCACGAATTGAGGGTAAGATATTAAAAACATCAAAGCCTCTTGTTTGAATATATGGCCTCATTCCATTAGTGATTTGACATTTAAAACTATTTATCATTTGCAACAAACATTAAATTGCCTTTAAAGGATTGCATGTAGAGAACCAAAATCAACATTCTCTACCTAAATTCCAATTTGTCGTAATCAAGAAAATTACTGAAATGTGAAATCAATGTAACAAATGTATCAAGGTTAAAGTTCACACACCGAACAACTCTTCATTACTAACAAAACACATTTTCCCGATATGTCACACATCGGTTAATTTCTTACCGATAGTAAGACAAAAATATTGACGGCCATTGGTGCTTTCATCTTTTGTTATTGATATCCTTTTTTTCACAAAACAAGAATAACTATATCAGCCACTCCAAATAATACTCAAAACTAGCATGAACCAAGGAGTTCATTTATTTGCCTTAAAGTAAACATAACAGGAAAAACATTTATCGTTGATTATTTACACTGTATCAATAAGAATTCGTGATATATATTGTAACATAAATGTCATATCATTTTGTAAGTTTTATCCCTCTGGTATATGTGTAATATATTCCATAATACTGTAAAAGAATAACAAACATAACTTTAAAACAATTCATTAAATTTCTCATCATATAAAATATTTATTTTTCACGAAGAAAGTTTAAACACCTGTTAATATTAAAATCATATGGAAATTGTCTGAAAACTTCATTATTATCATTAACTTTTGTAAAATATATTCTTTGTAACTTAAATTTCAAAATACTTCTTATGTCTAAAAATATAATGGAATTGAATGTTGATTCTCGATTTGCATTGTGGGAATGCATGGCTTCATGTTTAGCGCCGAATCCAGCAAAATTTACAATCAAATTCACTTTCAGGATCTTCAAAGAGAAGATGAATTCATGAAATAATGATATAAATCATAAAATGTGTGTACATCAAAGGTGTAACAACATGGAAACAACACGGTTCATGAAGTATTCAAGGTTGACACAAAAAGAACTGCTGGTTGGTGCAAAACATAATTTATGTCCCTAAGAACAGCATTGTAACGTTCTTCTTACTTTCTCGTCTTTGGTATGGCCACTGGCGGAACCCTACGAGCAAAGTAACCTAAAGTACAGCAAAGTGACGTATGGTTCACGAAAGATTGCTTCAGTTGATTCCACGTAATCATTAGCAACATCCGTGACCTTTGCGTTAATCAAAAGAAATAGCGATGCGTTGTTAAATATTAACTAATTTCTTCAGATCACAGACTGAAACGTCACAGCCTCTAGTCGTTACTAACCCTTTAAGATAATTTCTTTACAAAGGACAGAAACAGCTAGCTACTAATGTATACCCTGAGGGTCGTCAGTGTCTAGGGCTTAATATGACCTTGCTGGTGTCAAGCTTCCACAAACTAAGGGACGTCGTTGGAATACCTTGCATATCCGTCACAACGTTGTTCATACCAAATATGTTTAAGCTTCTCTTCTGCTTTCTGTGATATAATTGTTTTTTATTTTCTCATTTCTTTGCGTTGTAAACGAGAGCTTCTTCTCAAGGTTGACAACATAATAAAATGATTTTATAGTGGAAATGGCGTTATGATCGTTGTCAGTTGTGACGTCATAATGGCGAAAGTATCGGAAGCAACGATGTTTTCAGAATTTGGTTCAGTAAATTGTCTTTACCAATAAGAACACTTGTTTCTCCCAATATCATTATTTAATATCATATAGTGAGTAGGTTTATTACCACTGCATTGAGATATATTAATTCTGGTGTTTTGATAAGGAAAATGATTGTTATACATTTGAAATTCAGAGAATTGCCGATACCTGAAGGAGTATAACCAGCAGTCGTGCAATACAGAATTTGAAGACGTTTTTGGTATGGCACCTTTAATTTGATTATCCTAAGTTGACATGCGTATGTCATAATGTTTCATTCGCTGTGTCCAAAGTAAATGCTCATTCTGTCAATCGACTGTCTCTTTGTCAGTGCTGAAGTAGTTGACTCAAAGGTCAAGTTTACATTCTTATCGACTTCATCCATTACGACGTTGAGTAAAGCAGGATCGATACTTTGATAAACATTGAAATACAAGACACACTATAGTAAACACGTTACAAGTTACTAAAAGATTAAGCTTCCTCTCCCCTCGACAATGCAATGCCCCCAATTGTCAGAAAACGATATCATGTTTCCCATGTAGTGCAAAATAGTTTTGATTTGAATATACTGTAGTTTAACAAAATATGAACTATACATTATAAGCCCTGGATATTGTTTAAACAGCACATATTAACGTTTTAAAGCTAGAAAGGTTAAGCTACAAAATTAAAATAGATTGATTAGTACAGTGCTCAACATGTCAGCTCTATTGTAGGATGCGACGAATATCCGCTCTATTGTAGAATGCAATGAAAGTATTGGATTTTCTTCATATAGTATCTTCATCACAATTTCCAAAAAATAATGTTTAGTTTATAACATTTTTGATTTAATATTTTCATATAGAAGTAAATGCAAATACACATGTAAATAGTGATTTTGAAAGTAATAGTGAAAGATTCATAAGAAACACACAGTATGTGCATGTAATTGCTGAAAAGCGGCAATAAGTGAGAGTATGAAAACAGATTTTCATGATCCTTATCTGAGCAATATGTATCGGTCAAATATCAGAGAAATCATTTCGTCGACATTTACCGGATATATCATACAGATCACAGACAACCAAATCATACATATTAGTTTTCCTCTAACGTCATGATAGCCCCTTCCTCGGGGTGCCAATAGACTGTCTGGAGAAGGACGGAAGCTACGTGACATATATATGATTGGTGATGTCAATGCATCATTATCCTTAGTGCAGTTATCTAATAAGGCTCTTGGGTAACAATTGCTAATGTGTTATCATATGGAAATATTCTTATTGCAAAGTGTTGAATGTATTATATGTTAAGTGATTAACTCATTTGTGGTATATTTTGGTGTACTTATCTTTGTGAATTACAATCCGTTACTGTGATCATTGAAAATAATGTTTATTTTGTAAATTGAGTAATCCTTTTCACATATTACAAACCAATTGTAAATATTGCTTTTTTTCTTCAATTCTTTTTCAAATGCATATTTCAAATTCACCTTACAAAACATGTGGTTTCTTAAATTATTTGAACCATATTCATTGGTTGTTGTCTTCCTGATATACATGTACGTCAGTCGTGTATACCTAGAACAGTGATATCCAATATTCTGACATGCAGAACGGAGAAATCTTACCCCTCCCTTCTTTAAAACAAATATATTTTAACAAAGCATTAACAAAACACCAATTATGTTATTGTTAACGTGAAAGAACTGAATGAAATATATATTTCTTATATATTTAATACATTTAAACTAGCTGTGATGTGTACTATGTAGTTTTTCAAAAATTATTTGTTTATATATGTATCAAGAAAATTAATATACCTTTGCTATGGGCCCACCGAAGTGGTATCCATAACATGGACAAATCCTTAGATCAGTAGAATATGTCTGGGTTGAATTAGTACTAAACATTCCTCTTGAAACAAGATAATTGACTTATTAGCTACAGGGTATTGTAGCGTAATTAGGTATCTCATTTTATATATCATGATATTATCACAATTCAATAATGACAAGCCATGATATCTGAATCTATTGGTATTGAATATTCAAAGATCAGATGAAGACAACTACATGTGACTTCATCTGACCAATGCAATTCTTACTTGCTCACATATGAGATTCGTAATTCATTAGCAAAACATAGTATAGTGTATCATTTGATGCAATATATTAGTCTGTACATGTATCTTTACACCCCTTTGGCGGTTATATCCCTTCTTTTTTCAATTAGTTTTAACTCATAACTTTTAGGTGTTTACCGTATACAGTTATTGCTTTTATTTTAGCTGAATGTTATATTTCGTGAGCTCTATCCGCGTAGGTTGGTTCTCTCATAACCACCTTGGTAGGTTATAAGATTGCAAACAATTTGACTTGTAAAATTTGGATTTTTAATCAAACAAGAAAGTTAAGATTTATAAACAACGAAAGTGGGATACAAACCAGGGACCTCTATGTTGTCAAGCAGCGCTCTTACCTGTTGAGCTACCGAGGATCCATGCCAGCTGATGTAAGTTTTTGTGTGTCATGTTTGATTTTTTTATTTTTCCCTATAAATATATATTAATATTGTAATAAAATAGTTTTTAATGTAAGGAATCAAGTTTTAAGTTCTAAAACCCTAAGCAGGGGGTATTGCAAGTAGTCTTAAATAGTATTCTTATCAAGACATATCGAGCCTGCAAAATGGATCACAAAAACGTTTTTCAATTATTTGTATGTAAATCAATTTAGTTGAAACACAGTAATAAAAAAGTTTATATTGTAAGAAATCACGCGTTTATTTCTAAAACCCTAATATGGGTTTTTTAAAAATATTTTTTCTTATTAAGAAATGATTAACCCGCGAATGATATCAGCAAAACATTTTTTAATTAATTGTTTATAAATAAATTAAGTTGAAACCATTGCAGGAGTCTTCAACAAGAGTGTACGTCAAATAATTACCAGTTTGCCTCGGGTTATGGAAATAACCTCTGCTCGGGCTACCCCCTCGCAAGGTTATTTTCCATAACCCCTCGGTACTGGGTTATTATTTACTACATAATGGCGCAAACAACATTAATTGTTCCCAAAAGTAGACAAAGCGCACATGACTTGATTGATGTTGTTTCAGACAAAACACAATCATGGTGCAATGTTTTTATTAAAGCGGAACAAATTTTAACATTTAGTTGAAATCGAATGAATTATTCAAATTGAAAACGTTATAACTAATGAAAACTTTAAAGATTTGGCAAGCGCTGGCACATTGAAAGGGATTGGGAAACACTCTTGCCAAAAAACAGGGAATGGACGATTTCAGGAATTGTGAACAACATATGCAAAACAACATGAGTTGTTAAACAATATTGATTATATAGTATTGGCTTAAAAAAGAGAAAAAAGGGATTATGGAAAAGTATCATAGTATATTAAGGAAAACATGAAATGTATAGGGTATGTGTTTAATTAACTACCTGATCCCTTCTCAAGGATAAACTGTTACTGTTTTCCTGTTATCTTTATTGATATATCATATTACGATACCTATTTTTGGACTAAGCAAATGTGTCAGTGGAATGTTGACGATCACTTACAAAATTGCTCTTCTACGCTTTCATCTTTATATAAGCAATAGCTGTTATAAAATTTAACGGATACGACATTGATCTAACATTGCACCTGAAAAGAACATTCGTGCAATTCAATTTTATTGAATACCTCTTATAATCAATTGCGAAAAGCAAATATGGATGTATGACTCATAATTATCGTAGACACATCTGCCAATGCTGTTAAAATTTGATCAATACCTTAACACATTGCTTAACAGGATTAGTCTGTCATCACAACTGGATACATGTAGTTTCGAGTTATATCTGATTCTATGAGCACAGGTTTGAGTGACGGTGATACTGATTAATTAATTATTAAGGGGGATTTAATTGATATCTTCTTTATATATGAAAGAACACTATGATTAAAGTCATTATATACTATTTAGAAACAAAAAAACATATAATAACAATACAGTTATTACATATGTGCCTCCCTACATGGATGTCATTCTAAATAAACTACGAACGTTGAACAATAACTTTTGTTTAGATAAAATACTTGCTTGAGTAAGAGTTAGAGTTAAAGGTTTTATACATGTAATACATCAAGTCGACATATGTGTCTATGGTTTTGATAACAATATTGTTCAGCTCTTAAAAGACACCCTTGGAACAAGTGTTGGAAAAGAAGAAGCTAATCAACTTGCTCTTAGTAGAAGCAAATAAACCATTAGCTGAGACAATCTTCTTCACCTTAGAGGATACTTACAACAACAGAATTCCCTGAGACTTAATGACTGCCTGACACGGTCTCTCAAAGGTGATAATTAGCTGTGTGACATTGCACTTGGACAAGAGCTGGAACGTAAGGGAGCTCTCAGATCTTACATTTGCAGAAACTGTCCTGTCTTAAGGGAAATGTATTTACAAGCGTTTAACTGTACAGCTTTATCAATACTATATGCTTTATTTCTATTTCTCTCTAGAAGATTTCCGATTATATATTTTAAAAACGCATTTATATATACATCAAAGCTACAATGAGTATTGTCATATGCACCTGAGTGCCGATGTTTATAACAGCCATTTCTGTTTAATGATATCCCTTAGTAACTCAATATCTTTTAAAAGCAATATAAATACTAAATTCATAATTATAGCTCGAAGTAGTTAATTGTAAAGATGAAATATTAGTTAGAATTGATGTAAGGATTTTTTATCTATTGACTCTGATCCGTTATAACCAATCAAATCTTCAAGCATCTTCAAAGCAATTTGACTATATATGATTTAATATAAACAGTGACCAATCGAAGTTATCTAATAACCCTTGCGGGGGCGTTTGTCATTCACATTTGTCCGGAGGAAAGAGGCATAACTGCCATATCAAACCGATATTAGATTGGTAAGTCGTTTTGTTCACAATTACACAATAACACAATCAAATTTTAATTTACCTTGGTTGATGTCATATGGATTTGTTTTACGTTAAAAAATATAGAAGAAAAAAAACCCCAACTGAACAAAAAGTGTTTTGGCACAGTTGTTCTTGTTATTAATAAACTAATGCTAAAAATCTTCATCTTACCGTTTTCAATGATTAAGGAATGTTATGAATCGTTTATTTCTTCCGCAATTCGACAATGGAATAAGCTCAAAAAAAATAAGAAACTGTCCAGAAGAAAGGTCACATGGTTTTTGTTGTTTACCAAAACATGACCGTGAGAAAACATCTATTGATGTGCGAAGGTCACTACATAACTAACAATTTGTGGTGTTATAGGAGACGCCCACTTTTTATGCCAAAGGCATGTTTCACTCTCATGTTCATGATTACATGCTTTTAGTTTATTTTGCTTAATAAATGTCATGTTAGTTCTAGGTGAGTTTGACAACAACCTGTAGGAGCTGCCAACACATTTAGTTGTTTTATTTATGCCACTTTAACGTTACGAAAACTTTCTATTGAAGTTGAATATGCACTCATGGTTCAATTACCAGCACTTTCTTTTGGAAAATGTTATTGTCGTCTAATATGCTGTGTGTCCTTGACTTTTGAATACATAGGAAAAATAAAAAGTTTTAATGGAAGGGAGCTCTTTAGTAGATATGTCACACCAGTGTATGTACCCCTGACCGTCAGTCGTATTAACTTCCTGTCATTGTCAATTCAATTGTTCTCATGTGCGCAATTACATGAAAACACTTTAAAAGTTGTATAACAGCGCCATAATGTTGATGATTACTTTTGTAATATGATTATAATGAGATAAGGAATTTAATATATTTAATTAGTATTCGTTATCAAGAAAAGAATAATAAGATTTTTTATTGATTTTTGAATCTCATATGATCATATCAATAATCTTTAACTATGAAAAATCTCGTAATGGTATATGTATTGAACATATGTATTATGTGATAAAATACAATTCTTCCTTCTCTTTATCAGTGTAACGCACACTCGCATTGAAATCATATTCATAATAACATTCCAATTACTGAAAATCTCAAATGTCATGAAATGATTAACACATTTATCCAAATACATAGATGTGTCATTTCACAGTATGCTACCTCTAACATACAATTATCGACATCGCTAAACTTCATTTAAGCTGTGTGTCATATGAAAGAGTTTTCATTATATACAATTGAAAGACCACAGTACTTAATACTAATATCTGTCTGTAGTCATACATATGATTGAACTTTCATATAAGACTGACAAATCTGTTATTCTATTGGACAAGTTAAGCTCTTGTGACATGCGCAGTCTGCTAATGAGATCTTACTATTGTCTTGGTAGCCCCAGCAACCATAATCTAAACAATCATCACGTTCTACTGTTTCTCATATATCATTGATTTTAAGTTCACTTCATATTAACAATGTTGCTCAAGTGTTGCATTAATGTCTGCCTAACGCTTCTCACATGGACGGGATGTTCATATCACAATACCATTGACAAGATTCAGTAGCCAAAATGATAATTTGAGGACAGCGTTGCTGATTGACTTCTAAGTTTGATAGCATCCAATCAGGCATCTCCCTTCCAAGCCCACAAAATTAGAGGCTCGGCCAATATTTCATGACTGCCGCTGTCGGAAGAGAATGACATAAAAGAAATAACAATGATATTGAAATTGTTTATTTCTTTTATCAAACGTGATAACAATTAACAACATCTTCATCGTAATGTCTGAATGTTGATAAACATATTTAAAGCCTGCTTGAATAAAACATAGGCACAGTTTCAGTATGATTATGATGTTAAAATTATTTTTGGTGTAATGGGAAGATTATTTAACTACTAATGATGACGTATGTTTAAAACCCTCAATGATCTAGTTGACAATTATCAAACTGGTACAACTCAATAATTCTTTAGTCATCTGTCCTATACACTTATGAAATAATTCATTTCCTTTAAATGTTTACCAAACGTTAGCAGTTACGTAGTAAATAATAACCGGGTACCGAGGGGTTATGGAAAATAACCTCGAGAGGGCGTAGCCAGAGCAGAGGTTATTTTCATAACCCGAGGTAATCGGGTTATTATTTGACTTACACTCCCGCGAAACACTCCTGCATTTGTTTCAACTAAATGTGTTTATATACAATTAATTCATAAACGTTTTAGTGACATATTTCGCTGATTTAACCTACAAGTATCTTGATAAAAATAATTTAGACTTCTAATGATACCCCTTGATTAGGATTTTAGAACAAAAGGATTGCTTCCTTACATTCAAATCTATTTTATTACAATACTGGTATATATTTATAGCAAAAAATAAAAACCCAAACATGACACAACAAACCTTTACATTGAGTGGCGTGGATCCTCGGTAGCTCAATTGATAAAGGCGCTGCTTGATGACAAAGAAGTCCCGGGTTCGATTCCCTCTTTCGTTGTTCATAAATGTGAACTTTCTTGTTTGATTAAAAATCAAAATTTTTCAAGTCAAATTTTTTGCTTTTGTTTACAATCTTATAACCGACGGAAATAACCAACCTACGCAAATGATGCTTATGGCTTATAAAATTCAACTAAAATAAAGGAAATGTGACCCAAGATGTGTAAATGGTAAACACCTATAGGATGGTAGTTACTAGTTAAAACCAATTGAAAAAAGAAGGGATATAACCGCCCAAGGGGTGTAAATTTCAAATAAATGCTATTAAAGTCAGTTGATATCAAGTAACCTTCGTAGTGAATCTGCTGGAGATAAAGCTGTAATCGATATAAGTGATCATTTGCAAAAGCTTTCCAATTAATCGTGATATACGCGACAGCCAGAAGAGATCAACCACTGAAGAAAGAATTAGTCAGCATATCAATCGCATTGTAGATTAATTTGGACATACTGAAATTGTGATTCGAGAAAAAGGACGGAACAACTTTGTATCATATGACTATATGTTTTGTTCCTTTATCTTTTTTTCGAATTGTGTGAAAAAATAATTAACAAATTAACTCTGGACTCAATGGTCAAGTCATTTGGCTAATGAACCTCATATGGCATCAGTTTATACATAACCATGGGACGAAATAGGTAATTTATATAATTAAAATGCCCGAGTTGTAGAAGTTGCCCGCTTCTTTTTAACGGTTCTACCAAGAGCACAACATTGATGATATAGACCTTAAGATATCCTTTGTCTATATATGTATATATATTCAAATACAAGCAAAGTTGATAAAACACTGCAATGAAGGGACGTTGATTTTAGTTCGTCTGAAAGTGAATAATGACTGTTTGAGGAGATTAATTACATGGCTCACGTCATCTCATACCCGGGCACTCAATTATAAATTTAATACACGATGATGTGATATACTACATTTAAAGTTTATGTTTTACTAACTTCCTTAGCATGAACACAAATAATCTCATTGTCTACAGCATCCGGTATGATAAAGATAATGCTAATGCTTGACAAATGAAAAATATCAGGAAAACATTCACATCTATTTCGAGTCAGTACAAGTGAACTATTTAGCACATTAGTCACCTCTTATAATCCGAGTCTCAGACAAAGGTGATGTTCAACAAATTAATCTCCCAGGACGTGATGGACGTATTCAAAGTTAAGATTTTACAATGGACTTTATCCAGTCTGTCTGATAACAACGCGAGCTCTGTACAGACAAATAATTACTTTGAGGTGTTTCTATCAAGTTGACTTTTGTGATTATACTCTTCAATACATGGAATACTATTTGTAAATATGATAATGTATCGTGGTACTTCATCACAACTATCAAATGAAATCAACAGCCCGTTGTAATATACAATCATCTCATCGTAAGTAATAACACAAATAAATGCAGAGCGTAGTGTCAGCAGGATAATTCTGACAGCTTTCAAAATGTTTACGTGTATGCTGCATAACACTGGGAATTGGGATGTAAGCTTTATTTGATTTGTAACAAAATGTATCAATGTACTGCAAAAGTTATGGATAACGTTATCCTGAATAACAAAAACGATTATTTCGTTTAAATAATGTTTTACAATGAAGCAGTAAATTGTAGGCAAGGTTTAGCTTTAAAATGATTGTAATCATCCTCATAATCAGCGGCAGCAGCAGTATATATAACAATATTCTTAAGGCATATGATAACATGAAAAAAACATCAAACAACTTTCATCATGATGCCATCCTTGTTTAAATTGTACAAAAAATATAACTAAGATTTAGTGTTGAACACGTCGTTTGTCAACAACATTCTATACCAAGTTAAGGTAAGTGTATGCGTAATTTTGTGAAACAACCACAAGTGTCTCCAGACCACGGATTGGAAGGTGGCAATTATGCCCCATCTAGAAATAACCAATCATGTTTCCCCTTGATGATTTTTCAACAAAGGTTTAGACTATCTTGAGGGCTGGCTAATAATGTAGTACCCGAGGGCGTTTTCTGTTCAGAGGTAATTATCACCTTTGATTGCTGGTGTCAAGCTGTCATACGCTCGAGGATTGAAGTTGTGAAAACATTAACAAAACAAGACTGTTTGTATAGGTCAGTTTGTATGAGCAGAAGAATCTGCGAATATACAGGGATACGAGTTAGCATTTTTACTTGACTTTAAAAAAAAATGCCTCGAAACACGTTATAGAATTGTCATATCACATATTTCATTATTATCTTTCTTGTAGGTCAATTTTCTAACGTGTTTATGACAATCAGTTTAACGTGGCGTTTTACGTAAAAGGATTTGCTGAGTTATCAGAGTGACAGGGGTTAATTCATAGAAGCAAAACAATTTTTATTTTGCTGTAAAAATATGTTTTAGTGATCTTTACCGACATTTATTCCCTTATGAATGATATGATTACAGTGATTATATGAATACAGTTGTGAGTTCTCAAACATTAACATAAAGATAGTTTTCATTTCTAAATAACATTAGGTCGTTGGACAGGATATTTTATTGATAAAGGTTTATGTGGTTTAACTATATTCAAAGGGTACTATCACATACTCTTGCGGTACAACAAATCGTTGTATAATTAACAATAGGTGTTTTTCGTGGATTAATTGTTGTTGGAAAACTATCTCACGTTTCCGACTTACCGAATATCTATGTCTTAAGACTGAAGAGAAATGCGATTTTATAGATGAATAGTGTAAAAAATACCGATTTTTAAATCAAATAAATATAAAATCTGCAGAATGGCGCCTGAAGGTAGAGTTGAATTTTCTTTGTAACTTGCTCCTCTTAACCGCTGACTGAGTAATCGAGAAGTGTACTGCAAGACTTTGAAACAACTTCTTACCATCCGCAGCTTTACACATAAGTTCAAGGAGAAATTAATGATATTAGAATAACGAAACCTTTTCAAGAGTTAGAATTTGAACGAAAAGTTTCTCTCTAGGCTATTCATTGAATATTGGCATAATCTAAAAACGATTTGTTGCGTACTTTTGTTCGGTTGTAAAGGGTTTACCATAAGCTTCCAAAAAAAAAATATTTTATTTTCCGATCAAGCATTGGTAGCGAAATTAAAACATGTTAGTTTTCAATTTTGATAGAATATATCTTAATGCGTTAAAGGGGCAGTAGCACGTTTTTTTGGGGAATATAAGGTGATGTCAGGAAATTGAAAATAAATGGTTCCAATCTAATGACAATGTATTAAAACCAAATAAAGCAATAATTAAACAAATATATAATGCAAAGTTAAGCCATGCGATTCCTTTTCTTACACAAAATGAATTAAAGGTGTTCACACAAAAATGGCTGCCAATGGATTTTATGTGAATCTTCATAATTTGTTCTCCGACTATATCAAAGTAATTCATTTAGCATTAACTTGCAATTATCAGTGAAAAATTGAAAATATAAAATTGTCAAAAAATGTGCTACTGTCCCTTTAAGGAGGTTCCTTATACTTGTTAGAAAGTGCACATACGTAATTGCAAAGGCTGGAAAATTAGTTCAAATTAGATTTTTTTCACTCAAGCATGAGAAATCCTACATGTATCGTACGAATGATTAATTTTCAGTCAATCAATTTGATAAAGTTAAAGGCTTCGAAATATGTTATAGACACTAAACGTATTTAGTACAATGTACAATACACGTCTTCTCAGCATTCTTATTTTACTCACATTCTGTACACAGAACATACACAACTGATATCATTTCGGTCGGTTTATTTACAGTAATGAATGTAGTTAAAATTAAAATGTAAGTGTGGATTACCTACAGTATGCTGATGTTATATGATCACAAAGTGTTGTTAGCACTTGATTGCCTTGGTATCATATTTGTATGGGTCGTCTAGATTCATCCATGAAGCATAGCTTGTTAAACTTTTCTGCTTCGATGGTAATCTGACGAAGAATAAAACCTAATAAAAACTACACAATCCACTTAGGATATTACACCCTGCACCTAATCCACTACCATAATTGTATAAAGAAATGACACCAGTCTAACCCTTGAATTGGTTGGGAAATTATGTACTGACTCTAACTAAGATACCAGTGGTTTGACTGGTAAGAATACACTATTGGAGGTCAGATTTGGTCAAGTGCATTTACCTAATTGACACTTGATCAAGTTTACTTATATTTGTCATTAGTGCGTGCGCTTATTAACGAATTCACGAATTTATATGTTTATGTTGTCTCGGTCCAATTAGTGATACACGATAATCGTGAGTAATTCCATAGCGAAAGAATATCAAAATCATTTACTACTTTGATGTTACTTGAGAGAAGATATACATGTAGGTACTTTAATCATATTTCTAATCTCTCAATGTTGCAGGAATTGAAAAAGATTTTTTCTTGTTCAAAACGAGGCCAAAGTAAATCGTTATGCAAGCGTGGTTCTACTGTCTGAAAGACGAACGTTTTCCAAAATCTTACCAACTTATATTTCGTTTCAAAATATCGAGATAATAAACATACTTAATATTGAACATACTTTTAAAAATGTTGATGACATAGTTCGGTTTATTACTAAATTGTGTGAAAACAATGCCTGGTATGCGGTATTTTAAAAATACAAATGAGTTAAAGGCAGTTAATCCATGACATATTTGCCCTACTTCTCAGCTAAACACGGCTACAGTTTTTGTGATGACCCCCTGTCCTTAAAGGAAGGCGACGCATCTATCAAAGCACGCCACTTTATATTAGTATAAAATGACCGGGGAAACACATACATCTTCTATTGCTTTCTACACACGCCGCGAGATTGCCCCTGGTTATATTTCAAAATTCTTTTTAAGTCACTTCAATTATTCTTTCAGAAGTCGATTTAAGAGTGTGAACAATTCAACAACCATCTTATTATATGAGTAAAACAAAGTAAAACATTTACAAATGATTGATAATATACGAGGAATGCATTTCGTGAGCTTCTGATATCTGACATAATAGCAATGTGCAATGCAAAGAGATATATTTTGTAATTTATGAAGGATCATAGTCTTCAGGGAAAAACTCCTCGGGGTAGAGATCTGCACGGTAGTTCTGGTTAAATCCGTTAGAACCCTCATATTCCCTTTTGATGCAATGTCATTACCATGCCTTCTTTGAAAATGAAGCACATTGATTCATTGTAAAGTAAATACATGTTAACTCTGACCTTCATTATTTTCTCATCTGATAGATTCATTACTGTTCTTACAAATTGAAAAAAATATCGTTTTCACCGAAACTGCTTCTTTCTTTTTGTGTTTATATCAGAGTGAAATGATTAATAAATGTTTGAGTATATCATCTGCCGACTATCAAATATAAGTCTAGGAAGTGAATTAGGTGCAGGGTATTATATCGTAAGTGGGTTTTCTCGTTATTAGAAATGTTTTACATTCCAAGGAAAGATACATTTATGGGTTCAATAAGTATTACCCTAAGCCTACTACCACGAATTGAGGGTTAGTTATTAAAAACATCAAAGCCTCTAGTTTGATTATATGGCCTGCATTCCATTAGTGATTTGACATTTAAAAGTATTTATCGGTTGCAACGAACATTAAATTGCCTTTAAAGGACTGCATGTAGAGAACCAAAATCAACATTCTCTACCTGAATTCCAAATTTGTTATAATCAAGAAAAATACTGAAATGTGAAATTAATGTAACAAATGTATCAAAGTTCAGGTTCCCACACCGACCAACCCTTCATTGATAACCAAATATTGACGACCATTGGTGCTTTCATCTTTTGGTATTGATATCCTTTTGTTCACAAGACAAGCTCGCCGCTAATGGCTGCAATATTGCCCAAGCGGCGCTAAACAATAACTTACTCACTCACAAGAAAATAATAATTATATCAGCCAATCCAAATAATACTCAAAACTAGCATGAACCAAGGAGTTCAAAAATAAAGAAATACATTTATACATTTATTTGCCATAAAGTAAACATAACAGGAAAAACATTTATCGTTGATTATATACTCTGTATCAATAAGAATTCGTGATATATATTGTAACATAAATGTCATATCATTTTGTAAGTTTTATTCCTCTGGTGTATGTGTAATATATTACAATATTACTGTTTTAATCAAAGAATAACAATCATAGCTTTAAAACTCTTCATAAGAGTTCTCATCATATAACATTTATTTTTTACGAAGAAAGTTCAAAAAAAAATAATTATTATTATCATTTGCTTTTGTCAAATATAATTTTTGTAACTTAAATTTCAAAATACTTCTCATGTCTGAAAATATAATGGAGTTGAATGTTGATTCTAGTTTTGCATTGTGGGAATGTATGGCTTCATGCTTAGCGCCGAATCCAGCAAAATTTACAGTCAAAGTACCAGAATACACTTTAAGGTTTCTTCAATCAAAAGATGAATTCATGAAATTATGATATAAAGCATAATCTGTGTGTACATTAAAGATGTAACAACATGGCAACAACATGGTTCATGAAGTATTCGAGGTTGACGCAAAAAGAACTGATGGTTGGTGCAAAACATAATTAATGTCCCTAAGAACAGCATTGTAACGTTCTTCATACTTTCTTGTTCTTTGGCATAGCCACTTGCCTCCGGCGGAACCCTATGAGCAAAGTAACGCATAGTTCAGCAAAGTGACGTATAGTTCACCGGAGATTGCTACAGTTGATTCCGCGTGATCACTAGCAACATCGGTGACATTTGCGTTTATCAAAAGAAATAGCGATGCGTTGTTAAATGATACCTAATTTCTTCAGATCACAGACTAAAACGCCACAGCCTCTAGTCGTTACTAACCCTTTAAGATAATTTCTTTACAAAGGACAGAAACAGCTAGCTACTAATATATACCCTGAGGGTCGTCACTGTCTAGGGCTAATTATGACCTTGCTGGTCTCAAGCTTCCACAAACTAAGGGACGTCGTTGGAATACCTTGTATATCCGTCACAACGTTGTTCATCTCATCATATTCATTCTGCAGCTGTAGCCTTCAGTAGCTAAATAATTCAATTCATATCGTCAATGTGTATCGCCCCAAAACCTCCAGGTTATTTTATTTTCTCCAAAAACCTCTACTTCAAGTGGGCTCATTTGTTTTAAACTCCCTTTGTGGAGAAAACGTGCATGCTTCTTGTATGCTTTCTGTGACATAAGATATATGAGCAATTCGTGCAGGCCAAGAAACCCCAACCCTTTTGACTCCCACGGCAACAAAATAAATACTGCAAATAATGCAAATACTTATAAACTAATTTTGTAACCAATCAGAATGTTGTATACTTAGCATATAATTAACTGAACTTGTAACTTAGATTGCATGAGAAGAAATTATAAAGAAACCATGCATAAACGGTTAACCTGATCAAAACGGATTTATCTACCTCGTGAAGTATAAAAAATATAATTGAACCTGACACATATATTTTTGCTAATTGCTTCGAAATACTTTGATTCAAGATAGAATACTGTTTTACTACTATTGGTAAACTGATGAAACCGTGAATGATCTATACATCATTTTTGATAGAATACTTTAAGTTTCCATCAAAGTAAAATATAAGACTTAAATCTTGCTATCTGTGCTATTATATTTGTGTATAAATATACAGAACGTCATACATGTGAAAGTGTGTCGTTTGTATTAAACCAGAATAAGTCATGGACGCGCAGGAACAGCGAGTTCGAAGAACAAGTTGTTTCTCTTCGCCAATAACATCTTCGAGTTGAATACAAACAACACACATTCACACATACCACGTTCTGTATTTACAATAAACTCTCTTTTTAGCGTTTTTACAAGTAAATGTGTAATGCTTCAATAATTCAAAACAACGTACTGTACATTGATACATAAAGTAAACAAGGCGACTATCCACTGATGATTTGATACCTCAATTGTTTTTTTATTTTCTCATTTCTTTGCGTTGTAAACGTAAGAGAGCTTTTTTGTCAAGGGTGAAAACATAATAAAGTGATTAGAATAATTTCAAAGTAAATATTTATATATTCCTGAATATGATAAATGCAACGCTACGACTTAACAGTGGAAATAACGTCATGATTGTTGTCAGTTTTGACGTCATAATGGTGAAAGCAACCACGTTTTCAGAATTTGGTTCAGCAAATTGTTTTTACCAATAAGAAAACTTGTTTCTCCCCATTTCATTATTTAATATCATATAGTGAGTAGGTTTATTACCAATGCATTGAGATAAATTAATTCTGGTGTTTTGATAAGCAAAATGATTGTTACATATAGGAAATTCCAAGAATTGCCGAAGCCTGAAAGGAGTATAAGCAGCAGTCGTGCAATACGGAATTTGAAAACGTTTTCTGTATGGCACCTGTAATTGCACTATCCTAAGTTGACATGAGTATATGATAATGTTTCATTCGCTGTGTCCAACTTAAATGCTCATTATGTCAATCGACTGACTCTTTGTCAGTGCTGAAGTAGTTGACTCAAAGGTTTAGTTTACATTCTTATCGACTTCATCCCTTACGATCGTTGAGTAAAGCAGGATTGATACTTTGATAAACATTTAAATACAAGACACACTTAAGTAAACACGTTACATGTTACTAAAAGATTAATCTTCCTCTCCCCTCGAATCTATTAACTATACGATGCAATGACCCCAATTGTCTGAAAACGATGTCATGTTTCCCATGCAGTGCAAAATGGTTTTGATTTACACATACAGTAGAACACGGATATAACGAACTCCAAGGGACCAACAAATTTAGTTTGCTTTATCCGATGTTCGCTTCTCACGTTTGGCCTACATGCATAGGGCTTTTGACAGGACTTATAAATGTGTTCACTAAATCCGATTGTTCGCTATATCCGAGTTCGTTATATCCGTGTTATACTCTAGTTTAACCAAATATCAACTATACGTTATTAGCCCCTGGTTATTGTTTAAACAGCACATATTAACGTTTGAAAGCTAGAAAGGTTTAGCAACAACATTAAGATAGATTGATTAGTACAGTGCTCAACATGTCAGCTCTATTGTAGGACGAAACGAATATCCGCTCTATCGTAGAATGCATATAGGAGCTTCATCACAAAATTTTTTTTTAGTTTATAAGATTTCTGATTTAATATTTTCATATCAAGGTAAATGAAAATACACATGTAAGTAATTTGAAAGTTGATAATTACATTTCATTTAGTAATAAATATGTTTATGATGTTAAGGTTTTTAATGCAGTGTAATTGTTTGCCTAGAGTTCAAATGAAAAAGATTCATAAAATCATAAAAAACACACAGTATGTGCATGTAATTGCTTAATTGCGGCAATAAGTTAAAGTATGAAAAAAGGTTTTCGTGATCCTTATTTTAGCAATTTGTATCGATCAAATATCAGTGAAATCATATTGTTGACATTTTACCTGATATATCTTACAGATCACAGACAACCAAATCATACATATTAGTTTCTCTCGAACGTCAGGATAGTCCCGCGGGATGCCAATAGACTGTCTGGAGAAGGACGAAAGCTACGTGACATATATATGAGTGGTGATGTCAATGTCTTATAATTCTAAGTGCAGTTATTGGATAAGGCTACAGTGTATTTTGGGTAACAAATGCAAATGTGTTATCATATAATTTTTGTTATGTATTATACATGTACATCAAGTGATTTAAACATGTGTGGTATATTTTGGCATACTTATCTTTCTGAATAACAATACGTTACTGTGATTATTTGAAAATAATGTTTGTTTTGTAAATTGAATAATCCTTTTAACATATTTTCTTCAATTCTTTTCAAAATGCATATTTGATTAAACCTTACAAAACATGTGTTGTCTTAAATTATTTGAACAATATTCATTGGTTGTTGTCTTCCTGATATACATGTTCGTCAGTCCTGTGTATCTAGAACAGTGATATCCAATATTCAGTCATGCATAAAGGAGAATCTTACCCCTCCCTTCTTTAAAACAAACATATTTTAACAAAGCATTTACAAAACACCAATTACATGTATGTAATTGTTAACGTGACAGAACTGAATGAAATATATATTTTTTATATATTTAATAAATTTAAACTAACTGTGATGTGTACTGTGTAGTTTTTCAATAATTATTTATTTATATATGTATCAAGAAATATACCTATGCTATGGGCACACCGAATCCTTAGATCAATAGAATATGTCTGGGTTGAATTGGTACTAAACATTTCCCTTGAAACAAGCTAATTGACTTATTAGCTACAGGGTATTGAAGCGTAAGTAGGTATCTCGTTTTATATATCATGATATTATCACAATTCAATAATGACAAGCCATGATATCTGTATCCATTGGTATTGAATATTCAAAGATCATTTGAAGACAACTACATGTAACTTCATCTGACCAATGCAATTCTTACTTGCTTACATATGAGATTTGTAATTCATTAGCAAAACATAGTATACTGTTGGACACTTGATGCAATACAACAGTCTGTACATGTATATATAATGCCGCAACATTAATTTTGTCAAAAAGCAGACAAAGCGCACATGACTTGATTGTTGTTGTTTCAGACAAAACACAATCATGGTACAATGTTTTCATTAAGGCGGAACAACTTTTAACATTTCGTTGAAATAGAATGAATTATTCAAATTGAAAACGTTATAACTAATGAACACTTTGAAGAATTGGCAAGCAAAATAACCTGAGTCGTTAAACAATATTGATTACATAGTATTGGCTTAAAAAAGAGAAAAAAAAGGGATTATTGAAAAGATCATAGTAAAATAAGGAAAACATGAAATGTCTAGGGTATGTGTTTAATTAACTACCTGAACTTTTCTCAAGGATAAACTGTTACTGTTTTCTTGTCATCTTTATTGATATATCATATTACGATACCTATTTTTGGAGTACGCAAATGTGTCAGTGGAATGTTACAAGTGACTATCACTTACAAAATTGCTCCTCTACGCTTTCATCTTTATATAAGCAATATCTGTTATGAAATTGAACAGATAAGACATTGACCTAACACTGCACCTGTAAAGAACATTCGTGCAATTCTATTTTATTGAATACCTCTTATAATCAATAACGAAAAGCAAAAATGGATGTATGACTCATAATAATTGTAGACATCTGCCAATGCTGTTAAAATGTGATCAATACCTCAACACATGGCTTAACAGGATATGTCTGTCATCACAACTGCATACATGTAGTTTCGAGTTATATCTGGTTGTTTGAGCACAGGTTTGAATGACGGTTTGAGTGACAGTTTGAGTGACGGTTTGAGTGAAGGTGATACTGATTAATTAATAATTAAGGGTGATTTAATTGATATCTTCTTACCTTTATGCATAGACACTATGATTTAATTAATGATATATTATCTAGACATAAATGAATCTAATAACAATACAAGTATTACATATGTGCCTCCCTGTATGGATGTAATTCTAAATATATTACGAACATTGAACAATGACTTTTGTTTATTTGTGTAGTTAAAATACTTGCTTGAATAAGAGTTAGAGTCGTCTAATACATCAATTCGACATAACTGTCAATGGTTTTGATAACAATATTGTTCAGCTCGTAAAACCATGGAACAATTGTTGGCAAAGAAGAAGCTAATAAACTTGCTCTTACTGGAAGCAAATAAACCATAATATGAGACAATCTTCTTCATCTTAGAGGATACTTACAACAACATAATTCCCAGAGACACAATGACTGCCTGACACGGTCTCTCAAAGGTGATAATTAGCTGTGTGACATTGCACTTGGACAAAAGCTGGAACGTAAGGGAGCTCTCAGATCTTACATTTGCAGATACTGTCCTTTCTTAAGGGAAATATATTTACCAGCGTTTAACTGTTCAGCTTTATCAATACCTAACAAGCAAAACTCGCAAATCCATGGACTTAAAGGATCACTAGCACGTTTTATGGGGGATATAAGGTGATGTGAGGAAAATGAAAATAATGTTTCCAATTGAAAGACAATGTATTTAAAACTTAAAGACGCAGTACTAATTCAATTATATAACGTAACGTTTAGCCATGCAATTCCCTTTTCTTACACATTACATTCTAACACAGTGAGTTAAATGTGTTCAGACAAAATGAACGTCAATTGATTTTATGTGAATCTCCGAAGTTTGTCCTCTGACTATGGATGATTGGCTTGTGTAATATGATTTTTGACACTGTCAAATTAATACATTTAGCATTAACTTACATTTATCAGTGAAAAATTTGAAATATATAATTATCAATAAACGTGCTACTGCCCCTTTAAGGCATGATTGTATATATAGGAAAAACGATATCATTTGAACTGGCAACACTAGATACAATTCAAACATACATTAAGAAGTTGAAAAGATACTGACATTTACATTCCTAAACATATTTATTGACTGAAATTATTATTATTTAGTTACTAACCTCCGACAAGTGACCTAAGCCTTGTTAACCATTTAACATGTAATCGACTCATTCCCACAGAAGTAATGAAAACATCATTACACAGATCAATCAGAGTTACCCGCCTGTCACTAGTCTACTGTGTGGCGTGACCTGTCATCCAATTAGAATCATTCACATTACAGAGTCGGTAGTGTGCAGACGTGTTTCTGTATCTCTCCCGATTGTATTGAGCTATATAATTAACGTGTTTTGTTGTTTCTGACTCTATTTACTTACCTTAGTTAAGTATTCCCGCTGTCCTTCGTTGGGTTCATTCCTCGTGAGTGAATTCGGTGCTCTGACAGGGGTGTTTGTGGTTAACACAGCCGTGTTGACCTGGATTAGTGGAGCGCGGGTTGACTTGCACGTGCAGCCCGTGCAGCCCGGGGTCAGGACGGTCGCTCTACCCCTCTGCGTTACAGCTTCGGTTGTCGTGTGCGCTTGCCGTCTGCTAGACGCTACGGCCTTCACTTGATCTTCTGGCCGCCTGCCGGCGCTAGATATCTCATGTGCGCTTGGAATGGCGTTTGTCGCCTGTCGCCTGTCGTCTTCCTGACGATAGGTATCTCTTAGGCGCTTGGACGGGCGTTTGCCGCCTGCCGCCTGCCGTCTTCTAGGCGACAGATCTCTTAGGCGTGTGGACGGGCCCTTGCCGTCTGCAGCCTGCCGCCTGCCGCCTGCCGTCTTCTAGGCGATAGATCTCGTAGGCGCCTGGACGGGCGCTTGCCGCCTGCCGCCTGCCGTCTTCTAGGCGACAGATCTCTTAGGCGTGTGGACGGGCGCCTGCCGCCTGCCGCCGGCCGCCTGCCGTCTTCTAGGCGAGAGATCTCTTAGGCGTCTGGACAGGCGCCTGCCGCCTGCCGCCTGCCGCCTGCCGTCTTCTTGACGGGGTTATTGGATAGGCGCGTGCCGCCTACCGCCTGCCGCCTGCCGTCTTCTTGACACTCGCGCGCTAGGGCCGCTTGGATTGTAGTTCGCTGCGACTCAGCGACCCCGTACCGGGCGTTCTGCGGATGGTGCGGGTCAAGCAAGTCGGCGAGCTACGACCCTCATGTCGTATGTCGCCTGTGCAGGAACACTTGCGTGTCCAGAGTGTGAGGATCTCTCCCTGTCGCCGCCTCCCTCCCCATCGGACACGTCAGTGCCTCCCTCACCAGGGTCGCTGTCTGGGGACAGAACAGAGGGGGATTCCCCCCCTCGCGTTCCTCCGTTGTCCGCCGCAGGCGGCCTACGTGAGGAGGAGGCACCTGATCAGGGTGAGAGGATGGCGGCCATCGCTGACTTGTGTCAGCTGACCCTACAGGAGGTGGACGAAGAGTGTAGTTTCTCGAAACAGGCACGTTTCGAGACCTTCTGTCAGGAGGAGGAGGTAGTGAGCCCGTGAAGCGTCCGCTTCCCTCCCCACTGCCTTCTCCTGACAGCGGCAAAGGACTTTGACACCCACGTGTCATCCATATTTTCGGCTCTTGACCGTGCGGTCTATCCTGCGGTTGCTACAACCATACAGCCGCATGGTGTCGCTGGACCTCCAGGACGCGTACCTGCATATCCCAATCTGCCCCGCAGATTGCAAGTACCTCCGATTCGTCCTGGCGGGTCGTCACTTCCAGTGGAAGGTGTTGCCCTTCGGGATTGCGATAATCAATTCAAACATACATTAAGAAGTTGAAAAGATACTGACATTTACATTCCTAAACATATTTATTGACTGAAATTATTATTATTTAGTTACTAACCTCCGACAAGTGACCTAAGCCTTGTTAACCATTTAACATGTAATCGACTCATTCCCACAGAAGTAATGAAAACATCATTACACAGATCAATCAGAGTTACCCGCCTGTCACTAGTCTACTGTGTGGCGTGACCTGTCATCCAATTAGAATCATTCACATTACAGAGTCGGTAGTGTGCAGACGTGTTTCTGTATCTCTCCCGATTGTATTGAGCTATATAATTAACGTGTTTTGTTGTTTCTGACTCTATTTACTTACCTTAGTTAAGTATTCCCGCTGTCCTTCGTTGGGTTCATTCCTCGTGAGTGAATTCGGTGCTCTGACAGGGGTGTTTGTGGTTAACACAGCCGTGTTGACCTGGATTAGTGGAGCGCGGGTTGACTTGCACGTGCAGCCCGTGCAGCCCGGGGTCAGGACGGTCGCTCTACCCCTCTGCGTTACAGCTTCGGTTGTCGTGTGCGCTTGCCGTCTGCTAGACGCTACGGCCTTCACTTGATCTTCTGGCCGCCTGCCGGCGCTAGATATCTCATGTGCGCTTGGAATGGCGTTTGTCGCCTGTCGCCTGTCGTCTTCCTGACGATAGGTATCTCTTAGGCGCTTGGACGGGCGTTTGCCGCCTGCCGCCTGCCGTCTTCTAGGCGACAGATCTCTTAGGCGTGTGGACGGGCCCTTGCCGTCTGCAGCCTGCCGCCTGCCGCCTGCCGTCTTCTAGGCGATAGATCTCGTAGGCGCCTGGACGGGCGCTTGCCGCCTGCCGCCTGCCGTCTTCTAGGCGACAGATCTCTTAGGCGTGTGGACGGGCGCCTGCCGCCTGCCGCCGGCCGCCTGCCGTCTTCTAGGCGAGAGATCTCTTAGGCGTCTGGACAGGCGCTTGCCGCCTGCCGCCTGCCGCCTGCCGTCTTCTTGACGGGGTTATTGGATAGGCGCGTGCCGCCTACCGCCTGCCGCCTGCCGTCTTCTTGACACTCGCGCGCTAGGGCCGCTTGGATTGTAGTTCGCTGCGACTCAGCGACCCCGTACCGGGCGTTCTGCGGATGGTGCGGGTCAAGCAAGTCGGCGAGCTACGACCCTCATGTCGTATGTCGCCTGTGCAGGAACACTTGCGTGTCCAGAGTGTGAGGATCTCTCCCTGTCGCCGCCTCCCTCCCCATCGGACACGTCAGTGCCTCCCTCACCAGGGTCGCTGTCTGGGGACAGAACAGAGGGGGATTCCCCCCCTCGCGTTCCTCCGTTGTCCGCCGCAGGCGGCCTACGTGAGGAGGAGGCACCTGATCAGGGTGAGAGGATGGCGGCCATCGCTGACTTGTGTCAGCTGACCCTACAGGAGGTGGACGAAGAGTGTAGTTTCTCGAAACAGGCACGTTTCGAGACCTTCTGTCAGGAGGAGGAGGTAGTGAGCCCGTGAAGCGTCCGCTTCCCTCCCCACTGCCTTCTCCTGACAGCGGCAAAGGACTTTGACACCCACGTGTCATCCATATTTTCGGCTCTTGACCGTGCGGTCTATCCTGCGGTTGCTACAACCATACAGCCGCATGGTGTCGCTGGACCTCCAGGACGCGTACCTGCATATCCCAATCTGCCCCGCAGATTGCAAGTACCTCCGATTCGTCCTGGCGGGTCGTCACTTCCAGTGGAAGGTGTTGCCCTTCGGGATTGCGACAGCCCCTTGGTTGTTCACCCGGGTGACCCAACCCATCGTCCAGTTCCTTCACAGGCACGACATCCAGTTCGCGATGTACCTGGACGACGGGTTCGGGAGCCACTGCTCCCCGTCATGTCTGACCGAACAAAGGGACTTTGTGATCGCTCTGTTCAGACGCCTGGGTTGGCTTGTCAATCTGGAAAAGTCGGACATAGTGCCGACGACGTCGCTCGTCTTCCTAGGCGTCCGTCTGGACACGACGCAGGACAAGGCCTTTGTCACGGAGGAACGGATGGGCCATTACAGGGAACTCCTGGCGGACGCGTGTCGCGGGCCTCTCTCGCTCCGACGGTGGCAACGTCTGCTAGGGTTCTTGACCTCAGCTCAAGACTTCACGAGGAGGGGGAGGCTTCACCTCCGGCCCCTCCAAATAGTACTGAACGGTCACGTTCGGGAGGTATCTTGCGGCCATCACATCAGGATGCCGCAGGACATTATTCACCACCTACGATGGTGGCAGGACGAAAGCAACGTCTTGGCGGGGGGTCCCCTCCGGCAACCCCCCGCCGGGATCCAGTTGTATGTGGACGCCTCTACCCAGGGGTGGGGCGCGCATCTGGGGACCGACCAGGCCGAGCTTCATATCAACTTCCTGGAGTTGAACGCCATACCTCTGGCGATCTATCACTGGTCGGATCGCCTGGAGAACCAGGTGCTGTGTGTCCACACAGACAGTTCGACGGCAGCCTGGTCGATCAACAAGCAAGGATCGACCAAGGCGGGATCGTTGTTACAGCTGGTGATGGGGCTGTTTCGACTGGTAGACGAACTCAACATCTCAATAAGAGCGGTGCACATCCCGGGAGCAAAGAACGTCCTTGAGGACGCTCTTTCTCGCCAGGACAAGCCTCCCTCCACGGAGTGGATGTTGCACCCTCGAGTGTTCGAGGCGATCTGTCTCCAGTTCGGCAGGCCGCATGTCGAGGGGATGGACGCTTACGCTTTTCACCCCCTGCCATTCTGACTCAAGTGGTGGCAAAAGTCCAGGAGACGAGACGCTTGCTTCTCCTCCTGGTCGCACCGAACTGGCCGGCAAGGCCGTGGTATGTCCCCCTCCGGAGACTCTGCGCTCAGGAGCCGGTTCCCCTGCCAACCAGGTGGGACCTTCTCAGGAGCAACCCAAGCAGACGGGTGCACGAGAACCCTCAGGTTCTACATCTGCACGTATGGGTTGTCTCCAAGACGGTATGAGGAGCGCAGGGTTCTCGGAAGCGGTAGCAAGCGCAGTGGCGACCTCACAGCGGTCATCCACGCGCAAGCTGTACGATTTTCAATGGGCTTCTTTCGTGACCTTTTGCGAAGGGAAGGGGTTCGATGTGCGGTCGGTAACGGTGCCCCAGGTCGCGGATTACCTGGTCCACCTACGCACAGTGAGGAAGCTTAAGGCTTCCTCCATCAACACGAACCTAGCGGCCATTTTGTCCGTTCTTCGCAAAAAGGATCCCGACTTGAACACCTCGGTCCTTAAGGAGCTCATTAGGACGTACAGGAACGTGGATGGCCGCCACAAACTGAGACCGCCAGAGTGGGATCTGGCGATAGTTTTGAATCACCTCAAGTCTGAGCACTATGAGCCGCTGACGGACACGACGCTGCTGCGTCTCACCATTAAGACTTGTTTCTTAGTGGTAATGGGGTCAGCGGCCAGAATATCAGAGTTGCACACGCTGCAAGCTGATTTGCTCAGGTTTGAGGTGAGAGATGGAGGGTCAGCGACTTTGGGTCTAGCACCGGAGTTCTTGTGTAAGAACCAGGGCGCTGACGAGCGTGGACGGACGTTCACACTGCCGTCAATCTCCTCGGCTATCGAGCCTACGGACGAACAGGAACGCCTCCTCTGTCCGGTACGCGCTCTGCGCATCTACGTGGAAAAGACGCGCACGCTGAGACAGGGGAGGCGCAGGCTCTTCTTGCCTCACTCCCAGACAAGTTCAAAGGAGTTGGACAAGAGGCAGCTGGGAGTTTATCTCAGGTCGGCAGTAGTGGACGCCTACAAGGCGGCTGGACTGCCGGCGCCGGCGCGGACCAACCCGCATGAGATCAGGGCCATATCGGCGACTATGGCCCTGCACAGCAACTTGTCAGTGGCGGACATCATGGCCGGCTGCTTCTGGAAGTCGGGCTTGGTGTTCGCCAACCATTACATGCGCGATGTCTCCACGGAGGACCTGGAGGGCGTAGCCCGTCCTGGGGCGCAGGTCTTTGCCCAGCAGCGAAACACGGGGGCCCCCCCTGGCAGGGGGCGCAACCATCCACGCTAACGGGGCCTCACGAGTTGAGAGGGGCTCTTAACTCATTTAATAAACTTGGTTGTTGAATGATTATAGTGGTTTTGTGGTGTTTTAATTAGGGATCGTCGACCGCGAGAGGTCAGACAATTAATCCTCATTAGAACGGCCGCTCGCTAGGTCGCCGATCATCAGAGCAATCTTGAGAGTTACCGCTATGCGACGAATTCTACCCGCCTCCTACAGTGGTATCAGGCTAAGGTCACTTGTCGGAGGTTAGTAACTAAATAATAGTACGTTTTTGATTAAACGTCATTATTTTTACTTACCGTAGACAAGTGACCGTCGTCATACCCGTCCCGCCTCCCCTCTTACGCATCCGTCGTTAATTGGGACTCCTAGGTAATGTGAATGATTCTAATTGGATGACAGGTCACGCCACACAGTGGACTAGTGACGGGCGGGTAACTCTGATTGATCTGTGTAATGATGTTTTCATTACTTCTGTGGGAATGAGTCGATTACATGTTATATGGCTAACAAGGCTAAGGTCACTTGTCTACGGTAAGTAAAAATAATGACGTTTAATCAAAAACGTACTATTATGTAGAGCTTCTGTGTTAGCAAGGAGTGGTTGTTGGTTGCATTTGAGATGCAAAAGGAACATAACATGATAAAGGGGGAAATGCTGTGTGTAAGAAGATTATTTTCAAAAACAATAGACAATAGACAAACGATTGGACGAAGGTCAAATATCATCTCGGCTCTCAATCGCAACCCGTTATGGACTTGTATTGCTTGTTGTCGTACATGCTTGTACATCAGGAAGTTAAGCTGCATGTGTCACTCGAGCTGTTTGGAACACCAACGAAACTATTGCGCATCCCCTTATTTTAAGATAATTAAGCTCCATATCTGTCATTCATAATAACAAACAATTTCCAGGAAGCAGATGTTTACATAGATATACAATCAAATAATAAAGTCCATAAGAACTACGGTATTTTGTAACCTACTTCACATTAACTATGTTATCTGAAAAGCAGACAATCTGAAGAGTTAAAACGCCAGATGGTATTATCTATATGCTTTATTTTTTTCTGTCTAGAAGACTTCAGATAATATATTTTGAAAACACATTTATAAGTTGCAATGAGTATTGTCATATGCACCTGAGGGCTGACGTTTATAACAGTCATTTCCTTTTAAAGATATACCTCAGTAACTTCAGCACTCTCGATCTCTTTTAACATCAGTTTGAAATTCATGAAAATAGCTCGCAGTAGTCAATTGTAAGATGAAACGTCTCTCAACATTTGTGGCCAACTGGAGGCAGTTGGGCCTGGACGAGTACGTCTGTCAGACACTGGAGCGTGGGTTTCGTTTACCCGTGCACACCCGCCCCCCTTTGACTTGTTCGCCAGTGGAACGCCCGCTAGAGCCGGAACGGCTCGAGCGCACGCTGGAACAAGTGGAGATCCTTATCACCAAGGAGGCGGTGAGCGAGCTTCCGCTCCAGGGCCTGACACCTGGGTTCTACTCTCCAGTATTCGTGAGACCGAAGAAGGACCCGAAAAAATGGCGGCTGATTCACGACTTGAAACAGTTCAACCGCTCCTACCTCGAGCGGCCGCAATATTTTCGGCTCTTGACCGTGCGGTCTATCATGCGGTTGCTACAACCATACAGCCGCATGGTGTCGCTGGACCTCCAGGACGAGTACCTGCATATCCCAATCTGCCCTGCAGATTGCAAGTACCTCCGATTCGTCCTGGCGGGTCGTCACTTCCAGTGGAAGGTGTTGCCCTTCGGGATTGCGACAGCCCCTTGGTTGTTCACCCGGGTGACCCAACCCATCGTCCAGTTCCTTCACAGGCACGACATCCAGTTCGCGATGTACCTGGACGACGGGTTCGGGAGCCACTGCTCCCCGTCATGTCTGACCGAACAAAGGGACTTTGTGATCGCTCTGTTCAGACGCCTGGGTTGGCTTGTCAATCTGGACAAGTCGGACCTAGTGCCGACGACGTCGCTCGTCTTCCTAGGCGTCCGTCTGGACACGACGCAGGACAACGCCTTTGTCACGGAGGAACGGATGGGCCATTACAGGGAACTCCTGGCGGACGCGTGTCGAGGGCCTCTCTCGCTCCGACGTTGGCAACGTCTGCTAGGGTTCTTGACCTCAGCTCAAGACTTCACGAGGAGGGGGAGGCTTCACCTCCGGCCCCTCCAAATAGTACTGAACGGTCACGTTCGGGAGGTATCTTGCGGCCATCACATCAGGATGCCGCAGGACCTCATTCACCACCTACGATGGTGGCAGGACGAAAGCAACGTCTTGGCGGGGGTTCCCCTCCCGCAACCCCCCGCCGGGAGCCAGTTGTATGTGGACGCCTCTACCCAGGGGTGGGGCGCGCATCTGGGGACCGACCAGGCGGCGGGCGTGTGGTCGCCGGCGCAAGCCGAGCTTCATATCAACTTCCTGGAGTTGAACGCCATACGTCTGGCGATCTATCACTGGTCGGATCGCCTGGAGAACCAGGTGCTGTGTGTCCACACAGACAGTTCGACGGCAGCCTGGTCGATCAACAAGCAAGGATCGACCAAGACGGGATCGTTGTTACAGCTGGTGATGGGGCTGTTTCGACTGGTAGACGAACCCAACATCTCAATAAGAGCGGTGCACATCCCGGGAGCAAAGAACGTCCTTGCGAACGCTCTTTCTCGCCCGGACAAGCCTCCCTCCACGGAGTGGATGTTGCACCCTTGAGTGTTCGAGGCGATCTGTCTCCAGTATGGCAGGCCGCATGTCGAGGGGATGGACGCTTACGCTTTTCCCCCCCCTGTCATTCTGACTCAAGTGGTGGCAAAAGTCCAGGAGACGAGACGCCTGCGTCTGCTCCTGGTCGCACCGAACTGGCCGGCAAGGCCGTGGTATGTCCCCCTCCGGAGACTCTGCGCTCAGGAGCCGGTTCCCCTGCCAACCAGGTGGGACCTTCTCAGGAGCAACCCAAGCAGACGGGTGCACGAGAACCCTCAGGTTCTACATCTGCACGTATGGGTTGTCTCCAAGACGGTATGAGGAGCGCAGGGTTCTCGGAAGCGGTAGCAAGCGCAGTGGCGACCTCACAGCGGTCATCCACGCGCAAGCTGTACGATTTTCAATGGGCTTCTTTCGTGACCTTTTGCGAAGGGAAGGGGTTCGATGTGCGGTCGGTAACGGTGCCCCAGGTCGCGGATTACCTGGTCCACCTACGCACAGTGAGGAAGCTTAAGGCTTCCTCCATCAACACGAACCTAGCGGCCATTTTGTCCGTTCTTCGCAAAAAGGATCCCGACTTGAACACCTCGGTCCTTAAGGAGCTCATTAGGACGTACAGGAACGTGGATGGCCGCCACAAACTGAGACCGCCAGAGTGGGATCTGGCGATAGTTTTGAATCATCTCAAGTCTGAGCACTATGAGCCGCTGACGGACACGACGCTGCTGCGTCTCACCATTAAGACTTGTTTCTTAGTGGCAATGGGGTCAGCGGCCAGAATATCAGAGTTGCACGCGCTGCAAGCTGATTTGCTCAGGTTTGAGGTGAGAGATGGAGGGTCAGCGACTTTGGGTCTAGCACCGGAGTTCTTGTGTAAGAACCAGGGCGCTGACGAGCGTGGACGGACGTTCACACTGCCGTCAATTTCCTCAGCTATCGAGCCTATGGACGAACAGGAACGCCTCCTCTGTCCGATACGCTCCGCGCATCTACGTGGAAAAGACGCGCACGCTGAGACAGGGGAGGCGCAGGCTCTTCTTGCCTCACTCCCAGACAAGTTCAAAGGAGTTGGACAAGAGGCAGCTGGGAGTTTATCTCAGGTCGGCAGTAGTGGACGCCTACAACGTGGCTGGACTGCCGGCGCCGGCGCGGACCAACCCGCATGAGATCAGGGCCATATCGGCGACTATGGCCCTGCACAGCAACTTGTCAGTGGCGGACATCATGGCCGGCTGCTTCTGGAAGTCGGGCTTGGTGTTCGCCAACCATTACCTGCGCGATGTCTCCACGGAGGACCTGGAGGGCGTAGCCCGTCCTGGGGCGCAGGTCTTTGCCCAGCAGCGAACCACGGGGGCCCCCCCTGGCAGGGGGCGCAACCATCCACGCTAACGGGGCCTCACGAGTTGAGAGGGGCTCTTAACTCATTTAATAAACTTGGTTGTTGAATGGTTATAGTGGTTTTTGTGGTGTTTTAATTAGGGATCGTCGACCGCGAGAGGTCAGACAATTAATCCTCATTAGAACGGCCGCTCGCTAGGTCGCCGATCATCAGAGCAATCTTGAGAGTTACCGCTATGCGACGAATTCTACCCGCCTCCTACAGTGGTATCAGGCTAAGGTCACTTGTCGGAGGTTAGTAACTAAATAATGACGTTTAATCAAAAACGTACTATTATGTAGAGCTTCTGTGTTAGCAAGGAGTGGGTTGTTGGTTGCATTTGAGATGCAAAAGGAACATAACATGATAAAGGCGGAAATGCTGTGTGTAAGAAGATTATTTTCAAAAACAATAGACAATAGACAAACGATTGGACGAAGGTCAAATATCATCTCGGCTCTCAATCGCAACCCGTTATGGCCTTGTATTGCTTGTTGTCGTACATGCTTGTACATCAGGAAGTTAAGCTGCATGTGTCACTCGAGCTGTTTGGAACACCAACGAAACTATTGCGCATCCCCTTATTTTAAGATAATTAAGCTCCATATCTGTCATTCAAAATAACAAACAATTTCCAGGAAGCAGATGTTTACATAGATATACAATCAAATAATAAAGTCCATAAGAACTACGGTATTTTGTAACCTACTTCACATTAACTATGTTATCTGAAAAGCAGACAATCTGAAGAGTTAAAACGCCAGATGGTATTATCTATATGCTTTATTTTTTTCTGTCTAGAAGACTTCAGATAATATATTTTAAAAACACATTTATAAGTTGCAATGAGTATTGTCATATGCACCTGAGGGCTGACGTTTATAACAGTCATTTCCTTTTAAAGTTATACCTCAGTAACTTCAGCACTCTCGATCTCTTTTAACATCAGTTTGAAATTCATGAAACTAGCTCGCAGTAGTCAATTGTAAGATGAAATGTTATTTAGAACTCATATGAGGATTTTTATCTTTCGACTCTGATCTGTTATAATCAATATTAGCTTCAAGCATCTTCAAAGCAATTTGACTATGAATGATTTAATATAGAGTGGTGATCAATCGAAGTTATATGATTACCAGTTTATGGGCAATTGGCATTAAATTTTTATCCGGAGGAAAGAGATATAATGGCCAAATTATACTGAAATTAGATTGGTAAGTGGTGTCAATAACAATTACAATATTACGAAATCAATTTTCCTTTTGACCTTGGTCATGTTGTGAAGATTTATGTAATGTTAAAGAATATAAATGAAAATCAACTGAACACAAAGTGTTTTTGCACTGTTTTTCTTGTTTATGAATAAACTAATACTGAAAATCTTCATTTTCCGTCTTCAAGAATTACGGAATGTTAGTATTGTTGATTTCTTTGGCAATTCGAAAATGGAATAATTTTCCATTTCCTTTATTTGTATGTTAACTGAAAATATTATTAAAAGAGTTTGATAAGTTTGACAAAGTGTTCCCAATCCGTATCACTTCTGTGAATAAAATATGTAAAATTCAATGCAATTTATTTTGTTTGACCATGTAGCATAATGTGTCTATCCTAGCTACTACTAGTTTACTCTGATTACTCATATGTTAAAATAATGAGACATGTGATAGAGAAAGGGTTAAAAATGAGGAAACCTGTGTTAAATAAATGGTCTAGACTTGGGGTAGTACCATTTTGAGAATTAGAATTTGTAATTTCATTCACAAGCTACCTTTATGCGGTTTTATCATATTTCTTGTACACTTCTCGACTGTATTTTATTTCTAGTGTAAGTTGTCACCAGAAAAACCTGATAACAAATTATGTGTGCATATCTCACGAACTTCTAAAAGACTTTCAAGTTGAGGAATGCCCTTCAGTTTACTTGTTACAGTAGCTCAATTGACGTAATGTATTTTTCCGGATAAAATACTCATGATCCTTTGAATGCGGAGTTCTCTTTTAAATGCTAGAGCGTGGGCGGTAAAACGCAACCCGGAGGATGTGATAAGAGGCCAGAGCTTTTAAAACTGTCTGTCTTGGCAATCGCTAAAGGAGAAATGATTTGATTTTTTATTTAGAAATGATTTACTGTTTTTTACAAAGCCGCTTCGTATTTTCCTATATAGATCCTTTCACAAAGCACTAAGGTGATCGTAAGTCACTAAGGTAGCCTTAGTGTAATGTTAAAGAATGGGCGTTAAGGTTAACCTTAGTTAAGGTTGTTTTGTGAAAGGATACCCAGGGATAATTTAAAACCTTATTATTGAATGCTGCTCTAGACACAAATGTTCAAGAGATTTTGCGAACTAAATGCTGTTCTGATTGAAATAAAATACCATGACAGCCCTGGCACATCGACATGAAGTGTTGCAAACTCAAGATTGCGTTTCCTATATATACCCCTTAAAGACGTCTTTGTCGCGTACGGGTAGATTCTCATTTCTTTTTCTCCCAATAATGTTCTTGTTGCCGCCCAAGAAGATATCCATCGGACGTAATTACGGTAACTGAGATGCGGTGTAAATCAAAAACATTATGATAAGGTCATCAACATTGAAAAACGACAAATCCCCTTGACTAATCAACAAAAAGACATTGCTGTCTCTGATGAGTGGGGACAGACAAATACACATATGTATCAAGTTGATTTGAAAGAATTGCTTATGAGACATTCTTAACATTAATAATGATATCTATGATAAATGTATTTCACATGATTACATGTAAGTGTAAATAAACAAAGTACTTTGTGTGCTTTTAGTATAGAAAACATGTATATTGAAGACAAGGAATAAAGAATAATACAATCAGGTGGATGAGCGGGTTCGCTAAAGCTATGCCACTTTTGCAGAGGGTAATGTACTTTGGATGTCGAATTCAGTATTTCATTGTTGAATGAAATACATAGAAATGATATCAAAATTTTGACGAATGATTTTTCTACTGAGCTTAATTCAAATTTTTTATTATTATTTTTTGTTTATATTATTATATGGATATTTACATGCTCGTTTTATATATCATTCGTGTATGTTCATTCTGTGATTTATTAATAGCTTATTGTAAAAACACGAATATTGAATGAACTAAAAGCATAAGACTCGATGTGTTGAATTTGATCCACACGTTTGACAACATACATTCTAGGATATCTCGTTCAGTAATCAGCATCCATCGAATTATCAATGTACATGTCCAATACATTAAGTTAAGAAGTGTCCCTATAAAGGAACAAAGACATTTGCTATGAGAATTGTACACCCGAATATCTAATTTGTCATAGGAGAGAAAAGCAATTTAGCTTTACCAATGTCTTAAGGAAGCAATTTAATGAATGTAACATCACTTTTGGTGACAGTGAACATGACGAAATAGAAGCTAATGAAATCGCAGTTTATTTTTGTTGCACTTATAGCTACAAATATGACATTTCGAAATGCAAGTCATAAGGAAAGTACACAATTGTGCTACACTCGACTTCAACCGACTGTAACACAGACATTTCTTTTCTGAAATGGACAATGAATTCATCTTTTGTTCTTGTTTTTGGTGTTTATTTTTGTATTACTCGACTAATATAAGTAATTCCTACATATGTTCATTGCAAAAATATAGTTTTAATTTCCTTTGTTCAAGTAAAACTGCAAAAACAATTCATATTTTCCATACATTTCGAAACCTGCTATAGCTTACCTCACTCTCAGCAAAAAAACCTGCAAAGCCCTTTTCACCTGAATTTGCAGTTGCACGTGCGTTGCCACAGCAACTCTGCAATTGACAACAGAAGTAATGAATGAACTCGTAAGAATAGCAATTTGTAACACGCGTTTATATCCGAAACCATGTTCTTTTTCAATTATTTTATGTATTTTTAAATTTTAAACAATTTATTTTACAAATCAGTTACATACAGACCCTTGCAGAATTAGTTACCTGAAAACCGCGGTCTGATTGCAGTCTGATCGCGATCAACTGCATTCAGATTGCAGTTTGATCGCGGTCAACCGCGGTCTGACTGCAATCTGATCGCGGTCAACTGCAATCAGATTGCAGTTTGATCGCGGTCAACCGCGGTCTGAATGCAATCTGATCGCGATCAACCGTGATCAGATTTCAGTCAAACTGCGGTCGATCCGATCAGGGGTTGAGAGTGATTATAGACATTGTCTGCATGTCTGCATGCATGTACTGTCGGCAGTTTAATCATAATAGATTGAGAAACTCAAATCTGCCGTATTCGGTCCAAATTGATTTTACTACCTGATTTGTTATTTGTTATTCAAACTTTAACAACTCATACTATTCCTTTGTTCAGATACTTCATGTCTACCATCTACACTGTCGTAAAACGTATAGCGATTTTTTGCACTGGTTAAAAAATGAAATAATATCCTGTTGCATAAAGTGTAATTTGAATGTACCTTGCTACGACTTTTTGTAGCGTATGTGTGAAGTTATGAACATCGTTAACTCATCATTACTTATATTCCTCATTCATACAGGAGAGATATATCACTTTATGGTGTTATGAAAGCCCTTTGACTTCTCTGTAGTTTGTGGGTGTTTAAATTTTAAGACGGCCGAATGAAATCGTGAAAATCTCCATGCCTATACACGTCATAACGTTATACACAAGTTTTAATGACAGATGTAAATTGTTAAAGAATTCGTGATATCATATTTGATATTGTTGAATTTTGGAGGCAATAGGAAGAAGGAATAATTACTGATCATGATATTCTCGGTTTTTGGACAACACTGGGTAATTTAGACAGGACACAATGGGAGAAAGTGGTATTATTGGTATATGACTGTCATTTTCAAATATTTTTTCCAAACTGTACATTTTAATTCTTTGTGTGCACGACCTTTTTTTAATACATTTGGAGGAAATAAAGATGGCTTATCAATCATCGTGACAATCTCACATGCCAGTATGGTAAGGCATAACTGAAACGGTACAACCAGTAGCAGTAGTAATATAAAATGTTTCCATCAAATCAAGTCTAATGGTCTATTTTCAAGGTATAACTGAAATAGAACAAGAACACATATGTAATATTGATTATCTGTGATCAGTTTTGCCGATATATGTGCATTAATTTATATGCGAATTGAGAATTTTGAGAATTTCACCTTCTAATGAGAAGAGACAACCTCTATGTAGATTTTGTAATTCTGTCATGAATGTAAATATTACAGTGTTTATGTTTTCACGGGTAAATTTATAATTATGATAACACCCGATAGAAACAGTCAGAGAAAAGTTTATGAATTAATTTTTATGTACAACAGCGACTTCTGACCGATGGTGTCATATACCGCATTGATTTTTCAAAAACGTTCATCTTTTACAGGTTTAACAAGTAGTTTATTGGTCGAATCATTCAGTGTTGTTGCCAAATTACCAGTTATCAGTATGTCAAAAGTCTTGTACTTTAAAATGGTTCAGGTTCATACACGTGGGATCAACAATTTAAGTGGGATCAACCATTTAAGTACGCGGATTAAAAATCGGCAAAAATCTTGTCGATCCCGCGTGAATGTCACTTCCACTTATCGAGAATAATGCAGAGGAATATATGGATGACAACTTCTTTGGTCATTGAATGCAAAGTTTACAAGAATCTGTGTTGAAAAGCCGCATGCAATGAACAAAGAAGTTGTCATCCATATATTCCTCTGCATTACTGTCATTCCAACTTATATCATGCCTCTCAAAGAAGTTGATCGAGAACAGTCGATTGGCTTAGAAGGATTAACGCATGGATAATCCCGATCCTCATGAATACAATTGTCGACAGTAACTTGAGTTACGAGTTAAAACGAGACGTTTTACTAATTTACCATTAGCTGAAAGAGTATATGTCTTATATTTGTTTTTACGCTGTTTAAGTTGAGTACCATGTTCTATTGTCCACAGTATACATACCATAGACAAGAGATTTTATCTATTAATGTGGACATTTGTCAAGATTTTGTGCCTTTTAATCTAGTTTTATAATGTTCAGTCCAGAGTTTTTATGTATTGTTGCCAAAAGCTGCAGATTTATTTCAGAAAAAGGAAAATATTTTTTATTGTTAGGTTAAATATATTTCATTGTCAATTTTGTTGTATTTATATTTCATATGTCGTAGTCTCTCATAACCCTCATATCAACGGTTGGCTCATATGTTTTTGTTTTAGCAAAATATATATGTATGTAATTCATAAGATGCTAATACTGTTTTAATTTGTTTTATCTATTTGTAAATGTTCTATGTAACCCAGCACGTGACTTATTTTCTCTCTATCTCTCTGTTGATCGGCCCTGTTCGTTTCATTCAAGGACATTTGAACTTGATTTGGAGAACTCAGCAGCTTCATCTCGTTTACTTTAGGGTGGGAGATTGCCCCTATTTTCCTCTTTATTGTGTATTGCTTTGCCTACATACCTGATACAAAGGCCGCCGCCATTACTTCGTTAATTAACCCTTGACCCGATGTACTACCCAACATCTCGCTGTCCTACCGTCTCGCTCTAGGAGACAAATTACCACAAGAAAGGACTTCCGGTTATGTAAAGGGCCATAAAGTCCCGATTGTTTCACGAAGATTAAAAAGGAATCGAAGTATAGTATGTTTTAACGTGTGATGTGTCATTTTGCTGCACTGATTTAATTGGGGGAGGGAGAGGAGAACACTGTTAAACATCAATTATTCAGTGTCGCCTACAGCTCGGCTGTACAATCTGAACGCACATACATCTGTAGATTCAAAGTCGGAAACATCAAAGTCCTATTCAGCGATCAAAGTGGTATATCACATACCCATTTCATATCAACGCCGGTGACCGGATTGGTGGTATTTATTGTCTGATATTGCTAAAGAGGTTATGTAATGTATTTTTTCCAGGCATGATAGATCGTTTTTGCCGGTACCGTTATCTATGGGAATGAGCGGTTTTAGAGCGCAGCCGTAATTACCAGGCGAACACTTTGAAAACTCATTAGAGCGTGACCAGGCCTGTCGCCACTTGCGTATCTACCATAATGTCCGGAGATAAACCCCCTTAAAACCTAAACCATTTATGTGTTAAATTCTGATTTATAAAAATGACAGAAGCAGGTACATTAACATCTAAGAAATACGCTAAACTCGAACTTTATAAAACGGTGAGTCAATTTTGTTTGCGGATTCGCTTTGATGGATGTTGCTGTACCATTATGCGGAATGTGATGATCCCAAATATAACATTGGTGCATTTTCAATACGAATCGAAACCTTATATATCATAAATATATCAATCACTGGTAACAATAATGTATGTTTAATTATTCTTTTCTTGACATGTGTTGTAAAAATACGGATATTGATCATAACTTACTATAGATTATTCACTGTGGCGTCTATATTTTTCATAAAAATAAAGATATTATAATAAATAACATTTAACCGTCCACACTTTTCCTTTCCATTCATATCACCATGGTACAATTATCAACCGTCTAATGGCTCTTTAGAATAAATCTTTATTTTGCAGTAAACTCACAAAAATGTAACATTATTTAGGTATTCTTTTTTAGAAAATATTCGGTTTGGTCACTAAAAATATAAACAATTTGTTATTTGTCACCGTCAGAAAAAACAGTCAGTGTATGTTATGTAAGATTCAGCAAACAACAGACCATCAGATTATCACTTTAAACAGACAAGTCTAGCCACAACGGTGCCAATATAACAAGGAAATTTTATCAAGATGAAGCCTTGTTGCGTCATTTATAGGGTTTTGAAATATACAATGCGACATGTTTATACAATTAAACATTAGCTTGAATAAACTATTATTGAGCCGTCGGATATCTATGCTTTCGGAATAAATAAAACTTGAATGTATTTTGTAACTATTTGTATGTAAAATGAACGATGAAAAGGGTGTCATTACACGTTAAAACTACTCCCCTTCTCCTACGTCATAGAAGGTAGATACGCTCGTGACACGCTTCAGTGACCACAGATTCTGTTCGCCGCGGCTAATTAGGCAGTGTATTTAAAAAGCTGTATTTAGGCAGGTTACCGTCGTTCTTTCGAAAATTCAAAGTTGAATATAATTCAAATTGCAAGCCCCTTTTCATGAATCCCCAAAGTGGCTATAGACCATTTTAGTCCTCCTTAACGATAAGAACTGATAATGGATACACATTCCTAATCACTGATGAAAGTGGTATATCACATGATCATTTTATGTTACCGCCGGTGACCAGTTTGTCGGTATGTATTGAGTGACAATGGCGTCATCACTGTGTCTTGTATGTTGTGTCATATATTTAGACTGCTTCAATAAAAAATAATGTCTTTTGACCTCAGGCGATCATTCATTGATATACTTTTTAAAAAGGATGAGTTAGTGTCAGGATTAATTGTGCAAACACTAAACGACGACAGTTTCTGGTACTGGGCAAAAAGGTTTTACTGAACACTTCTCATATTTGATAAAACCTAAATCAAGAATGTCATCTATGATGTTGAAAGAGATTATCATAATACGTTAGACATATATGATAGTAAGAATATGACATTAACGACTTATCTATTATTCTATTTTTTTGCATTAAATTACAAACTATCCACTGAAAAAAAGATATAAATATGTAATAATGATTTTTGATATCAAAAAGCAAGAGTCTGATATCTAATAATTCTTAAATTTGATGATAATGATGTTTCTGAATAACATGAACCCGTATTGTAGCATAGCGACACAAACAGTGGTATATTAAAATTCAGTTATTGAAACAGTGTCAATTGTTCAATAGCAGCATTTACAGGAAATTAATACAGCCAAATGTTAATTCATGACATATTTACATTCAATCATTTCTTATGTTTTCCCGAAATGTTCACTATAATTCCAACCAATCCCGATGTTATGTAACTACGAGACGAGTGACACATGAATAAGCTCGTCGGTCTGTCCCTTCTAAGTAAATCCTGATTCACCGAGGGAGCTAGCTAATCACCGAGACATACACATGTACACCTGTTGTATGTACACGATGTCAGACAAACAGACAGACAGAATACTTGTGTCTCACTTGTTTACACAACCAATCTATCAGCACGAATAATTACCACCTGCAGTCGTTTTTTAGATTGTTATATTATTGTGCCAACACCCCAATCTCCCGGAAACACTAAGTCTTCATCTCGAAAATGAAAGGAAACTCTTTTGAAAGTTCTAATAACCACAAACATATTTTTTTCTATTTCTTTGGAATATATGAAAGTCTGATTACAATATTGTATAGTGCGTCAAAGTTCGCTACTCAAATATGTTCAGTTAGTCGCATACCGTTTCGTCGAATTTATAGTTTTAGGATAGAAAAATCCATTCGACGGATCGGTACTGTAGCCTCCTTCATTTATTATAATAATAATAATAATAATAGGATGCTTATAATGCGCTGTTTTCCATGTTAAAACATGCTCAAAGCGCAAGAAAAAGAGGGTGATTAAGAAGATAAGACATGATGAAATAGGTTATTAACTTAGATTCTCCCAGTGTCTCTTGCTCGTCAAACTTCGAATGATCGTCACAAAATCACCCAAGCGTTATTCGACGGATAGGTACAGAATCAGTTTTGAAAATTCGACGGATCAGGCTGTAATTGTTCAGTTTGGTAATGGAAGCCACTTTTGATGGGTCGCTTAGACTTGTCTGGCCACAAACCAGTGAATGCATGACTACACACGCCCCCTTTTTGTGACCGGGCGTCATTTACAGAATTAGCCTCGTTATCTATACATCTATCGTAACAATACCACAGAAAAAACCCAAATAAATAACGATTTTCAGAAAATGATTCCACTCAGTTAGATAAATCATTTGACGATGTAACACTACTAAGCATTTGGTGTAAAAGGGATATCAATGGTTATTAAACAATTATTTAGGCGGTATATCAGTTGAATTAATGATGTGTTACTTTCTATGTTTATTGTGACACAACCACGCAAGTTTTATGGCCCCTAACCAAGGTGGGTTTTTCACAGCCGATAATTACGCTGTCTTAATGAAAGGCCAATTAAAGGTGTTTATTTGACAAATTAACAAAAAAAAAGTTCCTTTTTTATTTTTTGAAAAATCGAAAAGTGGTAAAGTCGAGGTTAGTGGATGTTTAACTTAACGATTGACATGTAGGCCCGTAAGTTCGAAGCTAGTTTTTTCTAGACCAGGTTTAGTGCTAGTCGTGGTTTAGTTAAACCAAGACCATCGGTCTAACTTAAACCGTAATTTTGAAAGGTAGTTTAGTTAAACTAGCATTCAGACCAGGTTTAAATGTATCACATTATGACAATGGAAATGACAATGACTGTGACAATGAGAGGCCTGGAATTAAATTTCCGTTGCAGACGAAGAAGAACGTGAGACTAGGGCTTCGTCAATACTTAAAATTTACATTTACATTACCCAAAACATAGCTTAAAGTAAAACAAATTCTTGAGAGGCATATAGAAGTTGGTAGTTCATATGACAGAGTAGGATGGATTACAACTTCTTTATTGTATTTGCATACGACGGTTCAAGGCAACTCCCTGTCCCTCCATCAAGCCAACTCCGTGCCCCTTCATCAAGGCAACTCCGTGTCCCTTCATCGGGTAAGTATGAAGGGGCACGGAGTTGCCTTGAAACGTCGTATGCAAATACAATAAAGTCGTTGTAATCCATCCTACTCTTTGTCATATTAAAGTAAAACGCTAGTTCATGGATATCATGAGATTATGAGAGCGTAACTTGAACTCATATATCACATTCTTGTTCTTCAAGGATGTAACGTTGCGCGGATGAGCGGAGCTGAATAGCAGATACAAAAACTCCAAAGAAATTATTCTGAACAAGTCATACGTATAATAAGCCAGACATGTACATGTGTATAGTTTATTTACCCCCAAGTGGAACAAGTCGGATGATTGATAATGAGAAATTTCTTAATGATCTTCTGGAACAGTTTTACTTTTATCAAACAAAAGGAATCATATACATTAGTGGAGATTTTAACTCAAGATGTGGAGATGTACAAGACATTATTGAAGGGGTAGACAATATGGAATTAAGGGACATCATTGACAATGTTCTTAACTCTAATGGTGAATCTCTGATAGAATTCATGACAACCTCAAGTCTGTGCATGTTAAATGGGCGAGTAGGCACCCAAGACTATACATACTTGAGTGGACAAGGAAAATCTGTGGTTGACTATGTTTTAACTCCCTATGAACAGTGTCAACATGTGAAAAATTTTACAGTTCATCGAATTACTGATTTAATAACAAAAGCTGGTTTAACTCCACCACTTATATTACCAGATCACTCAGTGTTGACTTGGGAAATAGAAGATTTTGAAATAAATAAAGAAAATCAAAGCCATGCAGACAATAAAGGGAAACTTTATAATTCTTTTGTGAAATACAACACTGAAGAAGTTCCAAGTGATTTCCTCTTGAACAATGAAAATATGATTTTGTTACAAAATAGGATATCACAGATTGAGCACACAATTGTGAATCAGGAAGGGGTAAATGAGCTATATGATGAATTATTATTAACTATTAAAGAAGAAATGGATTCAAAGTTAAGCCACAAAGTCATTTATAATAACAGAGACATTAAGAAATCAAAGACATCAAGAGCCAAACCATACTGGTGTGAAGAACTTCAAGTGAAGTGGGACACTGTGAGAGAGAAAGAGAAAATATGGACTAAGTACAAAGGATCATCTTTGAGGAAAAAAGAACTGAAGGCTATTTACAGTACAACAAAGAAGGAATTTGACAAACTCCATCGCAAACACAAAAGGATTTATCAAAAAGAAAAACAAACTAAAATCACTGATTCACTATCTACACCAAGTATTTTTTGGAAAGATATTGGAAAACTGGGGATACAAAATGAGAGGAAAGTTATGATTCCTGAGGAAATAATAACAGAAGATAAAAACACAGTAACTGATCATGAACTTGTGATGAAAAGATGGGAAAATGATTTTGCATCTCTGTTAAATCCTGTGGCAAATATGGACTATATACAATTACAAACAGACTACTATCAAGACTTTTATGATAAAGAACAGAACTTAAACTCAAATGAATCTGGCCATTTAAACAGACCGATAAGCATTGAAGAAGTCACTGAAGCTATTAGGTCTTTGAAACATAATAAATCTCCAGGAATTGATACCATTCCAGCTGAAGTTGTTAAAAATAGTACATGTGTTCAAATTTTCCATAAAATGTTCAATCTCATGTTTGTGTCTGGGTTAGTGCCTACTATATGGAAGAGAGGAATTATAAGTCCAATTCCCAAAGGTGGTGGCGGTGACCCGAGGATCCCTATGAATTATCGAGGAATTACACTTCTTTGTATCCCATATAAAGTTTATGCAAAATTGCTTAATAACAGAATATCAAACTGGCTTGAAGAACATAATTTATTATCACCTGTTCAAAATGGATTTAGAAAAGGTCGCTCATGTCAAGATCATATACATACTTTAACTAAAATTCTTTACAACAGGAAAATGTCAAGACAGGGAACATTTACATGTTTTGTGGACATGAAAAAGGCATTTGACTCTGTGAATAGAAACCTACTGTGGTATAAGCTAACAAATGTTTATGGAATAAAGGGTACTATGTTGAATGCCATTCAATCTCTTTACCAGGATGTCAAGTGCTGTGTTAAGGTCAACACTGACAGAACGGATTGGTTTGATGTATCAACAGGTGTAAAGCAAGGTTGCTGCATGTCACCAACTTTATTTGCCATGTATGTTAATGATCTAGCCAATAATGTGCAACATTTGAAGTGTGGAATTGATATTGATAACATCAACATACCCATTTTGCTTTATGCAGATGATATTGTTTTTATATCGCCAAATGAAGACAAACTACAGAAATTACTTGATCACCTCCATGAGTGGTCACAAAGATGGAACCTCCAAATAAATATAGAAAAAACCAAGATTCTTCACTGCAGACCAGTATCAGCAACAATATCAACTGTGATGTTCACTTGTGGTGATATGAAAATAGAATATTGTTCTCAGTATAAATATTTAGGCATGTGGATAAATGAATTCTGTGATTATAAAAAATCTGTGCAAGAGGTGTGTAAATCTGCTAATAGAGCACTTGGAGTGGTGATGACCAAGTTTAATGCTCTTGGTGGCTTAAGCCACTCTGTTTATACCCAGCTGTTTGACAGCTATGTGCAACCCATCCTCAATTATAGTGCTTCTGTCTGGGGCATGAATATGTACAAGGAAATTAATTATATACAAAATAAGGCTATAAGATTCTTTTTGGGAGTAAGAAAAAATAGTTCTAACACAGCTATCAGAGGAGACATGGGATGGAGGAATTCATACACCAAGATCAAGATAGAAGTGCTCAGACAGTTCCATAAAACTGTGACAGCTGATAGTGATTCCATACCTGCTGTTATTCACAAATGGTCAGTCAGGAGGAAATCTTCATGGGATCATAGAGTATTGGAATATTTGAAGAAACTTCAGATTCATGGAGACCAGGATGTATTGGAGTATTGTGTAGCAACCAGTAGATCCATTTTCCTCAATCAAGCCTTAGATGTGTTAGACATATGGGATAGAGAGAATTGGAACTTAAATTTATTCAATGATAAAACTAATTCAGTTAATGGTAACAAGTTGAGAACCTATAGATTGTTTAAGAAAGAACTTCTAACATCAGCATATCTGAAAATACCATTGTCAAGACAACAAAGAAGATTACTAGCATCACTGAGGTGTGGAAACCTGCCTCTAAATATAGAAACAGGAAGATACACCAAGCCTATTACTCCCTTAAAGGAACGTGTGTGCACATTATGTAATAAAAATCAAGTAGAAAATGAGATTCATTTTTTACTAGTATGTTCATTTTATGATGACTTAAGAAATATGCTTTTTGCTTCATGTGATAAAATGACAGACTCTTTTTCTAAATTGGACAACCCTGAAAAGTTACTCTGGCTAATGAACACAGAAGAAATACAGTTTGGACTAGCCCGGTGCATACAACAAATGTACCATAAGCGACGACTAGCTTTATAATAGGCTATCTACAATATAAGCAATATACAATTTAACATGTACATTAATTTCATTTTACTGCTGTTTTTATTATTTTATAATTTTATAAGATATGTATCATATTATGTGAATGTATGGAATATAGTATATATTAGGATATACTTGAATGAATGATTGTGACAAATAGAGTGTAAGTGTATTGATAGAATGTTAGTAAACTTGTATGTCTGTGTTAATGTATGAGGGGGAGGGAATCAGACTGTTTGTGTGAATGTAACAGGGAGAGTGAACCGGGGTGTTTGTATTGGCATATCAGGGAGTGTGAACCGAGATGTCTGTGTGAGTATGTTAGTGAGAGTGAATCTGAGTCTGTGTGATTATTTGGTTGGAGAAACAGTTACTGTGTATGGGAGAATATTCTATATCTATGTAAATTAATATTGTGTTTGACTTGTACAAGGAATATTCATGTACCGGCTTGTATGTATAAGTATGTATGTGTGAGTAGGTGTGTGTATGTATATGTGTATGGGTAGTGGGTATGCATGTAGGCAATGTAGGTTTAGTATGTATGTATTTACAATGTATGTGTGCATGTGAGTGTGTATGTATGAATGCATGTGTGTGCATGTTGTATGTGTGCTTGTGTGCATGTGTGCATGTGTCATAGTATCAATGTAAGCAATAATGTGCTAACGTGTGGATGCGTGCATATATGTGTGTAGTGTATACATGTATGTACATACTAATATACTAATGTACTAACATATGTGTGCGTGTATGTATGTAGTATAGGCATGTACTAATGCACTAATGTACTAATGTATGGGTATGTCCCTATATGTATGTAATGTATACATGTATGTACTAATGTACTAATGCACTAACGTATGGGTGTGTGTATGTATGTACTGTACGCACGAGCTAACAAACTAATGTACTAATGTTTGGGTGTGTGCATTTTTGTATGTATTGTAAGTATGTAATGTAGATACAAATGTATTAATGAGGTGTGCAGATTTGAATGTTTTGTATTTGTGTATGTATGTACAGATGAATGCAATTTTAAATTTATGTATCATGTTTTTATTTTATGAATTTTTATCACCGTACAATGTAACGGTGTCTTGTCGGCCTAATAGGCCTGGGGTTGTAAACTCAAGACACGTAAATAAACTATTTTATTATTATATTATTATTATCAAGCCAACTCCGTGCCCCTTCATCAAGGCAACTCCGTGTCCCTTCATCGGGTAAGTATGAAGGGGCACGGAGTTGCCTTGAAACGTCGTATGCAAATACAATAAAGTCGTTGTAATCCATCCTACTCTTTGTCATATTAAAGTAAAACGCTAGTTCATGGATATCATGAGATTATGAGAGCGTAACTTGAACTCATATATCACATTCTTGTTCTTCAAGGATGTAACGTTGCGCGGATGAGCGGAGCTGAATAGCAGATACAAAAACTCCAAAGAAATTATTCTGAACAAGTCATACGTTATTGAAAGCTTGAACAATGCATTGGTTCCTCGGGAATACAACTTGAGTCTTCAGAAATGAATCGGCTATTTCCGAGAAGTAACCACCAATTTGGTAACGTTTACACCGCGTGATTTAATCTTCCGATTTTGTGTCATGTATCACTTTGAAATATTAATGTACCCGTCAAGAAAACGTTTTCATAAATGAATAAAGAATGACTTTGTACTTTTATATAGATATTATTTTTGCAATAAATTAACAAAATACATGTTCTCATTCGAACGTATGAATGTTTTTGATTGTACATTACGAAACCATACTTTTTTTCTGATTGATTTGGTACTATGAAAGTGCAACCTGCAAATTCATTCCGGAAAAGTAATAGTATTTTATACTGACATGATTGGGCATTATTCTAACCAGACCAACTTGCCACGTTGAGGTAGCAAAGCGTTCACGAGATATTTCTTTTTACAAATTTCATGTTAAGTTTGTTTCAAATATCTAATACATATCCTGATAAATAATTACGATTTCTCACCAAAACTAATATTGCAGCATCATGCTTGTGAGGGTTGAATAACAGGTAATTCATCTATGCTGAATAGGTCCAATGATCTCCCTGCGTATTCTCGAGGAGGCGGCGGATTTCAGGAATACACAAATCCCCACAAAATACATATATCAGGAACTACGTATGTAGATCAAGTCTTACCGGGTAACAATCGCCATATAAGGGAATTGTGAGGAGTGGTTGATTTGCTAATGTGCAAACCACGTGAGGGCATTAATCTTTTGCTACTTTATAACTTGTGATATGTTCTAGACGTCACCGCATATAGATGCAGTATACTTGTTGAAAGATTGATTCCAATTTTCATCTTTGGCATAGTTATTATACCCCGACGGTCGAGGGTATATAGTCATACCAACGATTCCGTCCGTCCGTCCTCCCGCCCGTCCGAGGGAATTGTTTGTTTTCCACAAGTCTTCTACTCGACTTATAGGGGTGTAGTGCCACATTACAAACAAATTCGTTTAATTTAGATATATTTTTTACAAATTTCTGTGTTCTGTACTTAGACTTTTTCCAATATCAGAATTTGTCTGACCAATTGCAGAAAAACTATTTATCCAATTCATTTCGAATCTTATCTTCTAACATAGTAGGGGGGCAGTGCCAATATACAAGTGATTCTGTTTATTTTTTTATTTTTTTTAGAATTTTTATTTTTATGTACTTGGTCATTTTAAATCAGAATTTGTCTGACCAATTGCTGAAAACTATTCATCCGGTTGTTTTCAAAATTAGCACATGTCTTCTTCCCTACCGTGTAGGGTGCAGTGCCATATAGCGAGCGATTTTGTGACTTTTTAATTTTTTTAACCTATTTCTATATTTTGTACTCAGTCATTTTCCAAGATCAGAATATTTCTGACCAATTGCAGAATTCATAAAATATTTTTCAATTCTTTGTTAGTGGGTGTCAAATTCTGTGTAAGATGTCTATTAATGGTTTGGATAATGGGATGTCTAACTTTTGGGAAGTAAGCAGTAATGTAGTTGGTCTGGGATGCATGGTCGGGGGTATTAGTGAGCAACGCTCACCTTATTGCTTGTTTACAACTGTTTTTTTGTCAGTCTTTTCATGGGTTATATACAGATAAATATTCTGATCTTTTGATGGCTCTTGAAACACAGATAGAATTCCAAAATATTTGAATTTAAGGGGAAGACGTTGTGGAATGACGCAGATATTTTCATGTAGACATAAATTTGCATAATCCGTATTCTATTCAAAATAAATTTTTTCACACATCATCAAAAAGGGGGAAAAGTCATACTAAACTAGCCCCCTAGCTAGTTTAAATTTTGCTCTGAAATCAAGGTGGTTTAGGTTATTTTAGACCAGGTTCAGAGCAAACCAGCTTTGGACTTACCGATCGTGGTTTAACTCTAAAATTAAACCCGGACTAGCTTAAACCACCTTAAAGATGGACTGAAATGCTATATGGCAACTTTCAGGATTCGTGAAATAGTGATTACAATTTGACATTGACTAAACTTTAAATTACTGAAATCGACCTAGAAACGGCTTAATTACGACTGTATACATAACACTGCCTAATTAGGCCGGCGAACAGAATAAAACGCACTGAAGCGTGACTACCTCGTGACGTGTTAGTAGGCGATGTGATACCCCGTTGTGTGCCCTCGTTATGTAAAACAACACAAGCTAACAGTACAGCTCAATGTTTAACCGTTGATTAAACACCCTAAACAACATCCCAACATCTCACACCTTCAATAAATCGGTAGTTTATTTATTTAACTGGAAATTTGTATTGATGTAAACGTAAGACCCTGATTAAAAACGAAGTTGTGCGCATAATGCTACAGCATGTAGGCCTAGATGGTCTCGCTTTGCGCAATGTTGTCATAAGACTGCACGTGAGAACCCGGATGTATATGTAAACAATTGCTCCCGTGTGAACTGTTTTATCTTCGTGCACAGTTGGTGGTTGTTATTGAATATTACTTTAGTAGCACAGCAGAAAGGATGTAATTATACAATACTATTTTATTTTTACATTTAAACCATTTTTTTAGAATTGCCTTTAACTTCATTTTGTAACAGGATAAAAAATATATACGTTTTTCTTAGTTATTTCATTTAGTGATGGACAAGTTACAATTCTCAATGAAAGACATGTATTGGATGATCACTGATGTCTTGTTTAAAACATTATTTTAATAGGGCATTTCACTGAAAATCTTAATGTTTTCACTCTTGTACATAGAGGTGATATTTTCTACAACAATACCCGATACATGGCCAAACAGAATGAAGATTTATTGAATGAACCTTATCCAAAATAATTATCAGATAGAGCAAAAACGGTATTCCTAATTTCAGGTTAATAGGTTATAATTTACCAATCGGAGAAAAAAGGGATGTTAAGGAATACAATTGCTATTTGATGTTATCTAATTAGCTGATGTCATAAAATAGCCAGGTGTTGATGATTGTGCATTATATAACCTACCTGCTATAGTCATCATTTGATATCATCTAATTAGGAAACAGACAGGAAATACGATAGACAGTAAAGTAATTGTGTAATAAGTGAGTATCTGATCTAAAGAAAGTAAGTAACACCTGCAGACCAATGTCATTGTTTATTCAACCTTTTTACACAACGTTCAAATCTAAATGTGAGCATTGTATAATCGGATTATTACAATAAATCAGCCCAATACTTTGTGCTATGTTTTACATTTTACTAATCTCCCTTTTCTCTGCATGTCAAACTGTTCATTCAGTGAAAATGCGAGCTCGAAGCAGAAAATCGGTGTAGTGATCGGAACACGTGAGTTCGATGTAGATTGTCACATTGCTCTGTTTGACCTAACACAGCGGGTCAATTTGGCGTGAAACCATCAATATGATGGGAATTTGTCTACGGAGACTTCATCAGGAGATATTCTAGGACAGTTGACAGCAACACAATGATATAGCATACTGTTAATCGCTTTGAAAAGGCAGAACTGCGGATTTCGCCTATCATTTTCCATATAAGCAGACGAACGCTTCGCCTACTGCCACGTCACTTCCGGTATCCCTTGCCCGTGGCCTCTCAGCCTTGTTTTGGTTTGTCGCTGGACGGCGACAAGCAGACGCCTTGTTACGCAATGTTTACTTAGCTGTAGCTTCATTGAGAAACTGTGTATCGTTGCTGTTTTGGCCTAATATTTATGTTATATAGTTATTTGACCAAAATCTTTTGAAAAATAAATCAAAAAAAGGTTATACAGCGGCTCTTTAAATCTAGCTTCGAACTTACGGGCCGTAAAGTTCATTTACGGTAATTAATATGCTCACATGGCAATTCAAAGCACGATTTTCTTACTGAAATAAAGGGATCTTACAAAAAGATAAATACGTGTTAACAATGGCTAAATAAATAGAGATTATTACCCGAGGAAGTGTGTCATATGACTTTTACGAAACGTGTGTGAAATTTTGTATTACCCGAGCGAGAGCGAGGTAATACACAAATTTGCACGAGTTTCGTAAAAGTCATATGACACACTTCCGAGGGTAATAATTTCTTTATTACCGATTCTATTCCATTCTAAAACGAATGCACAATGTTCGGTTACGTCATGTGAGCCGATTTCCCTTCGAGCGGCCACATTGTATTCCATAATGTTCACACATTAAAATGGCCGCTCGAATGTTCAAGTTCAAGGGATCTGACTGATATGACGAAACACAGTGTGTTATAAACATCCAACAAGCAGGTTAATTTCGAATATGGTATAACTACTGGGTCACTAATTCATCAAACCGTTTAGACACCTTTGAATGAGGCACCATTTTGACAATAAAAATGATCGACACACACAAATATTCCAGTGCACATATTGTATTATGTATATGTATTATGTGTTATGATAGTGTCATGAGTGTGAGACAAGAAGGATTGCTAGCGTATCTCATTCCTACAGTTTAGTATTTATTTCAACACCGCTTCAATTCATATTTCTCAAATCTTGATGAAAAACAAATATCAAACTCAATGAATATATTGTATAATTGTCTGCCATATATTTTATGTAGCGTATGAAACTTTCTGTTGTTCTGTTAGTGAACGTCACCCATTATTATTTTTGCAAATATATCTTGGAACCGCCTTAGCATAACTTGTTGGCCAAAACGATTCATTTATCTTTAATGAAATGAATATGTTTAAACCAAATCAATGAAATCAAAAATGAAAAGAACAATATAATGTGTTTAAAACATCAAATCAGTGAATACATTATGAAAAGTGTCATGTTGTTGGGTATGCCAAATGAGGAAGAGGGCTGCAGCTCTAAATTAATTTTTTGTCGAATATACGTTTTTGCAGTGGTTCAAACCAAGTATCGATTGTAATATTGTAATGATAAGTACCAGGATCAGCACCTACATATAATCGACCGAAATATTTGTAATAACTTGAGGGAATTGGATACCAACTCAAAGGTGTATACACGTGAACTGAATGTAATTGAAAAATTAGTTCATTGTCGATTGTTATCTGAAAACCAGTATAGTATGACTAAATATTGGTGTAAGCTTTTCGTGTGTGACTATGATATTTTACGTAATTGTTATGAGTTTGTGTAAAAGAAGTTGAAAATTTAACCTGTTCAGATTCCCACGTTTCAGGTTAAACATATACTGTTATTGTCATTAATTTCATGTAAGTATGATTATAGATAGAATAGATTATTCATCATTGTTAAAACAATAGGCTTTCTTATAAACAGTTAAATATGGGGTCTCTGAAAAACCAAATGATTATTACCATATCACCCAGTTAAATATCTTGCTCATTGCGTAATAATACTTTTGTTTAATGTTCACTGTAATATTATTCACGCAAATCTATTACATATCATTACATGAAATATGTATAGAAAAACCTACACTTTGTCTACTCAACAGTTGTTATTATCGGTAGAAACTGAAAATATAATGAAATAAATATTGCTCATCTCAAATAACCAATGTGTACAGATGAAATTGTAGACGAATTATTCTTTATATTAAAGTGGCAGTAGCACGTTCTTTCTTGAAGAAAAACAATATAAATTTGTCACTGATAATTGAATGTTAATGATTAATGTATTATGTTGATAATGTCAAAAATCTTATTACACAATCATCCATTGTAAGAAAATAAATTATAAAGTTTCACATAAAGACCATTGGCGGTCATTTTTGTATGAACAACTTTAACTCATTTTGTGTAAGAAAACAAGAATCCAATGGCTGAACTTTACAAAATATATTTAATTCATTACTGCTTCATTCAGTTAAAATATTTGTCTTTCAATTGGAACCATTTATTTTCATTTTCCTGACATCAGCTTATATTCCTCCAAAAAACGTACTACTGTCCCTTTAAAATATCCTTTATATGTTAATTCCAGAATACGATGTGTCAAACTTTACGCAATTTTTTAAATACTATAATGTTTATTAAAATCACGCCTCACAACACACAACCTAGTCTTATTCAATTCGAATTGAGTAAAAGAAAATTATTTGTATTGATTACTGATAATCACTTCTGGCCGTAACAAGTGAAACGGTGATACCGATGTTGCATATAACTACTGTACATGTGTATAGTGTTAACAATTAACATGTTTTATTTGGTCATAAAACATGTGCCTTTTCCATACATATGTAAATCAACCATAACATTGTTTATGCGTTTTCAAATTATAACTGGCGACAAACATATCTGTACAAATTGACTGTCCTCTTTATATCAACTGATGGGCTTTATAGATCAAATTTTCCTTCTTTCAATGATTCTGAATTGACCACGGTCAAACGCGATCAGAATGCAATCCGATCGCGGTCAACCGCGGTCCGATTGCATTCTGATCGCGGTCAACTGCAATCAGATTGCAGTTTGATCGCGGTCAACCGCGGTCTGACTGCAATCTGATCGCGGTCAACCGCGGTCCGACTGCAGTTTGATCGCGGTCAACTGCAATCAGATTGCAGTTTGATCGCGGTAGGTACCGGTAAAGATATCTGCAACCGTCTGTACTATAGCTTACATCAGAAACATACTTTTCGACTTTGAAATAATTTCGAGGCATGAAAGTGATACGTTTTTCTCTCCTGTAAATTTATATATTTCGGGGTATTTTACAAAAACAGTCTGAAACAAAAGTTTGGAAAAAATTTGTGAGTGAATATTTAGAATACACATATCCAGTTAGTTCCGAATAAAGAAATATTCACCAAAAAGCATTTTATTTCTATTTCCGTGAGTACCATAAGACTTTACTTTTATAAGGGAAACTTTTTGCAAACATGTTTCATGTATAAGGCTCGGTTTCACCGGGATGTAGCTTCATACTTCAACGGGTATTCTACAATGCATGCATGACTATTTAGCAACGTAAGAAAATGAAAAAAGACTTGAAATTGTCATTTCGGATTTCAATGTTGACTTAACAGTTCCATGATTCTTACTTTAGCAAAGCCACATAAGTATCTTTTAAGCGCTAGTTTTTAAAAGAAAATCACCTCAAAGTAATGGTGTTTACAAGTTGTTGCGGTCATGAATTGATCCTCTAATAAAAGTAAAAAAAAAATTCTACTTTTGCCCTAAAATCTGTACATGTACCTCTAAGAAAAAAACGAAATAATATGGACAGTGGTCTATGGGAGAACTTTACTATGTCCTTTATTCTACCAGCTGATGACTGACAAGTTATTAAAACAATGCTAATGGTGAAATATCATTTCAATGGCTATTGAATGACTAATAGTGCAATACTCTACAATGTATTACTGGGACTATCATATCCGATATTCATCGTATCTGAATACTAGTTCTTAGGGATCTGGTTTTGACACTTGAAATTACTGGGACTATCATATCCGATGCCCTTCGTATCTGAATACTAGTTCTTAGGGATCTGGTTTTGACACTTTCGCACTCACGATAAACAACACTCACGATAAACAACGTTAATAATTATGGATACGATTTGATATTTTACCGGGCCTCTGATAATTTGAAGCTTAGGAAATTGAACGGTCGCCAACATGAAGCTTCATGGGCATTTTTACTAGTCCCAAACTTTGAAACACAGCTTCATACAAGTGATATTTGAACAAAACACATATGTCAATCTTCTTATGTAATGTTAGGTATTTCAACTTTTATTTATGGTTTTAGTTCAGAGGTACAATCAAACATTTTGTGTCATTTTATCATACAGCACGCATTTAACCTGACTAGTGTAATAGAATTTGTTGCAATTTAAATTGATTTCTTGATAATGTAATCCAAGAGAAAATGTAATTACATTTTATCCAAGTTATATACAGGAAAAAGTTGAAGAAAAGTGGTGATACAATAGTTTTGAACAAAGACATAATAGAAATGCTCTTTTTTGGGAAGAAGTAGTTTGTGATATTTGCGAACATAGCAGTGTCACAGATATGTGTCTCCTGACAATAATGCATTTCAATTTCCTAATCCACTTTACCTGCTTCGGAAATGCATTAACTGTTGTCTCAATTCGGCTAAATCTGAGATGTGTAAGGTGCCTTTAAAATTAATAAGGCCATGGGGATAAATCGTTCTTTTGCAAGAGAAGTTTCTGATTTAAATTAAGTATTCTATTATTTAGACATGGCAGGTCACACTGTCCTTTTATTTTGTCAGAATGTTCAGTAGTGCAACAAGATCTTACATATGACGGTTCAAAATAAGTTTTCTAATTGACATCGATACCATTTTCATGTTATAAGTCAAGACTTACTTTCATTTGATAGATAAACATTCTCTTTTTGACATTCTGGCATTCTAACAATGCAGCTTGGAGGGTTCATAGTTATGAAGAAAGTATTTATTTTCGGCACATGGTCGACTGTCGTACGTATTTGTACGACAGCAATGCCTACCTGCAATATTCAGGAGACAGTTCCTATATGATGAACCTCATTACCATTCGAGGGAACCTCAATGGTATTAACTATCAACAAGATATTCTGACATGGCTTTCACACATGTTTATAACCACTCTCTTGGCACAAGACCAATCTCATGGAAGACAATGCCAGGCCACGCAGAACTTTTGCAACAAAATGCAGTTGAGAGGATTCCCATTCTCTCCCCACAGAGGCAACTCAGTCATACCCCAGTTAGCCTCTGTTCCATAACGCCAAAATCCTGGGGTTCCGGCAGATCGCCCTAGCGGCAAAAAGTTGTAACTTGAGATATCTCCCTTATTTGCAGCCAATGAAAACACCTTTTGGATGTCCACGACTTCGGGAATACTCAACGGTCGCTCAGTGACTTTCAATAGAATCATGCCTTAAGGTTTCTTTTTCATTAACAGTGTGAGTCTCAGAGAGGGAAACTATTTAAAAATCAGATATGTATAGGGTTTTTCATTAGAAACATATTGTTTTATAATTGTGTAAATTGTTCTTCGTTTTATGATAAATTTTATTTTAATAATTCACCAAATAAAAACCAATGAGAAGGTAAAAAGCGATTGTTTTGTAGAAGGAAGAGTTATCTCCCTTTGATGCGGATCCACACGGGAATAGCCGAACTTTTGCGAATGACCACTTTTGAAACGGCGTCGCTGATTGCACAACTAACTTCGATTGCCTCCAATCAGATTTCTACCTTTCTTTCCCATATGTTAGCCGTAATAGAACAGAGGCTAATTCAGGTATGACTGAGTTGCCTCTGTGGGGAGAGAATGAGTCCGGAAGGAGTCCGAAAACCTATCCAATTGGCCATCTCTGTCACGGTTTTGGCCACTGAGTCCAACAAAGTTATCCCCCTGTCCAAACACTCAACGAATTGACTGTCACCTTGTATGAGGAATGGAACATTATTCGTCAGAATCAAATATGGAGATTGGTACGAGAAATACGAGAAATGAAGAAGTGTCTTGAATCAGTGCACAGGTAAATCACATTCTATATGGATAGGAAGTCTATACTCTGACTTGCAGACCATTATCATCCGTCCCCATAAACATTTTGTTTGAATGATTAGTGACGTTTACGCCCTTGCAGGCAAAGTAAACTCGACACTATTTTCGGTATCAATTTTAATTTTTCACATCTAGCATATGCTATCAGGCAATACAAACGATAAAAAGGGCCATATAAAAAGTGATAATTGAATTTCTGTTTTGATTTATTTTCTTATTCACTGTTCACGATGGAATTATCAAAACACAGAAAGATATGATATTCATTATGTTATTAGTCATAAAAGTTATTTCGTTAGAAAAATAGGTTTATCAATTTCAATATGTAAATATACTCTCCCAAAAAAGAAACGCATATATAATTTTTTAAAGAAATTTTTACTTCACCTTTAAAACCATAAATGTCACAAAATTTCAATGGTAACAAAGCGAAAATTTACATGTTAATAGACAAAGAGTATGCCAAGTGAAGAACACTAGTTTTAGGTATGTTTCTGTATTCTGTTGACCACAAGATGGCGTCGAAGTAAGTGTTATGAATTCCTGCCAATTTTCAAGAATTCTTGCTTGACATCCCTTTGTAAATGAAATAGCCAATTGATGGATTCCCTATAATGCAGTTCTTCCCACATCTTTCTGCAATGCAATGGCCAATCGTTGGTGTATCTCGGGCGTATTATGACGTTCACGTACACGTTTATTTAATTCATATCGTTGATGCCTTAATTGGCTTGAAATGTAGTGTTTGAGAAGTTATAAACAACTTCTTTATTTTAAATGGGCAGGATTATGAGCCATCTGACGCTCTGTAAGTGAATTCAAGTTATCATACTCGAAACACTCCCTTTGGTTTTAAATAATCTGATGCAAGTGACGTTCATGGACGTTATCGTGATTTGCTTCTCCAATTCCTCAGAACCACCAATTAACCACATTTTTGTATGCTAAATATTGTATCCCACACCTTCACACCGTCTCAACCGAATCTGTTGACTTGTGGCATAAACTATTGGCAAAATTGTCCTTTTTCGAACTGTAAGATATCCAAAGTCACGTTATTTTCTAATTGTTGTTATTGACAAATTTGTGCGTTTTTAGAAACCCAAAGTCTCCTAAAGTTACTTGGGTTCAAGATCTTTATTGTAAAAGGTCACTTAATAACAATGAGTTCTTTAAAGCCACGAAAAACAGGGGCGATAACTGGCCTTCATGGTCGAATATCGACTTCATGGAAACGCTTTTGTACAGTTTGGTGGACTTACGAACCCAAATCAGTGATGTTGTAAATGATGTGCATCCCTGTGGCAAGAGAATGAAGAAAAAGTGTGACCCGGATGTAAAGATTTGAGGTTTTGGTGGCAATTTTTTTATGCACACATCTTTAGCTCTTTTGACCGGAAGTGGCCTGTAGGAAGGAACCAATAATGCCCAATAGGACGATGATGAATATTCTGATGCCAGACTAGTGTGAATAATGAAACTTCGGTTTCAATTTCACGCTCGACAACATTTTCATTTCCAACACTTTGTCGATGCATAATGGTAACCTTGGTTCCGTTTAGAATTGAATGACAAAATTTGAAAAAATGAGTGCCTTTGGTTGGTTAAAGGTACCATATGATCTAGCGTTTACTCTTACATGAATTCTGCTTTAAATTTTTTCTATATAATGTTTTTTCAAAATGGCCTTCAAATGAGTCTCAAATAAACAAGAGGTATAAAATTTTCGATTTTGTGTACTAAAGTCGTAAACCATCATATAATAAAGACGTTTTGGAAGAAAATATCACATTTATATTGTTTAATTTGTTTTTACACTCAACAAAAAATATCAAAATCACCTATGCGTTTCTTTTTTGGGAGAGTATATTAATCAAAATATCCTTCGTAAAATGAAATTTACAGTACGTCCGTTATGAAAATTTTCTTGCAAACAAAACCTACATACTACAGTTTGCAATATAGGAGTACCAAAAGATATCAATTTGGACACTAAATTTGAATGCCTTAAACAACAACAATTATGTTGAAGATGTATTTACATGTGCGCCCTACTGTCTGAAATTGTAACACACATAGACTTACAGCCCCTCGCTTGCAAATATGAATATTTTCCTTTGTCATTAATCTAAATAATATATGAAGTTTACATGTGTATCTGCACTGTTTGAGATTTCACTTAAGTGATATTTTTTGGTTTCTCATTCTATTTCCAATCAACGATTTCAACATTTTTTGAAATGATTATTACAATGAAATTTGGGGATTTTGATCAGAGAGAAAACATTTGAGGAATTAGACATGCACATAGTTTCTTTCATTCTCTAACCAAAGAGGCAGATCAAGTCATGAAATGTTGATCCAGCCTCTGTTCTATTACGCCGACTTTGTGGGATAGCATGCGATATGCCTGATTGGAGGCAATCAAAGTTAGATGTGCAATCAGCGACGCTGTCTTTTAATCAACATTTTGGCTACTGATCATGGATAAGGCATTGTGATATTAACCACCCTTTCGATGCGAAAAGCGTTGTCATTTGTAAAGACATTTCAATGGATTGTGGTGCAATTTATTCAGAGCGGGTAGACTGCCGACAGGGTCGGGTAGACTGCCGGAACCCACGGATTTCGGCGTAATAGAACAGAGGCTGTATCATGCCATGACTTGATCTGCCTCTGTGGTGAGAGAACGAGTTTCTTTCTAAACACTGTATCTTATATAACAGCCCTGTACCATCACACTGAATAAATGATTTTCCACAAACATGTGTTTTCTATTTAACATATTCTCATACACCGAGATAGGGACTATCATTCTTTAAATACCAAACAAATTATCTTTGGCACAATAGCAGATTTTGTTCTTCGTTTTATGATGTAATTCTGTTATTAACATAGGATAGTTTCAATTGAGACCGGACGATTCTATTTTTTTTCTTTCATAAAAGTCAATGTCAACATTAAATAAACTTGAACCGTAGCACCATTTTTCAGCCAGTTCATTATTCATATTTCTGTTTATTTGCTTTTATTTTTTAAGTTTATGTTTTTTTTTCTTAAACAAATATCAGTGAATTTGACATATGGGAATAGTAAAGAGGTCTTGAGCGCACAGAGGACGTCATTACACTGTAAAGGAAATTCGATTTGTTCTTCTCGAGTAATTAGCTCTGAATTCCTTAGAGAAATAAACTAATAACTCTATAATGTCAAGTATATGAAGTCCCTCGTGTGATTTTGGGACACATTTAATTCCATACAATAAGTGTCGTACTAACTATAGGTAGTTATTTAGCAATAATTAATTTCGACATGTAAATTAGAGTCGTAGAATCAATAATAATCGAATATAGCCGAGATTGAATTAGTGAAAGCTTGAGGATCTTTTATCAACACACAGCTTATAAACGTGGAAATTGCTATCTTAAGGAGAGAAGACAGATCCACATATGGAAGGAAGGTATAGTGACACATTTAGTGACATAAAATAACAGAAATTTTCCTTTTTCTTGAGCACAACCATATAGGTCAAAGTATGAAATCATTACACATGGCGATTAATGTAATTTAAATATGTTTTCAAAAGTTTGTTATTGGTCAAATATTGATTTTCTTATATTTCAGAGAGAGTTTATGTAGTTCTTTAGAAAAGACAAATTCCGACAAAAGACATGAAGGGTCATGAATCATCTTCCTTTTAAGATTGAAGAACGCTATACTTATTCAATGATGTCCTAATCCTTTGACTAGTATTGTTATTCATTAATCGCATATCTTGACCGAATATTTCGATTTTTTCATGAAACATCCCATCTTTGTTTTATAACGGAATATCTTCATGTCCATACTGTTCAGTCATATTTCATCTATCATGCATGTAATTTAATTTACGAGTTTTCATTCATTCAAATCATACTAAGACTTGTCAGCGAAGCAAGTCATAATAGAGGTAAAAAATCATTGTTCCTATTATCAGCCCTCCACATGTCAGGTGGGACTGTTTTCTATTTAGAGAATCCTTGTTTCTTTAAACAATGTCAGACACGCAACAAATGTCATGCAATGCTCTACTGTACATATTATGTTTCTTACACGGATGCAATAAATCACTGATTGAAAACCCCGAATGTCAATAAATGATACGTAAATGTACAGTGATGCACAAGGAACTATCGTTTTTTCTTTTGATCAAGAGGAGACTTTTCAAATACCTTGATTTAAATGGAATATTTGATGTTTTTTGATTGATAAGGGAAAGTTACATGACAACAAATATCAGCATAAATAGAAAAGGCATTATTTGTAAAACAATTGTATGGCTGCAATTTGTATGACAGTTTGCCGCCCACTTTTTTAAACAAATGTTTCTGGCATTTCGATTACATGTAATGATGCGTTCAAGGACATATCTTGAGCCAATTGATTGCTTGAGCATGTTATGTTTAAGACAGCGTTGCTTACAGTAACATTCGATTAATACCTTGCTTCAATTGAGCATAGAGAGGTAAATATGCATGTTTTAGGTTAGGTGCCCTTAAAAATCCTTCCTGGTAAATATTTCAATGCAAATTAAACGCTTTAAAATTTAACCCTCTAAGAGCTCTGCATGATTATAATTTATTATTAGCCAATTTGTATAGCTTCTTTTGACGTCACGTGGACAGGCTCAAAGCGCTTCCAGAGTCAACATAAATATTGTAATATTGTAAAGAATGTAGTCTGTGGTAGGTCAGTTTATCAGTCAATCGTAATCAATTAACTTAAGAAATCATAAACACTGACATAACTACACACTACAGAATTATACTGATTCAAAGCAAAACAGATTTGCAAGAACTAAAAAAAATTAGAAATATAATTCACAGCTGAAACATTATTTTAATGACAATATTATTTATTAGAAAAACTGAACTATCATTCCGATAATCTAGTGTTACAAATCACGTAACACCTTACTTATGCGATTGTAAGATCTTTACAATATTTTCAATTTGACAGTTTTAATGTTAAATTAGAAATAAGGTTTGGGAGATGGAAACTTCTGAAACTGAGTTGTTAACGTTTCGTTGTTAGAAAATTCATATTCGTTCCTGGTAGTGCTGTACCCTTATTTGATTCAAAACAGTCTTATCACCATAATAGTATCATAATGGAAATTCGTTTACTTCTACAGCACGTCTTGTATATTTCAATAAAGGATGGTCGCAAAATTAATCTTAATTTCTTTGTTACGGCTTAATATACAATTGTTATGCTGCATTGTCAACGGAAACTGAACTTAGCGTACTGTGAATGATATTATCAATGAACAGGAAATAATAACCAAATCCATTAATCATATATCTGTTGTTTTGTATCCTCAAGTAGATGAAAAAGTATACTGTTTTTCAAAAACAGGAAAACGGGAAAATGTGAACTAATAAAATATATATACATTACTTCAACAAGTAGTAGTCATTTACAAACAGTTTGCGTTTGAAATTGTTGCATAAAATCACACTAAAAAGGTCTTAACAACATTAATAATCAATGTCATGTAAACCTTTTGAATGATTTAAAGGGGCAGAAGCACGTTTTTTGAACATTTTATATTTTAAAATTTTCACCGATAAATGTATGTTTATGCGAAATGTATTATTTTGATAGCTTCAAAATTCTCTTTACACAATCCAATCATCAACAGTCAGAGAATAAAATATAGATATTCACATAAAGTGCATTGGCGGCCATTTTTGTGTGAACACCTTAAATTCATTTTATGTAAGAAAAAGAAATTGCATGCCTAAACTTAACATTATATATTTAATCCATTACTGCTTCATTTAGTTAAAACACATTGTCTTTCAATTGAAACCATTTATTTACAGTTTTGTCTGACATCACCTAATATTTTCCCTAAAACGTGCTACTGCCCCTACATGTTTTGTGTGACATATTCATGTTGTTTTATCTTTCAAATTTCAAGTTCGACATCGACTTGCATTTGTAACTGCTATCAATTTCATAACTGTAAGTGTAGTATTATAAGACAATAACAATTTGAATTGCCTGTATCTCTAAAAGTAATGGGGTTTTATAACAATTGAACTTTTGTTAGTTTTGTTTTAAATATGATTTGCTTTTTGTAAGTTCATTGTATATTTAAGACTATAACAAACATTTATACTTTGTCTATATAAAGTTTATGACTAGAATTATCTAAAAAATCTTAAATCTTAAATGCATATCTTAAAAGTACATGTACCTTGAATTACATCTTTAATGTCAATAGACAATTGATAATTCTTAAAGAGACAGTAACAGTTTGTTTTTAAATTTGAAATATACAACAATGTACAAAATATACAAAATCATCTGTTGCATGCTTTACTGTTTAGGTTAAACCATTACGTGTTCTTGCCCATAGTCAAAATTATGAAAATACGTTGCAAAATTTGACCTTGATTCGAGGTATTGCTGTGAATTATTCGGCTTTTCTCTCTATGAGCATGTATTTGTATATTGTAAGAGTAATCCATGTACACGAATTCATTTCGATCATCCACATTTGGATTAATCTGATGACATGCAACACTATAAAACTGAAAATATGAGATGCGATTGTGATTATATGAATTGGTTAAATAGCTCTTATCACACAGACTCAGGATAATATAAGCCTTGCAAACGTGTTTAGTATTGACAGGTTCTAGTCTATGATCATTTGTATGTCGTATATTGGTGTGGGAAGAAATGTTCAAGAATTTTCAAACTTTATTAAATGACAACTTAACAGGTATTGACTAAAATCAACTTTCAGTTGAAAGTGGAGATTAATTTGCCATGGTAACAACAGAATGTGAATTATTGACCTAATGCAAGGTACTTTTGTACTTTCAATATGTTTATCTGATTCAGTTATCTGCCTTTTGCTCTTTTATTAAACATTTCAACCAATACTATATCTTGTCTCATACAGAGTCATCTGAGACACAATTTAGAAATATTTTGTAATTTTTCAGGCAGTATAAACGAATTAACTAATACATTCAGATTTTAGACATGATGATAATCTCATTGATTTCAACTGTCACCTCACTGTCATCTCATCAACCGATTTCTACAAAATTAACAAGTATTTTCGCTACAAAACAACCTTATAAAATATAATTATCATATAACCAGTATTCTACCAGTCTGTTTAATTGACAGTTTGTTGATTTTACTTCCCATCGTATTGTTGTCTTCTGTCAAAAATAATTAGATGTTATTATTTTTCGTGGACGTTTGATTGATGACTCTCGTTTATTAACAGTGTCTGAAACGTACAACGAAATTGTGGAGAATATTCATTTAAAACTATTTCAACCTTGTCCTCAAAAACGTATGTTGATACTTATGTAGCAACCTGGACATTTTATAATGTTGTCAGTTGACAATCACTTGAATCCACGTTATATAAGATGCAAAATTTGTAAAATATGTTAATGTCTTTACATACAAACACTTCAATGCTTTTGTTAATATCACTGCGAAATTGAGTCAAGGTTAAGTATATAAAAGGATTTAGCTGCATTTTGAGATTGCATTTACAATTGAAATTGCATTTGAATCTAAAAAAATCAATAGATCCGTTCTGGGTGATGCTATTTGCATGCTGTGAATTGAATTTTGGGCCTGGCCACTTTTAGATCGCCTGAAATTCCCAATCTGGGTCCGGATACTGTCGAAGTATGTGGTGAGAGCCTTGACCCCCTTACCCAATCGACGAGCAAGATCTTCCCATGCACGATTTTTTTTGTCAGCAAGCAGATGATCTGTGCGTTTCTTGTTGTAAATGAAATCGTGATTCTCGAGGAAGTGTGCAACCTGAAAATAAAAAGATGACAATTAGAGCAACGTAATTCATAAGTGTCTTGTCTAACTTTAGAAGTTGGTTTGATGAGTAATGATAAAGAAGCGTTTTATGGATATACACTTTCTTTATTCTTTATAGGCGGCATATGTAATTATCATCAGAACATATTTCAAAACATCACCTATAATAGGCTATATGGAATAAAGAAGTTGTATATCAATAAAACGCGTCTTCAACAAAATTGGTAAATAAAAAGGTTTTCATTTACATCTCGGTATCCGATTCATAATAATCATTATCCTAACTAATTTCCGATTTGAATTCTTTCTCTATTTACTACTTGGAATATTTGTAAATTGTATTTTTTTTAAATATGATATATTCATAAAATTACCCATTAATACAATATTTCTCATAACTATTCATAAAACCTAACATATTATGTCCAGTATATTTAACATTAGATTTATATATATAGTATATTATATGAATGTCTATATCTTACTTTGTTACACAAATGACTCGCTTTTGATTGTTGTAAACATGGTAGTATATAGACACACATTTAATGTTCTTGAATCAAGGTAAATACGCAGAAATCTACAAGCATAGCCTGGTTATCTGCACTAAGAACGTAACGTCAGACCCGAGAGATGACATGGAACATTGAGAGGTCACTGACATACGAATATCTGCCCTAGGACCATCGTACCAAACATATGAACAAACAGAGTGACAAATTATACATAACACATAATATCAATTTGAACAGAAACGCTTTTACCTCCTCTTGCTCATCAGCATTGAGTTGAGTATACATACGCGATCTTTTGGTCTTGGGACCCGGAAATGCTGATGCATCATCTTTGACAGTTTCACTATCATCACCTGTTTCTTCAGGCTCGATTGATAACTCGGGTGGAAGGTCTGGTACAGGTGCAGCTGGCTGATCTTGCCTGTTTGGTGAAGCATTATCTTCAGGAGGGGGTGTGGGTCCCCTAGGACTGCCTTCTGAATCATTACACACACGTATTCGGCCCCTTCCCCTTCCCCTACCCTCTCCCCGTCCCTTGGCCTTTGTCACAGTTGATTTTCGTTGCATCGTTTACTCCTGTGTCGTTTGCCCGCGCTTTCTAATGTGTATGACGCAATTGACCGCCAAAATTGTTTGTCAACTGAATTGGGACATTCGTTCATTCGTGGTTAATTTGTAATTGTTTCGTACTTAATTCGGGACATTCGTAATTGTTTCGTAGATGATTCGTAAACAATTCGGGGAGAGACCATCAAATATATCAACCACGAATTTCCAAGAACTCGTTACGAATTTGTTACGAATGACCCAAATTAATTACGAATAGTTTACGAGACAACTACGATAACAAAATTCGTAGTTGATTCGGGAAAATGTTTTGACAAACAAAAATTTTTTCACGAACGCCACGAATTGTAAGAATATTGCCGAATCAATCACGAATTCATTACGAATCACAAGAATAAATCACGAATTGTCTACGAATGTTCACGAATGTGAAATATTTCTCTATCGTGGCGATTCGTGAGAATTTCTGTCGTAGTGAAATAGGGGTTTAAGATTTAATCAGTATTAAATGTATACACAAAAGACGTAGAGATATCCCCAATTAACATTTTGCAGTTCCATCGTTTACAAACGAGGTGAAAACAGCTGTATTCTACGTATGATATGAAATATTACCTCATGCATAAAACATGTTAAGAGTTCTTAAGACGTGCAAAGAGTAAGCGATACTACCTTCAACAAAAAGAAAACGGAATTTAATATCTCAAATAACAATGTATTTTCTGATATATTCCACATGATTACATTCATACCATTAATTTAGTAAATCCAGCGACTGAGTGGTTTCAATTCTTTTGAGTGATCTTTGTCTACCAGCCTGTATAACTGTATACATTTTGGTTTCTCATTGCTTTTTAGACTGGATATTTGAAACTTTGACGGTTTTGAATATACCTCTTTAAAAGCTAGATATGAAATAATGGAGGAACGGACTGTTGAGTTAATTAATTTCCAAAAACATAATTTTTAAACAGAAATTTGAAAGATGGCCACAGTCATATATTGAAACAATTTGCCCTATGTAACATGGTTTTATTAATAATGATAAGCACCTACTTTGTTACAAATATTAAAATATATACTTGCTTCATGTTGATAAACATGATCGATGATACTTCTCAAAGAACCACAGGGGTACATATGGATAAGTAAAAGCAAAATTACATGTAGCAGTCACCTTAAGCGATTCCAAAACACAGAATACACCTATTTATATTTATATCAACGCGTAGATACAACACATTGCACAAAAGGTTATAAACAACAGCTTTTGATTATGACTTCACAAATTCCTAATGGGATATAACACATTGACATTTAACAAAATAGGCAATATCTCGCAATGTCACGTAATTTTAGTCTCCTTCCAGACAGTTTATGGACACCCCCGGGACTATCCTGAAAAAGCAATGTGTATAATTTGGATCTCTGTGGACTGCTAAGATACTATGTGAAATGTCAAAGATATTATTCCTCTTTATATATTCGTCAACATATACTCCTGTTACCATATATGGAAAGCATTTATTACCATTGAGTTAATGATTTCCAGAACCCGAGGCAAACAAATATATTTTTAAAAACTTGTAACCAATTTTTTTTAGATGTTTTAATATTGATATCAATCATTAATAATGGTATCAACATTATAACTCATAAACCTATTTAAGTAGCCTTTGAAGAAGATTATATTTTGTTTATCAATGCATATGCTCTTTAAGGAAAATAAGCATATACCTTTAACTGTAAGATCAATGGTATCTGTGATATTGTTCATTGTGAAATGCGATGAAGGATATAATTAAACAAAAACAACACAGGCCCACTTGAAGTAAAGGTTACCCTAGAAGAAATAGCTTGTAACCTTGTAACAGAAAGTTTCTTTTTTTCAAAACAGCTGCATAAATGATGTAATTTCTATTACCTTCATAAATGAAAGTTGGACACCAACATGATGATACCTATTTCTGGATAGTACCACATCCACGTACAACATTATTAGCAGCTCAATCTGACTTTGTACGAAATAACATCGAAGGCCAATCCAATCTCAGTTTGCGATTTGACGACTTATGTATCATTAAACTAATCATAATCAATTTCTTTTGATACAAACAAAGATCATTCATATTGCTAATGATCACTGGTAATAAACTGTAAAAAGTAACTGTTTGTGCATTTTTGCTATAGGCGTTCCTTGGAGGTATATGACAATCATATTAAATGAGACCGGTCAGAATAAGAAATATGTCTGATCTTATAGGAAACTCAACTCGTTGGTGTTGTGGACGAGCCCATGAATGGGATGAGTGACCTCCCTTGAGTAACATGCGAGAAGACGAGCTCTGAAAAAATATTTTTCAAAAAGTGTATAAAGAAGTTTAAAAGAAGATCAAAAGAGGTATGGGTGTCGACATTAGCACCTGGAGAATGAAAATAGGTACATTTAGCCCCCGAAAACCACGTTGTAAGTTTCGTGTGGATTGTTTAACTGTGACACTTTGTGTGGCCACAGTTTTCGTGCTCGCGTTGTTGACTATAACTAGATGTGGGGACGTAGAAACAAATCCAGGGCCTTAGCCTTCTGTAAGTGAACTTTCTGAAATAATCACTAAACTCCAGGAAGAGGTTAAGGCTCTAAAGCAGCAAGTAGAAACTCTCAGTGAGTCAGTAATAATGAAAACAACCGATTTGTCAACGAAAACAGATGACTTGGAAAATAGATCCCGGAGAGACAACATAGTTGTTTACGGTATCCCAGAGAAGCAGGGTGGGGAGAGAGAGTCGTGGGGTGAGTGTGAGGAGGCGGTGAGGGATGTGCTCGGTGACAAGCTGCACATAGAGGATGCTGATAAGGATGAGAAGGTGGGGATAGAGAGGGCCCATAGAGTGGGGAAGAGGAAGGAGGATGGGAAACCTAGGCCTATTGTTGTCAAGTTGACAAGAAACAAGACTAAATCTGAGATTCTACGACAAGCAAGGACTAAACTCAGACAATCTGTAATAAAGATAAGTGAGGATTTCAGCTTCCCTGTTAGGGAAAAGAGGAGAAAACTTATTCCACACCTAGTCAAGGCAAGAGAGGAGGGAAAAGAAGCTTTCATTCGATTTGACAAACTTGTAATAAGTAACACTTCTTATGAAGTCATTGTGAACACTGGTGAACTGAGGAAGTGTAGATAGGAAAGTGGCCAGGGTCTATCACAGCCAACACACATACAGTGTAACAACACTACACAATCTTCAGTCAAACAGCTGCTCACCATTTTTACTTGGAACTGTCATTCTTTAAAGAGACATTTTAAAGATAACACTCTTAAACATGAGCTTAAAAAGTTCTCTTCGGTTTGTTTAACTGAGACCTGGTTATACTCTCACTCTGATTATAGTGGCTTTCTGCCTTCACATGATGTCTTCCCTGCATGTAGGGATAAAGGTAAACATGGAGGGGTGTGTGTATTTGTGCATAAATCCTTTAGCAAAGGTGTTAAGAGAATACTACCACATTATCAAGATGCTGTTTTCCTTTTTCTTGATAGGATATGTTTTTGTTTAGAAAATGATATCATTATTGGACTTGTATATATTTCACCTGAAAACTCATCACATTACATAGATATGGGATGCAACAGCTTGAATCTTCTTGATGATGCACTGTGTGAAATAACATGCAGATATGATGCTGAAATCTTAATAACAGGTGACTTTAACAGTAGAACAGGAGAGGAAGAGGATTTCATATCTGATGATAGTGCTGAGTATTTACCTGACAGTAGTGACTGGTATGATAGTGACAATTTTTCATTGCCTCGATCAAATAAAGATAAAGAGGTAAATAATTTTGGAAGACAATTGCTGAATATATGCAAAACTTACTCAATTCACATTGTCAATGGAAGAAGTTTAGAGGATCAAAGAGGAGAATATACATGTACTGCAAATAATGGTACCAGTGTTGTGGACTACTTTATAACATCATCAAACATGTTTGCTTACATATATAGAACACTTCAAAGTGTTGGATTGGGATACATCTGATCACTTTCCGCTCATTTGTGACTTGAAAACCAACTTAAATGCACAAGTTTATGATAATCAAGTAAACGAATCGATCTATTTCACATACACATGGAAAAACGACCAAGCTGCTGATTTTAACTCACTTCTTCATGATGATACTTCTATAGATATGATAAATGATATCAAAGATGCGATTTCTGTAAATGTGGATAGAGCTGTTAGTCTATTATGCGAACTGTATACCAGAGCCGCTATATCAATGAGCAGACGACACGGATCACGTGACTCGCAGCGCGGGACTCAGCCAGCGTGGTGGGACGCGGAGTGTGATAAAATGAAGACGGACAAGTATCTAGCGCTGGATAAATTCAGAGACACTGATAGAGAGGAAGATTATCAGACATTTAAACACTACAGACGAGTTTTTAAAAATCTTTGCTTCCAAAAACAAGACGAATTTCAGCGTTCAATTAGAAATAGATTCAATGATATAAACAAGAGTGATAACAACATAATGTGGAGGGAGATAAAGAAATTAAAATTCACCCATAAATCAAACAATATCAGCTCTGGGGAATGGTATTTACATTTCCAGAAACTCTTAAACTATTCTTTTTCAAAATCGTCAATTGAAGGTGATGTCGAACTGGATATATTTGAGCATGACAGTAAAAGTTGTAAAGCATGTGAACTTGGATTTCCTGAGGATGTGAACAGAGAAATATTAAATAATGAAGTAAAGTCTACCATAATGAATATGAAATCAAATAAAGCACCAGGTTGTGATGGGTTGCCTTCGGAACTTTTTAAAACTCTCTTGATGTCATTGTGCCGATATGTGTAAAACTGTTTAACGAAATTATGAAGTCTGGTGTTTATCCAGAAGCATGGTGCAGAGCAGTTATATGCCCCTTATATAAGGATGGTGATAAGAATAGTGTAAATAATTACAGAGGCATATCATTGTTGCCTGTTGTTGTGAAAATATTCACCAAAGTTATAAATGATCGTCTTCAAAAGTGGTCTGATGAAAATAATATCATATACGAGAACCAGTTTGGTTTCAGAAAAGGCCGTTCAACTGTTGACAGTGTTTTTACTTTGTACGGAATGATACAGAAATATTTGTCAAACTCATCAGGTGGAAGATTTTATTGTCTCTTCATAGACTTTAGTAAGGCGTTCGACTGTGTTGATCACAACTTACTCTGGCATCGACTTATGAATTACGGCATTCATGGAAATATACTTAGGATTTTGCGAGACATGTATTCGAAACTTAAATCTTGTCTGAGAACGGATAATGGATTGACAGAATATTTTAACTGCTGTATTGGAACACGACAAGGATGTATGGTCAGCCCCACTCTATTTTGTTTTTTTCATAAATGAACTTGTCACCGAAATCAATCAAGCAAACTGCCGTGGAATATTTATTTCGGAGAAAGAACCAAATGTATGTTCCTTGTTATACGCTGATGACGTAGCCAACGCTTCTGATAGCACTGGAAAACTTCAAGAACAAATAAACTGTATCAGTGAATTTTGCAATAAGTGGGGACTTTCTTTAAACATGAGCAAATCAAAAATTATTATCTTCAGGAATGGTGGACGTTTAAGGCATTATGAACACTGGACTTACAGGGGAGAAAAGATTCAAACAGTTTCATTTTATAAATATCTCGGATTATTCTTCACTCCTAAATTAGTATGGACAAAAGCAATTTCAACTTTAGCACAACAAGCAGAGAAAGTTTGCCTCTACATATATAAAATTCATCATTTATCAGGAGGTCTCCCGATAAAAACTGCAATTAAGATGTTTGAAACCATGGTTTTACCTATATTAACATACGGAGCTGAAGTTTGGGGTTTTAAATATTATGAAACAATCGAGAAGGTACAGACTAAATATTATAAAAGGCTATTGAATCTGCCAATAAATGCCAGTAACGACGCTGTCCTCGGGGAAACTGGAAGAACACGGCTATATATACACTATGTTATAAAATGTATCAAATTTTGGACAAGATTAATTTCTATGAACAGTGAACGCCTCCCTAAGCAAACTTATTTAATGCTGCATGGATTAGATGAAGCTGGTCGTGTAACTTGGGCTACTTATATAAAGAACATTCTTTTCAAATATGGATTTGGCTACGCCTGGATAACTCAAGATCCTGGGAGTCCTAACATTTTCATATCTTCATTTAAACAACGAATACTGGACTGTGGTCAACAACGCTGGATAGAAAACTTATCTCAAAATTCGAAACTTAAAACCTATTCAACCTTCAAATCAGCATTAAACATTGAATTTTATTTCCAAAATATTGATATCAAAGTCTACAGAGAAAGTCTTACAAGATTCCGCTGCAGTTGCCATAAACTCATCATCGAAACTGGACGTCATAACAAGATAGAAAAAGCTAAAAGATTATGCCCACAATGCCAATTATTAGGTTATGATTATATTGAAGATGAATTTCACTTTCTGCTAATATGCAATTCTTACTCAGCTTTAAGGCTTAGATTTATAGATAAATACTTTTATATAGATCCATCACATGAAAAGTTTATATCTCTTATGTCTTCTAACTGTAAGAATGTTTTGATGAAACTCTCGAAATATCTTTTTCATGCTTTTAAACAACGAGAGTCATTCATTAATCAAAAGTATTCTGTGTTATATAAATCTTCATTACGTTTTGTAACATTTGTATGTTCTATGGGCCTGTGGCCTAAAACTTGAAATAAATTCTTCTTCATGGTATCTGTGATATTGTTCATTGTGAAATGCGATGAAGGATATAATTAAACAAAAACAACACAGGCCCACTTGAAGTAAAGGTTACCCTAGAAGAAATAGCTTGTAACCTTGTAACAGAAAGTTTCTTTTTTTCAAAACAGCTGCATAAATGATGTAATTTCTATTGCCTTCATAAATGAAAGTTGGACACCAACATGATGATACCTATTTCTGGATAGTACCACATCCACGTACAACATTATTAGCAGCTCAATCTGACTTTGTACGAAATAACATCGAAGGCCAATCCAATCTCAGTTTGCGATTTGACGACTTATGTATCATTAAACTAATCATAATCAATTTCTTTTGATACAAACAAAGATCATTCATATTGCTAATGATCACTGGTAATAATCTGTAAAAAGTAACTGTTTGTGCATTTTTGCTATAGGCGTTCCTTGGAGGTATATGACAATCATATTAAATGAGACCGTTCAGAATAAGAAATATGTCTGATCTTATAGGAAACTCAACTCGTTGGTGTTGTGGACGAGCCTTGTCTACAAAAGACAGAAATTATTAGAACAATCATTTCAGCATGTGTCAGATACATTTCCTGCAGCATGGGGAACCTTGAACTATATATAAGACTTACATCTACTATTGACAGGAATTCCGGTTTCTGAAGTATTTGTATACATGAATACACAAGTTGACGTTTCACAGTATTGAGTATTAAATTTTAATTTCTGTTCAAACACACCACAACTTCCGATATCTCTATTTTCAGATGATATTTTGATAGAAAATTCTTAAATAGGTATGATAAGTAAATTGAATAAGTTGTTGACAAAATGAACCCTCTTGGATTATAATTCGATTATGCATCATTGAGTGGAAACGACCTTAACACATCAACAATTGTTAAAAAGTTTTCAAAATGACAATTGATAATCAAAAACTGTTTTCAGGTGATATGTCTAATTCTAATGCGTAGATAAAGGAAAAATTTAAAAAATGAAGAATACATGTATATCTCCATCAGAACTACAATGAATATGGAAGAAGTCCTAGTACCCGCCAAGCGAATCTTTGAGTAGAATTATCATTTAATAACCTACGATTACGTGATTTTGAACATCAAAGACCTTATACATCAACATGTCATCTGTAAGCTTCTTTCATATTGGAACGTCATCTTTTCTTAATCTTGTTCAGCACAGAAACTATGGAATGGCTTTCTGATGCAAGTACAAGCCCTCTTTGCACTATAAATTACAACCAGTGGTACTAGATGTTTTCAACAGACAATTATACGTTTGTTGCTTTATCACTGTCAAGACATTAGTCTCAAGACTCAATACCGTATTAGTTTTACAATCATTTGTTTGAGGCTAAGTTGCCTTGTCACTTGCTCAGCTGTTGTAAAGAAACTCATTGGTTTCTATTGAATCTTTCTCGACGCCTCTGATAATTTGCATTTGACATTTTAATCAATTTCTAACAATTGACCAAGTTGCAGTAGACACTCCTTTACCTTTAAAATGGTTTTAAAGCGTACATGCCTTTTCACACATTAAATAAAGATCAAACGAAAACGTTTATTGTTCTTAACCAACAAAACACAAGAAATTGTATAATTTCAGATCAAAATTGTTTTGACTTTTTTTCGAAAGTTTCTACTTCCTTTTGTCTTTTGTCGTTTGATGATCATTTTGATAATGGATTAACGTACGACAGTGAAAACAGACAATAAAATATTTGTGTCATTCGTCGTTTTTTTTTCCTTCCTTAAACATACTGAAGAAAAAACAAACAGGTCTTAAATCCGGGAAGGAACCTTTTCATTAATATAGTCATCTATTGAATAAAACTGTTACCAATTTCTCGTTTGTCATTTTCCATGCATAATTGATGATTTGAGACTAGAAATGTGACTGAAATTTCGAACGTCAAAACAACTTTCGTGAAAACTCGCAAGTGCCCTACCATGAATATTTATAAGTGAAATATGGTTGCTCGAATATACCTTTAGTTTATTGTAAGATTGTTTTGCTGTTGTTGTTTTTAACAATAACAAAATCTAACAGGCGCTCCCTGAATCATTACACCTTTCTAACCCAAGAAGTCAAATGAAGCGATTGAAGGTCTCCTTCAAAACAACTTTCATCAGGGTCTGACACTAGTTTATTTAGGGATTGATACGTCTGTGAGAACTTACCCCAAGTTCCCTAATTTAAGAGTTGTTGATGATCGGTCAGGTACTATTAGAATTTGCTCAAGAATCAAATCCTACTCTCAAAAGCATCCTTTATCTTGTAATATGTTTGAGTTTCGCCCAACACGTTCGCATCTCCAAGACACCACCAGATATTATCCCATCATCCTGGCTTACTTAAGTGAATACTTTATATTTATGAAATGCTGTAATTCAAATCTCTTCCAATCTCAAGCACATACATGTATAGTACAGTGTTAGAAGCAAACACATTCTGGTACACTATTGAAAAATGAATACAAGAAAATATTTAGTATATAATGTTTCAGATAAAAGTAAATCCTAATTCGATCACTGATCACAATGATTACATGTTTTAACGTTTTGTTTCGTATAACAATTTCCAAACATTTGCCATGGCATTTACATAGAATAGAGTTCAGGGAATATGAAATTATCTTGAAACAGTTATGTAATTTTCCTGGTGAAGATCTGAAAAGGTGTATTCTTGGAATATATTTCTCATGAAATATGTCAAAATATTAAGATATATCTATGAGTGAGTTTTCATAATTCCTCCACAACAAAACACTCTGAACAACTGTGCAAATTGGGGGAGACGGGGACATTGACTCGATGAATGTCAGTTTAAATTTATTGGCCAGTTATCTAATTAACGATGAAAGCTGAAATCTTTGGTACAATATCTGTGGCCAACGAGGATGATACATGCATGTAGGTGTTCTTTTGAAGACTGTAAAACTTCTTCTGTGAATATTTACTGTTAATTATATAGAGGGTCACAATTTTCGTCATCTAAAAGATCATAATATTCAAATTGAGCTGATTAAAACCAGACTTCAACTAAAAATGCATAAAAATGATAGACCTAATGTAAAAGGTATGTATCAAATGTAATGTATATTATGAAAATCTTGATAATCTCGTCATTTTGATAGTTTCAATTTTGAATAAGAAATTGATTTGAATCATATATTTATTTATTCTTAATTAGCTGTAAAAATGAATTTGACTTTATCATCCAAAACTGTGTTCCACAGGAGATATCGCTTGTGGAAGATCAAGCGATATCTCCTAGGAGATATCGCTTTGACAGTAGATTTTGAACAATGCCCTGTAAACAGAAAATACATGACATCACAAACGTTTTACATCATCAGTAATGACGTCACAATGCCATAACGTCATAAACACGATGACGTCACAATGCTATGACGTCATAAGCAAGATGACGTCACAATGCTATGACATCACTGGTTAAGGAGTTTTAGGGCTATGCAGTGTTCAGAGATGTACATTTTTCATGCAAATGTGATGAAACATGATTTTGGATGATAAATAGAATCTCACCCTCGTGTCTTCTGATATCAAATATATCAACACTCATTGATAAAATTAAAATATCCTCGGCAAGCCTCGGATATTTGTTACTTTTATCAACTTGTGTTGATATATTTGATATCAGAAGACACTTGGGTGAGATTCTCTATATCTTCCCCTCGTTAAAGTATACTTCAAACTTTGGTTATTTTTCCCTTCCCTCAGAAATAGTCTTAGGCACCACAACAGTGATTTATCAAAAATTCAATTACATACTCAGCATGTACATATACATGTATGTACTATAATTGAATTGAAATAGAAGATAAAGTACATTCTGCAAATGTTGTTTTGAGGAATAAACCAATATGAAATGTGGGCTATGGATGAAATCCTGAAACGATTTCTTTTTTTCTATTATCACGGATTATATTATCAAGTATAACTCAATGTGAATTTGCAAATTACTTATCATAATAGAGGCAAATGCACTCAATATGTTTCCAGTCTTACAGTCAGTTCAACATTTCTATTCTAACGCATATATCTTTACCTATATATCTATATATGAGTTCACACATAAGATTATTAGATAAAGAAAAAAAAGATTAATAGTCTTAATTAAAACTGTTTTATTATTTGGAAACTGCATCAAATAATGGTAGTGAAACATTCAAATGACAATCTCTCAATTCCGTACACAGTTAAACATATCTAAAAAGTTAATGCAAAGTTAGTTCATATAAATTGTAGTTTATTAATCATTTAAAGTCACTAGTCTCACGATGAAAAAGTCCTCTCATGTTGATATTTGAATGAGGAACATTATTACAAGGACAAAATTAACAAAACTCTATCAAATTAAACCAAAAGCATGTCAATAAAAGCATTGTTCCTGTTATTACCAAATTTGAGTTTGTAGACCAGTCCGAATAGCCTCTTGACACGATCATTGGTTTATTGAGTGGAAAACTGAATCTACAAATAGAATCTAATGTATTTAGTTAAATGAATCTCCTTGCTTTTGTCATTATTCTATGACAATTTATTATTTGTTTAATGACAGCCTTGAAGTTTTAAAGCATGAGAATTGGATTTCCTAAATAATGCAGTTATTTTCCTACACACAAAAGCCCACAATGCTGTTTTCATCCTCGTCACAATATAGAGATCCTGTTCAAAATATGAAAATAAAACCGAGGTTAAGCAATGTGTCCATCATTTGATAAATTTACAACATTTCTAGATGGTTGTTTCATTCGTGGTTTTATGAGAATAAATGATTGATTGATTAATAGGCATCAAGGTTTTTGTTACAATTCACAATAATGTTTTTAATGTTTTGATTAATGTCATTCACTTCAAAGCATGTGATACAAGTGTTTTTTTTGGCATTTCAATATTTGGGCATTGTTTAATCAGGCAACAGACTGCAAACAAATATCAACCACAAATTTACTGACACACATAATATATCCTCAACCAAGTCACAAAAACGTAGACTTCGAACAATTTGGCAAAACAAATCTGTATGATAAATTTAGAAAACAAACAAAGGGAAAGGGGTTACCGACTTTCGGAACTCAAACAACATTTACAACATCGTTACAATCCATTAGCAATAATAGAAGACGGATACAGTAAAAGCGCATCAATGGCTTTTGAAGAGAATTAAAAACACCAGGTGACTCCAAATGAACAAGCAATTCTTGCATATAATTCCACAGATGTATAAAAAGCTGCAGCCGTAGTTTGGAATCGGAGCATGCCGACTTTGAACCTGTAACCAAAGCTTTCTAGAACTTGTTTCACACCAATCCAAATCATGAAATCGTGTGGCGCAGAATGCAAAGTGGTCCTTGAGATCGTTTAATAGTCGGCGAATCAATGAGACTTTCTGAAACGCATGATATGCATGGAAAAGTTTCAGGTTCAGTATATAATAATTTTGTATGCCGGATATGGTCAGTGATGCCATGGAAAATATAATGGCCAAACTGAGTATCAGAGGGAAAGGGTGAGGGTTCACAACAGGTTCAACAGGTATTACACCCAAATTCCCGCTGTATTCATGCGCAAAAGGTTAGGTTGATAACAAAATACTATGGTGCACAAAAGGAAGGAGGAAGTCTTTATTTATTAATTACTAATAATTTAGGTAGAGGTGCATCTGCCCCCTGTACCTGTGCAGAATTGCGACGTAGTAGACAGTGTAATCATTCTTCCTGAATCAAGTAATCAAGTAAATCAAAACATGTAGGATAAAACGTTGAGTTCTTTTCAGTTTCTATTATGACGCCGTACACACGGTCATATAGGTCACAGCGGTTCAAATGAATAAACAATATATACATTGGTATTGATAAACATATGTAACAATTCAATGTCTGATTACTGGGACACACAGGTGTTCAAACCATTGTCAATATCATAGTCATGTGATCTGCATATGAAACTACCTTTACTCGAATAACCCACATATTACGACGGGATAAATTTGTTGATGATATGCGGTTGTGTAACGGATGAAATACTACATTCACTCATAACCTACCAGGTGTTTTCAGTTTATTGCTTCTTACTGCAAAACGTATTCAAATGTCGTTTCATATTTAAGAACTGTCAACTTATTAATGTAGGATATTTGGTACTGTAAATAGAATTAACCACAAGCCAAAAAAGCTTACATGACATTAATAACACAGTGGTAGTACTTTGTGCAGATATATAGTTAAACATGTAATCGTATGATTAACTGACACATTTTTTTACAATTGTTTCCTGATATAAGACAGTAATTGATATTTCTATCGTTCACCAGCTCGTATTGTAGTATTTAAGGAGTACAATTGGAAAGATTTTTTTTGAATCACTGGTTTCATTTTTGCATGTTTGGAGGTCAAAGACCCTTATTCTGCTGAAATAGAAAACAGTTAATTTTCACATGAAGTGAAGTAAAACAATTAATCATTCTAATAAAAGAAGGAAAACTAAAGGCAGTTGACGACTAGAAACATGTACCTCCTACTCCCATTTTTCTTAAAATCACCAACAAATTACCTGTAAAACCGAAAAGCGGACAAATCAATATTTCAATTTTATCTAAAGTGAACAGTTTAAAAAAGAAATGGTTTTCTAGACGATGCATACATTGTTTTTACAATACACAATAATTTATTTTAAAAGTAATAACATGAGTTACTTCAGTTCCAGTAAAGAACAACTCACGTGTCACAGCTTCCAAAAAGCCACGTGTGACAGAACAATGTCAAATGACGTCAACACGGCTGTATTCGCTTACCAATGAGAGAACAGTAGAACATTCTTCTTACAAGGGTATCGGCTGCTATTTTTCGTAATTTTTTTATAGGGGGTTCACAATATTTTTGTTAAGCCTTTCATGTTTAACATTGCATTACAAGCATTTATTACTGACAGTTAAGTTAGAGTCTATCGGGAGGGAGCAACAGCATCAATGTCATATGATTTTGACCTTTTAATTTTACCTTCGCTTGTTACGCTTGTCTTTAAACGATTTTTCGACTGAAGGTAATCTTTTTATTTTCAGATTGTTCTTTTGATGAGTTTGGTTGTTTTTTTGTAATCACGTTATATGTTTTTTAGTTTCTAGGTCTAAACGGTAAAATATAATATGCAGTCAAAACCACTACTCTCGTCAGAAAATCATATCATATGATAGCGAAGTCATTTGACAATGGATTAGATCATTCTTATTGACGCCTTTGGTTTTTTGTACCATTTGTTTTTGCATTCCATTACACTCGTGATATTGAACAAGGCGTTGTTACGTTTTAAATGTTAAACTGACTGCAATTACTGAAAATCATATCATAATAATGATAGTGATGATTAAAAAAAATAAAATATATATACTGAACACAATCCTTAAATTACTAATAAGATATTCACAAGGTAAGCACTGTTTCTTATGTTGATGTTATTTATGTTTACAATTCCCCGATAAAAGTTTATGATTTTATGAAGATATATATTCTTTATATAGTACCCTATTATTACCCTATAACTTCTTTATAATAGGATTACATCTAAAAAGGAAAACAAATAACGCTTCATCAACATATTTGAACTAGAATATTTAGTATGATAGATACTTCACAAATGAGGAACTTTGCATTCACATTGCAGTGATATTGTATCAGAACTAAATAACACCTGCGGCTTTTGCAGCAATAATTTACAACTCTTTGTAGCAAATACTGCCGACCTAGCAATAATTAATTAATGGTTCATAACGTCCACATCATTTTCAATATATCAATATGTTTAAATATTAATTTTGTACTAAGCATTTTTTATATGTGTTTTAAAGGGGCAGTAGCATGTTTTGTGATAATTTTATATTTGATTGTTTTCACTTATAATTTTAAGTTAATGCTAGATGTATTACTTTGACAGTGTCAAATATCTCATTTCACAAGCCAATCATCCATAGTCAGAGGACAAAGTATGAAGATTCATATAAAATCCATTAGCGGCCATTTTGTGTGAACACCTTTAATTCATTTTGTGTAAAAAAGGAATCGCGTGGCTAAACTTTACATTATATGTTTGAATTATTACTGCTCCATTTAGTTTAAATACATGTACATTATCTTTCAATTGGAACCATTAATTTTAATTTTTCTGACATCATCTTATATTCCCCCTAAAACCGTTCTACTGCCCCTTTAATATATGTTGGTGCTGGTGCATCTAAACAAGGTGTAAGTATGTTAGGTTAGGTGAATAACAAATACCTCATTTAGCAGGACGAATGCAGTTCTTAACGTAGTGATAACACTAGACGAACATAAAAGATAAAGGCACTTCAATGTAACTTAAAAACATCTTTTCACATGTATCAGTGTATGATTGTCATTAATTATCTCTTGACATCAAACGATGTCCATAATCAAGTCCCATGTCTGTTTACGTACATGGACAATTAATGATTTCTCTATACTGACCACAAATGATGATAAATGTGACAAGTGAAGGTAATGGTTACACAATTACCATTTAATCATTGTCAGCAGTGATTATTTCCTGACAGACATTGGTTGGTAGTCACTAACAAATTGCATTACCTTTATTTTGATGTTTAGTGATATGAAATTGGCCTCAAATAAGTTGTTAGCGGTTAACATAAGGTAAACATAATCCCAGTGAACATACACTTTCAAATTCCAATTGGTTTGGTGAAATTTAATGTTTAAATTCAATTACATTAAAGGGGCAGTAGCACGTTTTTTGACAATTTTATATTTTCAATTTTTCATTGATCATTGTGAGTTAATGCTAAATGTAATACTTTGATAGTGTAAAAAATCTCATTACACAAACCAATCATCGATAATTAGAGAACAAATTATAAAGATTCACATAAAATCCATTGGCAGCCATTTTTGTGTGAACACCTTTAATTCATTTTTTGTAAGAAAAGGAATCGCATGGGTTAACTTTACAATACATATTTGATTTATTACTGCTTCATTTAGTTTTAATACATTGTCTTTCAATTGGAACCATTTATTTTCATTTTCCTGACATCACCTTAGATCCCCCCTAAAAACGTGCTACTGCCCCTTTAATCAACTCAAATTGTATTCCGCAGTTGAAATTAAACTATTCTGGCGAATATTAGATACGTCTTAAGATTGACGAAGAATGTCATAAAATATCATTAAGTAAGTCTCTTACAAACATTAGGAATCCAATATTAGTTTGAGTATTCATTAGTTCGATTTCAAAGGCGATTATAAGCTTCAAACCCGTTTATTCTATTTAAAGGTGATGTCGCTGGGGAGAATGCATGACGCGTGACTTTCTTTATTCAATGTGTTTTTCTAAAATAATTTCAAATGTATATCAACTTAATAGGAATGCAGGACTTTTAGGTACAAAACTGTTAACGTTTATTTTTCTTTTCTACCATGTATGAAGAACATTGTGCGCTATTCAAGCTGACCGCTTGCTACATGTTAATTTACGAAAGTCTATTATACATTGTTACATTGTTAAGCATTGTACCTATATATTCGCCATGTTTTAAAAACTCCACACTGTTGAAAAGACTCGGACTGCGTCGCATGCAGTCATTATCAAAATGATACCTACACGTCGTCGTCTGAATTTTTTTATTTTTCACATCTACGTTTAAATGAGACCCTTTCATCTTTATACCTTTATAATATATGCTTGGTAGACGGAAACAATGAACAGAAGAACGAGTGATGAAAGTCAAAGCAAAACATAAAAGTAGTTACGTCTATATGATAAATTATTTTGTCATACACTACTACATTGTAAACACAATTTTTTCAGAAGAAGAGTGTTACATAAAAGGACTTTCATGTTAATTCCCCGATGTTTATGGCTGCAGCACAAACATCAATTTCTGCAGCAAATGCACGGACAGGCCATAATAAGATTTCCTTGTAAATGGTGAAATGTAAGTTCAGAGAAAATACACCTTCAGGAGATCAGTGATACATTTTCGATGTTTTATACGCCGTCGTTAAAGTCCAACGAATAATTTCAATGAAGAATTTTGTATCAAATTCTTTATGACATGAATAAATTTGTTAAAACTATCGTAACTGTCTACCTTTAAGTAATTATCCGTGAATATCCCGATCGTTAATCAGAACTTTAAGAAAGCTATTGGACTTATATGGAAGTTTTATGGCCACATATACCACAATCTCAAGCAAACACTAGGATATTTCGTTGACAGAGAAATGGTCTTTGAATGTGTGTAAATAACATAACTTAATTGATGGCCTTTTCAAGATGTGAAACTAAAGTAAGATAAAAGAGGTATTTCTTTCACCTTAGATATGGTTTGTGTTACGTACCAAAATCAAGACAAATACTTTAAATGAAATAAAGACATATACACTGAGTATAAAGTTATATATACTATATTACATATTTACTTTATGGCAAATGAAAAAAAGATATTTTCAAGTCCTGTCTTACAAAACATGTATGAAACCTGAATTTTGCAAAATAATTAGAGGATTTATATAATGAGTTTGTTTCGATTGGCATATCAATTTTGATATTTGCAGGAGTAAAGTGAAAGATCTTTTACTTGTAATGTTAATTCATGCACATAATTTTACACAAAATTCAATTTTTGCAACGTTGAAAATGAAATTTAGTTCATGCTTATTGGCACAGTAAGATAAACAAAACGTTTTTGAAAATTAAATGGTAATTGACATCATGCCATTTACAGCTAAAAGATAGATACAGATATAGATACTTCAACTTTGACGAAAATATCACCAAAAATGAAAAACTTATAAACAATGTTAAAAATGCTTACACGGTTAAAAATTAATAACCAAACAAGATAATATGTTTTCTTAATTCTCATACAAACGTTAATACCTCTATGCGCAGTATTTGATTAATATTTTCCTTAGCTTTAACATATAGTATCCTTTTATGATCATAATTCAACATCTGTTACTCAGAAAGTTTTGTTTGTTTATCCATTGTTCTTGTATATCGTATTTCATTTAACATCGGGAAAAACATTCCTAAAAAAACAAAAAACACAGAAAACAACTGTATTTACTGCCCAATCAGACTCTACTCATAAATCATGTCATGAAATGGTGATCGAGCCTGTTGTAATAAGCCGAGTTTGGGGTCTAGAATGGGAGATACTTGGATGGATGCATTTAAGTTTGTTGTGCAATCAACTACTGATTCATTGCAAAGGCATTGTGATATGAACTAAGCCTCCCATGCAAGATGTGTTGTCATTTGCTAAATATAATTCCAACGCATTGTGGTGCGAGGGGAAACTTCCGGAAACCATAGATTTGGTCTAATTCGAACAGAGGTAGGCTCAACGTTTTATGACTTGATCTACCAATGTGGGAAGAAAATAGATCAGCCTGTATGCGAATAAATCAATACATTATTAGCTTTATCATTCTGTTTATTTGCCCAACAATATTTTATAAAAATCAATTTGATCTCTGTTTACACTTTGTTTGATGTTATTCTTTCCCCTAATCTTTTGACACTATGAAGAAGTAAAGAACACCATTGCGTGTTGTTTTCTATAAATTGACCCGTTGTTCTCATCTTTTTCACAACCTGTTCACACGGCTTTTGTACTGGTTGACAGTCAACATTTCTAAAGTTACCTTCCAAGAGAATAATTGAAGAATTTTGAAGTATAAACGGAGGTTTTTTTGTGGCGTGTGTTGAAAGCAATTAAATGAAATTCCCCTGAAAAGCAAACCAAAGACGATAGAATTTGAAACTGATTCCGGTTTTCTCAATGTAAAGGAACGGGTGATTCATCATGATAAAAACGTTAGAAACCTACGTCTCAGAAGTTTTCATCACCAAAGAGCGCTTCATACCTTAAACTTTTTATGAACAGAAGGGTACTGACTTTTCAACTTTGACACCGGATACAATGTTATCCACCACTAAAAGTTTCCATGATATACGATATCTAATTGAACTATTCCAGGTTTATTCAAATGATTGTGTTATGAAATTTCGCTTTAAAATGATAACTGCATTTTGAGAGAAATACTAATTACTCAGATTTTGAAAAGAGCTATATATCTTAATATATAGATAAAAATTGGAAACGTTTACTAGTATCAAATGATGAAAAATGACACACATTAAAGCTCCAACATGTTTCAATGGTATCACCAGGAAGTCTAACAAAATACAAATATATATGTGTTAATATATGTATCAATAACATGACCTTCCCAACATACAAGCGCGCTTGATGTAGACCATATATTTAAACCAAATTATGTTTACATTGGTGATGAACTGCACTTACAATCAAGGCAGTGCACCAAGTGCATTGTGTAATATCTTAAGTAGGTTTTTTCGTTTTTATTTGATTATATACTTCTTGATTTCACAAGAAAGGTTACCAAGCGCATGCCCTCTGATTTAATGCAAAAGGTCCATCAAGCGTTATTGAGTAAATCAATATTCCGTTCACATTGGTTATTACCTAGGATAAATTCCAGGTCTAGAGGATTCTTTTTTTGGTGGTTTCTTCACGTTATCAATAATAGAATATATACTAGATAAACCAATTATCAAAGAAATCGGTCCAATATTCATTTAATGGCAAACAGGTGAACTGAAACTGTAAAGGAAAGCTGGTTTTATTTCAGACATTTGTTCAAATATATTGACTCTCACTTTCTTGCTTTCCACCCAAGGAACGATTACCGATTTGTCGTGGGAATGTCCTTATGCATGTTATCCGCAGGAAAAAGTAGATATAGCAATCAACTAAAATAGAATACTTTTATGGGAGAGTACACTATCCTTAAATATTGAAAATATAGAGCTTTTTCAATTGCAAAACGAGCATAGTTCTATTCTTTCAGGTCGTCATATTGTGCACTTTTTTCAATTGAAGAAAATTTTGTTTTGTTATTTGTTCTTCTGAAATAACCGAGAAGCATGGATAATTGTATTGTATTCAGGTATGATTTATTCATGCTGTTAACATCTATTTGTACATACTTTAGCGAATGACCGATTTGTCATATACATTGACCTAAATATATCTTGCTATCAGTGTGTTTCGGCATTGGCTTTAAACAACTGAACTGAATTATGGGTATTCTATGTGAAGTTTGTTGTATATCTTTGGAAATTAACACAGAAAAAAAAAACGTAAATTGTTTATTAAATGCACGTCAAAATATCACACAGTGAACTGATACTTAGTTATTATTGTATATAGTAACAAAACTAACGTAACATGTAATTTACATTTTGACATCTTAGATTGGTGTCACATCACAGCAAGAAATCAAGTATCATAGGTTTACAATCTATTAAAAAATATTATAAAAATAAATGTAAGATTATAACCAAATATAGTATAAAACAGTTGTGTGTTTAATGGCAATATATGTAAAATTCAAAATACAGACAATTGAATGGCAAATAATACTTCTTAAATCACCACCAAAAATAGCTTCAAAGGCGTAGAAAACTTTTATGGACTGAACACATCTCAGATTTAGCATGCTGCCGAATCGGTAGGAGGGTAATGCATTTCTGAAGGAGATAAAATAGATTAGGACGATGGAGTGTATCATCATCAAACGACACATATCACTGACACTTCGATTTCAGATTTATCACAGATTTCTTCTTTCCAATAAGGATAAGATCTTTAATGTTGTCTATGTTTTTCAGTATGTGTATCACAACGTTTCATCGTAACTTGGTTGAAAATGTAATTACATTTTACTTGTAAATTACAAAATAGAGAGATAGAGGGATCTACTTTTGCATAGTGATTTAATGTGTTGTGTTGGTTTTGTTAAGCATTTTGTCTCTTCAAAATGAAAAATAAATAAATAAGAGGTGGACATTTTATCAATAATCGAAGAACTTATGAAGTATGAACCTATATGTATGTCCTTGCCAAAATATTTTGTGTCAGCAATATATTTTTCAGCATGTTCGCAACTCCTGTCATATTTGCTTGACGTTAATAAATATAAATGTTTCTTTGCTCTGTCAACAAGAAACAACCTTATTACTTAAACAAAACGTATCGCTTAGTAAATATAATAGGATCAAGTCGTTGTGGTATTTAAGGATTAAAGGTACGCTGTTCAGCAAGACGGTATCAACTTATTGAACCACTGGTAATCTGGACAGAAAGATTGTCGTCAGGACAAGAAAGAAAAAAATGTCAAAATACGACTTAAATCTCCAAAAGATATAATCAGATATAATGCCTTTCTTAAACAGGAGGCTAACTGTCTTGACAGTGATAGATTGAAAAACAAATTATCTGTCGAAACAAGATGCTCAATCAAGAAGTCTTTTTCTTAGTGTAGAAAGGTTTTTCCCTGGGTCTGACACCTATTGTAAATGGTGCTGGTTAATGCTATGAGGAACATAAAAACTGATGTGTATTATTGTATAACCATAAAATATTACAGATAGTTTTGTTTTAAAAGGTTTATTTAATTTAAGGGCAAACATCCTTTATTCTTGGTAATGCCCTAGGGTTATGTTTTGTCCAGTTCATAAAATCCATTTAAAATAACACATATAACACATGACCCTCGGCATTATTAAGAATATAAAATGTATACCCGAGAGATTTTGTCCGAGGGCAAACATCCTTTTGTCTTTATAATGGCCTTGGGTCATGTTTTATCCAATTTATACATTCCATTTATAATTCATAATTACACAGATATGATCAATAACGTGAAAGGGTAGGAAAGACAAGAGGCGGCCATAAAATATCCAACAGCCAAAACTCAGACCTTTTTTATAAGAGGCCACAACATAAAAGCTCCATCAACACTGTCCGAGCATTTGTTTTCGCAGGCGTATGATCGGTATGGCTCCATTATATCCATTATATGTATGAGTTCTTAAATAAAGAGATGAAGTAACTTCATAAATACACAGATAGATTAAATGTTACATTTTCACTTTGATATGATAATGACACTTTTTGACCAGCCTGACAACCACAGTCTTTCATTTTAACTTCAATTAGCCATGCGAATTAAAACTGTAAACGTTAAATTCCATCCGCATTGAATTGGACATTTTAATTTACAAACAAAAATTCAGTTTCACTGAAAGTACTAATTAAGGCAGGTTTCTTTCAGAACTAATCTAGTTCCTTTGATATGCTTAACAGAAAGTCATGCATCTCAACATGCAGAGCTTAAAAATATCATCAAAGTTCGTATTTAATGGTTCGATTTGAAGTAAACGCCTTTTGAGTTAAAGGTCTTTCCTTGATGTCCTTAAAAGGGATCTTTGGTGTGGCACAAACATTTATTTAAGTAATTGAATGACGATAGTGAAAACCTACACTAGTTGAATGATCCTCAAATTACGTTTTACTAATTGCTGAAGTGCGGTAATTACGGACAACAAGCACGTTTATTTGAAATGACCCGAAATACTAAAATAGGTTCGATTTAGCTTGCGAGATCAGTTATATGTTTGGCTTCTAAGAGGGCATTGAATAAGCTACTTCCTTCCTTTTAAACGATCTCTGTTATACAGGAGAAACTACTATGGAAATATGCCACTAAAAAGAACTTTAGGGTCAAATATAAATTTCTTCATTATCATTATATATGATAAACCATTCCGTGGCTGCAAGATGGTTCCACACAGAGAAGGATACATTCGGCGAGTTAGAACAGAAGCGGTATCAACATTTCTTAACTTGATCTGCCTTTGTAGTGAGAGAATGAGAACGATATTGTTGCACAGAGAGTTGGTTGCAGATAGATAATGAATAGTCTCCCTGTTGAACCATCTTGAAAGCATTTTACTTACGTTTGACCATGATGAATTTCAGTTGAAAGCATACCATTTATCAAGGAAAATACATATGGAACGTTGAAAAACATAACCACATAAGGTCCAACCACATTACTTTTGGGTTATGCAAGCAGCTCCATTGACCCTTATTTTGAGCATGAATGGGCGATTTGATCAGGAGATGTTTTGTTTTTAAAATAACATGCTTCATACACAGTTTTTGACGTCAGGATCTAATGACCCTATTTCAACAAGCTTTCTTTATAAAACTGTAATTAATATATTTTCTATTCATTGACATTTGTATGCCAGAAAGAGAAGTTTGAGCCTCTTTTTTTTGTGAGAAGTATATGTCTTTATATTGTCATTGATATTAGCCAGAGTGAACACTCCGTCTACTACATCTGCTCTCTTTTAGCTATTTATATACAGGCAAATGCAATGACACTCATCCAACAATAACGACGGTGGTCTCCGGGTAAAAGAATGCCCGGGTTAGAGATATCGCAATTAATTGCAAACACGAGTCATAAGCTCCTCAGGCGTGGTTTACACTGCGTCCTATTTTTGAATGCGATGCGTTAAAGAAATCGCACGTATTGTTTTCAATGAGTTGTCTTACGATACGTCCGGTTGTCCAATGGGTTGCTTTGTGTTGCCCAAAAAAACCAATTGTTCTATTTTTTGCGAAATCCCAATGGAATTGCCTTGTGTGACGTCATATTTTCTAAGTCTTTTCTGGGTGAATAAAGTGTAGAGGAAATGTAAGTATTTAGATCTTTTACACAACAATGTTTACGTATAATGAAATAAATCACAATAAAATCGCTAGGTAGACATTACCATAATCGGATTTATTTACAGAACTGACAGCAACATCCCAAGCGAATATGATGAGGAGATGTCTGAAACCAATGAGTAAGTGTCCAAGTGTTAAAGCTTCCTCAACTGGCAAGTGACTTTGGCTTGGTTGTTGAAGTATTTGAGAACCTGTCTCTGACCTCCTCCCCAATCCTTTTTCCACGTTTGGCACTTCAGGCGAGACCTAGGAGCCTATTTTCCTGAGTCATGCACTCCAGGCTGTTGCCCTCGGGTGTTATGGAGGACACACGTTGCCTTCACCATATCTTTGACAACATCGGTGTCTTCCATTATTTTGTTATGGGACACTCTCAATCTCGCAGCAAGTATACCGAAGTCACTCTCAGCAATTCGTCTTGCCCTGCTCAAACGATAGTTAAACATTGTCTTCTGCTCCTGGTTTGAGTCTATCAGGGGGGGAGGGGTCAAGTTTCTCATTGCGTAGAGCGTGGCCAAACTTCGATGCTCGAAATATACCAGAGTTGTTATTCATTCCACATAAACCTACATCAATGGTCATGAATCTGTAGTTCGCATCTACAGCTGCAAGAACAAAGTTCCCATGTAGTTGTAGAATAGGGATCCTGTGTTTTGAGGTGCTTGAACCATGATATGCTTGCCATTAATCAATCCTCCCCAAAGAGGCAGGTCAAGTCATGAAATGTTGATACAGCCGCTGTTATATTACGCCGACTTTGTGGGATAGAATGGGAAATGCCTGATTGGAGGCAATCAAAGTTAGTTGTGCAGTCAGCGACGCTTTACTAAAATCATCATTTTGGATAATGAATCATGGCAAAAGCATTGATATAAGAATAACCATTTCTATACAGGAAGCGTTGTCATTTGATGAAGATAACATTTAAATTTTTTCCGCCAGGGGAAACTGCCGGAACCAACGGCTTTTCAAACGTAATAGAACAGAAGCTGTATAAGCATTCATGACTAGATGTGCCTGGTGGGTAGAGAATGGCCATCAATGGCCCCACAATAATTTGCTATGTCTATCCATTTTCTCTGTGAGGAGGGGAACTTCATGTAGAGGGGTTGCAACATATCCCTTTAGGGAAGAACATATTTCCTCTACAATAATACCAATTGTGCAACTTGCAAATTTGCAACTTGCAAGTTGGCCGACAAGCATCCCAGCAACAATATTTCTTTTTTTCTTCAGAATATCGTATGCTATTGTGTACGTCCTGACAAATAGTCATATTGATATTTCATTTAACACGTTTTCATGTTTTGTTGTCCATTTTGATTAAGAACAAATACAGTTTTGGTGTTCTTTTCATAGTTATTGTAATTATCTTAGTGTAACAGCAAACCTCTCTCTGACTGATATTCATTTTCTGAGTCGAATATCTTCTTTTCCAATACGATCCGAAACCATGGAAAGATGTTTTGAGAGCCTAAAGTAATTCTGGAACATTTCATCATCAGCATTAAGTTCTTTCATGAGGCGATGGTAGTGAAATCTCTGTTCTGTTAAAGGATTGCATCACCAACTACGAGCCTTCCTGTTCTGAGATGGCATTGACAAACATGTCACGAGTTCAATCTTCATTTCTTCCTCCTCTTGGTCAAGCATCCACATCTATGCCTTTGGATTCATCTTTAGTCTGAAAAAAGTAATAATATTTGAGGTAAGGTGAGGTGATCTGGGGTTTATCACCGCTTTCAAAAGTATTTTACTTATATCGCGGCTGCTAGTATTATTACAGGGAGAACGCCCACAACACCATTATGTTATGACTTGCTGTGAAACCTGCGAGCATCGGCTGGAACTAGCGATGCATTGGTCGTACTGCGTGTTGAACAGATTTCTATTGCAGACAAAGTTGCCGATTGCGGGATTCGAACCACGGACCTCTTTATCTGACGCCGTAGGCGCTAACCACTGCGCTATCCCGCCCCCCAATAACATTTGAAAGTGGTTGATAAATGTCATTCGCATATTGAGAAATAAGATACACAAATGTACATCAATCTATTACGTCATGTCATGCATCATGTATATGTCGACATTTACTTCAACATATACGCAAAATACCCTTGTACCCTTCAGCATCCATACTTAGATACATACGTACGTACGTACGTACCATACATACATATACATGTATATGCAAAGATAACAATATACATACAATCGCATGCAAAGTATTCGTATGTAGTGTAAATTCGGCCTAAAACTGAATTTGTGTTAGGTCATATCAGCGAGTCGAATTTCTGTGCATTTACGAACTTTTTCTATTAGACCTGATGGCATTTGATACATTGACAAGTATGTCTGATGTATCATACAAAAAGTCTTGTTTAAATATCTCTCAAGATTTTCTACTTCAAATGATGAACTTTTTTTGTGAAACTACATTAGGTAAATGACTTTGGACATGAACATTATTGACGGCATATGATTGGAAAGGATTCCAAATTTACTCAGCGATATTACATATACTTGAAAGTCAAAAACATTGTTTACTAAAATCAATATCAAAATGACATTCATTTTATGATATTAATCCAGGAAATAGCAACTCTATTTCAATAGTCTCTCTGCTTCTCTGGAGTTCATTGAACGTTGATATGTCCAGAGCAGGGTCATGTGATCTGCAAATAATGGTAAATATCTTCTCCTGAAATCGTTCATCAACTGGAAAGGTTGTGGCATTGATGGAATGAAAGTTGAAATACGTGTATTTCGACCTAAATTTCGGGTATGATGAATAGGCAAATCCTCCTTTAAAAAAATACTTGCAGCAACCCAAAACATTTTTATTGAAAGAAAGTCAGAAACCCTTCCAAAGCTGTGTCTGCAATTTTTAAGTTTTTTCTATAATAATTGCAACTGTATTGAAATCACAAAACCGAAGTGATCAAGATTGATGTTAAATGAATAATACCGAATTTATTCTTAATGATAAAAAATAAATAGAAGACGGGGCTCGCTACAGAAATGAATATCTGAATCGACGTGTCTCATGTAAGAGCGTTAACTGAAATATAATGTATTTCACTTCCCGTATGCAGTAAAACTTAAACATAGGAGAGTTAAACACATTTGAGCGTTGAATGTATTAGGTGAAATTGTTGAACTTGCTATTCAAAGCTACATGGTACACATTTGATGTATGAATGGCTATCCATTAGGTAAATTCAAGAAGTAAATAGACAATCATCAAACATATTGATTTTACACACTTCTTGCGTTGTCATGATTATCAACAATTTATTCAGAATTCGGCAACGTCACTACTTTGTACTGGTGGGACCTTACTATCAAGATTAGAACCAACTTTCTTCTATTTCAAATAAAATTAAATCCACGGAATGATTGTAAATTAAATAATCAATGTTTAATAGGATAGAGAATAAAGATTAAAATACCCCCTCCACTATGCACTAGGATAATGGGTCCTCGTGAAAACGGCCAATAGTTAATTAGAGAAAACGGCCATTGATTCTGGAGATGCATTTGGAGAAAACGGTCAGTCTTATTCCGAATACACAACCTCACCAAATATATTGAATCATTGTTTATGTCATGTGTCTCCTTTGCAAAATACATGTAACAAGTCAAAAATAAAAATCAACTGAATATTTCCCCAAAAGCACTATTTAAACAGCTCTGCATTGTGCATTCTGTCATTTGGACTTTTGAGTTTCTTTTTGGGTCAAGAGACAGATATATAAGGCAGTGCTTGACTCTGTATCGATCCTTTGAAAATGACACTTTGCAACTAAGTCAGGTGCGTGGTTTTGAGGTGTCGATACCTGATCCATGTAGGCGACTGCATGGGGTCAAGACTTCACCGACGGAGATGGCAGAGTCCTTGATTTGTCTTCAAGCCGCAAACCTCTGGTCTTGTTGCTGGTTTGCAGTACTGCAGACATAAGTTCACAACTTCATCTCTTAGAGCAGGACGACCTGAACAGGGATGAGTGCATGATGACTCCCTGTGTAGAGCGCTGATCAGTCGGTAGAAGTTGAGCTCCTGTTCTCCTCTCCACTCTTTGAATTAAAACGCTGATTACGTATTGTCTATTACATTCATTTTATACTAATTATTCCTTAGTTTTAAATAATAATTCAATGAAAAAAGGTTTATGATTAAAAGGTTATCAGGCATCTAATTTCAAGACGAAGGTGTATCATCGACTGTTGACAAGCTTCCTCGTTCTCTTCTGGGATCCGCCGTCAATGAGGCTGTACACTGGTTCGTCAGAATCGGCATTGTCGGGGTCCACAATAGTCTCATCACCGAGTGACCTTTAACAATCCTAACAATCAACACGTCCTATTTTTCATGTGAGATCAACATGAACGTTTTCAGTATCAAATTGCTACAGCCTCGTTTGTCTTCATCAAATTATACATATTTAATTATTTTTGTTAAGAAAGTGATAGTAACCTTTTTTTAATCATCCTCTTTTTTATAGATTATCACACAGGGTATACATTCACATCGCTATTGATTGTTCTGTTCTTACCTTTCTAAGATATCTTCGTCAATCTGTGATGGATATGAAATGAGACGTTATCATGGAGTTCAGTGCAAACTGGATAAAAGTGTTCAGATTTAAAGAAAAGTTCACCTCGGGAATAGTTACATTCTCATCTGCTGATACAGCGTGAGATACGTCTAACCGTCTACTTTCATGGATTGGAGATTTATGACATTCCTGACATATGGAGGGTACGTCGAATGGTCTACCAGGTTTAGGCTGTTTGTGAGCTAGACGATTGCATCTCTCACAAGACAAGACAATGCGTTTTCCCTATCAAGGACAGTGTGCTTACAAATGCTACACTTCGGACGCATTTGTATAAGTGATGGACGTCAACCGTCGGATTTTATAAATAAGTCAACAACCTTACTGGCTTCAATGTTGAATAAATACAACGTGTGTCAGGAGTTATGCCAGACCGCAGCCAGGGTGAGCTCACCAGTTTTCGTAAGTTTTGTTAAATTTGAAACTTTCAAAGGATTGTTTGATCTCAAATCTCAAAATATCAATACTCAAACATTAAATCACATTCATATTGTGATACTATCGGTATTTTTTAAAGTTTGATATTTACAGATCCAAATTGGAATCGGATCACGAATGAAACTTTACAGGAACTGATGCAGTAAATTATTATATTCTCCAAATACATTGGCAGTGTTCTCTATATGATATGGCCGTTTTCTCTAAAGCTTTGACCGTTTTCCCGGTTGGCCGTTTTCTCCAGTTCCAGGCTAAAGGAAGGACGTTACTTTGTTCAGCTATGTTTAGTCGCGTCCTCGCTCCTTTTTTAGTTATCTATAATATTATACATACTATAATCTGTTGTATCTTACTGCAAAGTATTTAAAAGCAGTCCTGCTAAATTGAAGTAAAGGCAATCTGGTCAAAAACCTTGACCATATATCTTTTCATCATGGGCACATGGCCAGTATCATCTGCCAGACAGAAGCCCTAGACGTGATTCTGCAAAAAAATCGTCTTGATTGATTGTCGAATCAGACAAGGTTTAGAACTCCTTGTTTCAAATTTGTCAAATCAGAGTCACTTCTGTCTAGGGTTTCTGTCTGGCCGGAAATTGGAAAACTTGGTACTTGTCTGTCCTAAGGCTATTGTATAGGGGAGGGAGTATTGTTATTTATATCATATATCCTTTTGAATATTGATGATTTTCAATTTATGTTGTATTCATGACTGAAGAGACAACAACACTGTCTTTTAACTTAAAATGAATTCTTGATGTCTCAGTCGAATTATTAACGTCTCAGTCGAATTCTTGACGTCTCAGTCGAATTCCTGACGTTTCAGTAGACAGGATTTCCAATCAACGATGTTAGATTTAATGTATTGCTACTTAGAAACCAACTTTCCAACTGTTTGCCCATGTTTGCGTACCTCAAGTAGATTAAGCAGCATCGTGTTATACTGAATTGATAGAGATTCTATTTTAAATAAAACTTAAGTTTAACTAATTCAACGTCGTAGCACACATGATCACATGACAAACAAATCTTGATGAAAATTGCTGAGTTTGTGTTAGGGTCACTGATCAATATAGTGAAAGAAAACTTGAAGATCATTAAAGCAAATGGACTTGTACTTATCAAAAGCAGCTCTGAGAATTACAGATTTCGATCTGCTACAATCTGCTCTTGAACCGGTTTCCCCATGAATGAGTTGTACTTAGTGATAGTTCTCTTAAGGGGACACATCAGATCACTCTGTGTCCATTGGTCGTTTATGTTAGATTCTGACATTTCTCAATCTTTCTCATCTACATTGCCCTTGTGTACATTCTTTCTGGAATTGTAGCCCTTATAAGCCGGATATTATAACCTACATTATGTTACCAATATCGTTAAAGTTACCATTAAGATTGTGTTGTAACGTACTTATCAATCAGACATGTTTCAAATATAGCTGCAAGCACACATTGAATTTAGTTGTAAATATTAATTATCTCTGCATTCTCTTTCCACAGGGGCAGATAAAGTCATGAAATGATCATACAGCATCTGTTCGATTACGCCGACCTTGTGGAATAGAATGGGAGATTTTAAACGTTCTTAAAAGTTTCCTAGTGCATATATGCTATTCAAAAGAATTTAAGGAACATTTGCATAGTGTCCTTAAAATACTTATATATTATACTTATATAGTTAATATTTATGTTTGTTTAAACAAACCCTACATTACTGACATTTTGAAATAGCATACTGAAAGCGATGTAGATTCTTCAATGTTTACAGTTTTGGTTCAACATTAAATTATCATGATGAGAGATGGTTCAGGTTCGAAAATGTAATGCTTTGAAAGTTATATCCCTGGTTTTACTATATAAATGCAAATTTGTCAAAAAGCTGTGGCAGGATCTTCTACAATGGATTGAAAAAGAAGCTGGCACCCATTTGGATCTAAATATAGAAACAATAATTCTGGGATTCAAGGAAAGAAGGAACGATGTCCTCAATTTCCTTTTTATCTTAACAAAGGAATATATTTACTCCAGAAAACTTGCAGAGAGGTTACCTACTCTTGCAGAACTGAAACCTAAGTTTAAATTACAATTATCAGATACATAAAGCAAACACCTACACAGAATGTAGATATGATGCCTTTGTTTCATTTTGGTCGTCCTGCCACAGCTTATTTTCTTGAAATGTCAAATTGCCCCTTTTTTTTGCAACTGCTTGTATATATTTGAAGAATGTCTTCATCACAACTTAACCGTCAGTAGCCGAATGTTGTATATTTTTGCACTACATGTATGAGCGTGCTGTACCCAGTTCAAAAAGAAATAAATTGATAAAAAAAATATCCCTGGTTTTCAATAGCTTAATATTACTATCTTAAAGTTCACTCATCAGTAGTCCAATATCAGGTATGCATGTTGGTATGAAAGCAAATCCAACAAATAGATTCTATAGAGCTGCATACATTATTGCATTGTTTATATTAGTTTAGTTATTGCAAATGATGGATACTAGAGTTTTCCTATTATTCAAGTTTAGTTATTGCAAATGATTAATACTAGAGTTGTCCTTAATGTTTTTGATGAACGTGAGATAAAACATTTATAAACAGTTGCATTCGTTGTCACAATGGATATTAGTGCCGAGGCAAGCTCATCAAAATGTTTTGGAATTAGAATATTTTGTTTATTCAAAGATCTTTCAATTTTGAGTTTTATCTTGTCTATATTCTTATAGTTTAATTTATTACAATATTGATTCCATATTCTGGTATTATTTCAAGCAGACCCAATTGCAACTGTTTTTGTTTCGTATAGGCACAACGGGATAATTTAAGAAATAATGTACTTTAAGCACATACATGTATGAAGACCGATGAATCAAGCAAGATAGAAACATGCACTTAACTTAATTGATATGATTACTGAGCACTTCACTTCAAGAGAAAAAAACAGATTCCTTCACGGTTTGCGTAATATCCGTTTCTTTGTCATTCAATTGCCGTTGCTATTGATAGATGTATGAAAAATATCTATAAAGTCAAGTTGAACTTTATTCTGAATGCATTTACTTTAATTGCGTTCCATTAGTGCAGTCAATAGGAGTCGACTTTCACCGGTCATGTTAATGCATTGAGATAAAAGCACTTTATTGTTGTTCATGTTTTGCTCAATTTTGTAAAATGTCAGTAGAAAATATTTTGTTAACACGTCCTTCGAGTAACAGCATTAATTATTTGACGTTGATTTACATAAGGTTGAAGTTACCATATTGTTACCGATAAAGGCAAGTTATTAACATATAAGCCCTCTTAATATCGCTTAAAATTATGTAACTAACATGCATAATATTTAGTCATACATCCCGTCATATTTATGTCTACATACAAAATGAGTAATTGATAGCCTTCTGAGATAGATAGATATATAAGTATGATTCAAGCCCGATAGTTCCTTATTTACAAATATTTAATCACTACCTTATCAATATTCTGAAAAAAATTCCTTTCTAAATGTAATGACTTTTATCATCAAACGATGACGAAATTTTGTACTTACGATGTTACTGACTGAAATTGTGTAATTACGAAGCAAATTAAAACTCCAACTTGTTTCAATGTTATCAGGGAGTTTAACAATAACACACTATATGCAGGAAGTAGAATTATAATGATACGATATCATCGTTATTAATATCAAGCTCTTGAGGAACTTATTAGAAAGACATAGTTTGCTATTAATGCATACAATTGTATGAACATTCTTTGATAGACATAAGAAATGACAATTACGTAGCAAATGAAATAACCGATTCCCCATGTGAGAGGATTTGGCTTCTGAATGTTATATTTTAGTTTAGTTCAGAAAGGTTAGCTATTGTGTCTTTCGCAGTGTGAATTATATTTTTCACACAATCAAGTGCAAAACGGTTCCTAATGAATTAATAGAATGATATCACACTCGCTTGTGAACGGGAGGTATTTGCCATATTCAAATTAAAGTATATTATGTTTATTTTTATTTCTTTGTTCTTGAATGCAAGTTAAAAAAACTTAAACTGGGGTGATAATATGCAGAACCAGAAATTTGCAATAATTGTTTACAAACAATATGATTCGTTGTCACGGACAATCGTTTTACGAAGCCTCTGTGCGCCCGGCAATCGCTATGAATTCTTGAAACCGTATTAACACAGGCCCTGGGTCATTAAAAGACCACAACAAGTCACGGCAGATTACACATGATTCTTGGTACATTTAGATACTCCACTTTCTTCATGTTTCATCAACTATGTCTACAAATTAACGTGACATGATGCTACTAAGTTGCTGTAGATGCACAACGTCAACTAAACTTCATGTGATTAATTATTGAATTATGTTATGTGGAGGACAGTATCAGCTGTTCTTAAACAAACACTAAGTCACTCACACACACACACACTGTTCAGTTGTGGCCCAAAAGGACCAGGCGAAGTACGAATCAGTTAACGGACTATTTCTAAAAGTATCTTTGCCATTGGCAAAAAGTTGGGTATAGGTTTGAAGCAGGCTAAAGAGTCAATTAGTTTAAATGATGGTTTGGTATTTCGTGTATGTATGATAAGGTAACAACTTATTTAGAGTAGGAATATATGTTTTCTTTTGAATACATTGAATATAATGTTCACGGATGATATATATGGTGATATCTTTTCCAGAGTAACATGTGCATTTCTTTAGGAGATTGATTTATAGTATAATGTTGCAAGGTACATGGTCAGATAGCAATACAAATGTACTGTCTCTGAGATTTCAAATATATTTTTATTTCACTTAAACCAATATTTTACAAGAGAGAGTGAATAATGAACTAAATAATCGATACTGACTGACTAACACTTTTAGTATGTGGCTGAAACTAGTTTTCTATTACCGAAATATTTATCCATAGAAGCGTCCGAATATCTTCTGATGCATAAATGTTTACGTGAATAGAAGCCCATATATCAGAGTATGGAAGCGGATCTAGCAGATATATATGTATTTAATATATGTTGATTTCCATAAAGCAGGATGTTTATTTAACAAAGTCAGTGTTTATTAAGTAAATCTGGTTTTAAACACACTTTAAAAATATTGCCACATTACAAACATATTTACAAGCAAACATTTTCTGTTTACCACCAAAGCTTAATATTTGTCAAATGATTGATTTTAATCCGAAAGCATTTCTCTCCTGAAGACGTTTAATCATTCATTTCGGGGGCTATGGATAGTCAAAATAGACACATGAGAAACTTGTTTTCAAAAGGCATAATCATGAAACATACTTAATTCTTAAGGTTTTACAAATATTCTACATGTAGTGACATAACAAACGTTATTTGTGAAGATGACACATTTCTTTTGAAAAGTTCCAGGTCATACGTATACATACGGTAAAAATATACAGTAACGCCCTTAGCAATAGGAAGACAAAAAAGCTACCGGATTTTAGGCTTTTAGAATAAACAAAAATGAGAATTGATTTGTGAACTTTCAAGGTTTTGGGTCGCTATGACTATGAGAGTGACCATTGTGCAGAGTGCAGAATTACACACAATAATCAATAATCAATTGACAGAACATCTGAGAGGAAAGCAATGACTCTTTGATATTTGTTTTATATGTGTTTAATATGTGTTTAATATGTGTTTAATACTACTCAAAGAAGAGAGGGGCAAATCAATATTTCTTCATCTTCTTCTTCATCTTCGTAGTGGAAGAACCAATCCGAAGCTTCAGAGTGGTTCTACACAACGAAACGTTGCACAGAGATTTGGTTGCATCTAAGAATATTTTGAACCAAGCAATGAATAATTCATTTTACAAAATTCTTTTGACTACGTTTGACCATGAAAAAATATGAATTAAAAGCAATAGCTTCATGTTAATGGTTTGTATGCTAAAATTGTTAATTGAAATGAATATGACACATTAAGCGACCCAAGCAACTCATAACGATCCACAGAAATTGTTTTGGTGAAGCAAACAGTTTCATTGTAGCATGATTTGTTGAATTTTCATTGGACTCTCATACTCGTTGTTCTTGGACATGTCATATTATTTGTTCACAGTCCTTATCGTCATGTTATTTTGAATTCGTCTCAACATTATTCATGCTTAGAAATTTGAGTTTATATCTGTTCTATTCACAGATACATGGGCAGACAATACGGCTTTAAAGGTCATTACTGATTACTGGACCTCTTTGCAAATGCAAAACCATTGTCAATATGTTATTAAATGTATGTGAATATAAGGCTATAACTTAATAAGTCGAGGACAATAAATAATAATATAATGTTATTAATCAAGTTTTTCCGTATTGGTCCAGTTACAGGTCCGAGGTCTGCTGTATTGGCCCGAGGCAAAGCCAAGGGCCAATACAGAAGACCGAGGACCTGTAACTGGGCCAATACGAAAAACTTGATTAATGACGTTTTTATTAGTTAACTTCTTTGTAATTTACTTGCACAACATTAATGAGTTAAGTTTTACCGAAATCAAAATTATCAATGAGATTGATGAACTGTCAGATAGTTTGAAAGTTTTGAAGCGATAGCTTCGGACTCTCGCTGTTTGTGTGTATGCGCATGCTCAGCCTTGTATTGGCCCAGTCTGCTCGTATTGGCCCAGTCTGCTCGTATTGGCCCAGTTTTCCTGTATTGGCCCAGTTGTGAATTCGTATAGTGCAGGCCGTATAAATTGTATAAGTGCCATATCATTGATAGTTAATTAATAACAATTGTTAAAAATTAATGTTTACACATGATACAATTCAACAATTTCAACAAATCTGAAGGAAGTGGTGTCGCATCACTTGGCAGTATTTTTCAATCGTTTACCGACGACATTGTCTGTAGAATGCACCAGGAAATTGCACATTAAACTTTATTTAACTAAACAAAATACATAGATAAATTGTATGATCATTTTTTTAAAAACAGTTATTCTTTGAGTGATTGTTCAACTGCTATAACCTTTTGGTTTGGTTCTTTGATACAGCTGCGTACCTCAAGTTTGTTCACTTACCCGTAGCGGAAATATCATGTAATTTGGAATGGCTTTGAACCATCCTAGCATTGCATCCGTACGTCCGGATTTTTGTTAACGCAATATCCTATGAACCGCTGCACCTATTGTCTTCAAATTTTGTCACAGCCTACATCGAGGGATAACGAGACACAAGTCACTTTTGGTGACCTGGACCAAAATTTCAAGGTCACCACGGCACTAAGGCCACTTTTACCACTCTTATATTAACGCGATATCTCATGAACCCCTTCACCAATTGGCTTCGAATTAGGTTACTACATTGAGGGACTAGGCAGACACCAGTCAATTTGGGTGACCTTGACCTTATTTTCAAGGTCATTACGGCACTTTGGCTATTTTTTAAACCAAATTTGGTCATAGCCTACATTGATGACCTTGACTTTATATTCAATGTTACCACGGCACTTTGCCCACATTTTAAACTCTTGTTAAAGCCGTATCTCTCGAACCATGGCACTCAATGTGAATGGGAATACTGCATTTGCTTTTTGTGACATTTATTTCGAAATATGTCAACGGCGGGGGACATTGCCATGTTAGTTGCAAATACTTGTATTAAATCGGATGTTTAAATATATGACCACATCTGTCTATTTCACAATGCCAATTTCGAAATTCTTCACCACTTACCAGACGATCCCAAAATATGGTTTCAGAATGGTAATTATACAAATGGACAATTGGTAATCCTTTGTGCTGCTTGAGGTAGTTTATTGATGTCCAAAGGAAATTCAACTTACATATTATTTGCACTGAGAAACACTAGCAAGAGGAGCACGCAGCTGTTGTTCCATCCAGTGGTTCGCAAAGTTGTGTAAGTCTATATTTTGTGATACAGAATATTCTGTTGATGAAAAAAAGCAATATAAATCGTGTTTTTACCTTTAGCTTAAAGGGGCAGTAGCACGTTTTTAGGGGGAATATAAGGTGATGTCATGAAAATGAAAATAAATAGTTCCAATTGAAAGACAATGTATTCAAACTAAATGAAGCAGTAATAATTCAAATGTATAACGTAAAGTTCAGCCATTAGATTAATTTTTCTTACAAAAATGAATTAAAGGTGTTCACACAAAAATGGCCGCCAATGGATTTTATGTGAAGCCTCATACTTTGTCCTCTGACTTTGGGTGATTGGCTTGTGTAATGAGATTGTTGACACTGTCAATATGATACATTTAGCATTTACTTACAATTATAAGTGAAATATTTAAAAAGTAAAATTATCAAAAAACGTGCTACTGCCCCTTTAAGGAACGTGAACACTGTCTATATTACTTAAAGTCACTGCAAATTCTAACAACAGTATGAAATAGGTGATTAATTTCCTCAACACTATTGAGGTTGAATTATTCATATTCATCATAATGCTATATTCATGGTAATGCAATCACGTATTTGACAATATAAATCGTTACCCCTTTTTCCTTTCATGATACAACGTCCATTTGAAGAAGAAGCTGCTCGTTATCTTTATACAAAAACGAGGTCAACATAGTTGTTGTTTCCTGGCAATGTGTCCTCACTCAGACAGCATTCGTACTTGAGATCACTTGTGTATTACATTTTAGCTGACGCATGCGACGGAGATGTCAAAATTTGCAATCTTGATAGGAAGAGTGGTATTTGAGGAGTTTCTGAGATGTCAACTCTGTCTGTGGGCGATTCAAGGCAATAAGATTTGAAATATTGCGCATCCAAAAATTATACGGACGAAGTACAGTATAAAAGTGTTTTTATTAAGGCGTTTCATAACTTTTTGTTATGACACATATATGTCATTACTCGTTTAAGTGATTTGATTGGCTAACGATGAAGGATTACTTTATTCATTCGTAAAATGAACGTGTTGTGAAACGTTCAGTTTATGTTATGAATTTTACCTTTTGCATTGATAAGGAATTTATCGGAGATTAAGAGAAATCAAATGAGAAACCTAACTGATATCTTAATTTGTTCAAGGCTCAAGAAAGAAGTTGTAATTTGCCTGTGAATTTGCTGCAAAATGACAGAGAAAGGCATGCATGATATCTCTAGCGAAAACAGACAGATGAATACTCTAAATACGGAATTTACTAAAAAAATAGTCATCTTGAACATGCATTTAATTATTCAGATAACATATTTTAATGAAAAGAAACAGGCAAATGGCAGCCGCCATGATATGCTGTTGATAAAAGAAAGGTAACACTCATTGAACAAAAATTAATTTAAAATGATTTTCAGTCCATTGCTTACATTAGACATACACTATGCATAAACATAGGATAGAACTGAGACATTTGAATATTAAAGGTCATAATATTATCAAATCGAGGGTTGTGACGTGGTTGAATATTCATCCCCTGAAACGTCATCTGTATAGGCAAAAGAAAAAATTGTTTAAAAAAAACCCAATAAATCCTATGAAATGCACATTGGTAATAAATAGGTTACTTAAATCGATCCCCTATCATATCAATTGTCTAATGATATCGCAAAAAGAATTCATTTGAGACATAAACTTTATATGAAAGGGGTGCAGTTTCAGAAGAAGTTTTCTACCTTTTGATAAAAGGGGCTTTAGTTAAATGAATGGAAAGATTAAATGTATTTCAAACCTAATATTGTAGTGAATAGTTAGCCATGGAATAGCATGAACGACCATGTTGACCAGCCAAGTAAGGAAAATATGCTTCACTTAAGAATTGAATGTCAGTTTGTGTGTTTGAACGATGTCAAAGCTATATTCAAACTCGTGTGACCCAGCGAGCTTGACATCGTTCATTTTCCAGTGCAAACACACAAACTGACATTACATTCTTATAATTTCGCACCATTTATGGAATGGAACGGCGGAGTGATTTGACTCCTGATGATCCTATGAACGAATAACACTTCGACAAGAAAAAATCCCAATTTGGACAGAAACTAAATATTTATCAAAATTGGTCTGTGACAGTGTTCTTAAAAAACACGCTTTACAAAGATATGCTAAATGAAGCGCACACTATGATAAAATCCTTTCGCGCAAGGACGGGAGATCAGAGTTATCTGCCTTATGCATAACGTGGTGTCTTGCTGGCCGCCATTTGCAGGGGTATCTTCGTCAAAATATGTAAACAACTGTGGTTAAGTGATGTTTTAATTATGATAACTGCCCTACCGTAACTCTTTTATCTGTTGTGTATATATCGTGAGTATAAGGTTGTCTTTTTACGCCATTCAGTATTCAATATTGATCGCCATGTAAAATGTATCAAGCAACTGACGAAATGCATTTCGTTCCGTTCGATCAGATCCATTTTGCAGTCTTACAACTGATCTAAAGCAAATGATAAAATGAAAATTTTCACATCAGAATATATTCCTTTGTTAATAAAAACATGATTTAAGTTTTTTTGTAATTTTACTAAAGATTTATTGAATGAAATTTGATTTGATGATGGATGGAGAATTAAAGTAGTTCCGGTGAATGTTCACACGACCTGAAAACGTTCACACAAGTATGAACGTTTTTTTTGTGAGTTCATGAGAAATGAATCGACGAAACTTCGATCACATGACCATGCTCCAGACCAATCAACGTTCGAGAATACGTGTAAACTTCAGAGTGTGAAATTATTTAAGAATTGAATGTCAGTTTGTGTGTTTGCACTGGAAAATGAACGATGTTAAAAGCTACATTCAAACTTGTGTGAACCCAGCGAGCTTGCGAGCGGGTTCACATGAAAGTTTGAATGTAGCTTTTACATCGTTCATTTTCCAGTGCAAACACACAAACTGACATTCAATTCTTATAATTTCGCACCATATATGGAATCGAACGGCGGAGTGATATGAATACTGTTTTTTTCATTTGAACGAGTAACACTGCGACATGCGACCAGAAATAATCCCAATTTGAAAAGAAACTGAATATTTATCAAAATAAGTCTGTGTTATATATGAGATAAGATAACATGATGCACAAAGAATTTCTAAATGAAGCGCAAACTTGTATAAAATCCCTTCGTGCAAGGACAAGAGATCAGAGTTATCTGCCTTACATTTATGCATTAGACGTCGTGTCATGCTGGCCGCCATTTGCAGGGGTATCTTCGTCAAAATATGTAAACAACAGTAATTAGTGACATGTAACTGCTCTATCGATAATTGTCATCTCTTGTGTATACATCGTGAGTATGAAGACTGTCTTTGTTACGCTTTACAGTACTCAATAATGACCGTAATGCAAATATTTATCTCGTTCCGTTCGATCAGATCTACTATTTTGCAAAATGATTAGAGCCTATCAAATGATCTAAAAAAAATGATAAAAGTGAATGTTTTCAAATCAATATAATCTACTTGGAAAATAAAGCTATAATTACAATTCCATTGGTAATTTTTACTAACAAATTCTTGAATAACATTTGGTTTGATGTTGGACGGAGAATCAAAGTAGTTCCGGTCAACGTTCACACAAGTATGAACACTGTTTTTGTGAGTTCATGGGAAATGAATCGACGAAACTTAGATCACATGACCATGCCCTAGACCAATCAACGTTCGGGAATATGTGTAAACTTCAGAGTGTGAAATTATATTAAAATGTCTGTTAATAATATGCTCTGAGAAAAGTGTACCAAAACCGAATGAATGTTCTGATGAAGCAGTTTGAGTAGTCATACAAAAAGAAAACAAGACGTTGATTTTTTAATAATAGATCAGTAGCAACGATTCAATCGAGACAAATTTTGAAAAAAAACGGTACACAAGCCAGACCTTATATGGACTAATTTTAAAAATTTAAACAAATATTTGATCACGATGTGATATGAAATAGCTCAGTGAGTATTCAGTATTTCACTATTGACAATCAATGATTCTAGAACAAAATTAATTTATATCCAAATAAAGCACAATGAACGACGACAATGTGCACATAACCAGTGACACAGATTGATATGGTCACTTTAGTATCTATCAGTGTCTGTGTTATCATAATTATTAACCTATTTTTCTGTGGTCTGAGAGATGATGAAGCTTGAAATTAGCAAATTATCCAAATGTTCCAAACAATGTGTAATCTACCATGTAACATGCACTCAGTTAACATAAACACACCAAAGCTAGTCATCGGCATTCATACAGATGAGTTTGGAGTAAGTAATGAATCAATCAGATTCCAACACTGATGATTTTGATATTTTTCAAATATGGACTAATCAGAACTTTTAGATTACTGTTAGATCACAAAGAATAGCCTACAACTCGTTAAACGTGATGGTAAAACCATGGAATGCATTGTTTAAAGATATAATAGTACGTTCTTGATTTGTGAAGTTTATTCTAGGATATGTAAGAATTGGAGGCATGCTCCTCCACTGAAACATTAAGATCGTGTTACATATTACCACAAGCCGAAAAACAATGCCTAAAAAATATTTGATTTTATTTCAATAGAATGCGAAGGATATGCAATAATAAGTATGATAGTAGAACTGGAGACCGAAGGGTTCAGATTTAATAACAATTCTTAATAAAATTGTAAAACAAATTGATAAAAATTACTTTCTTTGTCAGAAAAACAACATTTCCTGTCAAACAACATACTTTTTCATTTATAGTTGTCCGAGGGATGCCAATTCAAATTCAAAATTGTATTTAACTGAGGTTATTATCTGCATTTGGCTATTTTCTGTACAAACATTTAGAGATTCAAATTATCCGTGTGCGGACTCAAGAAAAAAAAGATTGTTTTTAATTCAAAGTTCTGTATAAGGCTTTCTAAGAATTTGAAAAATAAAGAAACAAAGTTCTGTTTCGTTCGTACGGGATCAAAATTAGGCAAATATTTTGTTATATTAATTTGAGTCAAATGAGTCTGTATATGTAGGTGAGACATAAGCTCTCTAATGTTCTTATTTGTTCTTTGGTTGCCCAATAACAGGATTATGTTTTTTTAAAATGCTCAAAGTATTTACAATAATGATGCTTAGACTTCACATAAAAAAATTGTTTACAAAAATGGTTGTAACAATCCACCTATTTTGCAGAAAAGACTAATTAATCACTAAGAGTATGTATATCAAAGGAAATGAAAGAAAGGTGAGATGAAAAGCTTAACATTTTTAGAACTAAAGATTCATCTATAATATCTAATCCTAGGAAAATATTTTCAATGAACGGTGTTCGTGTTAATATCATGTTTTATAAATTTGTATTTAATCTATTCCCAGACATGAGGAAATCTAACCTCTATTACTTTCACAATTTTCAACCTTTAAATCCGGATCTCTATCCCATAATTATTTTTTTTTTACTTTGCAACTATTATTGATTTTCTAAGTCAACATGCTTTAGAGAACCATACTTGCATATACAAATATTTACACACATGTACATTTAGGTTGTTAAATATGTGTACCATAAATAGGCAAATATGTTTTGATTTTTCTCCAAGATCCCAATCGTAGGTAAGCTTTATTTACTTTTTACGTCGCTGAACGCAAACATGTTACTGATAGCTTGAAGAGTGCAATGTTGTCTGGACAGTGAACAACGAACTTAATATGCCAAACTTACTCACTTTATTGTTGAATTCGGTGGCTGAATCAAGTTTTAAATATTTACACTTTCGGGCTTAAATGATATAATGTAAAATTATGTCACGGACTTTCTTAAGAAATGTTTCAACCATTGCAGTGAAAGCAAACTTCAATTACAAGTTCTTAATCATAATAACGGAAAATGATGATGATTATTATTAAATAGGCAAAATGTGCATTGATTTGTTGACTTATAAGTATGTTTATAAATTGAAGTGTCATGTCGGCATTCTAAAATGATTAAAGCGTATTTTCTTAAATTGAACCGTTTGGCATTCAGAAAAAGTAGCCAGAATATTCATATAATTTCGGGTTAACTGAAACGTCCTTATGTTGAAATTATAATGACAACACATTGCAAAATCGTGTTTTGCTATCCATCACAATAGAAATGAATAATCAAAGTCACACATAAACCCTCTATGTAAACGAAATGAAAATGTCTCTGGTATATATTTATTGATAGACCAGTTACTAGTATCCTCAGACAGTATTTATGTTTAAGATCAATCAGGGTTACGTTTCCCTTGAAGTAGCAGACAACTAAGATTACAGCATGTAAACAGATTCTGAAATAACATCACTCTCTGCAGATGATTTTTCATACAATCACTACAAGTTACTTGTGTAAAAATTAATAATAATAATGTGCCTACTCATATGGTGACTTTTCCACGTCCTGAGACATGTTCACTACTACATCACAATCGTTTTACTGTCGATGTCTGCAAGAAATGTTCCTACCAAATTTAATTTAAATTCCCCGTTCACTAGACATATACACATTATTCCTTGTACATGCAGTATGCTATAGACACCAATACTATATCATCTTTGTAAACACTTCAAAACATCATAGGAAAAAATTAGTACATTATGGTTTCAAGAAATGTTTCAAATGACAAATTTAACATTTGAGAAAAATTAATTTCCTTGCATCCATGAACATTTGATCTCTTGTTTCTGTGTAGTTCCGCTTTAGAATTTAGGTATAATTTAAAGTAAGTATTACTCTAAATGATTTTAATAGTGATTGAAATGGACCAACACGCTGTTTTGCAATCAGGTCTCCCAGTGTCAAGATTTCAATAAGGTTCACAGTAAAAATCTCAAATATATAGCTCTACATAAGTGATTTCTAAACTTTGTAAAAATAAATATGTACATTATATATCATCAGAGAATAAATACCTTTATTAGCCAATTATATCACCTTTGGAAAATAAACTGGATACAAATTCACATATTCAGCAGAACAAACACAAAATAGGGTAATTAATTTCCTTACATGTGCCGCTTATATAAAACCATTGCCTATCTAGTTTGGTAGAGGATGAAGCGTGTCATACGCAGATTATTTAATGGCAAATAAACTGAATTTAATCTTCTGTGACGAATTCACTCAGTAGTATAGACAACTTAAGTGCTTTATCATAATCAATTACAGAAATGAACTGTAGTCATTAATTAATAAATGAGAACCCCACATTCCAATCACTGACTAGTTCTCCCTTTGGGACAGATTCGAACTGTACAATCGTGTTGATTATTTGTTAAGACCATTTCCAACATTGTCTACTATTCAAAGTGTAAATTTATAGAAAAGTAAATATTTATTTCTTGTCCAGTTAGTACTAAACAGTAAAAGAAATATATGCACACACAATATTGCCCACCAGGGTTCATTATCTTGTACCCAGTTACAATACACAATTTACATAAAAAGGTATGAAAACAATTAGATTTGTTATGCTTGAAAGACACACCTTTGCAACATGCAGGTAATCTTCGCTACAAACATCTGATTAACCCTTCCCTGTGATCAGTTCTATAGCAACAATATCATATCTGTGCAACACGAAAGATGGTTATTCAGTGTAACAAATGTGCACTTGTAAAGGCTCTTAACATCGGACTGAAGCATCTACCTTGTTAAATACGTGGACAATTTTCATTTAACATTGACCTACTTAGGCTTCAACTAAGAAGTTAGATTATTTTAAGTATCTTTACAGCGAATGCATTCAATGACGTTGGGTAAATTACGCCTAATGGACCGATCTCCGTTGTGAAATAAAGCATTAAGTAGAGGCACTTAAGTAGAGTTTTAGGAAACCAGATTGGTCAGGAAAAGTCTGAGCAATTCAAAAGAACGGGAGTTCCAAATCGAAAGTCATCTTTGGCAAATGGAAGAAGAGCGCCGTTTTGAAAGAAACTGCATGGATGCTAAAGTATTATCAAATAAATGGAATAAGTGTAAGTCAACAACAAATATGTAACGCAGAATCCGGGTATCCTACAACTATCTTGCTATCTCAGAGATTGAATTGATTAACTATTGAATAATCTCTCAGAAGGTTAGATTTTATGTACAATTGGATTGATATCATGAATTATTATGTTCATCTGTCCTAGTATGTGTTAAATTATACAAAGGCCGAAAAAAATCTAAACTGATTAAAGAAGAAAAAAACATAATTTGAAATATATATAGGATTGTAATGACATGTATACACATTTGTAAATAATGAAATTGGCTACATCCAATTTAAAATAAATAAGCGTTATTTTGTAACATAATTTATCTTTATTAGGTTGATATTTCATTTAAGAAAAAAAGCACATGTCATGTATCACTAAAAACGGTTGTTTATCACGTGTAACATTGTCCATAATTGCACCAATTGGTAAAACATTGAAATGTTGATTTCAGTGACTGTTGTTGTACAAATTGATTGATGAAAGACGAGTAACTACAGAATACATAAATAATAATAATAATGTGCGTACTTATATTGCGCCTTTTCCACGTCCTAAGACATGCTCAAAGCGCTACATTATTACCCCGAAGGAGTGTACTTTCACAGCTGCTACTAAGCGCTAATCACGACCACGTAGGTCAGTACGTCCATTTTCAGGTACCCATTTTAACAGCTGGGTGGACTGAGTGCAATGTAGATGAAGTGCCTTGCCCAGAGACACAACACAGGATGAGACCCAAGTCACAAATTTTTGGTGTCTCCACTGGGATTCGAAACCGGGTCTCTGGCGTGAGAGGCAAGCATGCTAACCACTACACCACTGTGCTCCACATACATGATTTCTTTGTAACTGAAACTCTATGCTCTAAACTATTCATGTTTGGAGAGTAAATGTCCTGTCGTTGTCATTTGAGTGTTTTGGTGTAAGATTGTATAAATATTAATTTCCAAAATAAATAATCCGACGATGACAAACAATGATAAACACGGAGCAACTAAGCGTTCTTTTGACAGACATACAGACAGTTAGTTTATTTAGTTTCAGCTCCAAAATACATGAAATATATACGGTCACCATATAGTTAAGTATATAAAACCCAATCTAAATTAACCTTTTCTATAATTGACTCGTGCACCTTTATCAGATATATCATCCTATATTGTCTCCCTTCATAAAACGTATCAATCCTTAGCTGTGTCATTGACAGTAAACGTAAATTTGTATCCAACAAAATATATTTTAGTTCCACTATTTAAATTTAATTATCTTCATCGTTCTTGTTTTAACTTGACCTTAGTATTGCCATCCTAATTATATTGTCATGGATGGCATAAAAATAAGTAACAAAGATGTCTACTGTTACATGAGTAACAAAGATATCCACTGTGCCGTGTTACCGTTACAAAACGTCATTGTCAGTTGAAAACATGCAATCTGGAAATGATTTTAAGTGACTTAACGATTGTTTAAAGAAGCTTAGGCATCCTAAATGTAATTATTAATGAACAATCCTATTTTTGCAATATTGTGCTACCGAAAAAGATGATAAACCCTTTTGAATACATTTGTAGAACACACTTCACAGATTACTTATTAAAGCATGTACAATTTTAACTGATAGAACGAACAAGGTGTTGCAGGTATTTGAGAATACTCTTTATTGCTTAATTTAAGGAATTTCATTAATAATATGATTGAAAAAATCACAACCGACAAAAACATGTTATTTTGAATCTCACAAAAGTATATATATATATATATATATATATAACCGCTGATTTCGTGTATCATGACATAAACAATTGTGTGATACAAATGAAAATATCATTGATGCATCGACAACTGAGGTATTTTACCCATGGCATATGATGAATCAATTGTACATATTCATCACAGTACAACGATCCAATGATGTATAGGAACGTAATGAGTGTAATCAGAATTACCCTCTGTCAGTGTCACTGAGTTGCATGTTTACTTTGGTATAAGTCATTCCCTGTGTTATTTCTATGTATCATTACTCCCTTGTCCATCTCTTTGATGAAGCATGAAATTAGTTAAAGAACGAAATGTACCAAAACCACATTTAATCTGCCTTGACATGTGTACTCGACGTCATCAAAAAGTCACTTAGGTAAATTGATGATGTTTTGATTAATAATTCAATCACACAAATAACCACAATGTAATGACTGAATGATTTCCCAATAGGGATGGATTTGAAGTTTCAGATCCTGTTTTTATCTAAAGTTTATTCAATTTAGAGACTTCAGCACACCGTCTGCAACATACATGTAACACACAAATTGACAATCAGGGTATGGAGGCAGGACATTTCAAGATCATACTGAATAAAAGCTTTGTTTGGTGAGTTCAACTGAGTATCTTTTTTTTAATTGTAATAATTTGAATAATTCAGCTTTTGATGGACATATCCAATAGACTGTATAAAACAATCTAAGGCTAGTTAATGATATTTTTGGCAAACACATTTGAAATGGTATCTATCACAAAAATACCTTTAGAACACAATTGAAAAACGTAATGATCTATCCACATTTGATTATCTACCAACTTCAGTTTTTATTTAATAACATTATAATCAAAAATCTTTATTCTTTAACGCGTAATGTAACATGATAGTTATGCCTTTTGATAAATTCTATTTTGAATAATGAATTATTCGAAAAACTAATCATCTTAGTGGAAGTATGAGACATAGCTTTTCTGTTGATTAGAAAAGAAAAGTTAAGCGAGAAGCAAGTAAGATTCTTTGTTAACACACAAGTTCTAAGAACCTAATGAAATACACGTTTTTAATTTGCATATGTGAATTGTCATGATACTGAAAAACAAACTTCATTTGTTAAGTTTTTAGCTTTTATTTTTATGTAACACCATATGTATTTGATTAACATACATTTAGTACTACACTTAGTTATGATTTTATTTGGTTAATGATTATTTAAAGGGGGTTTCCAACTTCTAATTTTTAACTTCCAGTGTTTTATTAGCGAGGCCCTCTCTGACCCCCTCGGGGCCTCGCTAATAAAACACTGAGAGTTAAAAATTAGAAGTTGGAGACCCCCTTTATTTATTTAACTTCCAGTGTTTTATTAGCGAGGCTCCGAGAGGGTCGGAGAGGGCCTCACTAATAAAACACTGGAAGTGAAAAATTAGAAGTTGGATACCCCCTTTAACTCACAAAATATGTGCAAAGGCTAGGTTCAAACATAAGACAATCACGTTACACTTTCCGCAAACACAATTATAAGCTTCCCCTTAATGATTACATGAATTTAACAAATATGATACAGATATTTCATTATGCAACATGCCTTTTAGAATAAGTTTGGAAAAATGTATACATGGAAAGCAAAAGGGATCTGTGCACTTTTTTTGAGTCATTAACAGAAAACACATACTTGGCAGACCAAAGATGGAAATAAGACTCTGAGCAGACAGCACTTTCAACGTTGATGGGATAACGCTAGTTAAGGCGAGAACAATATGAGCTATTCTTTAGAACAATTGTATAGGAATCGAAAGTAACCAATTGCCTCAAAGAAAGAAGAGCAATTTTCTGAAATAGGCCACACCAATACAATTGTACTACCTTTAATGGTAAAGGAGAGACCGATTAAAGAGAAATCATCTCCTACTATACTCATTTACTATTAAAGTTTAAAATACACTTTATGTATTATCGGTAGGTCTACAATGAATTTAAGTCCATTCGGAAACACACTACGAGTACAAGCGATGTAGAGAAAAACACCAATGATGGACATGCGGATAAGTGAATGTTGATACAGTCAGTGTTTGCAGTGTTGCTCGACTCACTCAAGTGAAGGAAATCGAATCTTGCCGGACGAAAAACTTTTTACTTTTTTTGAGAATAGAAGTCAATATATCAGGGTATGGAAGTAGATATAGCAGGTTTGATATATTTCATATATGTTGATTTACATAAAGCAAGATATGTATTAAACAAAACAGTGTTTATCAAGTATATCTTGTTTTTATCACAGAGTTAAACAGATTGCTAGATTACATCATATTTACAAGGAATAATTTTCTGTTTACAGAGAGACTGCAAAGTGTTAAAAAAACATATGAAAGTAAAGCTTCATGTTCATACTTTTAAAAGAAAACCTGATTCCATCCCAAAACTATTTCTCTTCCGACCGCGTTTAGTCATTCATTTCATGGGGTATGAAAAGTCAATATAGATACATGAGATACTTGTTTTCAAAATGCATAAACATAAAATGTACTGAGTTTGGTATTTAAAAATATGTTTCACATAGTGACACTAAGAACGTTTTGTGTGAAGAAGACAAACTTCGTTTGAAAAGATCCAAGTCACACACAAACGGTAAAAATATAGTGTTACGCCTTTAGCTATATGTAGATCAAAAGGCTACCAGATTATAGCCTATGCAATAGACAGAAATGAGGATCGATTTCTGAAGCTTCAAGGTGATTGGTAAATATGGCATTGAGAGTGACAATTGTGTAGAGAGTGCATGATTTAAATATGATGTTAAATCAACTGACACTTCCCAATTTCAGAGAGAAAAGCATCGACGTTCTGATATAATGAATGAATGAATGAATGAATGAATGAATGAATGTCTTTATTTCCTCCGATATGGCGAAGATCACAAGGATGTATTTACATGGTCATAAACAAGGCATAAAAACAGGATTCACAAAACAAAATATATATCAGAAACTGTACAAAAGAGATGATTTCAATGAATGAATGTACAAAGCAAAATGCAATATAACATTGTTTCTGTCTGATGTAGTTATTTCAGGTATGATATTTGCTCCACATAAAAAAGCTATTAAATTATCATCATCATCAATATTTTCAATACGAACATACAAGTCAATATCAAGTGTATCAATTAGAAAACTATAAAATGCGTTACGTTGCTTCATATAAGTTTCACAATGTAGAATAACATGACAGTCGTGATCAAAACATTGGGTTTTACAATTAATACATTCCCGTGAGGTTTTCCCTCGTGTTATTACCTGTATTAACAGTTGTATATAAGCTCTATAATCTGGATAGTTGTACATTAATCTGTATAAACTGTGCATACGTAGTTGTTTGTGTACTTTTGCATATCTAACCATATCATGTCTGGCAGATAGAGTTGATTTCAACTGATTTTCCTCTGAGAATGTGATGGCTTTAATAACAATATTGCGCCATGTTGATTTTTGGGGGAAATAACCACAATGTACATAATCAATAATAAATCTTAGTAAATCATATTTTCTTGCCGTGCTTAAGAGACAGGTGCATATGTTTCGTGAGTTATTTAATAATTTAATATTCAATGAAATGAATGCACAAAATAGCATTTTTGTTGCTGAGTGGCATTGATTGTTGCACAGACGACCTAGAAACAGTAGTCTGCATTTATCAATATAACCTATCATTGTCCAAAGACCCAGATTAGCTATGACAGAACATGAAGAACTTCTTCTGTTAAGACCTTGAATACATCTTGCAAAAAATCGTTGAGTGGATTCAATTGAATCAATATCTTTACCATGCAATTCAGGCAAAATTTCACATCCATAAAAACTGGTTGGTAGTATCATCCGCTTCCATATGTTAAGTGAAGTAAGTGGATGTAGATCGCTGTCATTTAAACCAAGTGATCTTAATGAATTTACAGTTTGTCTAGCCTTTTGACAACTAGTAAAGATTCTATCTTTACATGACATATCTGAGGAGATAAGGATACCACCATACTTAACAGAGTCAGTACTAGTTATAGTATTTTCACCAAAGGAAAGTTCTAAATTTGGACATGGTTGTCTCCCTTTGCGAAATATGATTACTGCGCTCTTGGAGGCATTATATGTTAAACGCCATCTTGAAGCATAATTTAGAACGACATTCAAAGAATCTTGAAGGCCGCATGGCGTGGAACTAATGAGGGTAGTATCATCCGCTAATAAAACTGAGGGTACATCAATACCATACACACAAATACCATTGTTTGCGAGTCTTAGCTCAGTTAAGAGATCGTTAATAAATATCAAGAAAAAAAATGAGGATAATACTCTGCCTTGACCCACGCCTTGTTTGATAGGAAATAGGTCAGATGAGGTACCGTCATATTGTACAAAAGCTGAGCTGCATGTATAATTGTGATAAAGTAATTTCCACATTTTTCCAGAAATGCCATGACTGTGCAGTTTTACAAATAATCCGTCGTGCCAAATACGGTCAAAGGCCTTTTCATTGTCTAGGAAGGCAGTAAAGACCTGTGATCCTCGTTCTATGTAATATGAAATAGATTCAAGAAGCATGAACACAGCCATTATTGCGCCATGAGTTTCTGAGATGTCAACTCTGCGCATCCAACAATTATCCAGACAAAATTCCGTTTTTGTTTGCGGATATCCACACTATTTCATTTGCTAAGCTGTGTTTTAATCAATTTAAGCTTAAGACAATCTATGTTATCAGCATTGTTTACCTAATTATAATAAGTGATGTAGTTTTCAAATAAGATAAATGGAAAATTTCAAAACTAATATTGTATGAAATGGTTAGCCATGCAATATAATGGAAGATCATTCTCACCTTAATTTCCAACCAGATACGGGAAACATTCTTCACATTAACTGTGTTATTTATAAGCTCAGAGAACAGAGTTCCAAAACCAAATTAATATTATTATGTAGCATCTGATACCCAACCAAAAGCATTTGGAGTTCTAATAAAAGAAGGGAAGACGTTGATGGTTGCAAACAGTCACGTTAGTTTTGTAATCTAATCGATTGGTGGCAATGATTCAAACATGATAATTAAAATAAACCCTCAGTAAAAATGTATGAATTGATATAGACGATTCAGGAAACTCCAAACAAATATAAGAACATGCTACGGTATGACATAGTTTAGTGCTGTTTTTCAATTTTGAAAATCAATTACACTAGGAGAAAATCAACTGTACAAATAAAGGATAATGAATGACGGCCAATTGCAATTTACCAGTGACACAGATTGATATGGTTACTTTGGTATTTATCAATGTCTGTGTTATCATCAAATAATAATCATTAACCTATTTTTCTGTGGTCTGATATATGATGAAGCGTGAAATTAGCAAAGTATCTAAATGTACCAAAACAATGTTTAATCTACCATGCAACATTCTCTTAGTTAAAATAGACACGCCAATGCTAGTCATCGATACACCACTCATACAAATGAGGTTGGAGTAAGTAATAAATCAATCAAATCGACACATTCTGATGACTAAATAGTTTTCAAATTGGGTCTAATCAAAACGTTGAGATTTTTGTGAGACTTCTGTGAGAACATTAGGAATCGCCTTCATCTCGTAAACCAAATGTTAAAACTATGAAAAATTTATTTTGAAAGTAATTTTCTATTCCTAATTCGTATAGTGTATTCCAAGATATTCCTTTTAATCCTTTAATTAATTGATGCAATGCCAGTTTTGACAGATAATGACATGTTGGAGGGTGATACGGTGATACAATCTTTGTACTGGTGTCACAAGAGGGAAAAGTCAACATCGTGTGTATCTTAACAACACGTCAAATGAAATAATAGTAAATATCATTTCAAGTTCAGATTGGTTCAAAAATTTGTTGGCAGGTTAGAAAATATAAAGCAGACCATAACCAAACATGTGTTCCATAACTAAAATAGAGCAAAATTCCCTTTCAATCATCAGACATTTGCATTTTTCGGAAGGATGCCGAATCCAGATTCGGCATACATTTACATTGTAAATCGAACACTTTCTATTTAAGCAAAGTTGTCATCAACATTTTCTGTACAGCAATTTAGAGCTTTAAACTATCGTTGTTAGGAACAAATGGAATATGTTGTTTTTATTCAAAAGTCTGTGATGGGCTCTCTATAAATTTCAGTATATCATTGAAATATGAGTATCATTCTGTGTCATTTGTAATTAAGCAAATCTACAATTTAACAATATCCCTTTGAGTCAAAGAAGTCTGCACACAAGACTTTACCTTTTTCTGTTTTTTTTTATGTTTTCTAGTTGCTTAATAAACAGATTATGTTTAAACTCAAAGTATTAACAATAATTATGCCTATTGCTCAATTAAAAAGAAGCTACAAGCCAAGCTCCTCCAAATCCTAGAGGATGTGTTTATAAGATAAGCTGTGCATGTGGACACTCATACATAGGTGAAACTGGCAGACCAATTGCTACCCGAATAAAAGAACATAAAGCTTCTGTCAGCAACGTAGACATGAAATCAGCTGTTTCGGAACATTTGATAAGACACCCAAACCACATCATTGATTGACAACAAACCCAAATTTTGGCTACCAACATCAAAGACTGGCGCAAACGAAAGCTCATGGAAAGTATATTCATTAAACGATGCAGCCCCCAGATTAATCGTGATCACGGTGTTTTCTTACCCAACGCATGGTGCATTGATCAACAGTAGTTTCAGTGCTGGCTTCCACTCACTCTATGTAATTCTATCAGTTGTATAAACACTGTATGCCACTATGTAAACACATCTATTACACTCATTGTCAATGTCAATCAATTTTAAATACATGTATGTCCATCTGATTAACTGGCTTCTTGTACATATATACTATATATTCTGCTTGTAACTGTCATTGTTACTTACCTGATGAAGGGGCACGGAGTTGCCTTGAAACGTCGTATGCAAATACAATAAAGAAGTTGTAATCCATCCTACTCTTTGTCATATTAACTACCAACTTCTATATGCCTCTCAAGAATTTAGAAAGAAGCTTTATCAAAAATGCCTGACAATCTACCTGCCTTGCAGAAAATTTTTATTACTTCATATCAACATAACCATAATAATAACCAAAGGCATAGACACAGCTGAACTTTAAGAAAATCTCCATCATAGAAACGAATTTGGCTTAAGAGGATTGCATATTTAATGTAGATCTAATCAAATTGAGTTACACAACCATCAAGGACTTACAGCACTTTCTATACATGTTAAGCTACTGGTCAAACAAGGTCAAACTGTATTTCATATGTCTGGTGACCTTACCATCGTCTTTCTTCATCTCGGTCAATACATCAAGACAAGGATATTCTGGTGAAAAATATTGATCAAACATACACGTATATGCCTATGGGTACAAGGGTCTTTGGTATTTTTTATTTTGCAATTAAGTGGGGAAGTATTGATGAGGTTATATTGGTTGTGAAGGTGCGCCAGTGCCCATGTCTGTCTTCATCTCAGCAGCAGTATTGGTCATTATATTAAAGGTATTGTCGGGTATATAATCAAGAAAGGGTAAACACATTCTAACAATTTAAGGTTCATCCATATAATTTAGTCCTGGAAAACAGTTTCATAACATCGTGTTTGCGCAAATTTATCAACTTTATTGACGTTCAATTCCAGAGAGAAGACCAGACATAAAGAAATCTTGCTTGCTCCTTTGATATCATAAAATCATATGTTGACGCAAAGAGAAAAGTTCAATTCATCTTAGTTGAATCACTTCTTCAATAATTTTCTGACCTTTTCAAACATCATTTCTTTTTTCTGTACAATTATTATTGATATTGTTAATCCAACATGCTTCAAGAGCCATACATATACATGTACATACAAATATGTGACTACGTGTACATGTAGGTTGCTTAATATATATATCATATATAGATAAGCAAAGATGTTTTGTTTTTGTTCCAAGATCCCAATCGTAGGTAGCTCGTTTTTTTACGTCGCTGAACTCGAACGTATTATTGATAGCTTGAAGGATGTAATGTTGTCTGGAGTGTGAATAATGAAGTTAATATGCCATACTTACTAACTGTATTCTTGGATCCGGTGGTTGACATTAGCTTTATTCTTACAGATATAACAACCACTTACGTTAATGTGTAAAATCATCCGTACTGTAAGTCTTGTCAACAGCTGTTTATGAATAACTTACTTTACAAAATGGGTTCTTTTGGTTAAGGAAATATCTCTTTTCAACATGCTTAAACACCAACTCACTATCATTGAAATCAGCTAATCAGAACATGGCTAATGTTGAGAGTCAAAAAGTGTTCTTCAATGTAAATTCGACTGTGATAAGGTTTGTTTTTTGCTGGGAGGAAATAATAAACATTTTGGGTTGAAATGTTAAAATGAATTAAGAAGTTGTAAATATAACTAAATATTATTAGGCAACAGCTATGTGGAAATAATGTTTCAACAATTGCAGCAATAGCATAAATAGATAAAATGTAAAACTTTACAAAAAGAATGGTGAATAATATAAATATGTGGATTATTAAAGGACATACATGAATATGTCAAAAGTTTCATTTGTTTGATAAGTGTGCCATTTCATTTTAATGACATTGCAAAAAGGAAGGTATAAATAGTTGAGCCTTAGAAATAATTGCTGATCTACTGAATGGAACTGTTCTTCTGTAAATCGTGGTTTTTCGTGGTTAGGCATGATATATTCTATTCAAAATATATCTTATTCATAATACGTTGCATATGATTCTCAAGGAGAAGATCATCCCTATTAGTAAAGGAAACGAAATTATCAATGAATATCTCATTGAATATTTTATCTTTATTTGATGAAGTAATCGCTCAATCATTATGAAAATATTTGTGATAGTATTTTACATACATGCACACTAGAAAAAACCTATATTCGAAAATGACACAGTGCAAGATCACGTCTTCTATTACACATTATAGAAATTATGATGAATGTAACAATTGATTTAAAAATTACAATAGTTTCACTTAGGTAAAAGTTAATTGACAAGTGTACCAAATTATAGACGTCAAGTCATAAGTAGATTATGATAAAACACAACCATGGATTTATAAGAAAATCACATTTAAGAAATATTTTTTTTGTTTTCTTGTTTAGTTTTGCCCTGGTGTTGAGTAGTAAGAGTTGCCTCCTAAGGGTGTTGTTTAAAACGTTTCATCATTCAGTTATGTGTATGTCGTCAACCTGACAATATTTCCCAAGTACAAAACCTGATTTGTTCATCTTATATACATAAGTAAGTTGTATCCACACTCAGACAGTATTCGCGCTTAAGATCAGCGACACATATCTGCAGAAATATTAGACACAGCTGTCAAAGCAGGATCTGAACAGTTTCTGAAATGGCAACACTGTCTGAAATTCTGCAAACAATCGTTAATATAAAATAGGCATGAACGTTAAGATAAAACAACGATTTAAAGTAATACAAACTACACTTTCACAAGCAGTTGATGAGAAAAATAAAACCAGAGAAGTCATTGATTAGTGTAAACAGTCAATTAAGTCGTATCATTGAAATGTGTCCACACTTAGCCCTTTGAAGTTGAAAAACGTTCAAATTGCAGTTATATTGTGAAGAAGTTGCTTGACTAACTTGCTTTGAATCACATGTATTTGATTCATGAGATTTGAACAAGATCACTCATAAATGAAGAAAAAATCAAAGTCATTGACTTCATAACGTCAGAAAGATTTTATAAAAAACGTTATATCTTTCGTTCAGGTAATATGCCAAAACGTCAAGTCATCAAGTGAATTATCATAGTAAGCATTTTTTTTATTTTTGGCTTGTTAGATGATGAGGCATGACGTTATAAATTTATTAAAATGTAACAAAACCTTATTCAACCTTCCTAGACACATAGACGAATCCAGGGTTATCATCAATAAGTCAATGATGTTAATGAATTGAAGTGATAAGGTTAACACTAAAGTAGCCATATTAAGGTTACAGAATAGTTTTCCCATTGAGATAAATCGAACTGTAAAAGCATGTTTATTGATTGATGACACCATTCACTCTATTGTTTACTATTCTTTTAGCGTATTTAAAGAATAATAGATGAATATCTCTTGTCCAGTAATTAAAAATCTTAAAATATAAACTAGTGTCCGAAAGAAACGATACCAAGTTTTCAACGTCTTCCGAAACAAAACTATTTTACCTGACAGAGTCGAATTTAAGTAACAGGCATATGTCTTGTAAAGAAGTATGAACATTTTTATTCTTCGGGAAAAGATACTTCTGATTTTGTGTCTCTTCAAACGCACATGGGGTGCATAAATCGAAATTTCAAGTTGTTTTATGCACAGAACTTTTGTCATTTCACTATGAAATTGATAAAGTATTGGATATAGGTAAGAATACAATCTTGTTGGTACAATGCACTTTATTTGACATAAATTCGTTGACGCGTCACTGCTCTAGAACGTTTTAAAACAAGCAAAAGTGTCCAATTTCTCTCTGCAATCTCGCCTAGTTAAGGAGATTCCGAATCAATGTTTATCTTAAATGCGTGTTTCTCGCAATTATGAAAAGATAATGTTTAGAAATTTTGCATAGAGATGAGTTGACTACTGAAGAAATGATAAAACTATGTTTTAGTCGTATCAATCTGCAGTGGGTTGAGTTATCTTGCCATTTGTATGGTAACGTTTCTTTTGGACACTAGTTTATATATGTAAAAAATATCAGTGACCCGCCATTGCCAGACATCTTGTATCCACATTTATATCAATACTAAAAGCACATCGATACGAAAAGTATTAAAGCAATTAGATTTGTTATGCATGAAATAAACACATCAAAGAACCTTTGATAAATAAAGGTTATCATCGCTATAGACATATGATTAACTACTCCCAATGATCAGTTCCCCAATAGCAACAGAATCATAATAGTAAAAACACAAAAGATGGTATTTCAGTCTACGACATTGTCTCTTGTAACCACTCTTAACATAGGACTGAAGCATTTTCCTTCATCATTGACCTACTAAGGATTCAACTTATCTAAGAAGTATTTTAAGTACCTTTACAGTGAATGCATTCAATGACTTGCTTGTCAATTCCGCCTAATGGACTGATCTCCGTTGTTAAATAAAGCATTAAGTAGAGGCACTTTTAATGTTGATTAAGTAAACCAGGTTGGTCGAGCAACTCTATAAGAACAAGAACAAATGGAAGAAGAGCACATTTTTTCTATCTCAGATAAACCTGAGAAGTATTAAAAGTAAAAGATGTAGAGGATTGGAGTTTGAATTGATTTACTGTAAAATGTAAATGAAACTTATATGTCTAGGTTTTATGTACAACTTGATGATCACAGGATTGGTTATAATCCTATGTATAAGGTTGACATTTGATTTTTAAAAAAAACATGTTGTTAACAGGTGTTAGTCAAGCATTTTGGTCATAACTACACTAAATGTCCATTATTGCACAACAAATTATTGGTAAAAAAATTGAAAGTTGATTTCAGTGACCAATGTTGTATAAATTGATTGAGGTTGTATACATCGATTGATGAAAGAATGATATAATATTTAAACGAATAATTGATTTCATTCCAACAGCATTTCTCTTCTGAAGGCCTTTAATAATTAACCTCTGGGTGTATGAAAAGTCAATATGGACACATGATATACGTGTTTTCAAAATGCATTAACATGAAATTACATGAATGAATTTACTTACATGTAATTGATTTTAGCATGAACAAATGTTCTCCATATAGTGACGAAGAAATATAGAGAAGAAACACTGTGTTTGAAAAGATCCAAGTCACACACAAAGGATAAAAATATAGAGCCCTTAGCAATAGGAAGATCAAAAGGATACAAATTTAGACAGAAATGAGGATTTATTTCGAAAGTTCAAAGTTTTGGTTAACTTTGGCATTGAAAGTGATCATTTTGTAGAGTATGCATAATTTCAATATAATGTTAAATCAATTGACACTTCCGCATTTCTGAGAGGAAAGGATTGATTTTCTGATATATGTGTATGATAACTAAATTACATAAACATACTTCATAAATGATTAATAGATATCGTCGCACATGCAGAACCATTGTCAAAATGTTACATAATGTACTTGTATTTCATGATACTGTAACTAAATATGACGAGGACAGTTAATAAGAAGAGGACAGTTAATAAGTACGTATAATTGATAGCTTTGATGTTACATTCGAAGCCTCACGCTGACGCGTTCGGCTCCAAATGACATCAACATGTATCGATTTACGTTAGACCACGAAAATTAAAACATACGAAATGGGTGATTTATTTCTTCAACACTATTGAGTTTGAGATTAGTAGATTTGTAAGAAAAGAAAATAAGAAGAAATGTTTGTGCCTTGCGGGAAAGTCATTTTTGCACCCTATGACAGATGCTTATCATGGACATATTCAACATATGTTCATGGTACTGGAATCACAGGATGACAAGATCAATTGTTAACTCCGTTTCCTTTTATGATACAACGTCCATTTGTAGAAGAGTGTCCGTATGTGTCCTTACGCAGACAGCATTCGTACTTGAGATCACTTATGTGTTCCGTTTTTGCAGACACACGCAAAGGAGATGTCATAATTTGTAATCATGAAAGAATGCTTGTTATTATAGGAGTCATCAAACGTCAACTATGTAGGCGATTCTTACAAAGCAAGATGAAATATTGCGCTTCCATCAATTATACTGACGAAATTCAGTGTAAAAATGTTTGCATAGGCGGATTCACATAATTTTTCTTGAGTTACCCTGTGTTTCAATCTGCAGTTTCAGAAGATCTACTTGTAGGTTATCAGTCGTTGTCTTAGTAATAATAGGTGCTTTAGGATTGAAATCAAATTAACGGAAGCGTTAAATGCATTTTAAACCTTACACTGTAATAAATAGTTAGCCATGCATTACAAAAGAAGATCATGTTTACCCGATTCCGGCCAAATAAGGCAAAAATGCTTCAAACTAAAATGTTCGTAATTGATATGCTCTGAGAACCAAAACCAAATCAATGTTCTGCTGTAAGTGCCTGGTACCCACCCAAAAGGATGTTGAGTTGTCCTTATTAACGAAGAGAAGACGTCGATTGTTAAAACAGTCAAATTAGTTTTGTTATTTTATTGATCAGTAAATGTAACCATTTTAAAAAAATACCAGTACAGATGTTTGAATTGATATGAAATCGATCAGTGATTATTTAGTATTTTACCTTTGAAAATCAATTACACCAGAAATAAATCAATGCTATCGAAATTATTAATAAATTTTTCAACCTATTTTTCTTCGGTCTGATAGATGATGAAGCGGTCTGATAGATGATTAAGCGTGAAGTTAGCAAAATATCTAGACGTAGCAAAACAATGTTTAATCTACCATGCAACATTATTTTAGTTAAAATAAACACACCAAGGCTAGTCATCAATACGGCACTCATACAAATGAGGATGGAGGAAGTAATGCATCAATCAGATACACACACTCTGATGAATAAATAGTTTTAAATACATTTTAATAAAAATTAAATAAATACTTTTGGCAGACTTTATCTCACAAAGGCACTATGCAAACTAATGATTAGATTGACAGTGTGTGTGTGTGTGACATCTCTAAAAATGGAATAAATTTCATCTCATTAACAACTATCAATAACATAATCGACATAAACACTGAAGAAGTAACTTTTACGTATCACATATGAATTCATCTCTATCATTTTGTAGGTACTGTCAATTATACAAGATTGGTTCATAAACTTTGTTGTTAGATTAGGAAAATACCATTGCAGACAACAACACTGGTTAAATAAGAAGTGTTCAAGTGTATATCCAATAAATATTTCGATGTGTTTATCATCAAATTTTGCAAAAGTTATTGAATATTACCTTAAAATACCGGTTTTAGTTATGTATAGCAATTCGCCCGAGTTTCTGACACTTTTGACCTAATTTTGGACAGTACCACACTATTTGCTTGAATACACACAGGTTTAACATATTCGTCAAAATGGTTCCTATTATTACCAAATATCCATTAAGTCATCTATGTACAATAATATAACAGTATTTTGCAAACATGAATAATTGTTTAAATTACACACGGCATTATTTACGGTGATACAATTCTGGCAATTCCTGCATGCGTCGTTTGAATTTGATATCGTCACAATGGCATTTGCAAGCTCTGACGCAAAACCATTGTACAAGCTCAACCAAATGCTTTTAAGTGAATTGTTTTGTCATATATCTTGCTTGAATGTTTCTTTAGCAGTCCAAACCAAGGTCATTTTGATATATTTCGAAATAATTGATAAATTACTACCAGAATCACTTTGCAAATCACAAAATTGCAAATATCAATAAGAATTTGATTGTAAAGTAAAACATCTTTTAGACAAAATACAATCAATGATGTTTTGGCTCTCCCTACATTGCTTTTGCTTTGAGTAACCATTTCCATTAAGAAATATTTTGCCAATTTATTCCATGAATCTGTAAATTATCCCTTTTTAAAAAAGTTCGTTGATTGATATGTCCGATAATAAAATGTTATTGAAAAGAAGTAGGTAGTAAGACAGACAGAAACAAATGTCTTGCATAAATTACAAACATAATTGCGTCAGCATCTTATCAAAATTGTCCGAAGTTCGGCGATTTGGGGTGGTGTCCGAACCTCGAACCTCGTCAGTTTGCCCTACATACAAATATGTACACACATATACATTTTAGTTGCTTAATATGTACATCATAGATATGCAAATCTGTTATATGTTTGCTCAGAGATCCCAAATCGTAGGTATCCAATTTTCTTTTTATGTCGCTGAACCCGAACATCTTATTGATAGCTTGAAGGATGTAATGTTGTCTGGAGAGTAAATAATGGAGTTAATATACCATACTTACTAACAGTATTGTTGGATCTGGTGGCTGTAACTTGTTTTATTCTTACAGATGTAACGACCCATTACGTTAATGTATAAAATCATCCGTACTGTAAGTCTTGTCAACAGCTGTTTATGAATAACTTAATATACAAAATGGGTTCTTTAAGCAAAGGAAATACTTCCAGTCAAACTCATCATCATTCTATGTTTTAATTGAAAACAAAATCCGCATAGTATTATTTGCACATCCTATTGAAATAAAATCAAATAGATTTCAAGCATGATTAGGCTAGTAGTTATACATAACACGATGCATAATATTTCAATCGGGTTGGATTTTGTTTACATTAATCAAGGCGGTTCCAATCTCTCCTTACATTGGCAGATCAAGTCATGAAATGTTGATACAGCCTCGGTTCTATTACGCCGAGTTTGTGGGATAGAATTGGAGATGTCTGATTGGAAGCAATCAAAGTTAGTTGTGCAATCAGTGACGCTGTTCTTAAATCATCATTTTGGCTACTGAATCACGGCAAGGGCATTCTGTTATGAACCACTCTTTTCATGCGAGAAGCATTGTCATTTGCTAAAGAAATTCAAATGGATTGTGGTGCAAATTTTGTCCGCCAGGGAAAACTGTCGGAACCCACGGATTTCGGCTTAATAGAACAGAGGCTGTATTAACATTTCATGACTTGATCTGCCTCTGTGGGGAGAGAATAAGGCTGTTCATATGGTAATGGTCCATGCGTTAACAGCAGTCAAACTAAAATGAATATATTTTCTTCTGACATGATGTTAAGAAAAATACGTTGCATGCTCCTCTCTCGGGTAATATGGTCTGATGTAACATCTCTGTAGAAATTGTAGGAAAGATGGTAGGTCTACATCAGACCGTATTACCCTCTTGAGAAGCATACAACTTACATTATTCTTTGTATTATTCTTTTCAATAAACTATGCTTCAACCTGGAGTTTGACCTCAAATATCAGGATGTTTGACCTTATCAAAATACTCGCCCACCTTGAACAATAAATGTAGCAAAACCCCTGAATTCTTTCAAGCTTTGTTACAATCTTTTATATACTATACGCATAAACGTTTAACTTAGTGCTGTCCATTAAAATAAAACAACAAAGTAAAGTAATACAAACTACACTTTCACAAGCAGTTGAAGAGAAAAGCAAAAGCAGAAAAGTCCTTGAGTGCTGTAAACAGTCAAGTAAGTAATGTCCTTGAAATGTGTCCAAACTTAGCCATTGGAAGTTGAAAAACGTTCAAACTGCAGTTACATGTATATCATGAAGAAGTTCCTTGAATAACTTGCTTTGAAACACATGTATTTGAATCATAAAATGTGAACAAGATCACTAATAAATGGAGACTCGACTTTACTTTCAATCGAAACAAGTACCATTTGAGAAGAATACATAATTATTTGATGCTATGATAATGTCGGTTCTTAAGAATGACAATAAAAGAGACTACTGATTAACCCGAGTTCTTGAAACTGGTTCAAACAGGATTATTTTTAAAGTAATATCTTTCATTTAGGTAATATACCAAAATTGCAAGTAATTTGTCATCAAGTTACATGTAATTATCATAGTAAGTAATGTTTTTAATATATCAATGCAATTATAGCATAGTGACGATTGCATAATTGTATTGCATCCACGAACATTGGATCCCTAGTGGTTTTTTTGTTTGTTTAGCCTTTGAATTTATGTATCTTTTAAACTATGTCCACCCTAGATAATTACAAAAACTGACTGCAATCGACCAACACACTGATTTGTAATCACATTACTAAGTTTCCATAATTCAGAGAAGGCTTTCGGTACAAATTTGTAATCTGATAACATCAATAATGATATTTTGCAAATATATACTGTACATTATCAGAGAGAATAAAACCATAATTAACAAATATATCCCTTTGAAAATCTATTAGAAATTGTGTTATTAGAATAAAACAGTAGCATAACGTAGGGATTTTGTTCTTTTGCCCTTTACCAGCGGTACTGATTTGTGAGATTAAGAATGTCTGTATTGTCAGCTTAGTGTTATTATAAAACAATTGTAGCTTGATAGATGATGAGGTATGAAGTTAGCAAATTATTTAAATGTAACAAAACCTTATTCATCCTTCCGTGACGCTTTCACTTAGTAGCATAGACGAATCAAGGACAATCATCAATAAGTCAATGATGTAAATGAATTGAAGTGAATAGGTTAACAATAAGGTACCCACAACTAGGTCACTGACTACATTTCCCATTGGGACGGAGTTGAACTGTAAAATCGTGTTTATTGATTGTTAAGAGCATTTCCTCTATTGTTTACTATTCTTAGGGTGCATTTATAGGATGCTAGATTTAATATCGCTTGTCAAATAAGTAAAACCCATTAAAAGATATATACATTTACAAAATATCAGTGACCCGCCAATGCCTTACATCTTGTACCATTATTTATATCAATACTCAAAAAGTATGAAAGCAATTGGTTTGTAATAGCATAAGGACACATCAAAGGACCTTTGATAAATAAAGGTTATCATCGCTATAGACATCTGATTAACTGCTCCCAATGATCAGTTACCCCATAGCAATAGAATTATATTAGTAAAGCACGAAAAGTGGTAATTCAGTCTACCACATTGTCTCTTGTAAACGCTCTTAACATAGGACTGAAGCATTTTCCTTTAAGGAGAGATTCCCTTGTTGAAAATGAGGACAATTTTAGATTCATCATTGACCTACTAAAGATCCAACTTATCCAAGAAGTCAGAGTTTTCAAGTATCCTTACAGTGTATGCATTCAATGACTGTGGGTCAATTTCGCCTAATGGACCGATCTCCGTTGTGAAATAAAGCATTAAGTAGTGGCACTTTTAATGTTGATTAAGTAAACCAGGTTGGTCGAGAACAGTCTGAGCAATTCTGTATGAACTGTACTAACACAATCCAAGGTCATCTTCGGCAAATGGAAGAAGAGCGTCTTTCTCAAAGAAACTGCTTGGGTGCCATAGTATTATGAAATAAATGATATAGTGTAGGTAAACAACGATAATGTAAGCAGAACGTGGGTATCTATAAACTATCCTCTGATTTAACTGAGAAGATAAGAAGGGAAATATGTAGAGGGTTGGACTTTGAATTGATTTACTGACAACTTTGACCGAAACACTTACATGGCTAGGTTTTCTGTATAACTCGATGATCACAGGGTTGGTTCAGATCCTCTGTATTAGGTTAATATTTCATTACAAAATATTTCATTAAATAACATCACATGTGATGTATGAATAACGGTTGTTAATCAAACGTTTTGTCCAGAATTGCACTAATTGTCCATAATTGCACTAATTGGTGAAAACAATTCAGCGACTGATGTTGTGCAAATTGATCGATGAAAGACGAGTACACTACAGACTACATGATTTCCAACCAAGACTTCTCTGTAACTGTAACTATATGCTCCAAGCTAGTCATGCGTGGCTAGTAAATCTCTTGTGGTTGACTTGTAGTTTTTCGCTATTAGATTGTATAATGTAACTATTGATTTCCCAAATGAATTATATCATGTTTGCAACAATTGATAAACAAGGAGCGGCAAAGCGTTATATTGACAGTGCTTAGGATGCTAATGTTGCAATTGATGTTCACAGTAGTTCCTCAAACCTATATAAATATAGGCAACTCAATCGTAATTAAATGTCTCTTTTATAGACTCGTGCATCTTTTATTCAAATTCCCTTTATAAAACATATCAATCCTAAGCTATTTCACTGACAGTAGACGTTAATTTATATCAAGCAAAAGGTATTTTAGTTCGAATATTTAAATGTAACAAGTCTGTATTCTGACATGAATATTGTAGTTTGGATAGAACAAGACTATCATCTTTATTCTTGTTTGATATTGACCTTATTATCGACATTCAGAATTTATTGTTATATGTTTAATTTGCAAAACATCATTGTAAGTTAAAAACCTGAATTAAGTCGGGAAAATATTATTGATGATATTTAATTGATTCAACAATGGTTCCTAAATACCTATGGCATCCTGCATGTAAATACTTATGAAATTAACTGTTTTAACGATAATTACACCCTATATTGACAATGCCGTAATACAAATAAGGAACTCGTAAACGAACATTGTAACCTTTCTGTACTTGACACATTACCGAGTAAAGCAGTTACAACTTTGAATGTGAACAGAGAATTTTAAAGATGAATAATGTGGTATTTGAGACGACTGCTTACGACTACTTTAAAGTAATAGCAATTTTCGCCTTGCTTAATCATATTGTGCTTTTTTGTGAAACTGTTATTATAAAGACATAAACACTGATGTAATACGATTCAAAATATCTTTTAACAGATCAAAATAACATGTTAGTGTACTCTCTGCATGAAAATAAACAAATTGGGTATTAAACTAATGTCATATGTTGAATTAATTTTACATGTTCATCACAGCAAAACAATCCCTATCTCATTGTCACTAAGCTGCACACTCATTTCCGTATTTCCTTGATATCGTTTCCCCCCTTGTCACTCTCTTTGATGAGGCATAAAATTAGTTAAAGATCGCAATGTACCGAAGCCACATCTAATCTGCCTTGACATATGTACTCAACGTCATCAAAAAGTCACTTAGGTAAATTGATGTTGTTTTGATTGATAATTCAATCACACAAATAACCACAATGTAATGACTGAATGATTTTCCCATAGGGACGGATTTGAACTGTGAGATCCTGTTTTTTATATTATTCGGTCATTCATCTATCGTGCCTTTTCGATATGTTTTACATTATCAAAAGATTGCTGATATGTTTTATGGAACATTCTAAATTCACATTAGAATGACTAGTAAATGTATGATATCATTATCGCCATATGGTAAATTTTATGTCAGATATGACTTATTCCGAAAAATCATGTGTTTCGTAAAAGTATGAGGCATAGCTTTTCTTTTGTTTCAAAAAAGGAAAGCGAGAAGCAAGTAAGATTCCTCGAAAACAGTCATGTTCTTAAAACAAACTGTAAAATTATTATTTTAAATTTCAACTGCATATGGAAGGGATTTTTAATCATTATAAAAGAAAAACCAATTTAACTTCAGCTGTGAAGTGTATAGCTTTAGTTTGTATGTAACATACTAACTTGCATTCTCTCCCCACAGAGGCAACTCAGTCATACCTGAATTAGCCTCATTTCTATTACGGCTAGATCCTGGGGTTCCGGCAGATTGCCCTAGCGGCAAAAAGTTGTAACTTAAAATATCTCCCTCATTTGCAGCCAATGGAAACACCTTTTGGATATCCATGACATGGGAAGTTCTTAACGGTCGTATAGTGACATGGAAAATATTATGTCTTTATGTTTATTTTTCATTAACAGTGTGAGAGGGAAACAATTTGAAAATCAGATATGGATAGGGTTTTTCATTAGATAGAAACTGTTTTATAATTGTGTTTATATTTCACTAATCAACCAAATAATAACTAATGAGAAGGTAAAAAGCGATGGTTTGTAATAGAAAGAATTACCTCCCCTGGACGTTAAATTTCAACGAAAGCTTTGACGAACCACACGGAGTTAGCCGAGGTTTTGCGAATGACCACCTTTGAAACGGCGTCGCTGATTGCACAACTAACTTCGATTGCCTCCAATCAGATTTCTACCTTTCTATCCCGTGTATTAGCCGTAATAGAAAAGAGGCTTATTCAGGTATGACTGAGTTGCCTCTGTTGGGAGAGAATGACTTACTTGTTGATTGGCTGATATTCAATACTAAATGAAGGTACCGGTTTAGGACCACGTAACTAAAAAATTATGGATTGGCACACAGGCTACGGTCAAACATAAAGACAATCATTTTCCTTTAGTAAAATCGCATGTAATTGCGTTTCTCTATCGGTGAAATCGAACCATATCATAATATGATTTTTTATCACCGTACAATGCAACGGTGTCTTTTCGGCCTAAATAGGCCCGGGGTTGTAAAAACTCAGGACACATAAATAAACTATTCTATTATTATTATTATTATTATCTATTATTATAATATTGATGCCTTCAGAGAGTGCAAATGTTACCATGCATTACAAACAAAGATACATTCATATCCGTTGTTACCGAAAATAAGGATAAGTGATTATGAACTGTGTAAATCTAGGGATGAAATATAAAACGAAGAATAAACGAATAAGCAAATCAAGTATACACATGTACATTTAACTTTATAAAGAAAATTAAACTACACATTTATTTCTTGCTACCAATTCAATGGAGTTTTTTTCTTAGAAAAGGAGTGACAGTGAATCTATAGATAATGTCTACTTTCATCATTAACCCATTTAAGTTGCAACATAACATAACTTCCTAACAGTGCATACTTCCAATGCCATCAAGTCCGTCACAGAAAACTTATACTTTACACACCGACGTTGTGAAATGTGACACTGAGCAGACAGTACGCCTGGTGTTGACAATGTAAACTAGTTTAGTCGGGACCAGTCTGAGCTATTCTAAAGAACAGTTATATAGGAATCAAATGTAATCACCAGCTAAAAGGAAGAAGGGCGAGCTCCTGAAGTATTGCATACATAGAGGATACTAAACGGGCTTCCGTTTAATATCATTTTTATCAGACGAGTTGATGATTTTGTATAAAACGAGCGAAAGCGAGTTTTAAACCAAATCATGCACGATTTGATATAAATTGCATTGAATGGAAAAGAGTTCACTTTACTATTTATTACTTGGCCCAAACACAAGCAAAATCGGCGACAGTTTGCTGAAACAAACATTTCCGCGACTCGGCAGCCATTGTGACGGCGCGCTCACACAATGATGCACAGCCACACCACTGTGACGTCATACTTCAATTGTGTCATTACACTAGTGTCATATATAGAGAATACTACACCAGGTCTCATTAGATACGAATTATACGAAACGAGTGTCCTTCCGACGGTATCTGACCGAGCAAAAGCGAGATCAGATACCATAGGAAGGTTACGAGTTACGTATAATTCGTATCTAATGAGACCGAGTGTGATATTTTATTTATTACTCACGTTTAGAATAGACACATTTGTTAATAATCATCATTTTTGTATATGGCATCAAGCAAACAATTCCGAAAACCTAAAGCGTGTTTGGAGATTCCCAATTTCCCTGTGATGTGTTCCTGACTCATGCAGTGACTGCATTTTAAAGTTGTTTTTTCTCAGTGTGTGTCACATTTGATAGAATTTGACTTGGTCTACCCACAATGTCATGTTATCACTGACAATCCATTGCGTGCATGATGCGATCGATGTCCGGTTGTTGTTACGGTTGTAAGTAATAATTTTATTAATGCATCCGCTGATCTATTAATTTGTTATGAAATCGATTTTGCACACTGATCAAATCGTAATTTTACTTAGTACGTAATCAACTTTTTAAAAGTATGTAAAACTGTAAACTAGAAGAAATGACATGTTTGTTGTAAATTCGAAAAAAGTTCCGTTTTAGTTGACCCTAAATGAGAGGTCATTGGTTAACCAATCAATCTGTGGAATGCGAGGTCATTTTGATACGACACAGGTCAACGCAATACGACACACGTGTGTCGTACGAGATTAGTATGTCATCACTTGTACGTTACCTACGTGTGTAATATGCCGTATATACTGTATATTGCACTGCGATATCTTACACTGACGAATAAGAAAATAGTATTATACAAACGACTGTTAATTCGTTAGTCAACAGTACAAATGGTAATGGACAAGCAAATTAAGAAGCAATTATCTCTCACTATACCGAAGTACTATTAAAGTCAGATAAACACTTTCTGAATTATCGATAGGTCTTCAATGGATTCAAGTCGTATTAGGACACTTTAGAACACTTACGAGTACAAGCGGTTTAGAGAGTAAATATAATGTTGGCGCGTCAGGAGGAGTGAATGTTGATACAGTCAGTACCCGCTCGACTTAATGAGGTGAATGGGATCGAATCCTACAGGGGAAATACACTGGGCTTTTTTTTATAGTGAAACCCAAACATAGCAATCTTTCATTTTGTCACATGCTAATTGCAATGTTAACCTTAATTCATCTTCGAAATCGTGAATGAGAAAGCAAACAAATATTAAAAATATTATAGCTTGTTGAACCTTCCGAATCATCCCGTTCTGGCGAGCGAAAAAAATATAAATAGTAACAGAAAAGGTTGCTTTATGAGCTAGATTATGCACCTTAAGGAGATGTTATTTAAAATGAGAGATTCGAAGATAACTTCGGTTAAGAGATATTGTGTTTTTCTCGACCAATGACATAAAGAGGTCAATGCTACCCAAATCTAGTTTAATTTCTGTTCATCATGGCACTGATGTAAACACTTGTTATTGAAACATACACTTGTGGCATACATGTACATCATGAAAACTGTATCCAACCCTCATAACATTCACAATATGCTTACAATGTTACTGTCTGCATGTTTTCTCTAAATATAAACATGCAGTGATTATAATTGTTTTTCTGCTGCAAAGAAATACTATGAAAAAAATCAATTGAAATTAAATGAGCTGGTCGGAGATTTTTCAATCGCAAATCACGTACATGTATATACAGACTATGCATAGATTATTCTTGTTTTGTCTTAATTATTTAAAACTGCTTTAATAAATTTTAAGTCGTCACACAGTACTAACATATGTGCTATTTTTTAATTATTCAAAATGAAGTATATGAAATAAATCGATATCCTAATGTTTAACATATATGCAATTTTAATAGTTAATTTAATATAGCCCTGTAAAATGTACACTAATTCAGTTTAATGGAATACATAGCCATGGTTGTAACACGAAAACAAAATTCAAGGAACATAAAATATGTTACAACACCGTTTTAGCTTTCATATTTCAGATAACTCAATCAATTTTTTTATGTACGTTACATAAGGTATACTCGTTTATCCACAATTCAATCCCAAAGTGCCCAGGAAGTGTGTTCCGAACGAGAGGGCCTTCTTACATAAGACCACGTCACATTTCTCCAGAGGCATCTAACACTGCTGTCTAAACTCATCTTTAAAGGAAACAAAATGTATTTGTGGAATTTCTGAAATGTCAATGTCTGTAGGCGACAACACTCAATAAAATCTAAAATACTCCAAACTCTCTGTGCATCTCATGTGCTAATCAGAGCCATCTACGCAGACCACATTGGTATTATTTCTAAGCTATGCAGCGCTTTCATCTACAGTTCCATTTGACAACATTGTATTGATCATTTAAAATCAAATTCAAAGAAAGCTCAAGATCGTCAATCAGGTTTTCTTGACCTTGATCACAATAATAAGTTACCTTACATGTACATGTATGACGAGTGAAGCTATATTAAAGCGGCGTCATGTAAATCTAAAGATTTATTCAGGCAAAACAAATCATAACTTATTTTGTTTTGACCGCTATTGACATCAAAATTCTATTGTACAAAACTGCTTGTGAATTTTTTTTTTATGGATCTGAAAGTTTGGCATTTGCTGATCTATCGCATCTAGTTCTGTCAATGTTTTGACCGGAGTATTAATTCTAATGTTAAAATGAGTAACATGTTTTAACCATTTATTATCAGGAAATAGGTTACTTTATACGTTATTCACATTTCTAATTACTGACCCTTGTTTAGCAAAGGAATGTTGAAGATTTGTGACTTTCCTTGCCTTAAATATTCTAACGCAAACTCTTTGAACTTAAACATATTTGTCAGACACGTATTACAAAATATTAATGCCCATAAGCGACACGACCTTTACAGTTTGCAGCAGACACAACATAACCCGTAATCTATGTTCCGTCTCTATCCCCTGTGAGTTTGATAGGAGTTTCCAGTCGGAACTCATTATATTGAGGCAAACCAAGTAACACGTAATGTATTTATGGACATGACCTGGAACAAACTCGCAAAAAACTTGAACAAGACAGGCAGTCATCGAAATGTCACTAATTCAACTCCTTTATCCGTTCATTAATAACTACATTTAATTTGTAACCAGTCGATATAATAACAACCTTAACCACTCTGCCTTTCTGACTGTGAATTAATGTGAGAATGATTTAAAATGTCGGTTTATCATTTTTTACTAAAATACCTGTCAAATTAAGGTAATACATGTGTAAATACAACTGGTGAGGTTCGTAAATAATATAATCTAGATTTTCGGTCAAATCACAATATAACAATAAATATTGGAATTGACAACATTTATTAACAAGATAGTTTTTTTGTGTAAAGAGTTCATGTTAACATCCGACAACCCACAAGTTGCGTAATAAGGAAATCACCACGAAGAGGGTCGAAAAGCAATTGAAATGGACTAACTTTTGTCTTGGGTATAGCAAGTTGTCAAGTAAACATCTTTACTTCGCTTTTTGAGAAATGCATAACTTGATCGCAAGTTTCTTGTATACCATTTCTATGCCTATCATTAAAATTCCTTTATCAATAAAATAAAATAAAACATTGACTCCTGCTCCCAATGTTCCAATGTTACCAAAATAGCTTTGATTATCAAAAGGATGTATTTGAATCAAATCGAAATGTAACTGATGATGCCAATGTTTTAAATGTCACCAAAATAGTGTACATGTAGCATAAAATAAGACATATTTAACAAAATCGCTTTTTCACTGTTTGAGCCAACATAGGTAATACTTAAACAGATGTTGATCATTCTACCAGAAATGTGCAACATACTCGTTACTCCATCCCGCAAACTCGGCGTTATATAACAGAGGCTGTATCAACATTTCTTGACTTGATCTGCCTCTGTGGGGAGAGAATCTGGCATGTAAGGTCATTAGAGATTCCCAGATACGTAATTACTAGTATGAATGTCAGTCCGTTGAAATCGTTTACGGGCAGCATGGCAGCACACACCCGAGTAAATGCAAAGACCTAAGTTCGAATTCGAAATAGTTATTTTGGTCGAATGGATATAAACATAATTGTCAAGATCAGGTAGGTCAAACAATTCAGAACATGTTCCCGAATTGGGGTTGGGTTCGCCGAACGCACCCGCGTGTGAATGCACGAGCGAGACTGGTGAGTGCGACAGGTGACTAGGCAGTTGACTGCTGAGTGCAGTGAGAGACAGGGGTTCCAAACTCGGAGTGGACAATATCATAAAACATATTCACTGTTCCCCCTTCTGTATTCTAAATAATAGAGGTTACGCTAAAATCTTTATTTCTTGACCGATTTCGTTCTAATTTGAGATGTAGGTTTATCTCAACATATGAAAATGATATATGAGTGCAAAAGTCTAGGTTTTGAATATTTTTTCTTTTATTGTCCACTTCGAGTTTGGAACCCCTGTGGTGTGTCGGGCTTTTTGAGCGCGAGTACTTGAATTTTCACTGATATTATTGCTATTATTGAATGTATGGATATGCTTGAGATATTACCAAAAATTTTGATAACACTTCCTCGAAAAAGTTGTTTAAATATAGTGTTCTTTCACGGGGTTTGATAAATGGTTTTCGTTTGTATTTTTATACTTTTTTATCGCTTTAATAGCAGCCGGAGGTTGTCAATGGTTTTTGAAATGTTAAATCCTGATAATCTACGCTTTCATTAACAAATGAGTATGTCCAGTATAAAGTTTGTAGAGGTTACACTGCAGTATTGTAAAAGGCAGTTCATGTTGCAACAAGGGTTGTACGTGAGTAGTTTACTGTAAGTGATACCCTTTTGTCGTAGCCTTCCCTCCCATGCATGACATGGTCATCTGACAGATCGAGGATGACATGTTCCCGTTTGTTCAGACAGAAGTAACAGGAGGCAGGACGGTTAGGACCGAGGCGTCCGTGTAGCAGTCGGATGAACTGTAGACGTAATACAGGCAGTCGGTGGATTGTGGAGTATCCAGTTGGATGAACTGGTGATAGTTCGTGTTGGATGAACTGTGAACTGTGGCTGTCTTGTGAAGTACCTTGTTTGTTCTGTGAGATGCACATGATGTTCTGCATGTGAAATATTGCAGAAATGTGAATGAACTGCTGGATATGCTGAAATAGCATGGACTTTTAAGGGAAGTTTAAGGACTGAAGAAAATTTCTGTTATTGATTTCCAGAGAGACATCATTTGATTTATATGATATAAACGTTCTAAAGTGTATTGAAGTGAAGTATGTATAGCGAGTTTTGTTGCATGTAAGGTGCGTGACACAGTGTCTATGGTGAGTCAAGTGTGTGATTTTGTGGGGGGGGGGGGGGGGGGGGGTGTATAATTATATATTTCGGGTTAATAAATTCCTTTATTTGCTTAAATGCGTGTTCTGTTATTACTCCTGTGTGTGTCAACACAGTACAATACTGTGTTTTGAAATCAAAGGCATATAACGGATTTATCATAGTTCTAAATTATCCATTGAGTTATAAAAATTACGTTATATGCCGCTGATTTCCAAACACAGTATGTTTCTCTCCTAATTGAACACGAACTCTGGGTATATCTTAAATAGGATGATGTGTGGACAACAAATAAGGACAGGGAAAGTTAATTTGTAACAATAACTTTACTATATGATGATCCCAAGCAATAGGATATTTGAATACTAATATTATAGCGTCTTATTTGACTGACGACTAGACAGACGTGACAATTTGTAAACTAATTAAATAAATATCTTCGCGCTACGTGGGAAATAGACCAGCATATATAAAAATTCGATGCTGCAGGACCTAAATCAACGTACATATCGCATTATACAAGTGCCACACTGACTCTAACAGTCAAGTGCATTGTTGTTAACTCAACATAATTATGTTTTATAAGCATCAATGTAGCAGTAGCCATACGAGATGCGTTTGATCAGTATAACATTGGTAATCCACTTTAGCTATTAAACATCTTCATGGTATTCAATCTGAAGATATAGCTAGATTCACAAATTCGTATCTTATTGGTATGGTCGCTGCTAAAACGATAAGATAAAATAAATATATAATTGACGAGTAAACAGATATATTAAACATATATCTTTTTATAGATAAGTAACTGACAAGTAGAATTAAACATAGTATTAACAATTATATATCTTATACAATCAACTTTATATTTGATGAACTTTTCTTCAAGTTATCTATGAATTCTTATTTCGAAGTTCTTTTTAAAGATTGCACCCCTTGTTCAACAGAATCAATAAATGAATGCAAACTTTATTGGAATGAATAAATATAAAAAAGTTATCGATTACTGTATATGGATACTTCTTTTTTTATCTATAGATTGATATGACAAGTCACAATCGGTTACATTTAATATTCCCATATTTGATTCATGGCAATTAGCTTAGGGCTCTTCCTACATCTAATGTTCGAATACGTTATACATTAGTACAACAGCTTTTACTCGAGGCAGTTCAGAATCTTTCACAAAATGCCTCCAAGTACCCTAGACATTTAGGAGACACTAGGACGGTTAGAATAACTTCATTATTGATTTGTTTTAGGCTCTTTACAATGACAAATCTTGCAGGTATAACGAAGACCGACGAAATGCATCAATTGATTATTTCATGTTCATTTTATGCATTCCTGTCTTATATCAATTCACTCAATTTTATTGTCTTTTTTTAGTCAACGTTTATAAATATATAAATAAACATTTCTTTTGAGTCAAATTTTTTATATTTTACTAACATTACATGATATATTCAATTTTTTTTACGTTAAATTAATTGGTAGCAAAGCCTGCAAAGCAAAATAAAAATACATCTACATTTAAATCAAACTGAAGCTGAAATGAAACAAATCAAATCAAAAGTTGCTAACGGACGATGGATAGAAGGCACAAAGGACATTAGAAATTACCATTGTGCATGGTCAATCGGGGATACAGGAACTCAGTCATTCGCTCCCCTCAGAGGCAGATCATGCAATGTTGATTTAGCTTTTTTTCTATCTCGCCGATTGTGAGGGATAGGAGGAGGGGAGGAGGGGGGGGGGGGGGGGGGGGGGAGGCCTGATTGGAGGCAGCCAACGTTAGCTGTGCAATCAGCGACGCTGTTCTAAAATCCTCATTTCAACTGCTGAACTAAACAGTGTTTTAATCATGGCAAAATCAATGTGCTACGAACCACCCTTTCCATGCGAAAAGCGTTTTCATTAATTCTGCAAAATGTTGTTATATGCATTGTGGTGCTACTTTTTTTTCTGCCAGGGAAAACTGCCGGAACCCATGGATTTCGGCCAATTAGAACAGAGGCCGTATCAATATTCCATGACTTGATCTGCCTCTTTGCGGGGAGAGAATGTACACTAACATATTCTATACTACATATTCTAAACATGTAATTGTGCGCTTTGCCCTGGTCTCCCCTACTGATCAAATGGCACTTAATTAATTATTGGATTTTATTTTATAATCAAAGTTAAAATTCTCTGTTAATTTGATTTGATCATTTCGGTTTCATGGTAGATGTGAGAATTAAACTGATGATTTTGAGTATTATAATAAAGAAAGTCCTTTACTGAAGTCATAACTACACCCTCCAACGTTATATGTGCGAAAGCAGACTACTGCGGCATGGTCAGCCGAGCCCTGATTGGTCGATATAAATCGGCTGACGCGAGCCCTTGCTACACCTAGCTAGACTCAATATTGGAGTATAGAGTATTATTGAGGCAAGGTTTACATAGACTGAGAGACTTACAGTAAAGGGACGCTGATTTGAACAGTGAGACGATGATGATGAAAGTTCAGGAAATAAGATTGTTGGTGTTTTCCAAAGGTTTTTATGAAATACCAGATAGTGAATGAGAATGTGTCAGATATATTATGAGAGGCAAGTTACAAAAGATATCAGCAATAATAACTTGTAACAAATACATTCACTGAAATCCCTGGACGTATAAGAAAAGTTATTTGACACATGATGCAAGACACACTGACAACAAGAGCAAAACCAACATTTCCCAAAATATTTTATGAAATGTACACAAAGATGAACAACCTGTATTTGAATTACATGGTTGCCTACCAAAAAGGAGATAAAGAAAAATAATGATTTTCCCTTTGCCCAAAGTTTGACATAATCTAACACTACAGTTTTGAATGAGACATGTTTGTTTAACATATCATTGAATTGTAAATGTATATTGTTTGTGTCAATAAGTATCCGAGACATTATTGAAATATCAAAGGTCTCTCTTTATTTAATCACTAAATATTGTCACAAAGTTTTCATAATATGCCTCCTGCGCATAGTCATGATTGATGCACATGTAAAATAACAAAAGTGAACCACCAAGCAATCAAATGTTATGAGCAAGGTTTAAATTTTCTGTGACAAGCAGACAGACTGACTGGGCAAAAACCATATACCCCGGATTCTTCAATTTGAGTGAATCAGAAGCTATGTGTGAGATCAACCTTGCCAGGAGATTCTAGAATGGAGTAATAGATATTTCTAAAGATAGACCTTGTTTATCCTGTTTCAGGTGGACGTTGTTGCACAGTACTTTGAAAGTTCACATGAATCTTATAGTCTTATCAGACTTGACTAAAGAAGTCTTTCCAATCATGCAAAATGCATTCTCTCCCCACAGAGGCAAATTAAGTCATGTTGATTTAGCCTCTGTTCTATTACGCCGAGTTTGTGGGATAGAATGGGAGATGCCTGATTGGAGGCAATCAAAGTTTGTTGTGTAATCAGCGACGCTGTTTTAAAATCATCAGTTTGTCTACTTAATCAAGGCAAAGGCATTGTGATATGAACCATCCTTTCCATGCCAGCAACCTTGTCATTTGATAAAGAAATTCAAATGTTATGTGGTGAATTGTTTTCCCGCTAGGGGAAACTGCCGGAACCCAGTGATTTCGGCGTAATAGAACAGAGGCTAAATCAACATGACTTGATCTGCCTCTGTGGGGAGAGAATGTGCAAAATGATGTTGGACAAACCGCTAAAGCAGATGAACTGATAAGAATCTTCGGAAACCAGGGAATGAAAGGAACGTTGGAAATGCAGTTATGAGAAAATGCTACACCTCCTATTATGTGACTTTCAGCTCGACTGAAAATATACCTTCGAAATGCAACCAGAAGAAGAAAAGAATTCCACCATAGAACAATTTCTGAGTACTATCTACAGAGCACTTCACTTTAGGAAAAATAATTATTTAAAATTAAATTCCATAAAACAACCTCACTCTTTAGTTTTGACTCAGAAGCGCTTGGCGATCAAGTTTGTTAAGGCCATTGTTGTTTGGATTTTACTTCTACCATGGGTTTTTGTTATTGTAAACAAAGATTTAAGACAGATGCTTATTATTATTGATCTCAATATGACTTAGAGGAGAATAACCCACACGGTGAAATATTTTAAAGACACCTCAAGTGTGAAATTGGAAACAGGAAACTTCAACTAAGGACGATAAGGGTAGAACATGGCCTGAATAGACTTAGTCTATATACATTCACTCCCAACAGAGGCAGATCAAGTCATGAGATGTATATGGAGATGCGTGATTAGTGCAATCAAAGTTGTACAGTCAGCGACGCTGTTCTGAAATCATTACTTTGGCTACTGAATCATTGCAAAGGCATTGCGGTATGAACCACCCTTTCCATGCATGAGTGTTGTCATTTGATAAAAACACCTGCCTGAAATTCTAATTCGAACAGAGGTGGGATAAACAAATATGACTTGATCTACCTCTGTGGGGAGAGAGGCACTTTAGGACCAAGAAAATAGCACGATAATAATGACAGGTTCAAGTAAGTCTGAAATGAACTGAAGAATGTTTGTAAAAGATTTATTTTGTTTTCGTGAGATTTTTAGCTCAACGACTAAAATAACATTGATCATTTGGCATGTGTAGATGTGCTTGTTTTAGGACATATATCAGTTTCTTTATTTCATAAGTGTCATTGAAGAATAAAGAAAGTTGCATTTAGAAATCTACGAACTGATCTGGTCTACGAATTCACCGCATCATAGATGTTGACGACTATTTCTCTTCTTTGTTGTTGGAAATACGTTTACGTATCGTCTTAAAAGGCTAAGTGAAATATAAATATAGTCGCAAGCGACGAAAACAGGATTCAGCCGTACATCTAACGTATACATTATACAGATAATAATGTTAGCAATCAATCCTCAAAGTTTCATGAACGTCCTGTGAAGCAATAAGCTACAGCAGCATTGGAAAGTATGATTTGCATATTTTCTGTCGGAGCTGACCCCATGTTAGGAAAATGCGTCATGGCGGCCGGAAATGACTGTTCGCGAGCTATTTTATTTTCTGAATGTGAAGACCTTGGTCATGTCTAGCTCTCATGCAAAAATCATGAAATTCGTCGGTCAGGTTTTTGAGTTATCTGCCCTTGAAAATTGATATTTTTAAAAATTGTCAAACTTTGAAAGTTTATTACACAAAAAGTATTTTGAATTTTCAAATTTAAAAAAACTAACTCGTTATAGGCCAATGTCTTAACGACATTATGTGTAAATTTCAAGTCGGACTTTTGTAAAATGTGCTTAAAATCAAGATGGCGGCCAAGTCACGTGACCTACGAATTTGTCATGATATGGTTTTTTGCATCATTTTTTATTGCGCATCTTTTAAAAAAAGTTTCAGGTCTCTAAGTGCATTTTGAAAAAAAAATCAATGTTAAATTTTCGATTTTGGAATCGAACTGAACCTTTAATGCTTTAACCAATCAAGCTGAAAAGCTTAACCCCGCGATTCAAGGGTAAGGTCTACACGTGTGTAAAGTTTGGTTGTATTTACTTGAGCTGTTTTGGCTGTACCCTGGTCCAAAGTTTCTGGAAAAAGAATAATAAACACGCCAATAACAATAAGGATTCAGCCTGAATGGCTGAATCCTTAATTACAGCTTTTGTATATTTTGTAAACCCCTTAGAATTGAGGACAATGTTCTAATCAAACTGACTTTAAGCTTCAACTCCATTACATCTTGATGTCTATGTGTGTAATCTCCCCCTCATGGTACATGAATGTCCTTTTTAAAGATCTCTAAGAAATATTGCCACTATTTTCACACAATCCACCTTTGTACGTCCGTTCGTCAGTCCATTTCGTTTACAGGGCATAACTCTTTAACCCATTTGACCTAGCTCATTGCAACTTGATTTGTGCCAACTTATGTTTTTCTTTAGGAAAGAAAAGTTCAAGTTTTTAGACGATGACGTCTCGGATGATATTTTTCTAAATACGAACCAAGAGTCATTTTTAAAAACTTGACTATTCATTTTTCTGAATGTTATAAATAATATGAGACATTTCAGTTAACTACAACTACATGTACAACTACAACTATTTCAACTACAGTTTCGATTCCAGTCATTTATTCAAGTACATTAACTATCCGGAACCCAATCAATTTTGGGCACTTTTTATCAAAGCTTTTGAAGATCACTGACTCAACCCGGAAGGAAATGCAACCTAATTAACGAATTTTCTAGTCAATTGATGTTCATCAAGTTCGGCATTCTATCCCCACAGAGGCAGCTCACTCAAACCCGAGTAAGCCCCTGTTCTAGTACGGCTAATACATGAAATAGAAAGGTAGAAATCTGATTGGAGGCAATCGAAGTTAGTTGTGCAATCAGCGACGCCATTTCAAAAGTGGTCATTTGCAAAACCTCGGCTATTTCCGTGTGGTTCGGCGAAGCTATCGTTGAAGTTTAACATCCAGGGGAGATAACATTTTCTTTTACAAAGCATCGCTTCTCATTAGTTTTTATTTGGTAGACTATTATAGAACAAGAACAAGAAGTTTATTTGTATATCAGGCCTCGTGGCCAAAAGTACAATATTTAGACTATTATAAATATCTATCATAAAACAAATAATAATATACCCAATTATAAAACAGTTTCTATCTAATGAAAAAAAACTATCTATATCTGAATTTCAAATATTTTCCCTCTCACACTGTTTCTAAAAATAAACAAAAGGGCATGATATTTTCCAAGTAAGGGAGGAACCACATTCGCCACACCCTTAAGCAAAATTAAGCCTGATGAGCTACAGAGCCAATGGCTCTATTTTTACACTTATTTTTACCCAGGTCCTTTTCAAAACAAACATATTATTTTCAACATGCTACGTAAACTGACGTCCAAAAGAAACTTTACTGCATTTTGTAATCATTCTGATTAAAGAATGAAGAACGATAGAACTTTAAAACAAAGTGCCTTTTATCGATCAACCATTTCAGTCAACAACCAGCTAATTAAAATTGAAGGGGAAAACCCCGATTTAGCAATTAATCAATTTAAAGTGGGCAGGGGTCAAAATTTTGATTGTTCAGGCATTCATTGAAATGCTTTTTTTGCAATAATTTCGTTAAGGTTATGAAATTAGCAACTTTTGCGCCAGGTATGAGCAGGCCGAGTGTTATCCCTTCAAAATCTGCCATGTGTTACGAAAAAGGCCAAAATTTGAATTACGTCACCTGTCTTCAGTTTCAATCTTCACATTAAATCTGAATCCATGTTTTTCTATCAATGGGAAGTTATGGATAAAGTCCTACATGTCAGATTGACACATTTGTTAGTCGTACAACTGGTAATCAGCCTTGAGAGCTGAACAATCGCAGTTAATTCGTAATATTGCAGGCCAATTCTGACGTTATGACTTTATGAATGACATTGCATTGTTTGGTTGATTAGTGGCCAATGGCTATCAATTGAGCAGTCAATGAGCTTTGATTACAACTGTTCAAGTTCATATAGTGCACGATAACATAATGACATGTCGACCTTTGATGTATGCTATCCTTGACGTCACTAAGAGACAACGTTATCGGTGGTCTAGCGTTTTAGATATTGGCCCTCATGCAGTCAAAAACAACTCTTTTTCCATGTTTCAGGGTTGTCAGCAATCCTCACAACCTCTCTGTAAAGCCTGATCAAGTTACCATAACAAATGAAGGAACACTATCGATTCTTGTAACAAGGGTATTTTTTTATCAGTTTTGTTGATTTTCAATGGGGATTGGTGATATTTTTGCTGTGCCGTTACCGGTTTTAAGGTGTTTTTTTCACAAACAGGAGGACAAACATTCATTATGGACATTTATTAAACCTTTTCGTGACTAAACTCCGGTGGAAAGGTCACCTGATTATGACATTTTTTGCCATTTTTGCAAAATGCATGAATATTGCTCAATTTAAAGCTTTAAACATAAAAGTTTGGGTTTCAACTATGTTGTTGAGAACTTAACTGAAAATATTGAAATATCATTGTTTTCAAAATTTCAGTTTAAAAAGTGTAAAGTTTCTTTTGGACGTCAGTTTAGGTAAACAATTAATTATTAATAACAAAAATGGAAATTCTGGGATAAAACCTACAACTTTTTTGTCCTCACTTTTTTCAAGCAATTAAAACATTTCTAAACATCACGAGTTTATTTCTTTAAATTTCTTCAAATAAGTTGCTTTAACACAAAAACATTAATTGTCAACCAAACGAAGATATGTTTTCATGTATATTTCGGTCTATGAAAGGACTATAGGGGATGTAATTATCTCTATAAGTTGCTCTATGAGGATTCGCCAACAATTGAATATTTCTATCTAATATCATATTGTTCGGTTTGACTAAGAAATGGGGCGACGGTGGACATGACAATTAAATAACTAATGAAAAAATAAATTGCCCTACGCTAGAAATCGACTAGGAAATCTAATATTTCAATGTTAGAACATCTTCGTCATTGTACAAATAATCGCATTAGTGCACTTTACACATTGAACAACAATACACAAGTGTATAGAATTCAACTTAATAAATCAACAGAAAAACATGATATAATTGTTTGAAATTATTTTATTGGCATCAACATAACATTAAACATACGAATTCATTTGCAGATCATTTTTAATCTAGTTTATGTAGACATCATCATCAAACCGTTCACAAACTCGTATTTTAATAGTCTGTCTAAGTAAACCTAACCTCAATATAATCCGTTTCACTCCTAGTATGGATAATTGTATTGTCAACTGCCATACGAAATCTAAAATATCGAGGTTTATATTGTAGCAGCCCTAGCCCACTTAATTAACGGCTCACTCTTGCCTTATATGTAGATATATAAGTAATGTCAAAGAAGATCCAACTAGAGATGTTTATTCTTAAGCACAAATATATGATTTATTTGTACAATAATTTATTTGTGAGCAAATCCCTTCTCAAAACTACACTAAATCTCTTAACACGGGCAAAGTGGTGAATTTATTATAAATAATTAATTCGTATTTAAATTCTGTTAAATTTCCTTATTTCTATCCAATTCAGAAGAATGATTCTTAAAAAATGTCAATGGGGTACGGGATAGCTCAGTCGGCAAGAGCGCCGGTCTCGCGTTGCTGAGGTCCGGGGTTCGAATCCCATCCAGGCCAAGGTGTAAAAACCTAGAGTTCACCTCTGTTAGAACTCTATATGTGTCACCCACGAATTAATGTCAGTGGCTGAATGGTGGATACATGAACATGTGCATACGCCGAGCTGTCGGTTATCAGCGTTCAGCAGTGTTGGACAAACTGCTGTGACTATGTGTCTCAGTTCACCCAGCCGTGAATGGGTACCCTGTGAGGCATAGAATGGTCTCTAACCTGAGCGCCATATATGGATGCCGGTTGAATACTCCCCAGGGAGTTGAATTGGAAAAAAAGATCGAACGGTGAAAGAATGCCATTGACCAGGGGAAACAATGTAAGCGCCTTGAGCAACCACGAGTGGATGGATATGTGCGCTATATAAATATTCATATTCATATGATAATTTAGTTTCAATTCCAAAACACTAATCAAGTCTAACAATAAGCAGTCAGGGAGGTGACGGAACTCCGTCCTCGATTTAAGACGGTATACCGTCTTAAATCACTTAAAGTATGTGAAGCCTAAATTTAAAATACAGAGAAAACAGGGGCATCCAAGCTTAAAATCTTTTGGAAACAATGAATGCTCCCTTCCTTCTGCTGGTCTGAGCTATAAATAGATGGGGATTCCCTCTGATAACAGACAAAATGGCCGAAAACATGGAGGTGCAAAGTGAAGAAGGTGAGTGTTTTTTTTAATATATCTCAATTTCTAGACCTTAGATTAAAGCCACATTTTACACACTTCAAGATAAGATATCACAGCATGTAGATGTGCAACAAGTTGTCCTTGAACTAGATTATTTATGTACATGAACTTGTTTTGAAAATGTACATGTTTTGTTAGTTTGGACGGTATGCCGTCTAAACAGATAATAATCTAAGACGGGATGCCATCCATAACTAGATCTAGACGGTAGAAATCATTGTGCAGTTTCTTTTCATCAGTCAGGCAATTGACGGAGTTCCGTCTTAAACAAAAAGATGGCATGCCGTCTAATCTTGTCTAAAACATGTCTTATGTCTTGTTTGTTTAAGAATTTTTCTTTGTTAAAAATGTTAAGGAATTTATGTTTAAAACATTATTTTACTGTTGCACTAATAAATTACTTGAGAGGAACTCTGATTTAAACTTGTCAAAAAATGCAGGTAGATTTCATTTTAAAGTAGGCTTACATCATGTTCCTAATCAAAGATACCTAACTGCAGGGTAGTGAATGCATCTTATATTATAATATATAATCAACAATAATAATTATTCCATTTGCATATTTGCATAATGTTTTTTGATGTTATGAAGTTTTTTAAGGGCTTATTTTAAAATTGAAAATTTATGGGTAGGTAGGTACCTTGCCACCAGGAGGTCCATGTATGTAGGGATAAATTTACCTGCGAGTCCTAATTCAAATACTCATAAAATTTAGAAAGGACTCATAGAAATTTAAGCTGCGAGTCCTGGAATGTATAGCTTTTTTTGTGATGCTATGTGCTTACTTATTAAAGGACCCATTTAAATCAGCTTTGACTCATAAGACTTTTTGGTAGCGAGTCCTTTGACCATGTTGACTCAGAGGGTCATATCTGTTTAATAAGATTTATCACTGCGTATGTAACATTTTACTTAAAATATCAAAAGTAGTAGTGTCAAACATTAGATTGACCTCAAACGTTACATCTCCCTGCGAAACCATGCCAGGTTTGACCGCATTTTAATCATTAATGTCTAACCATCAACATGATCAATAGTCAGATGTACTACAGAGCCGATGGTTCTATTTTTGCTAATTTCCTTGCATGCATTTTTCGTACTAACAACTTTTGATTACAAGTTTTGTTCTTGAGTTAAATGTAGAATAAAAAAACTTTTGATAACCAAAATACACTTTGACATTAAAAATTGTCAACCCATAAACATTTATGAATAAAATTTCTTCAGACCCTTTATCTCTTTATGCCATCCATCCATCCATCCAACCATCCATCCATCCATCCATCCAATCAAATCAAAATTGGTTTCACAAGATATATTTACAGAACATACCTCTTTTTTTTCAGAAAAACACAGTTTTTTCTTAAAAACAAAGTGTCGTCTTTGTGGTGAAGATGTTGAAAAAGAAAATCTTGCACCAGAAAATATGAAAAGGAGCTTCAAGAAATCTTCAGAATCAACATTAACACAGATTTACCTTCAGTGCATCCAACACTCATATGCAGCAAACACGTCACTCTCATGGACAAATACAAGCGCTGTAAGGCAGATGGTACCAGTTTCTCCACAAGTTTTAGTCCAATTGAATTTGTACTTCATAGCCAAAGTTGTGTATGCATCAACAAATCTACTCAGACTGAGCAGACTTCTCAACCACCTTTGAAGAAAAGAAAAGTTCCTCGTGGTCCAGGCAGAGGAAAAGTGGGTTCATTAGTTATTAGACCAAACCCTGAAACTGTTACAAAACGCACTGCTGACAAAGTATCATGTATGCTACAAGAATTTAAAGATCTTGAGGGTAATGAACGCAAATTATTTCTCAGTGGAGTTCTAAGCACCCTTTCACCAGAAGAGAAAAGTTACATGTGTGAAGAACTTGGAACCTGCATTGCAAAGGAAATTGAAGAAGATGATGTTCTTGGATGTATGTACAAGGATGCAGAAGAGCTTAGAACATTAACTCCTGAACACTGTGTTTCTAAATACCCATTGCTTTTGTCTTTGTTGTGTGGTATATGCAATGTTGGTAGGAACACAGTTCATGCTTGCTCAAAGAAGTTGTTAGTGCAGATTGTGTTCATTATTGAACTCACTGTAAGACTTGTGAAGAATTCATTCATTGGTCCCTTTTCATTCATGCTCAATCTTATTGCATTTTCGATACACAACAGCAAACTAGCATGTAATATGCTTGGATCCATTACTCCATCCGGCAAGTATGATTGCATCACCTCTTGGCTGAAACAACAAGGAACAGAAGCACCAGTATGTCCTGCAGGTGATGTTATTTTCATGTTTGACAATGAACAGATCATGAAGAAGACATGGAACATATCACCTAACATATCCACTCCAACATCAGTTGTGACTAATGTAGCAGTGGCAAGGTTAACACATGAAACAGCCATTGAACAGAGAATAGATCTCCACCCAAAGAACTGGTACAGTACAGTCCGCAAAGAGGAAACTGTTTTGAAACTCATTCATGGCAAATCTGCGAGTCATACTGATGATTTGAACAGGATTCACTACGAACAGCTGTATTTGTTCTTAAAATTGGCCATAAAGCAGGTACAAGTCGGCCAGTCACACTCTGAGAGTGGTTTATCAGATGAAGTGGATGAAGCAATAAAGCTTGCAGCCATCAATAAACAAATAAAAATATGTTTATCTTGTGGTGAACAAATGAATATCTCACAGAGAAGTGTCATTCTTGTAACCAGAACTACAAACAGTTGAAACAACAGCAGTTGTCACTGACAACTTCAAGCTCAAAGCATGAAGGAAACAGCAAGTCACAAAACATTAAACGGATCAGTTTCATTCCATCAAACAACCCTGCCATACCTGGCTTTGATGAATGCAAAACTAGGGATACAATCGATGAAGCAAGGTATGCCCATATCCAAAGCAATCATCCAACAGATACAAAAATAGAGCCATTGGCTCTGTAGCTCATCAGGCTTCATCGTCAATTGCAATATATGCTGTTGAGTGTGGCAAATGTGATTCCCCCTTTGTAGAGGCCAAAGGGTCACCAATCATAAAATTAAGTATAATAGGCGACAAGTTTCAGTTTTCAAGGCTGGCCTTATACTTCATTGGAGCAACAGGGTCACCAAAGCTACAATTTATAATCCTCACTAGCCAAGGAGTCTGTACACAAAGTTTCAGCTTTCTAGGCCTTATGGTTCTTGAGAAGAAGATGAAAATAGGTTTTTAGGGTGTGGCTCCTGTGGCCCTTATTAGGGGTCACAGGGCCACCAAAGCTACAATTCATAATCCTCACTAGTCAAGGAATCTGTACACAAAGTTTCAGCTTTCTAGGCCTCATGGTTCTGGAGAAGAAGATGAAAATAGGTTTTTAGGGTGTGGCTCCTGTGGCCCTTATTAGGGGTCACAGGGCCACCAAAGCTACAATTCATAATCCTCACTAGTCAAGGAATCTGTACACAAAGTTTCAGCTTTCTAGGCCTCATGGTTCTGGAGAAGAAGATGAAAATAGGTTTTTAGAGTGTGGCCCCTGTGGCCCTTATTTGGGATCACAGGACCATCAAAGCTACATTTCATAATCATCACTAGTCTAGGAATCTGTACACAAAGTTTCAGCTTTCTCGGCCTCATGGTTCTGGAGAAGAAGATGAAAATAGGTTTTTAGGGCGTGGTCCCTGTGGCCCTTATTAGGGGTCACAGGGCCACCAAAGCTACAATTCATAATCCTCACTAGTCAAGGAGTCTGTACACAAAGTTTCAGCTTTCAAGGCCTCATGGTTCTGGAGAAGAAGATGAAAATAAGTTTTTAGGGCGTGGCCCATGTGACCCTTATTAGGGGTCACAGGGCCACCAAAGCTACAATTTATAATCCTCACTAGTCAAGGAGTCTGTACACAAAGTTTCAGCTTTCAAGGCCTCATGGTTCTGGAGAAGAAGATGAAAATAGGTTTTTAGGGTGTGGCCCCTGTGGCCCTTATTAGGGGTCACAGGGCCACCAAAGCTAGAATTTATAATCCTCACTAGTCAAGGAGTCTGTACACAAAGTTTCAGCTTTCCAGGCCTTATGGTTCTGGAGAAGAAGTCGAAATTCCACAAAGTTTACGGACGGACGGATGGACGGACGGATGGACGGACGGATGGACGGACGGACGCCGGACACCATGCCATGCCATAAGCCCATCGGGCCTTACAGGCCAGATGAGCTAAAAATTGATGTTGTTATCATGGATCCTGTTTATTGTAATCCAAATTCAATGACCAGCATACTTCAGGTACTTCGTCGAATTGGCATTGATGCTGGGATTGAAAGGTATGGTGGGAAGGAAAGACGCTTTGTCCCAGTGACCATGGATGGGCTCCCATATTCAATTGTACTGAAGATCATCAATGAGTATTTGTGCTGTGACATTTGCAAAAAAGGTTTCTTTGGTGAAGGTTCACTGAAAAACAACTGTCAACAGTCTCATCCAGCATTGGAGGATGTACCATACTTCCGTGAATTTGATTGGGTGATACCGAAAGTAGGAGATTGACATTACGAGATGAATCTTTTCAAATCTTTCATGGAACTTAACTGGGAAGTATATATGGAAGATCTTGTCAAATGTCTAGGCTGGACATCAGAGAAAGCAAAGGAATGTGCCAAAAAATGCTATGATAATCACAAGAGTTGGCAAGTACTTTTAGTTTTTCATGAAGGGTCAATGATGGAATTGGTTCTCCCATATGTTAGACGATGTGTAGAAAATGGAAGTGACCCAACACCAGAGGGGTTCATATCTTATGCTAAGCAACAGGAGGACCCAAACTTTCTTTACCTTTTTGAAACAGTTTGCCGCTACAGTCAAGGAATTATTAACCTGAGGATGGGTGTGCGACGAAATAACGCAAAGCTTATTGAATCGGCAAAATTCATGACAAGAAGTCTTTTCCATGGTAGGTGCCATAACAAGTACCAAGAGATTGACATAATGGACTCCTACCTCAAGCTTGTCATGCCATCTGAGCTGAAGGACTTCCTAGATAAGCATGACACAATGTCACATTCAGGGAATCAGTCTATGGGTCAAGGCTACGATTTCATTCTGGAAGAAGTTAACAGAAATGTAAAACATTGGGCTAGGCCTGGAAAAGCAAACGATGCAATGTGGGAAAACATATGCAGAAATGCTGGAAAACTAAATTCCTTACGATCTGCATTCATGAATCTTGTTGATGCTGAAGACCCCAAGACCTCTTGCAGGATTCCAAAGCTTGAGAAATGTGTTGAATTGTGGAGGATGAAAGTGAGGGAAAGCCATCACCTCTCCAAGCACCATATTCACACCAATCTGCAATCAGAAGTGCTTGATCACAGTCTGATCAATTTCACCAATGAATCTGAAAGGAAAAGATCCTATCGTGCTCTTCATCTTCTTCTTGGCCAAGATCTGCCTGACTCATCTGTGACCCACCCTGTTTATGTGACACAACAGGAGCGTGTTCATTACAATGATGTCAACAATCAGTCAATCAAAACAATAACCAGAATGGTAACAGAACGTATTGAAATGATTCAAGACTCATCACTGGCCAATGCTTACAAAGACAGACTTAGCCATTTGATCAAGAAGAGAAGAAGAAAAGCAGAGCACCTGGAACTCCTCAATGACCTGAACTCTTTTCTGGAACTAGAAAGCATTCAAGCCCAGGAATTGAGGAATAAGTAAGTTTTCACAAACCCACTTTTCAAAAATATCTTTTTTTTAATATGACATCTTAATCTAAGTTTCTATATAAACAGTGTTAGGAGACATTTACAGATACTTATCATTCCAAATGTTATTGACTTGAGATTATACATTTTTTTTTATTTCAACTAGCATTTATTTAAGGTTACAACTAATACATTTGCCTCATTGTTGCATTCAGATTGTTATTACTAATTTACTAACATCAGAAATCATTTAATTTGTATCAAATGCTTCTGGTAATCAGTTATGTGATGTTTTACAGTTCAACTGCTGTTGAAGAAAATTGAGCAAGGTAAATATTTTTTCTTCAATGTTAACCAACCATTATGTTTGTGTGATGAACAATAAACTTTTAAGCTTTTTCTTTAAGTTTAATTTTTAAATAACAAATAAGAAATAAATTCTCTGTCAACTTGGAATTGTGTGAAATCCACTTATGGTTAATTATTTTCTTACAGGGATTCTGAGTAATCAAGATGATGACGATTCTGTACTACATGCTGCATGTTTAGGTAAAATGTACAATTCTATGATTAAAATGAACAATTTTATGACATATTATTTAACTATGTTAGCCTTTGATATGTTACAACTTTTTTTTTCAAAATTCTATTAAATCTGACCTAACAGTTCTCTACTACTTTCACTCATTATTATACACACAATGTGACATGTAAATGTATTCTTTATTTCTTCTTTTTCTTTTTAGATGCTGATTATACCGGTAGTTTGGACCTACAAAATGCTGATGGTATGTTATTTTTGTAAAAGGATTCTAGTTATTTACGTATTTACATCATGTTGTTTTGAAGTTGGTTTTTTAAAGTTAAGTTTGATGCTTGATGTTTTGAAACTAATGTTAATATTATCTATTATATACTGTGTACCTGCAAGTGAGATGTAGTCATGATAATGATGTATAAATTTCATTTCAGAACTTTTGCAGGCAGTCGAGGAACAGCTGTCACCTCTCATCCCTCCAAAGTATGTGTAATTCTTCCTTTTGTACAATAATGTTTTGTTCCTTTATAAGTCGTTTTATGGTACCATAACAACATGTCAACGTTATATCAGTTGTTATTCAAGTACTGGGTAAGTAGATATCATTTTAATGAGATTGTTCTTTTTACATGTTTTAATCATGTCAACACTACACAATGGTAATTTCAATTTGTTATTTCAGTGATGATCAAGGAATGCCCATGCAGGCAGTCGAGGAACAGCTGTCACCTCTCATCCCTCCAAAGTATGTGTAATTCTTCCTTTTGTACAATAATGTTTTGTTCCTTTATAAGTCGTTTTATGGTACCATAACAACATGTCATCGTTAAATCAGTTGTTATTCAAGTAGGGTATGTAGATATCATTTTAATGAGATTGTTCTTTTTACATGTTTTAAATCATGTCAACACTACACAATGGTAATTTCAATTTGTTATTTCAGTGATGATCAAGGAATGCCCATGCAGGCAGTCGAGGAACAGCTGTCACCTCTCATCCCTCCAAAGTATGTGTAATTCTTCCTTTTGTACAATAATGTTTTGTTCCTTTATAAGTCGTTTTATGGTACCATAACAACATGTCATCGTTAAATCAGTTGTTATTCAAGTAGGGTATGTAGATATCATTTTAATGAGATTGTTCCTTTTACATGTTTTAAATCATGTCAACACTACACAATGGTGATCTCAATTTGTTATTTCAGTGATGATCAAGGAATGCCCATGGATGAGCAGGATGACAAACAAGCTCATCATAACAAAACCAGTAAGGTTGTCTTGCCATTTTGCCTGACGCTTTATAACATCACAAAACATGACTGATATGAATGAAAGAACACTGTCTCAGCTAAGAATCAACTTAAACTGAGATACTGTACCACGACTCAAATGTTTTCGGAAATTGTGTGCTCAATAGAACTGGGGAAGTTTGACAATCATCTTGTTCAGTCTAACATATCAGTACTAAGAGAGTTTGAGAATACAGTTTTATAACCATTGCTCTATATATTCCTCGGCCCTCACATCTCCTTTGGCAGAGGTTATGGCCGACTGTCTGCTTTTTGTTTTGTATATTGTATATTGTGATATTTGGTTAATTTTCCAGGGACTCTGGGAAACAAATCCTGGTTTAGCCCAAAAGGAGGGCCTGACAGAATGAAGAATGAACTGTTGGCCCGGGAAAAGCGGTTACAGAACCGGACCAGGACCTTATTTAAAGGTTTAGCTAGCCTCACTCCAGCCACTGGGTGGGGAGGTTTTATTTATATGTTTAATAGAGAGGAGGGGAGGGTTATCTATGGGGGGGATGAGGCATGTTGCAGGAACTTTGAGGCGAGTTCACCCCTGCTGGACAATCTCGAGTCATTGAGTACCAGCAGGGTGAACATGAAGAGCATTTTCACACAGGTGATGAAGGGTAGAAATACATCTAGAGTGATAATGCCCTCCCCTTCGAAACCTGCAACTGCCGCATCGCAGAGTTTGGCATTTCTCCCTGTCTTGTCATCTCCTGCATCTCTACAGAAGGAATTGTTGGAAGGTGTAGATATTGTAGGAGATGACAAGCCAGAGACTTTGCCAGTTCCGAAAAGACAGAAGCTCTTTTCGGAACGTCTGCCCAGGGGAAGAGGTAGGGGTAGAGGTAGGGGAAGAGGTAGGGGTAGTAGCAGGGGGAAGGCTACAGACTGAGGTAGGGGTAGACTGAGGTTGGGTAGGCTGAGGTAGGGGTAGACTGAGGTTGGGTAGGCTGAGGTAGGAGTAGACTGAGGTAGGGGTAGACTGAGGTAGGGGTAGACTGAGGCAGGAGTAGACTGAGGCAGGGGTAGACTGAGGTAGGGGTAGACTGAGGCAGGGGTAGACTGAGGCAGGGGTAGACTGAGGTAGGGGTAGGACTGAGGCAGGAGTAGACTGAGGTAGGGGTAAACTGAGGTAGGGGTAGACTGAGGTAGGGGTAGACTGAGGTAGGGGTAGACTGAGGTTGGGTAGGCTGAGGTAGGGGTAGACTGAGGTTGGGTAGGCTGAGGTAGGAGTAGACTGAGGTAGGGGTAGACTGAGGTAGGGGTAGACTGAGGTGGGGGTAGACTGAGGTCTGGTAGGCTGAGGTAGGGGTAGACTGAGGTTGGGTAGGCTGAGGTAGGAGTAGACTGAGGTAGGGGTAGACTGAGGTAGGGGTAGACTGAGGCAGGAGTAGACTGAGGCAGGGGTAGACTGAGGTAGGGGTAGGACTGAGGCAGGAGTAGACTGAGGCAGAGGTAGACTGAGGTAGGGGTAGTCTGAGGTTGGCTAGACAAAACTGCAATTAGAATAAAAAAATAACACAAAATTATGTACATTCCATATAACAGGTTTATTCCGACAGTTTTGTGAACATACTTTACTCTAACATTCTACCATAATCAGGAAATATGTTTATACATGTTTTACAAAATGTTCTGTATTTTCTTGGGATGATATGATTTTGAAATGAAATTATGAAATAAAAATTGTTTTTTTATAAACAAAGATTTATGTTTCATTTGCTATGAGAGATTAGTTCACTTGGGTTTAACTGTTTATTAAGCAAACAGCCTCATATCCAGATCGTGGGCTGGAACATGCTCTTCAAGAATGTGCATGGCACGAGTGAAGTTAGCACTTGGTATTTTCAACCAATAGATGGCACTGAGTTCAGCTCCCCCACCGGGTTGATCAAATCTCTGACCTCGACGGAATCTCCGATGGACAGGAGGGTCAGCACTGATTCCCACTGTTCCACTGTATGTACAGTACATACTTGTGACAAGGTCCATCTCCTTTAACACAGACATCGCTCTACACAAATTTGCTGGAACTCTGCCAACTTGATATCCTGAAGCAGAAAACTTTTTATTTGTAATAACAGTTGTTTAAAATGTTTCATTGTGACAATTGTAATAGATACCCTTGTCAGTGTTTGGAACGCCCAATACAATTGATATGCCTTTATGACAGAACTATTTGTACAAAAAAACGTGAAATAATCACTTTTCAAATTTATAAATTAAACCCGGGAGTACTGAAAATGTTACTTTATAAATTCAGATATTTGGTTCAATATTACTTGCAAATTGTTATAAGACAAAAATAAGAAACATGTACCTGCTATATCTGCTACAGTTTGTCCAGAGTTCATATTTGTCACCTTAGTGTGCATCTCAGCTGGAATGTCATTCAAGGGGGGCATAACAACTCTCATTGCATGAGGATCAAATCGGTTGTTTCTCTCAATTTCCACAATCAGGTTAATACCATGTAAAGGCCGCACTCGAAAGGCATGATAGCCTTTTATGCTCCATTCAAATTTAACCATTCTTGGAGCCATTTTTCAACACTTCATGCAAACAACTCCTTGAATACTGGAAAAATAGACGGCTTTCTGTCTTGTATTAATATAAAGACAGCATGCCATCTGAAATTTAACAATAAAGACAGCATTCTGTCTTGTTTTATAAATTTATAGACAGCATCCCGTCTGACATTATAGAATATAGACGGCATTCTGTCTTGTACAATTTTGAAGACAGTATGCCGTCTGAAATTTAGCAAAACGAGAAAAAGATTTCTCCCTGAATGGTAAAGACGTTATGCCGTCTAAATAAATTCATAGACGGAATGCCATCTAAATGATATGAGAAAAAATGGACGGCATGCCGGTTTTTTTTAAGCAAGACGGAGTTCCGTCACCTCCCTGACTGATAAGCAACTGTAGATCAACAGCTCTTAAGAAATTTCTAAGGTTATGGCCGAAAGAGTTATCTCCCTTCCTATCCTTACCAATGGCAAGCCAAAAACGAATGCTGACGTTACGACGGCCGCTGTTTATATAGACGTCAATAGGGGGTCACGAGATTGATCGGGTCGCTACTTCTACAGGTTGAGAAGGGATCTACTTTTACATCACAATATTTCATAAAAACAACACATGAAACAATATTCCAGGAACCATTCGAAGTGGATATGTGTTCACGTCCAAAGAAGTCAAATTTACATAGCAGAATACATTATTCGATGATGCGGGTCACTGAGGCCGCCGTGCTGGTTCCATAAGGTCGTTATGCGGCCTCCATAAGGCAGCAATGCTGGACGCCAAGATCAGTACAAGATATACATGAGAGGAACAACTTTTATAGTGATAATCAAAGGGGCAATTTTATATAGGCATAAACTCTCATCAACCAAGAATGAAACCCTGACTTTGAAATGCATGATAAAAGATATGAATATTATTATAATTACATAATAATTCTTAAGGCGATGATGTAATTCTTCGGCGCATGAATACGAAACAGTGTACACAGCGCATAGTACGTAGTTCATGACAAAATCCTAACCAACAATATTTCTGACACTAGTAGGTATTTTATTTACAAGAAGTGACATCAATGAGCTACTGGGATTTCAAATATGACTACGAAATACTTCAAGAATGATATGACAGGCACATGTTATCTGCATCGAGAGTGTCTGACATCGACAGCAAAGTAAAATGGTGGCGCTTTACAGTCTGCTAAATACGGGATGAAGTTAACAAATAAATGGATGGATACCAATCTAAAAGTCATACGATTACGGCCAAATTGAATCTATGGTAGGCAAGATGATAATTCGGTGGAATAATCATCAACAGTGAGTAAATTTAGAAATGCAAAACGATCTTACAATTAATGCCGACCGATGTTGTTTACATCATAAAAACAATAGATAAATTGATTCTTGCAATAATAATGACTTTAGTTACAATCTGAGCACTATGAAAATTATAGACAATCTTATTTTAGTGAAGGTTACTGATACGTGTGAATTGCTTGAAAACTTCAGACATTACAAAGAAATACAAATCACAAAATGTGATGGCTGGTCATCACACGCTCCCCTGCTTAAAGTTGATGCTCCGCATCAGGAGTTGCCTCCAGCCGCAGGCCGATTGATGACTTTTCTATTTTTTCTATAATAAAGTCGGTGCAGCGATTTCTTCCCTGTTGGGAGGCTTGGAAGACTTCTAAATGTTCCCTCGCAGTGGCACCACGGATCTTCCCAAGCGCAATGTCCAGCACCACCTGGTAATTAGCAGCCCCGTCTAAGGACGGGGCTGCTATCAGTTTTTGTGAAGTTTCCATCGCCGCCGCCGCACTCGTATAACTAGCTATAACTTTTTATGCCCCCGAATCGGAGATCGGAGATTTCGGGTGTATATTGTTTTTCACCTGTCCGTCTCTCCGTCCGTCCGTTTGTCCACAAAAACTTTAACCTTGGTCATAACTTTTGATTGGTCGGAGCTAGGTCTTTGATACTTGACATATGGATCCCTTGTGATGAGACCTTTCATATGACACCATGACATTTGACCTTGTGACCTTGACCTTGACACAGCAAGCATTTTCAGAAAACTTTAACCTTGGCTAAAGCTTCTATTCTGTCAGTGCTATGTCTTTGATACTTGACATGTGTATTCCTTGTGATGAGACCTTTCATATGACACCATGATATTTGACCTTGTGACCTTGTCCGTCCGTCTGTCCGCAAAAACTTTAACCTTGGTCATAACTTTTGATTGGTCGGAGCTACGTCTTTGATACTTGACATATGGATCCCTTGTGATGAGATCTTTCAGATGACACCATGAAATTTGACTTTGTGACCTTGACCTTGACACAGCGAGCAGGATGCATCCGCTGGCATTCGTGTTTCACAAGCACATCTTGTTTCCACTAAGCTTTCCAGAACTTTTATTCATAACTTACTACTCATACCTCTGGTTCCCTCATCCTTTCGATCCCTTTCTCCCTGATCTGTCTACTCTCTTTTGGATGGCAACATCCACGTGTTTAATAACTGATATATTGTTCAAAACACATTAAACACCATCTAACTCACTCACTCGGGGGAACGATTTTGACATGTTCGCTTTCAAGGACAAAGGTCAAGGTCACGAGCTATGTAATCACTCTAAGAATCCCTTGTAAACGCAATAACTTGAAAAGTTTCTGTGCTATGAAGCTCTCACTTGGTATATATCATCCTTGGAAGAGTAAAAAAATGTTGAAAAGGTTTTGGCTACAATCCGTCAAAGGTCAAGGTCACAGCGAGGTCATGACTCTAGCATGGTTTAGCGAAAATGCTTCCTTCTAACTATGAACACGTTTAATCAATACATGATTGTTATACTCAATAAGAAGTGTTCATTAATTGTGTGACCTTGAAGGTCAAAGGTCAAGGTCATGAGATATTAGTTATTGCAATGAGCACCTAATTTGGGTATAACTTAATCCCATTAAGCTTTTCAGAACTCATGAACAATTGTAAATGTTTATACTTCCAGGGAATTATTATGCATGTTCATTCTAAAGGTCAAAGGTCAAGGTCATGAAATATGAGTTATTGCAATGTGCACCTAATTTGGGTATAACTTAATCCCATTAAGCTTTTCATAACTCAAGAACAAGTGTAAATGTTTATACTTCCAGGGAATTTTTATGCATGTTCACTCTCAAGGTCAAAGGTCAAGGTCACGAGTTATAAAATCACTACAAAATTCCTTTTAAACACGATAACTTGAAAAGTGTGTGTGCTATGAAGCTCTTACTTGATATATATATCATCCTTGGAAGAGTAAAAAATTTTGAAAAGGTTTTGGCTACAATCCGTCGAAGGTCAAGGTCACAGCAAGGTCAACATATATTGAGAAATTGGATTATTTTAAGTTTTAACACTTTCATTCATTACAGCACGGTGGTGTAGTGGTTAGCGTGTCTGCCTCTCACCCAAACGACCCGAGTTCGAATCCCAGTGGAGACCCAAAAGATTTGTGACTTGGGTCGAAAGCTGTGTTGTGTCCTTGGGCAAGGCACTTCATCCACATTGCACTCAGTCCACCCAGCTGTAAAATGGGTACCTGGTTATACGGGTGTACTGTCAGAAATGGACTCTCGGCGCAGGCAAGCAGCTTTGAAAAAGTACAATCCGTCAGGGTAATAATGCACATTAGTGAATCGTCGGTGAGCAACTTACAAAGATGGATACTTGACGTTAAACTTATCATTATTATTATTACTCAATTTAATGTGTTCGTTGATGTGTAAAATGCCCAATTCGGTGAGGCCTGTAAAAGGCGGAACAGGGAAAGGTGAAACCCCAAGTTTCGGGGCTGCTCTGTTTTTGCTGTGTCTCGCAAACGCTAATCTAGTTGTAGACGGCTGCTTTGCAGATGAGCGCACACTCCTCGCCAACAGTTGGGCTCCTGGTGCCGGGCAGGGCCAGCATGTTCCACTTCGCCAGCAGCTGCGCACGCTCCACTCGAGGAAAGTTCCCCTGCAGCCCCTACTCGAGGGTCATGGCCGCGTACTCCCACATGAGTAAGCATTGGTCCGGGGTGGCACCTCTCCATCCCCTTGGTAGACAGGTTATAGACTTCCTCCCAGCCGTCAGTCTGACTGTATCCGTCTACTCTCTCCGGGCAGGGGGTAGAATCGGCATGGAGCCGTGGGACAGCAATCTCCTTGCGTCCTTCTCCGGTCGGTTTCTCTCTGGCACCTTGGCCTTGGGGACGTTCGGGGCTACCGAGGTTTCCTCCCTGCTGGAGTCATCATAGCGGATCTTTTCACCGGGGGTCGTGGGTCCACCTTGTATGGAGACTCCCATTTCCTGATCTCCCTTATGAGCCGCGCTTCAATCCCTAGGATGGAGTAAGTTTTGCATCGGCCCCAAGCTGTGCCCGTCCACCCTCCTGCCTTGGCCTGCTGGTAGCTGTTGCTGGTCCATCGGCTTCAGACCTTGCTTTTGCCTTGATAGGACGTCGAATTCCTTGATGGAATCTATGGATTCCTGAGGCAGGTGGGCCTTGTATCACGCCCCATCACCATTGCAGAACATGGCTGTTGTGGCGCCCTTCCTAAGTATCAAGTCCTTAAGGGTCATCAAGTTGTCTATGGCCGGCTGTTTGGGGTCGTACATCATAGGGTCAACTTGAGGCTTGGGTGTGTGGTTGACTTCCTGCACAACCTCCCTGGGCTCGTCTTCCCCCTCTTGCTAATCTTCCTCTTCTGGCCCCTGTTGATGGTCACTCTGGGAGATGCTCCCCTTCGCCATGATGGATATGGCATCATCTTCCTGGCTGCACTGGTCGTTGTCAGCTGTGTACCTCCTTTAAATTGCAATTAAATTGTTGCCGTTGACAATAAATTAATTTAAGTTTTTAGTATGAATTTATTTTGGTCAAAATGAATGCAAACATAGTATTTTGGGGTGCAAAATACACACACAAGTCGCATTGGGGATGTACAATGATAGGGAGTATCCACATTTATGTACACATTGTGGTCTTCTTCTCCACGGAGGCTGTCAGTAAGGCTCCTTTGCCAGGTGAGTGTCATCTGTCTTGTCTTAACAGACAGGGGTCGATCCCAGGGCGGCGTGGCGATCACTCTCGAGTATGCTTCTGGGTGGAGACACATCCAAGACCCGTTTCCCTCGGACAGGAAACCAGGTTCTGTGGTCTTCTTGTGGTGCTGGGTCTCGCAGTGGCGCTTCCACTCCGCAGCTCTGTTGAAGGTCCTAACTGTTGGACAGAAGATACACACCACCTTCAGGCGACAATGCGGTTCCCTGGCCAGGTGGTTCTCCAAGTCCTTCTTCAGCTTGAAGGTAGCAGGGCAACCCGTGAGGAAACAGCGGTGGATCATTATAGTTGTTATTCTAAAAATATAAACAGAATCGTCTTAGTCATCTTTCAAACTTGCATCTACATCATTTTCATTAGTTACAGTTTATTTACAGTTTCGTCTTAACAATCATGACCTTGCCCTTATAAGCCTATTCTACATAGTGAGCCCAACGCCAATATATTGGCCTGCCCTCACCCGCTAACAGAACATCGATCAAACTTTCCCAGATTGATCAGGTCTGGTCCAGCACTCGTTACAATATATGAACACTTAATTCCTTGATCGATATCTTCTTCTGTTTCAGGTTCCAGGACTTCCATCGCTGCGTTTCCGGCAACACCAGTATCTTCAGCTTACACTCGGTTCAAGGGCCAACACCACAGATTTCTTCAATATTTTCATTTAATACGATTCATACAGTCATCATTTCAAACTTATAGCCAATCTAACTTAAAAGCAATAGTAACATTAACAACAGCAATAAAAACAATAACTGGAGTAAATTCAAGGCAGGAACCACATCTCTTCTGTTGGTCTAATGTAGACAGACTCAACTGAACCAATCTTCATGTTGCAATGTAAGGTTGTCTCAATTGATGAAACGTTTACTATGTTATCTTCTGATGTTCATGCTTGGTGTTAACTATACAGCTTGGTAAATGGACACCTGTAGGCAAATTTTGACCCTCTAAGAAACCATCTTCAGCTAATATTCTGCTTTGATGTACTTGAACAGGAACCCAGGCTCCTGAGTGAGGTGGAAGAACTACAGTTTTTCTAAGTTCAACTCGACACACCATAGAGGACTCTCTTGCAAGCCAGCATTGGACAGAAGAATCCTTGAGATTCAACTTCAGACTTGTGTAATCAATGCCAGTTGAATGCTTCATCAGGAAGTCTTGGCCAAGGATTCCAACTGGAGAGATGTCACAAACAATAATAGGATGAACAAAGTCACATCCGTCTAAGGATATTGTCATTGATGCGTACCCATCAATTAGCAAACCAGTACTCTCAACTCTGACAATATTGGTTCTCCAAGGACTCAAAGATGGCAACCTTGAAGAATCAATGCAATTAAAGAACCTACTGGACAGGATGGTCGTAGTGGAGCCGCTGTCGATGAGAAACTCAATGAACTTACCACAGACCTCAGCTTCCGTGTATAAGCCATTATCCCATTGGTCAAGCTTGTCCTTGGTATCCCCAATTAGTCCAACACGACCACCCTGATTTCCAATTGGCCTTTCAACGTTCAAGTCTGTCTGTTCACGGCCTACTGGTAAGACAGGTTGGAGTTTTCCGACTGCTGATGACTTCTATCAAATGTCATGAGTTCTTGGCATCTCAGAAAAGCTGGACAATTCCTCTTGAAGTGTTCTGTTGAACCACAAACAAGACATGATCTCTGGTATTTGCTGCCATTTTCTCTTTGACTGCCGCGATTTCTGTTTTCAGTTCGTCTGTTTTCAAGAGCTTCAATTCGAGACAGTAGTTTTCCCATTACTTCTTCCATTGATTGAGTTGAATCCTTTTGCGATCTTGGTGGGACGTCAGAGGAAACTTGGCACACAGTGTCCATGACTGCTCTTGTGGTAGTCTTCTTTTTTTCTTTGGTTTCTCCCACCAGGGCCTCATACCTCTCTATGACCTCAATGGCCTCAGAGATCGACTGTGGACGACTTCCTACACCCGGATAAGCATGCTGGACAATAATTCTGATGTCATCAGCAAAGGCTGCAACAGTCTCCCCAGGTCCCCTTTGCCTTATCTCAAGATGAGATATCCAAAGACTTTGTTGCCTCTCACTCCCAAATCTACGGTTAAGATTTTGCACCAATGCAGAAAATGTTTGCTTATAAATCTGGGTAGGGTAAACCCATATAGTACGTTTTTGCCATTCCCTTCAAACATGTTGCTAGAACCAGAAGCTGTTGATCTGGCTGCCATTGCCCGAGTTCGGCACAATTCTGGAAATGGAAAAAATATTCCTCCCAGTCTGTTTTCCCATCGTAAAAGTCGGGCCTTATTTTTATTTCTGCTGCTACGTGACCTTGAACTTGTCTATGGCGAAGTATCGGTCTGGATCGGTTGATCATCCTTGCATGCTGTTCAGGTGTAGAGGCGTCTTCAAAAGCTTCATCTACAACTTCATAGGTAGAAGTATCTCCCTGTCCACCTTCGGTTTGACCTTTACCTTGACCTTCATCAAATGACATTTCAGAATCAAGATTGAGTGATGACATCTCTGATCTCTGATGAAACTGTTAGCCGATTCGTATCTAGGATGTTTTAAAAGTTAAAACATCCCACTTCTGACACCATTTTGTAGCAGCCCTAGCCCACTTAATTAACGGCTCACTCTTGCCTTATATGTAGATATATAAGTAATGTCAAAGAAGATCCAACTAGAGATGTAAGAATAAATAGAAGTTTATTCTTAAGCACAAATATATGATTTATTTGTGAGCAAATCCCTTCTCAAAACTACACTAAATGGGCTTATGAGTTTCACAGAGATACTATATGTCTTAACACGGGCAAAGTGATGAATTAATTATAAATAATTAATTCGTATTTATATTCTGTTAAATTTCCTTATTTCTATCCAATTCAGAAGAATGGTTCTTTGGAATGTCAATTTAGTTTCAATTCCAAAACACTAATCAAGTCTAGCTATAAGCAACTGTAGATCAACAGCTCTTATGAAATTTCTAAGGTTATGACCGAAAGAGTTATCACCCTTACTATCCTTACCAATGGCAAGCCAAAAACGAACCAATCAACGAGAGGCCGCTAGCGGGTCGCTACTTCTACAGGTTGAGAAGGGATCTACTTTTTCATCACAATATTTCATAAAAACAACACATGAAACAATATTCCAGGAACCATTCGAAGTGGATATTTCACAAATCACTATTTGTGAACAGTTCACGTCCAAAGAAGCCAAATTTACATAGCAGAATACATTATTCGATGATGCGGGTCACTGAGGCCGCCGTGCTGGTTCCATAGGGCCGCTATGCGGCCACCATAAGGCAGCAATGCTGGTCGCCAAGGTCAGTACGAGATATACATGAGAGGAACACTTTTTATAGTGATAATCAAAGAGGCAATTTAATATAGACATAAACTCTCATCAACCAAGAATGAAACCCTGACTTTGTAATGCATGATAAAAGATATGAATATTATTATAATAACATAATCATTCTTGAGGCGATGATGTAATTCTTCGGCGCATGAATACAAAACAGTGTACACAGCGCATAGTACGTAGTTCATGACAAAATCCTAACCAACAATATTTCTGACACTACAAAGTATTTTCATTACAAGAACTGACATCAATGAGCTACTGGGATTTCAAATATGACTACGAAATACTTCAAGAATGATATGACAGGCACATGTTATCTGCATCGAGAGTGTCTGACATCGACAGCAAAGTAAAATGGCGGCGCTTTACAGTCTGCTAAATACGGCATGAAATTAACAAATAAATGGATGGATACCAATCTAAAAGTCATAAGATTACAGCCAAAATGAATCTAAGGTAGGCAAGATGATAATTAAGTGGAATAATCATCAACAGTGAGTAAATTTAGAAATGCAAAACGATCTTACAATTAATGCCGACCGATGTTGTTTACATCATTAAAACAATAGATAAATTGATTCTTGCAATAATAATGACTTTAGTTACAATCTGAGCACTATGAAAATTATAGACAATCTTATTTTAGTGAATTTAACATGAACACTAAGTTTACTGATACGTGTGAATTGCTAGAAAACTTCAGACGTTACAAAGAAATACAAATCACAAAATGTGATGGCTGGCCATCACAATATTAAGTTATAATACGAATATTCAGAATTGATGAACAGGAAATGATTCTTATTTATAAAGTAGCAAATAAAGGAAATATAAACACATGTTCATTATTCTGATGCCCTTATTGGCAAATAATGATTTGACTGATTGAGCAACAGTTAATTTATATGAAGAGATCAATTGGTACTAACAGGTGAAAAAGACGAGAGTGTTTACAGACGACCTAACTATTCATGGTCAAGTGGCTACTTGGATAAGAAATTCATCGTCAACTTATGTACTAATAAATTGATTGTACAGGGGCATTTGGGAATTACATTGGACACGGAAGGAATGATGTTCAAGATTGCTCCAGCTCTCATAAATAACTGAGAAAAAGGATGAGGGTATTCCACTTGCGTTCTTAAAAGATTAAGGCATTGCTGCTCTATGTCAATGTCTGCTCTACTATGTCAAAATAACCAGGGGCATTATCCCTTGAATTCCTACCAATTTGATAAATTTGTAAAACACCTTTAAAATCGATTCAACTTAAATGGATAAGTAAATGAATATGACACGAAAAGGTTTTGAAATTAAACATTAAATGATGTACAAGGAGACATATGCTGAAGCTCCGGACTCTTTTTGGCCATAAAACTGTTTCATAATTATGCACATGTTGTCTGGAAAAATACGATTAGTGTTTCCTGTGGATAAGATCTAAATACTCACAATAGACACTTGTTTCAACACTTTTCTCTTTTGTAATACACTTTTTATCATACCATCGAATGGTTCAGATATGCTTGATTGACAATTTAAACATTTCGTTACCTTGTGAACTTTTCCTATCTTAAATTCAACTATCATCTTACATGTTTATGGGGCAAACATACGAAAAAAAGTGACTTGCTTCTATTTGTCATGTATGACAGAGTTTACCTATTAATCTGATAACCAGGAAGATGAGGCAATATAGATATTGTCTAATGAGCAGGGTCTCAACATTATTATAACATCAATAATGACATGAAAAAATTGCAAAATATAAAGAATATTATTTCATCTTCAGATCAATCACCAAAATTCACCCAGCAACCATGCACGTGACTATATAGTAAGCATCTGTAGTGAGCCACGTTTCACGTTTGGCAGTTTTGTGATACAAGAGTTTTCAATACTGTCTTTCACATAAACGCACACCTGCAGTGCACTTCATTTGGGGGAAAACAAACATCAATATCTTTAAGATTGACTAGATCTGCCAAGAATATTACTAAAGAACTTTGTTGATTTAATGGATGAATTGACATTTATTATAAGCATGTTCATAGCAAAACAGAAAGCTGACCATTAATGTCACGATTTTTTATCTGATTTCATACATATGCATACCATTTCACTCTCTTTAATCATCACGCTGAGAACTTGTTCTGTATTATGATGTTCTTTCACTTCTGATTAAACTAAGTACAACACTACATATCTAATCTGAACACCCTGGACGATATTTTAGTTAAGCCACAGTTAAAAGGTCCTTTGCTGAGAATGTTATATAGGACTTGATTGATATTTGTATTTTTTACTTCTTTTGAATGTCTTTAAGATGATATATTTTAGAGCTTCATTTTCTAGAAAATTCTCTCTGTTTAAACCTTTGCAAACTCGTTTTGATCATATCCACGTCTATTATCTGGATAGCTAGAAATTGTCATGTCAGTCATCCCCTTCAATACATCTTTCAACTCATTCTTCTTTGTATTCCATTACTTTTAGAGTTGGTGCTCGATGTCTTGTTTTAAGGAAAAGAGCGTGCAGTAAAATTCCTGATACTGAATTGAAAGACAAGCACATTAACAGTAGGAGACGGACATTGGAAAGAGAATCGTGTTATGTAGCATTAAGTTGTGTCTGTAGGTCATTTAATTGATTTGAATCTCATTTCATTCAGTTATCATATACACCTATTTTCTATACAATTGTGACAACGAATCAATAACAAGCATTTGATGATGTTAAATCATCTTTCTATGAATTTGAAAGTGTCACCAACATATAACAGAATACTTTACAAATGATATGTTAAAAGTTAATATCTGTATAACATATACAAGGCACATGGATGTCTGATGTTACCCAAAAGAGACATAGATCAGATTTTCATATTTCGGCAACAACATAAAAATAGAGCCATTGGCTCTGTAGCTCATCAGGCTTCATTATCAATTATGCTTTATATATATTAGGGGTCACAGGACCACCGAAGCTACAATTCATAATCCTCATCAGTCAAGGAGTCTGTACACAAAGTTTCAGCTTTCTTGGCCTCATGGTTCTAGAGAAGAAGATGAAAATAGGTTTTTAGGGCGTGGCTCCTGTGACCCTTATTAGGTGTCACATGGCCACCAAAGCTACAATTTATAATCCTTACTAGTCAAGGAGTCTGTACACAAAGAATCAGCTTTCTAGGCCTCATGGTTCTAGGGTAGAAGATGAAAATAGGTTTTTAGGGCGTGGCCCCTGTGGCCCTTATTAGGGGTCACAGGGCCACCAAAGCTACAATTTATAATCCTCACTAGTCAATGAGATTGTACACAAAGTTTCAGATTTCTAGGCCTCATGGTTCTGGAGAAGAAGATGAAAATAGGTTTTTAGGGCGTGGCCCCTGTAGTCCTTATTAGGGGTCACAGGGCCACCAAAGCTACAATTTATAATCCTCACTAGTCAAGGGGTCTGTACACAAAGTTTTAGATTTCTAGGCCTCATGGTTCTGGAGAAGAAGATGAAAATAGGTTTTTAGGGCGTGGCCCCTGTAGTCCTTATTAGGGGTCACAAGGCCACCAAAGCTACAATTTATAATCCTCACTAGTCAAGGGGTCTGTACACAAAGTTTTAGATTTCTAGGCCTCATGGTTCTGGAGAAGAAGATGAAAATAGGTTTTAAGGGCATGGCCCCTGTGGCCCTTATTAGGGATCACAGGGCCACCAAAGCTACAATTTTTAATCCTCACTAGTCAAGGAGTCTGTACACAAAGTTTTAGGTTTCTAGGCCTCATAGTTCTGGAGAAGAAGATGAAAATAGGTTTTTAGGGCATGGCCCCTGTGGCCCTTATTAGGGATCACAGGGCCACCAAAGCTACAATTTTTAATCCTCACTAGTCAAGGAGTCTGTACACAAAGTTTTAGGTTTCTAGGCCTCATAGTTCTGGAGAATAAGATGAAAATAGGTTTTAAGGGCGTGGCCCCTGTGGCCCTTATTAGGGGTCAAAGGGCCACCAAAGCTACAATTTTTAATCCTCACTAGTCAAGGGGTCTGTACACAAAGTTTTAGGTTTCTAGGCCTCATGGTTCTGGAGAAGAAGATGAAAATAGGTTTTTAGGGCATGGCCCATGTGGCCCTTATTAGGGATCACAGGGCCACCAAAGCTACAATTTTTAATCCTCACTAGTCAAGGAGTCTGTACACAAAGTTTTAGGTTTCTAGGCCTCATAGTTCTGGAGAAGAAGATGAAAATAGGTTTTAAGGGCGTGGCCCCTGTGGCCCTTATTAGGGGTCACAGGGCCACCAAAGCTACGATTTTTAATCCTCACTAGTCAAGGAGTCTGTACACAAAGTTTTAGATTTCTAGGCCTTATGGTTCTGGAGAAGAAGTCGAAATTCCACAAAGTTTACGGACGGATGGACGGACGGACGGACGGACGGACGCCGGACACCATGCCATGCCATAAGCCCATCGGGCCTTACAGGCCAGATGAGCTAAAAATTCAACACATTTTCGATAAAAGTTCAGCAGTACAGTTTTCTGATTAAAGTTATGGCAGATATTGTGTTATAAACAGCTTTGTTTAACATTAATTTGCTTTGACATTTTGGGCATTTTGGACCCTTGTAATACATAAATTCGTATGGCAATTGCTACCACGTGAAAGGATGAAGCTACCAGCCACAGAGGCTAATATTTGCATACGATATCAGTATTCATATTTAAAACATTACTGATAAACCAATTGGACAGATCAACTAAGATTGGAAAAGAAGGGAAAGCTTCATTCAACACAGTTAGGCAATACCTTGAGATTCATTTATAAAGTTAAGGTTCACTGAATAGCGTATTTGATAGAGGCCAGCTCCCGTAAATAACGTGGTTGTAGGAAATCAACTTGCATTTTCTTAAGCTCTATCATATTTATTCACCCTGTCAGGAATAACCTTGGAACAATTTGTCATGATTGCTAGCCACACAAGAAGACCTTGTTGAATCGAAACACCGACAACTTGAACATGAAGTGTGGATCTGACCAAATACCATTCTTTGTTAAGGTTATTAGTCTTCTGTGAACGCTTAAGATATATAATTACACTTAAATTGTTGACCATTTAATTAGTTTAATCCCCTTCCAAACTATGGTAAAAGTTATTGTTGTATTTTTAGATAAAGAATATTTTAATAACTTTTTGCTAGATATACCGTTTTTACTAAGAAACCCAGTGGCTATTTACACATATGGACATTATAGATGTATATTATTTCGACGAACATTTATTTAGGTAATGGAATCATAAAATTAAAAACTGCTGGGCGAACTTTGCGTGCGATTTGTAGTTTATTCCAACATTATCAAAAAGAGGTTAAAGTTAAATCGTATATTTTTTTTATCAAACCTAAATAAATTGATATTTAAAATCAGTTGATGTTTAATTGAATTTTGTGTCGAGCAGGATCTTGCTAATGTGACAGAGAATTTCATTTTACATGTGTTCGTGCTTGAAAAGCTAAATATAAAGAGACACGTGTTGAAGCTTCAGGCTAAATCCAACCAAGACATTTTGAATGCACTTTTTGTCTGATGAAATCTTAAACGTGTCTCAGTTTCCTTTCAGTTAAATCTATGTTCTCTGAAGCCCACAAATCTCCTAATACATCTTATTTGAAATTCTCTCCTTCAATTTGCTTGATTAAAGTATCCACCCTTTGATTGTTTCTATTTGTAATTCGCTTATGGCCATTGTTTGTATCTATGATTTTTATATCTGCTTTTGAATTATATATGACAGAAATAAGGTTTGAGAATCCATAATTACCATTGAGCCAAGTTCTTGATACTCCTTTAATCTTCATTTGATATGGTTAAGTCTTTCGAATAAAATCATGTAAAAATAATTGGTTGATTTATTGTAATAATATTTGCGTGTCATAATAAATATACAGTTTTCATTGTTCTTCTGGTCGTTCTATAGGTTTTTAAGTGCAAATCAAAACAAAGAAACCAAGAGTGCAGGCATAAAGGTCAAATAATTAACATTTGTTGATAAAAGCTTCTTTAAGAGCACGTTTGGAGTAATGATAATAATGAAACACATATGGGTGACAAAATCTTTTATATATAATTCCTCATTTTCATTTGTTAATAATATCTAAATACCGTGGGGATGACTCTTTTTAAGATAATAATCATGGTTATATTTTCTCGTAAGTAATTAGAAATAATTAAAACGTAAAATTAAATGACATCTGAATTGGATAGATGAAATAATTTAACAATTGTAGAAAATTTACATTTTGCAGTATCTTTATAGTTTTCAAACAACGTTTCATTAATACTTTAACCAATATTTAAGTTCACTTACAGAACCATCTTCATTGTGACCTGCTTATGTTACAGGGGGAATCGTTTTGCAATTACTCTTGCTTGATAAGCTAAACACAAAGATACATGTTGAAGCTGAAGGCTTTATTCAGTTGTAAAGATGTATTGCCTTCACTTCTTGTCTGAAGTAATCCGACAAGTGACTCTGTTTCTTTGAATTAGCACTGAATTCTTCAACGTCGACACTTTCTTTATCTTTTAATCACCATCATGAACAGTAAAGCTTTGCTTGATTCCAACTATACAAATCTGCGTCTTCTCTTTGATTCATTTTTATTTCTGACTCTCTCAAGGCCATACATGTTCAGTGAACCAAGTACGTGAGGACAAGCGACACGCATATACGTGTTCGTATAATTAAGGGCATTGCATTAATGGTTGATATTTTGACGACTGACTTAGAGCACATATGTGGCATCCATAAGGTTTTTTTGTTTAAGAAAAGTGATAGATTTCGAAATTTCAGCTATCTTTTTTATGTAAAAGAAAGTCTTATGACATTCTTTCCCCGCAAAGTCAGATCAAGTCTGACATGTAATGTTGATTGAGCCTCTGTTCTAATTTGCCGAGTTTGTATGCTAGAATTGGAGATGCCTGACTGGAGGATTCAATGTTACTTGTGCACTCAGCAACGCTTTGGCTACTGACTCATGGCAAAAACATTAGATAGTGGTGCAAGATTAACATTTGATGACATGATCTGCCTCTTTGGGGAGAGAATGGCCTTATGAGTAAAACGGAGACAGGGATGAGTGAAATATAATTGACAAGGACAATTAAGGAACATTCGGTTTATAGTATACACCAGCTAATTATCCCTTTTGAGTAAAGCCTTTTTATTGTTTACTCGCATCAATTTTCTCATCTCGCTGTGTGTAATGGGATATGTCCTGGATTAGAATAGCGAGTAAAACTGGGACAGAGCAACATCGCAACCACCAACATTAATTTGACAAGTCATTAACATATAACACCGCTAATGGCTGAAATATTGCCCAAAAACGTAAAACAATAACTCACTCACATTTGCATGTATGTATAAGCCTTTAAATGACGTCTTTCGAGTAGTTTACAAAACCCTATAAATCGATAAATTTTCTTTGTTTTCTCAATGAGACCTGTCTTGATAAATGAATATCATTGTGTTGCTTATATTGCAAACCTTATCTAAAATCAGATATTGTAAGATAAAGATAATGTTAATTTTTTTTATATAAAGTCATTAATTCTTACTGACATTAATCCTTACCTCACCATGTTTGGTCAAAAAGACCTGTCTTGATAAATGATGGCATAGTGTTGCTAATATTGTCATTCCTTCTATCTAAAATTTACTTATGTATGGATAAAAATAGAGCCATGGGCTCTGTAGCTCATCAGACTTATGATTAGGATAGTTATTTAAGGTTTTGACCCCTGTGACCCCAATTGGGGTCAAGGGGTAACCAAATGTAAAATTTAGAATCTTAATTGACCAAAGAGTCTACACACAACTTTTCAGCTCTCTAGACCTTTTGGAACTGGAGAAGAAGATGAAAATTGGTTTTTAAGGTTTTGACCCCTGTGACCCCATTTGGGGTCTTCGGGTCATGAAATCTACAATTAAGAATCCCCATTGGCCAAGGAGTCTACTCACAACTTTTCAGCTCTCTAGACCTTATGGAATTGGAGAAGAAGATGAAAATTGGTTTTTAAAGTTTTGACCCCTGTGACCCCATTTTGGGTCGTGGGGTCATAAAATCTACAATTTAGAATCCCCATTGGCCAAGGAGTCTACTCACAATTTTTCAGCTCTCTAGACCTTTTGGAACTGGAGAAGAAGATGAAAATAGGATTTTAAGGTTTCGACCCCTGTGACCCCAATTGGGGTCACAAAATCTATAATTTAGAATCCCCATTGGCCAAGGAGTCTACTCACAACTTTTCAGCTCTCTAGACCTTATGGAATTGGAGAAGAAGATGAAAATAGGTTTTTAAAGTTTTGACCCCTGTGACCCCATTTTGGGTCATGGGGTCACAAAATCTACAATTTAGAATCCCCATTGGCCAAGGAGTCTACTCACAACTTTTCAGCTCTCTAGACCTTTTGGAACTGGAGAAGAAGATGAAAATAGGTTTTTAAAGTTTTGACCCTGTGACCCCATTTGGGGTCATGGGGTCACGAAATTTACAATTTAGAATCCCCATTGGCCAAGGAGTCTACACACAACTTTTCAACTCTCTAGACCTTTTGGAACTGGAGAAGAAGATGAAAAAGGGATTTTAAAGGTTTTGACCCCTGTGACCCCATTTGGGGTCATGGGGTCACAAAATCTACAATTTAGAATCCCCATTGGCCAAGGAGTCTACTCACAACTTTTCAACTCTCTAGACCTTTTGGAACTGGAGAAGAAGATGAAAATAGGTTTTTAAAGTTTTGACCCTGTGACCCCATTTTGGGTCGTGGGGTCATAAAATCTACAATTTAGAATCCCCATTGGCCAAGGAGTCTACTCACAATTTTTCAGCTCTCTAGACCTTTTGGAACTGGAGAAGAAGATGAAAATAGGATTTTAAGGTTTCGACCCCTGTGACCCCAATTGGGGTCACAAAATCTATAATTTAGAATCCCCATTGGCCAAGGAGTCTACTCACAACTTTTCAGCTCTCTAGACCTTATGGAATTGGAGAAGAAGATGAAAATAGGTTTTTAAAGTTTTGACCCCTGTGACCCCATTTTGGGTCATGGGGTCACAAAATCTACAATTTAGAATCCCCATTGGCCAAGGAGTCTACTCACAATTTTTCAGCTCTAGACCTTTTGGAACTGGAGAAGAAGATGAAAATAGGTTTTTAAAGTTTTGACCCTGTGACCCCATTTGGGGTCATGGGGTCACGAAATTTACAATTTAGAATCCCCATTGGCCAAGGAGTCTACACACAACTTTTCAACTCTCTAGACCTTTTGGAACTGGAGAAGAAGATGAAAAAGGGATTTTAAAGGTTTTGACCCCTGTGACCCCATTTGGGGTCATGGGGTCACAAAATCTACAATTTAGAATCCCCATTGGCCAAGGAGTCTACTCACAACTTTTCAACTCTCTAGACCTTTTGGAACTGGAGAAGAAGATGAAAATAGGTTTTTAATGTTTTGACCCCTGTGACCCCATTTGGGGTCATGGGGTCACAAAATCTACAATTTAGAATCCCTATTGGACAAGGCGTCTGCACATCAAATTTCAGCTCTCTAAAGTCATTGGTTCTGGAGAAGAAGTCGAAAATGTGAAAAGTTTATTGATGGACGGATGGACGGACGGACGCCGGACACCTTGCCATGCCATAAGCCCATCGGGTCTTTCAGACCTGATGAGCTAATAAAAACGTCAAGTAAATAATAATATCACATATCAATTAATTGTTCTGGATCGTTTTGAGAGAATAGATTCATGCCTTCCCTAATTCATTTAAGTTCGTAGGTAAACAACAATTTAGATGTTTATGCCATTTTTATAATTTTGACAAGCAACTGTTCTTTATTCTGAAATTGAAATAATGCACACAATACACTGATGGTGAACTAATCACTGCAGCAAATGTTTGTCTCCTATAACGGTTATTATTTCTAACAGTGTTAATGATTTATCAACTCGGAAGTCACTAAAGAAGGAAAAAAGCAAGAGTTTTATCAAATTGACAGAGTTTCATGATAACTCAATTATCATAAATCAGAGTAATGCCCCCTAAAATGTGTCCTTTATAGAAACCATCTCTCATAAATATTCCAGGAATAGGTTGTAGGAAATTCTGCTCGCATTCTTACAAGATTTATTGTGTTGCTTCTCTTATTAAATGTTAGAATAACCAGTATCAATATATCTTGTCGGTCACAACAACCCAACACTTTGGATCAGCTTTATTTAGTTTGAGTTGCTCTCAATTGTTCATCTAAAAGAAGTCTTCATACACTTTATGGCATTTATCTTGTTGATTCGTTAGAGGGGCTCACAGTTGAGACACAACATATATCAGTTAACTAAATAGCATCTCATAGCAAAGCTTTTTGGACAAAAAAATACATTACACAGATTTCAAGATCTCCTAAAACAATGTAAACCCAGGAAATGAAAAAAGGAAAATCAATAATTTTTTGTAAAACAGAGTATTAAACATTATATCGCTTTTGTCATAATCTGATCGAAGTCAGTTACCATGTATGTTTTATTTTGTAGTTACGCCAGTAAACAGTTGTAATAATTCAACATTTCAAGCCAGGTAAAACATATCTACCTAAATTCATAAGGGACATCATACACTTCGGCTCTTTTTACATTGCAATCAATATGGGTATCTCATCAATTTAAAACCCCTCTAACCAAGGGATGTAGGGCTTTTTGATTACTGATGATTACATTCAAATTAAGCTCAAATACTATATACACGATATGTTTAAAATGAAACACATTGTGGGTTTGTATTATTCTGACAGTCATTTCAAAAAAGTATTCATAAAGTAAATGTTAAAAGCAATAATTATCAAACCATAAATTTCTTCTAGTGGGATATTTTTGTGACGAATCGTATATTTGGATTAATGGTATCTTAATGGGATGCGTGAATTGATTTCGTTGTGAATAATAAATAAGACTAAAATTATCTCTGCAAATACAAAAATAGTTAAATTGGAATGTAGTAAGAAATTGATATTTATGTTTCATATTAAACAAAATACGACTTTACAAGAATCCATCACAAAACACCATACGGATTTACCGTGTTTGATTTTTAAAAACATATATCTCATAAAAATATGTACCAAGTCATATCTCTTTTGAAGTTAATAAGTTGACAACCCCTTCATCAGTATTGTTTGTAATTTAGTACAACTATGGATTCAATTCCAGTCACTACTAGTAAGTAGTAAGTACACTAACTGGTTTTAATCTGTAGGGTGGTAAATTCTCATCCTTATAAAATCAAAGGTCTAGTGCACTCTTTTTCAAAGCTTTTGACGAGCAATGACTACAAGCAATTTATTCAAGAAACAACATGTTTCTCACGTTTGACTATGTATTGGTTTCTTCTTCACTAAAATATCATGGCTTTCATGGACAATCTTTCATCATATCACATTTCTTAAGCTTTAGCTTTTGAAAAGTTCTATTCATTCACCTTTGAAGCAAAAGAATTTTTAAATTTGTTACCTAAGTGAAAAATTTCTCATTTTAGATGGTAATTTTCCTACTCTTCCTTTTAAATGTTGAACTTTACTTGACGTCATGCATTCTCTCTCCACATAAGCAGATCAAGTCATGAAATGTTGATACTACCTCTGTTACTGCCAAAACCGTGGGTCTGGTAGTTTCACCTCTTTGAAAATTGCCCAATTTAAACCATGAAGTGAACAGAGATATATTTGTGCAAATAACTGACTACTGGAAGGTAAATAGAAATACATATATGTGTCAGTATTGAGACAAGTGCCATGTGTCTGTCAGTAATTTCTCTGTTATCAATCTCCGTATATGGTATAGTCAAGTGCAAATCCTTAAACTTAAACTGATTTGAAATCTTATAATCTGTAATGCAGGTAGGTCCTCCAATAACTGTGCCGAAAACAACAAAGGTTAATACACTTACATTCACAATGCACTTATAGGTCAGATTAAAACAACAACTATCATGGTAATAAATGGTGATTTATATGCACTGATTGATTTGTATATGTGTGACCAAAACATAAGTTGTCAATCTCTGTCATGGAGATATTTAACAAGAAATAATTATCTTAATAATAGATATTCATAATTGATTTGACTCAAATTTCAAATCAATATGTAAAAACAGTAAGGTTGTCCAAGGTATTGGGAGCTGAAAAGATTTGCCATTGTTTCACATTATCTTAATGATCATAAATCAGAGTAATGTTCTTCGGTTGATGATCCTAATAGACGAACCCTCATAAAGAACTGCAGAAATGGCTTTAGAGTATTTTACTTGCATTCTTATAAGGTCTATGGCGTCCAGGAACAATATCTAGCTCGTTTGATATATTTGTAGCACACTGTTTGACTATTACATTTTTAAGTGGATTAGATAAATGAACATGACATAAGATTTGGCAATTTTCTCATTATTTAAACACACACCAAGTTTCTGATATTAAAAGATCCAAATAATTTTAACTTAATTTTATGCAAATGAGAGCGAGCTCAAGATTATGATACTTCGTTGTAAAAGGGTCATATTTTGTTAACAATCCAAATATAACAATAAAGAAAATCAACAAACAAATGTAACATTGCAATATTTATGATCCCAAGTCATGCTCCCTTTAGGATTTGATACCAGATTACAGACAACACAGCACGATCTGAAAATATCAAGTCTTAGCCGCCTACACTCTGCCCCCTGAAGGTTAAAAGACTTTCATGATCTTAATGATAAGCATGGACATCTCCGAAGGATTTGAATATCCCCATATACGTAAGACACCTCGAAAAGATAATTAATAAATCAATAATTGTTAAAATGTTAATTGGCACATTCAGTGTGTTATCATGTTTGACAGAACCTGATAGAAGTCAGTGCAATGTGGGAATACAGACAATATCTCGTGGTCGCTTCAGATGTCAGCCTTATTTATATTCGACAATGTGAAGAGTGTAATGTGCCGAGACAAGTAAACCATGAACTATCTTCCCCTCTGTTAAACATCTTTGCACGTCTTAAATGGAAATCAATGTGCATATCTGAAAACTACCTTAAAGTATACCCATGATGTCCAATGTAGTTGCTTCTTTGATTACTGATGAAAACTTTGGAACAATGATTGTATTCTAAAAGGAGAACATAGATTTGTAATTGTTATGATATGTCAATTGATTATTGTTTTTTCAACTGGCATACAACAGATAAAATATCGGGATGATTTATATCAAGTTACAAATAAATTTTGTATCAATTCTGGTGAACAAGAAATTATTTTTTATCTGAAAGTTTCAATTTAAATCTAAACATACATGTTCATTATTCTGATGCCCTAATTGGCAAAGCATGATTTGACTGATTGAGAAACAGTTAATTCAACCAACAGATCAATTTGTACTAACAGGTGAAATAGAAGAGAGAGTTTGCAGACGACCTAAGTATTCATGGTCAAGTGGTTAGTGGGATAAGAAATCAAACATCAAATGATGTTGCACTAATAGATTGATTGTACAGGAGCTTTTGGGAATAACACTGGACACGGAAGGGATGGTGTTCATGATTGCGTCAGCTCTCATATACAACTGTGACAAAGGTTCAAGGTAAAAATGGCAAAAGTATGTTGTACTAATAATTCACTTAATAGGGCATTTCTGGAATAATATAAGACGCTCACGGTTTGTTTGATTAAAGGTACCTTGCTTTCAGATTATGCAACTGAAAACTTACAAACACAAACTGGATTTAGCTTTTTTATCTATTCTGCAATACAGTGTTATATATCTTGGAGACATTTCCGTGAATACCTTGAGTAGAATCATTCACATATGTCTGACATGAAACAGTACTTATCACAAGACTAGTGTTTATAGAACTATTAATAATTTGAAGTAGATACGTATACGGGATACAGGGGACCTGTATCTCGTATTACCCTCTAGAAACGTTCAGTACCATTTTGTGTATTTAACAATACAGCATTTATACATGCACAAGTGTTTTTGTTTTATTATAAAGGTCATTGCAAGTGTTAATGACCAGACTCAAGGAAATACAATAATCACTTGATATAAACGATATTTCTTCATACAAATTGAATGTCAATCAATGCTTGTACTTAAAATGACGTTGGACTACTAGAAAAGTATATTGATTTACGTGATTAAGTTACTTAAACCGACATCTTTAGAATATTTGAATTTTTCATGGCATAGTTGATAAGTTAAGTATATACAGTGAGACACATGCTGAAGCTCCGGGCACTTTTCAACCATATCAATATTTCATACGCACTTGTCTGAAGAAATCTGTTGATAAAATGCTCTGTTGCCTGCGGCTTAGATCTAAATGCGTCACAATAGACACATGTCGATACTTTTCTCTTTTGTAATACTCTTTTTTATCACTACATTGAATGATTAAGCTTTGCTTGATTGAAACATTTCGATATCTTGTTATCTTTTCCTGTCCTAAATTCATCTTACATGTTTATGGGGCAAACATATGAAATAAAGTGACTTGCTTCTATTTGTCAGGTATGACAGATTTTATATATTAATCTGTGATAATCATGAAGATGAGGCAAGATCGGTATTGTCTAATGAGCAGGGTCGCAAAATTATGGGTTTACTATAACATCAATAATGACATGAAAAGAATGCAAAAGAGAGAGAATATTATTTCATCTTCAATCACCAAAAATCACCCGGTAACCATTGACATGAGTAAATAGTAAGTGTCTGTAGTGAGCTACGTTTAGCGTTTGGTTTAAACTTTGTAGTTTTGTTATATGAAAGATTCCAATCATGTCGTTTACATTAACTCACACATGCAATGCACTTTATATGGGGAAAACATCTTTTAAGATTGACTAGATCTGCCAAGAATAATATTATTATAAATGAACTTTGTTGATTTAATGAATGAATAGGCATTTCATATGAGCATGTTCATAGCAAAGCAGAAAACTGAACATTAAATCACCAGTATTTTATCTGATTTCATACATATGCATACCATTTCACTCTCTTTAATCATCACGCTGAGAACGTGTTCTGTATTATATCATGATGTTCCTTCACTTCTGATTAAACGAAGTACAACACTACATATCTAATCTGAACACCCTGGACGATGTTTTATTTAAGTCACAGTTAAAAGGTCCTTTGCTAAGAATGTTATATGGAACTTGATTGGCATTAGTATTTTCTAATTCACCCTGTCAGGAATAAGCTAGGAACAATTTGTCGTGATTGCTAGCCACACAAGAAGACCATGCTAAATCACAACACTGCCAACTTGATCATGAAGAGTGAATCTGACAAAATGCCAAAGGCTTCTTGTATATATCGCTAATATGCATTCATTTTTAAGATTACTAGTCTTCAAAAAGTCTTTCTGTGAACGCTTAAGATAATAACAATTACAAATAAGTTTTTGACCATTCAATTACATGTAGTTTAATCCCGTTCCCAAATATGGTATAATTTATTGTTGTATTTTTAGATAAAGTATCTTTCAATAACTTTTTGCTAGATATACCTTTTTTATTAAGACAACCAGTGACTATTTACTGTCAAAATGTGTGACATGACTGGTCCAAAAGTCTTTAAAATGTCTTATTTTCCTTCTCTGATCAGTATTGCATACTCTTAAATTGAAATTACTTTTATGTATTTCTTACTTTAATTTGCTGTAATCGTTCATTTAAGTCCATTGTATAGGTTTATGTGTGCCTCATTACAGATGTTTGGCTGTGAACTATAAATTGGCTTCACAAAATAAACATTTCCTTAGTTACTGTGACTGTTTCCTTTGAAGCCATTTAATGATTTGTAAAGACATTAACAAAGCCATGTTTAATATCTATTAAGTCAATATACAACAATGAAAGGCGATTGTAAAAGAAATAATTATTTTACTTTAGGGCCATTCAACAATTTATTGCTCTTGTCAGAAGCATAGAGAAGTCAGTTTTCATATGAAGTACAATCACTATCTGTGGATGGCTGCGGATGTCCTTCTCGTTTTACATTTATCTGTCTGTCCCTCAAAATAATGTGCCAAGACAAGGAAATAGTGAACAATCAGCTTTGAAAGTTAAAGAATGGACATTATAGATGTATATTATTTATGTGAACATTTATTTAGGTAATGGAATCATACAATTAAAAACTGCTGGGCGAACTTTGTGTGCTCGGATTTACACAGTTTTCACAGCTATTTGTAGTTTATTCCAACATTATCACAAAGAGGTTAAAGTTAAATCGTATTTTTTTGTATCAAACCTAAGTAAATTGATATTTAAAATCAGTTGATGTTTAATTTAATTTTGTGACCAGCAGGATCTTGCTAATGTGACAGAGAAAATCCCTTTTACATGTATTCGTGCTTGAAAAGCTAAATATAAAGAGACACATGTTGAAGCTTCAGGCTAAATCCAACCAAGACATTTTGAATGCACTATTTGTCTGACGAAATCTTAAACGTGACTCAGTTTCCTTTAAATTAAATCTATGTTCTCCGAAGCCGACAAATCTCCTAATACATCTGAAATTCCCTCCTTATGACCACGATGAATGTTAATAATTTGCTTGATTGAAGTGTCCACTGATTCTTTTCATTGTTTCTATTTGTAATTCGCTAATGGCCATTGCTTATATCTATGATTTATATATCTGCTTTTGAATTTTCGTTTCGTATCATAATATATGACTGAAATAAGGTTTGAGAATCACTAATTACCATTGAGCCAAGTTCTTGATACTTCTTTAATCTCTTTTTGATATGGTCAAGTCTTTCGAATTAAATCATGTAAAAATAATTGGTTGATTTATTGTAATAATATTTGCATGTCACAATAAATATACAGTTTTCATTGTTATTTATGGTCGTTCTATAGGGTTTTAAGTGCAAATCAAAACAAAGAAAGCAAGAGTGCAGGCAAAAAGATCAAATAACTAACATTTGTTGATAAAAGCTTCTTTAAGAACAAGTTTGAAATAATGATAATGATGTAACACATTTATGGGTGACAAAATCTTTCATGAGCAAAGAAGTAGTCCTCATTTTCATTTGTTAATGATATCTAAATACTGTAGGGGATGACTATTGTAAAGATAATAATCATGGTTATATTTTCTCGTAAGTAATTAGAACTAATTAAACTTAAAATTATATAATATCTGAATTAGATTGATGAAATTAAAGAAATAATTTAACAATTATAGAAAAGTTACATTTTATCTTTATAGTTTTAAACAACTTTTTATTAATACTTTAACCAATATTAAATTACTTACAGAACTTGAAACCATCTTCATCGTGACCTGCTAATAATACAGAACAGAACAGAACAGAACAGAACAGAAGTTTATTGTATTTCGGGGCCAGGAGGCTTAGAGTACATTTACAGATATATATGAGTTGACAATAACATCACTAGAGCGCTATCTTAACTTAAATACCTTATACAGGTAGGTGGCTAAGCGGAGCAACAAATTTGTATTGGTTGTTGATAACAATGAAATGAAGTGTTTAGTACATGGATGGTTATAGTAATACTTAGGTAAATACTGTTCACGGATTTGAGCATAAAACGGACATAAGAACAAAACATGATATTCATCTTCTTCACCTTCTCCGCAATACGGACATATCAAATCAGCAGGATTAAGAATCTGAACATGTTTGTATTTTGTACTTTTAAAATTATTGTAACAGCATCTAAACTTAGTGAGAGCTCTTCTTAATTGTACAGATGTTATACAAGTCAAATATCTTTCAGTATTAAGCTGAGATTTAAAGGTACAATAAGTAGATAACAGTGAAGAAAAACTTACATCTTGATTCCAGTTTTGCTTGTACATGTCTAATACACGTTGTTTAAATTCTGACATAAATAATTTATTATTACCAACTTCTTGACAAATCCATACAAACCCAAAGCCATAAGAAAATAAAAACATTCTAACTGCTGATGCCCAGTTACTGTAGCCTATATCATCATGTTGTTTCATAAGCAAAAAAACAGTGTTTGACATATCTATTATAATCCATACTGACTATCTTTAACCAATAACTTACAACCATTAACTGTTGATTGATAAACAAATGGTGGCGTCCACATTCGCCCAAAGCTGCTAAGTTGCTTGTGCGATAACCAACTCTTAAAATATATTTACAAAATTTTGTGTGGATAACTTCTATGGATTTTCTTTCAATAGTTCCCCACATTTCCGTACAATACATTAAAATTGGTTGGATTTTCCTATCGAAAATATCAAAACATGTGTTAACATCTAAATTTTCATATCTATGTATCATTCTTTTAACAGGTACTAAGGCTTTCTCTGCCTGTTTGGCCAAATTTTGACAAGCAACGGTAAACATATTTCTACATGAAAAGATAATACCCAAATACTTATAATATGAAACGACCTCTATAGACTGCCCTGCGTAAAGCCATTTTTCAAATTTAGATAACTTCCCTCCCTTTTTAAAAACCATTATTTTAGTTTTATCTAAATTTACTGTTAATCCCTATTTTATACAATATTCTTCTAAAATATCTATTTTTCTCTGTAGGTTGATGACAGTGGGAATCGTTTTGAAATTTTTTTTGCTTGATAAGCTAACCACAAAGATACACTTAGTGAAGCTCAAGGCAAAATTCAGTTGTAAGATATATTGCTTTCACTTGTTGTCTGAAGTAATCCGACAACTGACTCTGTTTCTTTGAATAAGCACTGAATTCTTCGAAGCCGACACTTTCTTAATCTTTTTATTACCGCCATGAACAGTAAAGCTTAGCTTGATTCAAACTATACAAATCTGCGTCTTCTCTCTGATTTATTTCTTGATTCATTTTTATTTCTGACTCTCTCAATACCATACATGTTCATTGAACTAACTACGTGGGGACACGGGATACACATATACGTGTTCATATAATTAAGGGCATTGCGTTAATGGTTCATATTTTGACGAAATTTGATAGATTTCGAAATTTCATCCATCTTTTTTATGCAAAAGCCAAGTCGTAAGACATTCTTTCCCCTTAAAGGCAGATTAAGTCATGTAATGTTGATCGATCCTCTGTTCTAATTAGCCGATTTTGTATGCTAGAATGGGAGATGCCTGACTGGAGGATTCAAAGTTAGTTGTGCACTCAGCAACGCTTTGCTATTGAATCATGACAAAGGCATTGTGATATGAACCACCCTTTCAATGCAAGAAGCGTTGTCATTTTCTAAAAAAAATTTTTTCCCGCCAGGCGATGATAGATGAAATTATAGAAATAATTTAACAATTGTAGAGAAGTTACATTTCATCTTTATAGTTTTAAACAAAGTTTTATTAATACTTTAACCATTATTCTAAGATGCCTAGCGGTTAGAACAATCGAACAAAAAGTACTTTATCAGACAATAAAGGTATAGTTTTTACATGACGTAACAATTGAATGATGCCATCCGCTCTTCCCAGCTGCCCCCTCGTGAACACGCGTGTCCAAGGTAACCTTTGGTCTCGATTCTATCAACATGGCATATCCCTATCAATCAAACTTTCCGAAGCCGGGGTTGGGGCCCTTCAACCCCCTTGGTATCATGTCTGTCACTGGTCACAGAAATGAGCAGTCGTTGAAAAGCTACATAACACCTCCATCTTTCAGGGGAACAATGCTGCGACCAATGCTCTGCCTCAGACATGCTTGTCGAGTGACCACGTTGACATTCCACGTCAGGTCACGGCGCCCCGTAGCATTTGTGACGTTGACACACGTCAACCGTCTCTGCCAAACAACGTGCCATATAGCTCAATTAATACAGTTTGTACTCCTGTTCATGGTGTACACAGTCAGCTAATATTAGCGGTGGTACCATCAACTTCAATTTTTATGACAACAGCAAACAAAATGAATGATAGGCCTAGATCTCGATCTACCACGCTTCTTGACAAACAATACCCATAATTCTTTGTGGAATGTCAATCACGTGATAATCCTTATATGGGCAGTGTGGCCCGCACTGCATGATCGCACAACTTGACAAAAGTAACGTTTTATTAAACATGAGTTGTCTGATATTTTTGTTTTGTTTGAAAAATAAAAAAATAACAAGAGAATAAATTTTTAAACTTTATAAATGAGAAAATAAAACTGCTCCATTTACATAATCAACTGTTTCACCAATAAACAATATTTTTGAAATAGGGGGTGAGTTCTAAACATAGAAATAGCCAGCAGTTAGCCCTGTTCATGGATATATAATCTAAGTTATTTTAACAATATTTTGATTTGAAATTATAAGAATGTTTATACTTCCCTGCAAACAAGTTTGGTATCTTAGAAAAGAAATAAAGTTCGCTCTACCCCAATGTGTTTTGTAATAAAGTATAGTTTTGCCCTGAACTATTACAACGTTAAAGCACTCGGACCGTCCTCGTGCTTTAACTATAATAGTTCAGGGCAAAACTATACTTTATTACAAAACACATTAGGGTAGAGCGAACTTTATTTCTTAATTAAATTACTTACAGAACTTGAAACTATCTTCATTTTTTCTTATGTTACAAGGGGAATCGTTTTGCAATTACTCTTGCTTGATAAGCTAACCACAAAGATACATGTTGAAGCTCAAGGCTTTATTCAGTTGTAAAGATATATTGCCTTCACTTCGTGTCTCAATTAATCCGACAAGTGACTCTGTTTCTTTGAATTAGCACTGAATTCTTCAAAGCCGACACTTTCTTAATCTTTTTATCACCACCAGTACAGTAAAGATTTGCTTGATTCCAACTATACAATTCTGGGTCTTCTCTTTGATTCATTTTTATTTCTGACTCTCTCAGGGCTATACATGTTCATTGAACCAACTACTTGAGGACATGCGACACACATATACATGTTCATATAATTAAGGGCATTGCGTTAATGGTTGATATTTTGACGACTGACTAAGAGCACAAATGTGGCATCCATCCTGGTTTTTTTGTTTAAGAAAAGTGATAGATTTCGAAATATTTTTTATGTAAAAGCCAAGTTATGACATTCTGTCCCCGCAAAGGCAGATCAAGTCACATAATGTTGATTGAGCCTCTGTTCTAATTTGCTCAGTTAGTATGCTACAATGGGAGATGCCTGACTGGAGGATTCAAAGTTAGTTATGCACTCAGCAACACTTTTGCTATTGAATCATGACAAAGGCATTGTGATATGAACCACCCTTTCAATGCACGAAGCGTTGTCATTTTCTAAAAAAAAGTATAGTGGATAGTGGATAGTGATGCAAAACTGCCGGGAACAATGAACTTTATCTCATCAGAAGAGGGGTAAGATCAACATTTTATGAATTGTTCTACTTCTGTGAGAATGGTCTTATGAGTGACAGTCATCAGTGAATAATTACATTATAATTGACAAGGACAATTAAGGAGCATTCAGTTTATAGTATACAATAGTGAATTAAATACACCAGCTAATTATCTCTTTTGAGTAAAGCTTTTTCAGGGATAGGTATTGAATACTCGCATTAATTTTTACTTCTCACCTCGCTGTGTGTAATGGGACATGTCCTGGATTGGAATAGCGAGTAAAAATGGGGAGCATCATCGCAACCACCAACGATAATTTGACAAGTCATTAACATGTAGCAACACCTAATGGCTGAAATATTACCCAAACGGCGTAAAACAATAACTCACTCACATTTGCATGTATGTATAAGCCTTTAAATGACGTATTTCGAGTAGCTAATATTGAAAACCTTATATAAAATTAGATATTGTAAGATAAAGATAATGTCATTAATTTTTACTGACATTAGTCCTTACCATTCCATGTTGGTCAATGAGACCTGTCTTGATAAATTATGGCATTGTGTTTCTAATATTGGCATTCCTAAATTTTTGTTTATGCATGTGTAATAATAAATATCAAGTAAATAATAAAATCACATATCACGAAATTGTTCTTGACCATTTTGAGAGAATAGATTCAGGTCTTCCCTAATTCATTCAAGTTCGTAGGTAAACAACAATTTAGATGTACTTGTTTATGCCATTTTCGTACTTTTCACAAGCAATTGTTCTTTGTTCTGAAATTGAAATAATGCACATATACACTGATGGTCAACTAATCACTACAGAACATGTTTGTCTCCTATAACGGTTATCATTCCTAACAATGTTAATGATTTATCAACTCGAAATCACTTAGGAATGAAAAAAGCAAGAGTTTATCAAATTGACAGAGTTTCACGATAACTCAATTATCATAAATCAGAGTAATGCCCCCTAAAAGGTGTCCTTTATAGAAACCATCTCTCATAAATACTCCAGGAATAGGTTGTAGGAAATTCTGCTCGCATTCTTATAAGATTTATTGTGTTGCTTCTCTTATTAAATGTTAGAATAACCGGCATCAATTAAGCTTGAAGGTCACAACAACACAACACTTTGGATCAGCTTTATTTAGTTTGAGTTGCTGTCAATTGTTCATCTAAAAGAAGTCTTCATACACTTTATGGCTTTTATCTTGTTGAGTCGTTAGAGCTGCTCACAGTTGAGACACAATATATATAAGTTAACTAAATAGCATCTCATAGCAAAGCCTTTTGAACAGAAAAGACATTTCAAAGATTTCAAGATCTCCTAAAACGATATAAATCCAGGAAATGCAAATGTAAAATCAATTGTTAAACAGCGTATTCAACATTATATCGCTTTTGTCATAATCTGATAGAAGGCAGTTACCATATGGGACGAAAGAAACAGTTGTAACAATTCAATATATCAAGTCGGGTAAAACGTGAACTGTCTACCTCAATTCATCAAGGACATCAGACACTTCGGCTCGTTTAACATTGCAATCAATGTGGATATCTCATCAGTTTTAAACCCCTCTAGCTACGTGATGTAGGGCTTTTTAATTACTGATGATTACATTCCATTTAAGCTCAACTACTATATACACGATATGGGTAAAATGAAACACATTGTGGGTTTATATTATTCTGACAGTTATTTAAAAAAAGTATTGATAAAGTAAATGTTAAAAGCAATAATTATCAAACCATAAATATCTTCTAGTGGGATATGTTTTTGATTTTTGTAAAAATATTTGTCATAAAAATATGTACTAAGTCATCTCTCTTTTGAAATTAATAAGTTGACTACCCATTCATCAGTTTTGTTTGTAATTTGGTACATTTAAAACTCTTCTCAAGACCCATCTCTTCAGGGGGGCCTATCCTTAGAACTCTCTCCTATACCTATCTCAAGCGCTTTGAGCATGATTACATCGTGGATCTAGCGCTATACAAATCGACTTTTATTATTATTTTTTACATTTCAACTATGGATTCAATTCCAGTTACTACTAGTAAGTAGTAAGTACACTAACTGGTTTTAATCTGTAGGGTGGTAAATTCTAGTCCTTACAAAATCAAAGGTCTAGTGCACTCTTTTTAAAAGCTTTTTACGATTAAAGACTAATGCCTGGAGAAAATGCAATTTATTAAATACAAGCAATTTATTCAAGAAACAACATGGTTCTCACGTTTAATTATGTATTGGTTTCTTCTTCACTAAACTATCATGGCTTTCATGGACAATCTTTCATCATATCACATTTCACAAGCTTTAGCTTTTGAAAAGTTCTATTCATTCACTTTTAAAGCAAAAGAATGTTTAAATTTGTTACCTAAGTGAACAATTTCTCATTTAATATGGTAATTTTCCAACTTTTCCTTTTAAATTTTAAAGCATTTCTTGACATCATGCATTCTCTCCCCACAGAGGCAGATCAAGTCATTAAATGTTGATACTACCTCTGTTACTGCCAAAACCGCGGATCTGGTAGTTTCACCTCTTTGAAAATTGCCCAATTTAAACCATGAAGTGAACAGAGATCTGATTTGTGCAAGTAACTGACTACTGGAAGGTAAAAAGAAATAAATATATGTGTCAGTATTGAGACAAGTGCCATGTGTCTGTCAGTAATTTCTCTGTTATCAATCTCTGTATATGGTATAATCAAGTACAAATCATTAAACTGATTTGAAATCTGATTATCTGTAATAGGTCCTCCAATAACTGTGCCGACAACAACAAAGGTTCAATACACTTACATTCACAATGCACTTATAGGTCAGATTAAAAACAACAACTATCATTGTAATAAAAGATGATTTATATACACTGATTGATTTGTATATGTGACTAAAAGATCAGTTGTCAATTTCTGCCATGGAGATATTTAACAAGGAATTAATTATCTTAATAATAGATATTCATAATTGATTTGACTCAAATGTCAATTCAATATGTTTAAACAGTAAGGTTGTACAAGGTATTGGGAGCTGAAAAGATTTGACATAGTTTCACATTATCTTAATGATCATAAATCAGAGGAATCTTCTTCGGTTGATGTTCCTTATAGACGAACGCTCATAAATAACTGCAGAGATGGCTTTAGAGTATTCTTCTTGCATTCTTATAAGGTCTGGGACGTTGCTTCTCAAATTCCAGAACAGCCAGGAACAATATCCATTGATTTCTAGCTTGTTCATATATTTGTAGCACACTGTTTGACTTTTTAAATTTTTATAGGATAAAAATAATGAACATGACACAAGAATTGTCATTTTTTAAATTCTAACACACAACACATTTCTGATATTAAAAGATTTTATTCAAATTAGAGTGTGCTCTAGTATTTATATTAATATGCAAATTATGTTTGTATTTGCAAAGAATATGATACTTTACTTCATTATTAAGGGTAAAAAAGGGTCATGTCTAGGTAACACTCCAAATATAACAATAAATAAAATCAACATAGAAAACAAATGTAACATTGCATTATTTGTGATCCCACGTCATGCTCCATTTAGGATTTGATACCAGATTACAGACAACACAGCACGTTCTGACAATGCCAAGTCTTAGCCTCATACACTGTGCCCCCTGAAGGTTAGAAGACTTTCATTATCTTAATGATCAACGTTGGACATCTCCCAAGGATTTGAATATCTCTTGATACGTTAGACACCTAGAAAAGATAATTGTTAAATCAATAATCATTGAAAGGTTATACAGCACATTCAATATTTTATCGCGTTTGACAGAACCTGAACGTAAGGGAATACCGACAATATCTCTAGGTCGCTACAGATGTCAGCCTCATTTGTATTCGACAATGTGAAGAGTGTAATGTGCCCAAACAAGTAAACCATGAACTATCTTCCTCTTTGTTAAACATCTTTGCACGTCTTAAACGGGAATCAATGTGCGTATCTGAAGACTTGAATACTTGATGTATAATGTATAGTTGCTTCTTTGATTACTGATAGAAAAGTATGGGGAATAAATTGTATTCTATAGTGAGAAAGGTAGAAATGTAATTGTTATGATATGTTGTTAGTTTATTATTGTTAACGTGCATACCAAATGTAAATTACAAGATGTTTTCTATCAAGTCATAATAAGAAAATTCAGAATTGATAATACATTTTGTATTATTTCTGTTGAACAAAAATGATTTCTATTTTCAAATAAAACAAATCTAAACATACATGATCATCATTGTGATGACCTTTTCCACAAAGAATGATTTGACTGATTGAACAACAGTTTGTTACAAAGAATCTTTCTCTGGGAAGACTGTTTTAGCAAGATACGTAGGCACAAATTAAACAGATAAAGCATCAGTTAAACATTTCCCCTTTTCTTTCCAATCATTATCTACATATCTCAGTCAGTGGCAGATTGCATTAAATTCATTCAAACTTTTGTAATATAACTGCTTATTTCAGTTCTACACCTTTGCATTGATTGGTGATCGTTTTATTGACCTCTGCTATCAAAAAAAGAGAAAAATAGAGCCATTGGTTCCGTAGCTGTTGTGGCAGTTGTGTTTCCTCCCTTAGGGTCACCACACATAAAAATGCAAAATCCTGGTTACTAAGGAGTATAAAATGTTTAGCTTTCTCGTCCTTGTGCATCTGGAAGATACGAAACTAGCTTTTAAGGTCATTACATCTGTGGCCTTTATCAGGGACCACAGGGTCATCAAAGCTATAGATGATAATGCTCACTAGTCAAGGAGTCTGTACGCAAAGTTTCAGATTTCTAGGCCTTATGCTTTTGGAGAAGAAGTCGAAAATGCACAAAGTTTACAAACGGAAGGACTTACAAAAAGTGTCAGCTTACGAGGCCTTTTGGTTCTGGACAAGAAGATGAAAATAGGTTTTAATGGTGAGGCCCTTATTAGGGGCACCAAATCAATAAATTATAATCCTCACTAGTCAAGGAGTCTGTACACAAAATTTTAGCTTTCTAGGCCTCATGCTACTGAAGAAGAAGTTGAAAATAAGTTTTTAAGGCGTGGAGCTTATTAGGGGCCGCAGGGCTGCCAAAGCTACAATTTATGATTCTCACTAGTCATGGAGTCTGCACACAAAGCTTTAGCTTTCTAGGGCTTATGATTCTGGATAAGAAGTCGAAAATGCACAAGTTTACAGACAGATGGATTTAAACAGGTTTAAGCTTACTAGGCCTTTTAGTTCTGGAGAAGAAGATGAAAATAGGTTTAAAGGGTGGGGCCGTTATTAGGGGCCACATAATCTATAAATTATAATCCTCACTAGTCAAGGAGTCTGTACACACACTTTTAGCTTTCTAGGCCTTATGCTACTGGGGAAGAAGATGAAGATATGTTTCAAAGGTTCCTCTTAGGGGCTGCAGGGCCACCAACGCTATGATTATAAAACTTGTGATTCAAGGTAACTGCACAAAAGGTGTCATCTTTCTCGGCCGTATGCTTCTGCAGAAGAAGTCGAACATGCACAAAATTTATAGAGGGACGGACGGACAAACGCCGGACACCATACCATGCTATAAGCTAAAATATTAAATGAACAGATATTATCTTCCAAAGAAATAATCAGCAAGATTGTATGAACTAAACACAAACACTAACCAAACATTACTAAATCATACAAACGGATCAGTTTGTGCTGACGGGAGAAATAGACGAGACAGTTTACAGACGACCTTAGTATTCATGGTCAAATGGCCACTGGGATGAGAAATTCAACATCAAAAGATGCTGTACTAATTGATTGATTGTACCGGGGCATATGGAAATAACATTGGAGACATAAGGGATGGTGTTCATGATTGTGCCAGCTCTCATAAATAACTTAAAACAAGGTTCAAGGTATTTCACATGCATTCCTATACGATTTAGGGGTCCTTTCAAAAACAAACTACTATGTCAGAATAACCAGGGACAATATCCCTAAAATTTCAACCATCTGTGACACGACTTAAAGATAGTTTTTTATTAACACTTTCGTGGATAAATCAATGCTTATCAATGCTTCTTTGAAATCTGTAGGTACAACACCTTGAATCAAGGACATATTGAGGAGAGATGTCACAGTTGGTGAAAGAGTATCCAGACAGCCTGTAAGTAACCATGTAGGCAACGGGTCCAATGGACATGATTTCCCAGGTGAATTCTTTATTATCCTGTTAACTTCATTTTGGTCTGTTTTTCGAAACATGTCTATTCTAGTGGCGGCAAAGGTTGTGTCCTCTTTAAGGGGTGATCCAGGCACAGAGGATGTCATTGCTTCAGATCGCGGTCTCCTGACCTTGTCCATGAAGAATTCAGCAAGTGAATTTGCTTGTTCTTTTGACTGAGTCGGAGTGTTGAGATTAACATTGGTCTTAGGTTTGGTGAGTCGATTCGTTGACATTATTTCGTGACGCTTGAAAGATCTGTCTGTGGACTTCCAGTCCAGATTTCCGCCACTGACGCCCTGCTCGTCTGCGTACATGTTTCCCCTTTCTTACCTCATCGGTCATCCAGCTGGTGTCCGGTATTAGGACTATGTTACATGTTTTGATTGGGGCGTGTTTGTCTAACAGTTCTTGCAGAACACACTTGTATCGTTTAGTTACGATGTTGAGGTCGTGTGAAGAATATGTGCCCTAATATGAGGACCCAAGGAGACTGGAGTCAATATCCGATTGAAACTGATTAATGTCTATGCTTCTTGTTTTCCTGTACTTGATCACCTTCCATTGTGGTGGCGGCTTTCTCATGTTCACATTAACGAACACGCTGCTGTGGTCAGAGATGGCATGGTCCACAACTGAGATAGATGATACAATCTCTGGTCTGTTTGTGATAAGTAAGTCTAATGTGTGGCCGTTCCGATGAGTTGGTACTGTGACGTGTTGTTTCAAATCTGTGGCATACAGTAGATCTAGAAACTGTGACGACAGCCTATCTTCTGCATCATCAACGTGAAATATGAAATAAAATAAACAAGTTCCTAAGTTCTGTAACTGGTTTTTATGTTAAAAAAGACATTTACGTAGCAATTTTAATATCTACTGAGTCAATACACACCAATGAAAGACAATCGTAAAGTCAATATTTATTATATGGTCTTATGGCCCATTCTACATTTTATCTTTCTTGTCAGAAGCATAGAGAAGTCAGTTATCATATGGAAATAACCGTTATCTGTGGATGGCTGCGGATGTCTTTCAGTCAAAATAATCTGCTAAGATGAGGAAATCGTGAACAATCTTACTCGATACTGCAAAACTTCTAGACAGCTTTGGACATTATAGTAGTATCCTTTCTATGCCTTAAACATAAATTTAATTATCATTATCATAAAGAGATTTAAAGTCAAATTGTAATTGGTTTTTATCGAACCTGAATAAATTGATATTTAAAATCAGTTGATGATGAATTAAATTTCGTGTGGAGCAGGATCTTGCCTATGTGGCAGAGAAATCCCTTTACATGTATTCGTGCTTTAAAGCTAAATATAAAGAGACAATCCGAAAATTGTATTGTGAAAGAAATTACTCTGCGAAATCTAGGTCAAACATATTTTTAGAAGGAATCATATTTTCTTTTATACCCTTTTATTTCAAAATGACATTATATGATAAAGAAATTATTAACCATGTGTGTTTCCGTATCAATGATATCATATAATAGGAAAAACTTATAGGTATCATGCTCGCCAAAGGCTCACATAGTACACATTTTATTCCTATTATATGATTTTAATGATACAGAAACCCACAAGGTTAATAATTTCTTTTTATTGAGGCAATATTAAATATAAATATTTAGTGCCAACTAAAATAGCATATTTTTCCAAGTACCTGTTGGTCGATGAGGGCCAATAGGGGGTGAAAATTATCCCTCTGAAAGTTGATCTTGTTTTCATTGATGATTCTCCAGCAATAGATTACCATAATACTGTTTTTGTTTTAGTAAGGACTTGAAAGACGGTGGACATGACAATTAAATACTTAAGAATCAGCATTGGAACGTTAACTGTATGTCCTAACTTGATTTAGTTATTGACGAACAAAAATGAAAGTCTTTTTGCTTAGCATATATTTCTCCATATTACAATGAAGCATACTTCCAGATACCTTACTAAGGAACATTACAAATAGATATAGCTATTTAATTTGCACTTCTTACCTAAGTCCAAATAAAGTTTACAAGATTATTTGTTAAATAACCATACTTTATTAACCAGGTTACAGGTTATATTTAAATCATTTTACTGGCTTCCTAAATAATCAATGGTTAATGAAGATTGTCAAATAACAGTAAATATGTAAAAAACAGTAAGATTGTAGAAGGCATTGAGAGCCAATAGATTTGACATAATTCACGTTCACTTAGTGATCATAAATCAGAGTAATGTTCTTGTGTTGCTGTTACAGCCCAGCTCCCATAAATAACTAAATAAATGGCTGTAGAGTATTCAACTTGCATTCTTATAAGGTCTAGGATGTTGCTTCCCAACATTTAGAAAACCCAGGGACAATATCCGTTGATTTTTAACCTGTACTTCGATATATTTGTAACACACTGTTATGATAGATTTTTTACATTGTTAAGGGGATAACATAAATGAACATGTCTTAGAAATTGGCAAGTAGTTTTATATTAGTATCCAAATTGTGTTTCTATTTGCATGGAAATAAATACTTGAGTACAAAATGGTCATGTTTTGTTAACACTCCAAATATAAGAATTAATACTATCAAGATGTGAACAAATGTTACATTGCAATATTTGTGATAGCAAGTCATTCTCTTTTCAGGATCCCACAGCAAAATCTAAAAATATATCGTCTTAGCCTCCTGCACTGAGCCCCCTGATGGTTAGAAGACTTTTTATAATCTTAATGATAAGCATGAACATCTCCGAATGATTTGAATATCTCTTGATACGTTAGACACGTAGAAAAGATAAGTGTTAAATCAATAACCACTGTAAGATTAAACAGCACATTCAATATTTTATCGTGTTTGACAGAACCTGATAGAAGTCAGTTTCATATGGGAATACAGACAATATCTCTTGGTCGCTGCAGATGTCAGTCTCATTTGTATTCGACAATGTGAAGAGTGTAATGTGCCGAGACAAGTAAACCATGAACTATCTTCCTCTTTGCTAAACATTTTTGCACGTCTTAAACGGAAATCAATGTGCGTATCTGAAAATTTGACTTGAACACTTGTCAAGCCAAGTGGTGTAGTTGCTTCTTTGAAAATTGATAGAAAACTTTAGAACAATGATTGTATTCTAAAAGGAGAAAGTAGATATGTAATTTTCATATGTCGTTAGATTATTATTTTGTCAACTTGCATACCAAATTTTATGTAAGTTACAAGATGTTTTATATCAAGTTATGACAAGAATATTCAGAATTGATAATAAATTGTGTATTATTTCTGTTGAACAAGAGTTGATTTCTATTTATAAAGGGGCAAATCAGACAAATCTTAACATACATGTTTATCATTGTGATTACCTTATTCACAAAGAATGATTTTTCTGATTGAGCAACAGTTTGTTACTCAGAATCTTTCTTTAGAGAGGAAGAAGATAGGTTTCAAGGGCCCCTCTTAGGGGCTACAGGGCCACCAAAGCTATGATCATAAAAAATGTTAATCAAGGAATCTGCACAAAAGGTGTCAGCTTTCTAGGACTTATGCTTCTGCAGAAGAAGTCGAACATGCAAACAAATTACGGACAGACGGACGGACGAACGCCGGACACTTCTGGGAGAAGTTCAACATCAAAAGATGTTATACTAACTGATTGATTGTACAGGAGCATATGAGAATAACCTTAAACACAGAAGGGATGGTGTTAATGGCGTGCCAGCTCTCATAAATAACTGAGAACAAGGTTCAAGGTATTCAACATATATTCTTATACGATTTAGGGGTCATTTCTAACAAACTACTATGTCAGAATAACCAGGGAAAATATCCCTGGAATTCCAACCATCTGTGACACACCTTAAAGATCGTTTTTTGTCAATACTTTCGTGGATAAATCAATGAATATGACATGAAATATGGCAAAAGTATTTAAATTCCGTTGATGCTTCTACTAATTAATGTTGTAATAATTGACTGATTAAAAAAAGGTAATTTTTTGAAAAACATAAGATGTGCAAGGTTTGTTTGATTAAAGGTTCCTTGCCTCCAGAGTATGCAACTAAAATTTTACAAATAGTCAATTTTGTTTTTATCTATTCTGCAACACAGTCTTCATGTACTTCGAGGTTCAAATAATTGAATGTACACTACACTTTTGTGAAACGTACAATGTACCTGAGAGACGTTTCTGCAAATACGTTTAGTGGAATCATTCAGGTCTATTAATTTAGGTCTAACATGAAACACTTCTAATTATAAAGTGTTTACAGAACTAAGTAGATGTGTATACGAAATACGTTGGACCTGTAAGTCTTGTTGATCAAGATGTCATGCTCTTGGTATTAAATATTAGAAGAGGTATTGCCTCTTGTCATGATGATATTGATTTATGAAAACATTGTAAAAGAATTGTGGGTGAAATTCATGTTGTTTATGTATGTCAATGCTATGAGGAAATGCGTCAGCGTCTTATTCCGAGAACGAATGATGGGTATTACTTTTCTCTACACAGCATTTGTCATTAGACTCTGTTATCATAAACAATTTCATAACTGTTTTAGAACATGTCTTTTCTGCACCTGTAAAAATTGCAAAAGTATGCTTACTCAATGTATTATACTTTGTACCGTATTGTACGATGGGTCTAATGGCCTTTATGCAGAATAAACTCTTCTTCTTCAATGACAGGACCAAACCAAACCATTCAAATTGAATGTCAATCAATGTGTATATTAACAGTGACATTGGAATACAAGACAATTTTATTCATTTACTAGTATGATTTACTTTAACTGAGATCTTTAGAATATTTTAATTTTGCATAGTATGGTTGATAAACTACATATAGAGAGACGCATCCTGAAGCTTGGGCTCATTTTAACCATACAAATCGTTAATATGCACATGTCTCAAGAAATTCGATAAGTGACTCTCGATACTTTTCTCATTTGTGACATTGTTTTATATTATCATTGAATGGTTAAGCTTTGCTTGATTTCAGTTATTAAACAATTCGATCTTTTCCTATTTTAAATTCATTTATCATCTTAGATTTATATGGGGCAAAAATATGATATAAAGTGACTTGCTTTTATTTGGCATGCAAAAAGGAGTTTACATATTTAACTGTGATAATCAGGAAGATGAGGCAAGAACGATTTTGTCTAATGAGCAGGTTTTAATTAAACATCAATAATTCTCTGAAAAAATCGAGAGATACCATACGAGAGATTTCAATAATGTCTCTTACATAAACTCACACATGTCATGCACTTCATTTGGGGAACAGTTTTCATTGCCTTTACAGATTGACGAGATCTGCCAAGAAAAATATTATCATAAATTAACGTTGTTGATTTAGTTGATGAATTGACAGTTTATCATACAAATACACTCATATGAGCATGTCCATAGCAAAGCGGAAACTGAAGATTCATGTTACTACTTTTTATATGATTTCATACTTATCATTTCACTATCTTTAATCATCACCCTGATAACGTGTTCTGTCTTATATCCTGATGTTCCCCCACTTTCATTTAAATGAAATACAACACTAGATATCTAACCTGAACACTCTGGACGGTAATTCAGTTAGGTCATAGTTAAAAGGGTTTAAGCTGAGGATGTTTTACACGACCTTATTGATGTTTATATCTTGTACTTCTTTTGAATGTCTTAAGATATTATATTGTGAATGTTGCTAATTTGCCCCTATTTTTAAGGTTATTTGTCATCCATTTTCTATATCTCTGTGAACTCTTAAATTACATACTTCCAAATTAGTTTGTGACCATCCAATTAGTTTAACGTCCTTCTAACAAATGGTCCAAGTTATTTTGTATTTTAGATAATGCATCTTTCAATAATTTTTTGCTTTTTATTAAGAAATGCAGTGACTATTTACTGTCAAAATGTCTCCAAATTAGTTTGTGACCATCCAATAAGCTTAACGTCCTTCTAAAATATGCTCTAAGTTATTGTTGTATTTTAGATAATGCATCTTGGAATAACTTTTTGATTTTTATTAGGAAATGCAGTGGCTATTTACTGTCACAATATCTAACACGACTGTTTAAAAAATCTTTAAAATGTCTTCTTTTCTTTCTTTGACAGCAGTCTAATAGATCACATAAGTATTGCAAAAATACGAATTAATTATCGATGAGTTATGAAATAATTTTACTTTTAAAATGTATCCAAAGTTTGAAGAGTGACGCAGTCCTGGATGTGGGCGATTTATAACTAACAGTTTACTAGTTAACAAATCCCAGAAAGCATCAAGGACATCATTCGATGGTACTTTTAAAGAGGAATTACATGCTGTAAATATTCATTTTATAGGTTTTGTTCATAGCTATTTCATTTGTGCCTCATTGCAGATGTTTCACAGTGAACTATGAACTTGCTTCATATAATAAACAATTTCTTAAGTTCTGTAACAGGTTATTATGTTAACAAAGACATTTACGAAGCAATTTTAATATCTACTGAGTCAATACACACCAATGAAAGACGATCCTAAAGTCAATAATTATTATATTGTCTTATGCCTTATTCTACATTTTATCTTTCTTGTCAGAAGCATAGAGAAGTCAGTTTTCATATGGGAATAACCACTATCTGTGGATGGCTACGGATGTCTTTCTCATTTGTATTCATCTGCCACTCAGTCACAATAATGTGCTAAGATAAGGAAATCGTGAACAATCTTACTCGATCCTGCAAAGCTTCTAGCCAGCTTTAGACATTATACATGTAGCAGTATCCTTTCTATGCCTAAAACATTGATTTAAATTAATAAAACAGATTAATGATCGAAGGATTTTGAAGAATAAATACATTTATTTATAAAAATTGATTTTTGAAAAAGTTAATGGAATCATAACATTTAAAAACGCTGGGCAAACTTGTCTTGTGTGGATTTACACAGTTTCTCTGCGATATTGTAGTTTAAACCACCATAATCATAAAGAGGTTTAATGTCAAATCGTAATTGTTTTTGTATCGAACCTGAATAAATTGATATTTAAAATCAGTTGATGTTGAAATGAATTTCGTGTCGAGCAGCATTTTGCCTATGTGACAGAGAAATCCCTTTTACATGTGTTCATGCTTGAAAGGCTAAATATAAAGAGACACATGTAGAAGCTTCAGGCTAAATCCAACCATAAAGACACTCTGAGTGCACTTTTTGTCTGACGAAATCCGAAAATTGACTCCCGTTTCCTTTGAAGTAGATCCAAATTATTCGAAGCCGTTAAGTCTCTTCTAATATATGTCACTTTTTAAATTCTCTCTTTATGAACACCATGCATGTTAATACTTTGCTTGATTGAAGTATTCACCATTGCCTCTTTTGATTGTTTCTAGTTGTAATTGGCTCATGCTATACCTGATTTTCTAACTATCCCTGCACTTGAATTTTCGTTATCATGATATACAATCGTTTCATTTAGTACTATATTGTATGATTGAAATAATGTTTGAGAATCACTGATTACAAATGATGCAAGTTGTTGTCTCCTTTTGAAACAGTTTAACAAAATTGTATTAAAATCAATGGGCGATTTATTACAATTATATTTAAAACTTAGAATCATATGATATTTGAAATGGATATATAATATCAAAGAAATAATTTCATAACAATAAACAATTATAACAAAGTTACATTTTGCAACATCTTAACAGCTTTGAAACGAAGTTTCAATAAAAATCTATTCGATACAAAATTAACAGAATACAACCATCTTCATCGTGACCTGCTTATGTTACAGGGGAAATCGTTTTGCAATTATTCTTGATTGATAAGCTAACCACAAAGATACACGGGTTGAAGCTCAAGGCTAAATTCAGCTGTAACGATATTTTGCCTTCACTTCTTGTTTGAAGTAATCCCACAAGTGACTCTGTTTCCTTTAAATTAGCACTGAATTATTCGAAGCCGACACTTCTTAATCTTTTTATCACAACCATGAACAGTAAAGCTTTGCTTGATTTCAACTATACAAATCTGCGTCTTCTCTTTGATTCATTTCTTGATTCATTTCTATTTCTGACTCTCTCAAGACCATACATGTTCATTGAACTAACTACGTGGGGACACGCAACACGAATATACATGTTCATATAATTGCGTCATTGGTTGATATTTTGAAACTGACAAAGAGCACATATGTGGCATCCATCCTGATCTTTTTAGGGAAAGTGATAGATTTTGAAATGTCCAACTTTTTCAAGGTAAAAGTCAAGTCTTATGACATTCCTTCCCCACAGATGCAGATCAAGTCATGAAATGACACTAGGCCAAATAGGTTTTGGTGACTTTCACATTATGTTCAAGTCACAGTAAAGCCAACATGCATTTATAAGGCTGATATGTTAAGAACTGTTCTCTATATTCTCTTTTTTTTTTTGCACAAGGCTTCTTTTTTTGAAGACCAAGGGACCAGTCGATTTGTTATGGTCTAAATGACAAGTATAGACAAGTGTTTCTATATTTACATTATGCTTTTTGTTAATATCAATTTGCGGCGGGGGATCTTGTCACATTTGTGACAAATACTTGTTAAAATGACATTGTGATAATAATCTTCATAAATTCTATTGAAATGTTTATCAATGGATTTTGTTTGAGTTTTGAGATCATAATCGACACGATTGAGATGTTGTACTCGAGTATTGTGCTATTGTAAAACGAGAGAGATGTAAATAAAATTATCTGTCTGTCTGTCTGTCTGTCTGTCTGTCTGCGAGCAAGCACATGTGTAAATGACGTCACGAACTTACAACATTTACAAAAACGAGTACTCGCCTATATAATTGTATACATTTTTATGTTTTATCCTGATATTGTGTACAATCGTATACATGCACGTACATGTACATCAGAAACTATATAAAATTTACTACATGTCGGCGCAAAGGCGAGGGAATCGGTTTGATAATATTAATTATAATTGCCCCGAATAAAACAGCCTGAGAGTAAAGGTACATGCATGTGCTGTGTTGTTCAACTGTAGCAAAAAACTTTTCAAAAGGTATGGGATGGTATGGGATACGATATAACGTTTATACATGTGAGAATTGCCTGCTTTGATTAAATATTCTACGATCACAATGATGACCTTTGATTGATCTTCGGATCTTGGAAATTGAATCTAATATCAGATACTTCTAAAAGAATTCGATTTATTTGCTCCAAATGTGAAACTTTTTATAAAAGAAAATATAATTAACTTTATTTTGTTCATAAAAAGGTCAAATAATACTCAATTAATCTGCGATGATGACGTTCGTAAAATAGGTTGTTATGATGACATTTAAAATAAACAGAGTACCGACCTAACCTCGAAATGCAAAAGTTCATTTTATGTGGGCTTCGTTAGATTGACGATTACAAAGATAATGTAAACAAGAAGCTCGAATATTGGACTAAGTAATCACATAATAGAATTTATGACAAGATAATAAGGCCTTAGATTTAATGTAATGTAGTATTAAGAACCGATTGATAAACTGAAACGTAGTCAATAATGAGAAAATGAAAGCGATAGGTACAAACGCTGCATCATCGTTTATATTTGAACAGATTTAAGGTAATTTAATATTGCTCTCTTTATGTTCTTTAAAGCATTGTGGTATACTCTATTAGAAATATATCAGTCATACTATGAGAAGCGACATCTCACCAATTAATGTATAATATTCCTGATGGATGTTCTTTATATATTGAAATTAAAACAGATTGTAGTTATTAAGTATTTGATTACATACAACTTTATTTCAAGAGTTTTGAAATGACTCATAAATTGGAAAAATACTATAATTAATAGTACCATAAAACGTGGTGTAATCAACAGAAGACGTAACTGATGATAATACAGTGTATAAGAAGATGCGCTAACCAGTAAATTCCTCACAAACCTAATTCATTATATCTTAACAAATTCTTTTGCTGCTACTTTGCTGCTACTAACTATGCTTTTATGACGTTTCGAACATAAATAAATGTATATGAAAAAACAAAAGTAAAAGTAAAAGTCTCAACTAACTGATATCTGATATGAAATATTTCAATATAAGATTAAACAAACAAGTAAAAGTATTATTCTAATGGGCATATTTCATTTAAGAATGACAATGAAGTAACATCAATTATCAGTCAACACCCTAGTCCATCAGTAACTGAACTTTGACTTTGACATTAGATGTGACCAACAGCTGAATGTCCCTAAAGCACTGACTAGCAATTGATCGCTAATTGTGAAATTCGCAGTATAGTAACGAGAAATTATTCGGCGAGAGAAATGTAACCTCTTTCCATCAATGAGACTCTTAAATCGAGAGTTAAAAGGACAGGAAATTGTTTATGACTTATTGTTTTCATTAATAAATTTTTATCATTTCTTCATGCAACGATTTTAAAGATATATGATTACTCATTTGCATAAATGTTATCTCACTTAAGCTTATATGTTATAGTCGTATATCTGTGTTGAATTTATTCAAGGTTAAAATTATCAACCAGAAAACGATTCAACTAAAAAAGATTGGATCATTGAAAATTATGTTTTGGTCATTTGTGTGTTTGTAACTCCCCTTTTCGATCTGAGACACGAAACAGCTCATATTTGCAAAAGATCTAAATCTCTAGTGATATTCTGAACAATGGATTGTTACATGAATTCTGTCACAATCTGCTTTAGCATACCATTATAAGTGCAATAAGCATGACAAAACAAACTTTGAAGTAACAGATGTCATCCATTATGCATTGTATGAAAAACTTTATTAGACAATCTTTTCTGATCGTGTAAAACTATTTAGCCATATATTTAATGCCTATAATTTATTAATCCGAAATGCACATAAGGTCAATAAAATATTCGATAGGCTCTTCAAAACGACGTTAACAGAACATCTAATAACCAAGTCATGAAACAAACGATAACAAAGCAAACGATTTGTGATGGTCAAGTCATTTTTAATATGGGAATGCAGCGCCATCTATGGATCGCTACAGATGTTCATCTAATTTGTTTTCCTTCCAGTAAACAGTGAAAGTAATGGGCCAAGACAAGGAGACCGTGTTTTATCCTCTTTCATTCGTAAGGGACTTGCAGACGGCTCGCCTCACTTCGCACGCTTATAGTTGATAGTATCGGTACACTTAAACACTCGTCTCGCCACGAAATGTGTTAGTAGTATTGATTACTCTTCAGGAGGACTGCAACATAGATAGCTGGTATACACTGTCAGCAGTGTAGCGTCTATTGGAGATTATCCTTAACGTCATTCATATCTTATCGATAAGGAATTTAGGTATCTTCAGTGTCAATAATGTAATAAACATAATATTGATAACACGTCTGGATGAATATCAATCAGTGTCCGATATAAGTATGACAGTGTGTTTATCAACAAACATTATAAACAAAGATGTTCAACATGTTCTATAAATATACATTTAAATTTTACGGATATATATTTACATTTTCACACTGATCTCCCTGGAATCATCCATACAGCGATTTAAAATCTAACAAGACATTGTATCTTCAAAATTCTTCTGACACAAAAGCCACTGTAAAATGCTCAAATAAAGCAACTGCAAATTCAACCTTGTCACAAAAAAAAGAATCTAATCACGTATGACATAACTGCTTGTGCATTCGTGGTAAATAAGCTGAAAAGATTCAAAGTATTAACATAAAAAATAAGAATATGTTTGTGTTGTCTATGTGGCATGTTTAAATAATGTAATAAATAACATATACTATCACATCTTTATGTTGTTCCTTAACGTCTAATTCACTGAGTGCAAGACCATACAAGCATGTACACACAGGACGTTAAATGTCGAACTATTTCACAAAGCCTCTAGTAGCATTTACGAGGTTATAAAACACGTTGCAAAAGAGCCATGAATGAGAAATGAAGTGGCCCTTATAGATGTACTGTGACGCTCATGTATGTTTGTACTCGCACTATGCTAGTGTCCAGAGCGCTTTGAAGTCTGTCTTAATCAGAGCTTTAAAGCTCTGATGACGAACATTCATGTAGTCTAGTATCTTGACCTAAAACCGGATGGAAAATAACATGCTTAAACCTTGATAATGTGTCACCTTTCGTATTTTATCCGTCTATTTAACACTCAACCTTTGGTTTATTCTCACATAAATTTAAATGGACATTTTATACGACGTTATAAAAATTTATACTTTCATTACATTTTCAGACATGAATATAAACACTTTAAGGAGAGATGGGACGAACAACTCAAATATTTTAGAATTTTCTAATTTTTGGTACATTGGTTATTTTTTATATGTAGAATGCATATATGAAATAAAAAATGGGGGTCACCGAACGATTTTCGGAGCTACAGCCCATTGAAATTTGTGGTTATAAAAATTTATACATTCATAACATTTTCAGACATGAATATAAATACTTTAAGTTTTATGAAATTAATATTGATTCCTTCAATGTTTTAACAGGTATATTGGCGGGTGAAACAGGACGTTGTCAACATTGGATGTCGGCAAAAGAAAAGCAAAGGTCATATACCAGATAACAAGTAATCAACATATTAAATGGACATTAGCAAATTCTCTAGCTAACAATAAAGGTCTAATGAAACGGAAAATGTCAAATCCCAACACAATCTTCTTTAATCAAAAAATCATTTCTAAAACGGACGTTACATGTTCGATTAAACTACACGACTCCATTATCTTATCGCAAATGATTAAATAAATGTGATAACTCAAAGTGTGCGCCAACAGATTTTGCTTGATATTTGATAAGTTATTCTTCGACTGCAGTTTGAAGGTTTGATAGGATTGTGCAGTCAGATATTTGTCCATCTGAGAGGCTTCCTAACTTATACAATTTTATCAAACAAGGTCGGAATTTAGTACATGAATAATATGAAGTGAATGTGTTTCATACCAAATTATTCACAAAAGTATGTTTATCACACTGCAGTATCTTACATGGGCGAGCAATGAATGATACATTTCATGTCTTTGAATAATTCCTATTAATAGTAGTGAAATAATTCAAAATCAAAATATGTCTACAAAATTGAAGCTATTTACAATTGCTACTGACGATGAACGTGACATTCGTAATTACGCCGAGAAATGTTAAAACCTTCAAAAGGCTGGAGGCGAAATAAGACTTCCTTTAAAGACGTCGGATGAAATATTTGATATAATCACTGCGCCTATATCTCATAATCGGTAGCCTTATTCACGTTTAAACGGCTTTGTATAAAAGCTTTATGACAGTTAAAAGGAAATGTTAGAAAAAGGCAAACTTAAAAATATTACAATTACATTAAAGAGATGACGACTTTGGGGTATTCCTTAAAGTGCTAGTTATTTTATGTACATTACTCATTGTTAATCTTCATTATCCTTTTGGCTGGTTCATGACATTTTACAGAGTGGTATATGTGTCTGTTCTATCATAAATTAACTAAATAATTAATAATTTTACATTCAACAACATTTAAAGAATCGATATATTCAGTTTACTGCAGAGAAACAAATACATAGAAAAATAACTTCCATTTTTGCCGACTATTGCTTAACAATGATTAAGTCCTTACATGTCAAAGAGACAAAGGCTAGACATCCAAATATATATTTAAACATTGTTCATTGACAGTGATATGTTCATTCCCCTATGCTAAGGATATATGCAACTCGCGGCTCAGAAAGAAGTGAGAATGATTTGATAGTATCGCATTAGGACGAAGTCAAGTCCCCAGCTTCCACTAGAGAGCGAGTCGCGTGAAGGGTTGGTGATCCTTCGTTCCGTTACAAGGAGTGGACGCCAGTAATTATGTGGATGGTTATCATAGCGCCGAGCACTCGCCATTCGTTGCAGGCGTCCAACAGAAGAGAAGCTTGAATGACAGCGACCGACTGCGTGGCATACGGCTAAGACTGCCTGAACGGGACGGATTCGTTATACGAGTTTCCGCACTCAGTCGACAAACAGGCGGTCGATGTACAGCCGTGCTTCAGCTTTGTGATTATTTTTTGAGAGCAAATCGGAAACAGAAAATTGTGATATAATTGATAAAAACATTTTTCATCGAATCTCATCCTTATTCGATTTGTTTTGTATAATAGTGATTTTGATCTTTCATCATGGAAGATTCAACTTCGTCGCCAAATATCACTGTAGATGAATTCAATTGTTATCCTCTACCGCCGGTAAATTACTGTATGCCCAGGGAGGATTTCATTGAAGTTCTTAAGAATTACACCTTTCCTACTCCTACTGAATGGGTGTTTGTCGTACTCCACATCATTGTGTTCCTTGTTGGAATTGTTGGTAACTTTCTTGTGTGTTTCGTGGTGTGGAGGAGTCGCCATATGCAGACTGTGACCAATTTGTTCATTGTCAACTTAGCTTTTGCAGACTTTCTGGTTTTACTGACTTGTGATGCACCAACGGTTTTACAGAACATTACAGAAACATGGTTTCTCGGAGAGAGCTTATGCAAGATCGTCATATTTGCTCAGGTACGTTTTTTTAATTATTGTAGCAACAAGTAATCTTACAATTTTTTTAGCATGTCGTCTTGGGGTATTCATTTAATATATCCATTATTTCATGATGGCATTTCTGCTTTTATACTTTGCTTTAATTATCCTGAATTTACGTTTGTGTAACAAACTTATCTACTTACTGTGTTTTTAAAAAAACATGTTTAAAACTTTAATAATGCTGACAATTTTTTTCATATTCAATGTTGACTTGTAACATCACTCTATTGTCAATGAGAACTAATTTCAACATTTATTTATCTCTTATCTTGCTTGAGAACTAAAGGTGCCACTTTAGATTTTCTTTTGTAGTTCACTCATGTATGCATTAGCTCCTGACTAAATGCCCTTCTATTTCCACTCCACTTTAGTACCCTGGCTAAGTACATAGTTCGGGCTATAAAGTACCATATGAAGTAGGTACCATCAGATACCATGCCCCCTCCTCTTTACGTGCCATTGTATCCGTTACCGAGGCGCCAGAAGGCTGCATATAACCTCACTATTGCCTTTTTCTGATAACAGTTTACTACTTCCCTTTGCTTGTGAATGAGATTTTAGTTTTTAAGATTTCTCTCGCTGATTAACTGACAAGAGAAGACACTGCAATGTTCTGACGATACGAAAAGTCCCATACAATAGCTTTTTAAACACTTTTATCACACGTTGTGCCTTGGACACATTTTGAAAAGGAATGAATGTTTTAGATAAAAATATGATAAAAATTAATTAGATATTATGAGAAGATCTCTTACAATTCTGAGATAACCATAACCAATTCTGTTTCTTTATTCAATCCCCTGGCGCATTATAACTTTCTTTTACTATTTTTTAATTAAAATCCGGATGCTTCCGAATTGAAACAGTTTAAAATGTCATCATATTGATTAATGTTATAATAAATGCGTAAATGATTTGAATATATTGGTTCTACTGATTTACTTACGTTATCACGAGGTTTACGTCTTTTAAAGTGTTTTATAGCTGAACTTTATCAATAATATAATATTCTGACATTGGAAAATATAATCAATACCTGAACTGACGATTTAAATTTAGATTCCTTCCATGTAAATTTGCCTAGTTGTGGATAGTGAAAGAAAACGTTTCCGTTCATCCCATTAAAACGCCCCAAAACACATGGATTTGGCAAAATTCATCCATAAACTCGGATATAATTGAATAAAATCAATCAATGCTTCCATTTGATGTCCTTTAATTTGCAATATTAAGAGTGTAGCAAGTATAAATCAATAATGTGTGAAGCAAGCGGATTGCGGGCCTAATAACGATTTCGTTACGTTTACAAAATTCAGTGTCAAAGTATTGAAGTGTACCTGCTTTGAACATGTGCCAATTTTATGAAGAAATAAACCTAAGACAAGCTAATGCAAAATTGTTGATATTCAAGTACTGTGGTTATCAAGTGTTTGTTTATATTGTCGTGTACTTTTCGAATCAATGACATTTAAAACAAAGTAATTTTGAAGAAGTAGAATCGTCATTTTATAGCTTAATGTGCTTTATCTCGAAACCATGTGGCAGATCGTTCAGAACGAACAAAGTCATGTGTATGTGTACTACAGTACCAAATAAATTAACATATTTCTAAACTTTTTCCTTTGTATAGCATTGTCTGAATTTCTTTAAAGACCAGTATGGCCAGTCATGTTATTCGAAACTGTTACTTCAGCTGCGCAATTAATTACAAGTTTTACAACCGGATCGTTTAGTGAATCGCCAGACATCCCTTCACTATTTCTGTGTAACGCTGACAAGGGATAATACATGGTATAACCATCTGACACGTCTTGGGTCTGATTAACCTTTGAGAAATGAGGCAACTGATTAATAACGTTATCTATGCCGTTTTCTGTTATCGTAAAGCAACCATTCTATTTATCATCCTCGCTCATCATTAACCTTCCGCCCTCAAGAGGTGTGTAATTATTTTCAGCAAATAACGTCGACAAATGGATGAAAGGAAAGGTCAGTCTTGATAAGGAACTCTTATAGAGCTTCCTTTATTTATACGGGATATTGCATAAAATAGATTAGGTATCATAGGATGTGATTGATGTAAAAGAAGCTGGCAGTGTCAACGTTTTTGCAATACCAAATACATGCTACCGAAAAAGAAATCTTTATTTAGTATTGTCTTTGATTCGGCCAGAAAGGATAATTCACTTTAACAGGCAAGGGCAATGAAAAACTACAGTTTTATTTTAAGATGACAAAAGGAGACCCCAATCTTTTTAAAGAGTTTAATTCAATCACATGAATAAAGCCCCGAAATAGGACGTGTCACAATTAAAATATTCGAAAATTACATAACATGATGTCATACACTTCACTGAGTCACTGCTTTTTCCTTTTTTTAAACTTCTAGCTAAAGAATCCTGAATACATTATCTATGGGATCAAATGAAATGTACAACATATCCAGGATAACCGATTCTAAAATGATGATTATATTTATCTTCAGATAAAAATGATATGAAAATGAGCCACGAGCAACTAAAGCTAAAGGAATCTAGAATTGCAAACATTTTCTAGACTTGAGAAGGCTCCTTCAAATTATTTAGTCTTGATAACATTCTAACGTAAACCACTTCTACTTCTCTATTTCAGCGACTCGTGTTAAAATCATCGCTGTATTGAAGCATAAGCTCTCTTTTCACCCTCACCCAATCCTCCGACTCTCTACTGTAGTATTTGAACTTCAGACAAGACAAACATGTGTGCCTCTGTGTACACATCCGTTAGACGCTAGTGCTGCTAATAAGAAGCACGACGTGCCCGGTAGGTGCGTCCCTTTAATTCATACCCAGCTAGGTTCTTTAAGCAAAGACTAGGTCGATATTTGTCTTCTGACGTATACAACCATAATAGCAAGTGTCAATGTCAATAGAATAGGTACAATGTTAAAGGTGGTAAACATTACTATTACTACACCCTCAAACGTTCTGTCCATAAATCAATGATAAGGAAATGGTAAGTGGATATTTCCCCCAATGGTCATTTGAGATGTTAACGGCTACTTTTATGATCTATCTGTGTGAGGAATCAATAAGAAGTGCCACTATTAAAGGCACCGTGAAGAAGAAATAATAATATTATATTCCATGATCAGCTGGCATCCATGACTGCTGTTATCATGTATTTATTAGAGATTGATTACAGAGAAGAAAGTTATTAATTTTTTCTGCGATTATTTGGAGAAAAAAGGCTTATATTTCCCAGTTTTATTAGTTAGTTCATATGGTTCTGAAAAGTAATTGTGCATTTTCTGTTGCGTTAAATTGGTAACGGAAATTCATGTGCGTATATATTGAACGCTCTAACATAAATCCATACATGCAGACAGTTATAGCGAACGTACATGTAATACATGCACACGTAAAATTCACGGACAGGTGTTATTTTATTGCGTCGTACGTTTGTGAAAGATATTTTAATGTAATCTGTGGAATCGCATTCACGTAGAATACTTTGAGCTTGCATCGCTTGTTGTACCTTTAAGTAATCTCATGTCTGTGCCAAGATGAATCGCCTTCACTAAATGAATAGGAAAGAGACATGGATCCATTTCTGCTTATTCCTTATGGATCTTATGTGTGTAAAAAGTCGCATATGAACGCAAACATATTCGATCAACAGAATTGGCGCCCAGATTCCGTCACCCATGAAATGAAGATTCTCATCCTATGTGAAATATTACCAAAAGAAACTTTGATAGAGTGTAAAGAAACTTATACAGTTTTACCACGAGCAAATATACGAAGTGTATACAAACAGTTATTCAGAATAAAACATTTAGAACTTTGCCTCCTTGATGAAAAAATATATGAATCATATGAAAATGTTATATTTTAGATCTGGCATGTAAGCTGGTTTACGCCGCGTTGACGTCAAGTTGGAACATAGGGATCATTCATAACAAAATATACTGCACAGCGTGATTATCAAACAAAAAAATGTATACAATATCAAAGCTTAATTTAAATAAGACAAGTATATGAAACATATATAATTTAACATTTTCTGAGCGAAGTATCAAGTGTTACAATATTTCATCGGTCTTTGATTTTGAGATTCAATTCCAAGATGTTGGGTTATTGTGATTATATTCATGTTGAGAATACACCTTGACACTACATATGAAGAACAATTAATGACAATTACAGAGATAACATCATAACATCAAAAGCACACAATGCCTTGTTGTCATCCCCGAGGAATATAATAATTGTTGGAATAAATGGCTTTCGTGACGGCGTAAAATTAGCCAATACTACGGTAATTTCCGTTAACACAGGCAATGATTAACCGCATGATTTTCCCAACATCATCTGTCTGCCTAAAGCAACGTTCCTAGGGCTTCTGTGCTTTGCGCTTTGGACGTAATTTGTAGCACATGTGCATTACTGTTCGGGTAGTCGGTGCGACTGAGGTAGCTCTTCTATTACAGGGTTGCATAATGATAATAATACTCATTAAGCCGTCTTTTCCCGAGATACATGGACATGTAATAAATATCCAAATTTGCTTGAATTCTAAATGAGAAGACAACGATTCGTGTTACATGGCTATTCTTACTGATAGCATTATTGACCATTATCATGCAATTTTGTAATATATGTATTCCTTTATTGCACAGGAACCATTGTAATGCTGACTGCCCGACGATTGTACATTGTACGATTGTACACACTACACTGTATATGCATTGATAAAAGGGCTGAATTCACTATTCATTTAGATGGAACATACAATAACTAATGATTCATTGATTTATAGAAATGTATATGTATTTGTAGATTGAAATAATCCTATAACCACACGATTGCATCTCGTAAAGAAAAATGTTAAATGAGTTTGAGATGGCGTTGGGAATTAATTGACTAATAAGATAAGAGATTATATATACTTTATTACGTAAGGTTCTACAAAACGGGGATAATTGATGTATTAATGAATGATGAATAATGTCTTAAATGCAAGTTTGAATGTCTCAATGTTGGTATTAATTATATATTATATTCAAATATCCTTTTTCGCACAGAACATTTTAAAAATTGCTTCTTACATGAGGCCTTCATATGAACGAAGCGTAAAATAAACTTGCCACTTGTCACTTGAAGCGTAAACTTATCTGATTTCGTACTTAGGAATATTTTAACCCTTTACATAGACATGTATATCTTAATTAACGTGTACTTAACTGCATATGCTGTTAAATGTCATGTTATGGTGTTTGAGGTAGGAGTGATCGCTGGCACGTGTTTAGGGCACCAGCATCGACATTCCAGTGCTTGTTACTAGTCAGACATGCACGCACCAGGCGCTAAGGTATGCTAAACGTAATTAGATGGAGGACCTGAGATTTCTACATAGTACACTAGACTCCACATGACTCGCTTAGCATATGATTTACAAACGGTGAGAACACGCACTTGATGAGGTCACAGGTTATATAGCTTCTTCAACCATAAAAACCTTAAATAATGCTCGCAAAGGGAACAAGAATACGTTCTGAATATAAATCACATCCTGTTAGAATCAGATAACGATATCCTTTAACAACATGCACAATATGACACCGTTTAGGCAAAGTTCAAATTCAATACCATGCTGGGTATATTGATAGACACGAATTTAAAGTTCTTAATCATAAGCTTTTAGTAGATGTGTTTCTATGTGTTCTGTCGAATGTTCTTTCCGAAGCTTTTAGGCTGTCAGTTCTCAAACTGTTATTACTCATGTTATGAGATGAACACCTGTCAATGCCTACGCGCTTTCTATGAATATTAATGATGAATCTAAACACACTACATGCTGTGAAACTCTTCAGTTCTCTGCTGTCTTGCATGACAGTGATCCATGAGGAGAGTGTGAAACTACATCCTTCAACACTTGATAAGGATTCTTATATGCCTCTATCCAGGCAATTTAGCCACTTCACGAAAATGGACTCTGGATACAGCTGCTCTATATATCTACGTGCTTGTTCAGTACCGAATCACTAAGACTTCCATCGCTAGTATTGAATTGTGAAGTGCAGACAATTTTTTATTCTAAAAAATATGTTTTGCAATACGAGACAGTAACCTTTCAAATGGCAAATTAAAGAATCCGAATAAGAACTTGCCTTATCTTCTGATTGTACACTTTTTCTAATATCGTTTTAAATTCCACCAATAGATATAAAACATGAACTTTAAGTGTTTTAAGTGTCTTCTTTATTCAACATATGCGACGATTTATTTGAATCTTTAAAATGCTATTCATGTGCACTGTTTCTGTTTTCTTTCCCTCCAAACATCCATGTTCATGTAATGAATCGAGTTATTTATGACTTGTTGTCCTAAATGTGTGGCACTGTGCTCCAAATCTATAATGCTTACAATCAGGTTAAGCACTGAGAAAGCAATTATCAATTTGATTATCAGAACTATGTGACACTTACTTGATTACTATGACACGGACGTTCCACGAGTAATTTTGTTTAGTCCATTTAATAAACTTTGCTTGCGTTCATAAATGTGTTTAAACAACGTTTATATGCTTAAATGCATACACCAGATCAATTATATCCAAACAGATAGTAGATTCTGTGTCACTTTGGATTATGTTTGAAAGTCGCTCCATTTCTTCAGAAAATGGTGTTTATTTTCAGTCATTGTAGAACATACCTCCAGGTTTATCCTGTTCTTGTTGGGTGTTGCCCTCGGCGTATAGATCTTAACACTGCGTGTTAAGTTTAAATGTATCGTAAATAATAGTCTCTATCCCAAATTAGAAGGTCTTGACCTAATGCAAATGCATCAATGTGCAGGATACCGCGTTATCGGATATATGATATCGGTTATCTCTCACCGAGGAATATATAATATATATATTCTTTAAAAATAACAAACTGAAGATTGGTCTTCATATAAGTTCATTACCAACTGACCAATCTTCAGTTTGTTATTTTTAAAGAATATTTAATACATAAACCATGAACATTTAACTTTTACATCTATATTTTTTTATATATATATATATGTATATTCACAAAAAGTTAATTGTCCAGGTGTATGGTCCAACTTCGTCTAATGAATATTAAATAAAAACATAATGCCGGATTTTTCTCCTACCGGTTTCATTTTTAATCTTCAGGGAGAATGAAACGTTACAAAAGTCTATGACGTCATCGTTTATATTGTGACGTCACAGTAGGGAACAATGTACATTTTGGTTCAACAACATGAACAAATGTTAATATTTACCAACATTGAGTTTGGGGAGGAATTTCTTGATATATATATGGATATTTATATAGCGCGCATATCCAACCACTCGTGGTTGCTCGAGGCGCTTACATTTTGTCCCCTGGTCAATGGCATTCTTTCACCGTCCGATCATTTTGCCAATTCAACTCCCTGGGTAGTATTCAACCGGCATCCATATGTGGCGCTCAGGTTAGGGACCATTCTATGCCTCACAGCTGGGTGAACTGAGACACATAGTCACAGCAGTTTGTCCAACACTGCTGAACACTGATAACCGACATCTCGGCGTATGCACGTGTTCATGTATCCATCATTCAACCACTGACATGAAATCGTGGGATCTTTTAAGTGCGCAGTTTTTGTTGCACTACACACTAGGGCTCCAGGGTGACACTTAAAGAGTTCTAACAGAGGTGAACTCTAGGTTTTTACACCTTGGCCTGGATGGGATTCGAACCCCGGACCTCAGCAACGTGAGACCGGCGCTCTTTGCCGACTGAGCTATCCCGTAGCTCAGTCGGCAAAAGTGGGAAAAGGCTATCATTTCTCGAGCAGCAAATCTACGAGTGAACTTGCGCGAGTATCCTCGTAACCGAATGAGATATGAGTGAAAAAATGGAAACGAATCATCTTATATTCTTACATGCTTCTTTGAAGTATAATAAGGTAAGGTAAGAAGCCGAGTAACCCATCTTTGCGACTTCGAACGTCAGTTTACTTTGCGTCTTCCAAACCGCTTTAAAGCCTGAGACTTTTTTTTAATAATTTAGGATTTTTTTCTTCACTAACTTACTCCTGCAAACCGTTTCCGGTTATTTAGTTTGACTTAATCTCAATAAATTGATACAACCTATTTAATAAGTCGCATGGTAATGTATAGGCAAAATAACAATGTTTTTGGAAGGTGAACATGTTATGAATAAAAGCATTAATAATGAAACGACATGCTTTCCTTTGCTGGTTTGTATTAACACGTATGTTTTGAAAATCATATTACCATTCCATTATTGCCCATATCAAGGACACGGGTATCATTTGATAAAATTGCTCCCTTCAATGTTTTATTTTTTTCGAGTACAATTGAATTTGGTTTTTTTATTAATCTATATGCAAATATCATCGTGCACTTATGAGATATTGTGATACCAGAAAGAACACCTCTCTCGTTTTGTGCAGAAGGACAATACTCTAAGAACTCACAAGTAAAATGGAGAAAATGTTTTAGGGTTAGTTTGTCTAGTGCAAGGGTCGGTAACGTATATTGTAGATAAAGTGGCGAACATATTGTACAGTGAACCTATAACGCTAATCCTAACCCTAACCGTTAAGAAATCCTTTAATATGAATCCAAGGGCTAAAGTAGACATTTAGTATGAATCCAAGGGCTAAAGAAGATAGCTTCAGCGAATTTATGACTAAAGAAGACAGTTGCAATGAATTCAAGGTCTACAAAGGAGAGCTGATATTTTTCCAAGGCTTAAATAGACAGTATGAAGAAAAATAAAGAAATTAGTAACATGATGCAATTGGTATTATGCTATCTCGGACGGCAATAGCGGCTGAATTCATTTCTTACTGTTGGAAAATATCTTGCCTTCCCAATGAACAGCGGTTTCATCTGGCGACGCGAACAGTAAGCGATTATGACGTCATCCGTCAATGACGTCACTTCACTTGACGTCAATAAATAATCAAACAATCAAACTCGCCATGGATTAGGAAATCCGCCATGGATTTGAGACCCGCCACAGATGTGTGTCCTACAAATATACGTTTCAGACACTATTCAAAAGGAGCATATACCAGACCTAGCATCATCTTTAACTCTCAGTGACATCTCATCATTGTCTAAGCCAGTTGTTTTAAATATTCACGTGTTGTTTTTATACCAGTCGAGATGATGTCTAAACCGGGCTCCTGTAACCTCAATCTGTCCGATTCAATTATTCGAGATTAAGAAAAATTGATATGTTAAAATGAAAAGTGAACGCGGAATGGATATATTTAGTTCAGATAAGACATTTTATGTTATGTCCCTTTTCCTTGAATGCATACAAAAGCAGTGGTTTTGCGTTTGAATTAAGTTCAAAAGAAATAGAAAACCACATTCCATTTTATCACCTGATTCATGCATTTTACCGTTGTCGTGTGTCATTTTCTTAACGTACCTTGACAGGAGGTCAGGCGACATTTTAAACAACAAACATCAAGTAAAATGGTTATGTTCATGATACTAGTCACTATGATAATACAAAAATTATTTTTACACTTTGTATTGATATACTTATATACAATATTCTAGTATTATTCCCGTAAATAATAAAAGGGGCCGCCGACCCTTTATTCCGCATTAAGTATAGTTTTTGAGTGACGTCACAAAACAATGACCCATGACGTCAATAACAATCAGCTATGACGTCACTAGATATGTCCCTGATCGAGGATTTTAAATTTGAGGCCGAACGTGATTTACAAAAAACAAATTCTATTTGGAGTAGAAATAACTTGACATACTAGAAAAGTAATAGAGTAGCCCTAACCATCATGTGTTTTGCAATAAAGTATAGTTTTGTCTTCGGCCTCATGCTTTAACTATAATAGTTCAGGGCAAAACACATGATGGTCAGGGCTACTTTATTTCTTAAACATATTTAATAGTGAAACTGATATCTTAATCTCTTATCATGATGATATAAAGAAGATATTAAATCCGATTAATTTAACGAACCCTATTGAAAACAAAACTAGACTAATTAAGCTATTGTCATGAATGTAGATTTGTTAATATTAAATCAGTATCAATATATTCTATGTTGAATATCGTAGGCAATTTGTGTCTAGTTCCACACAATTGTTCTAACCCGAGAATTGTCTTTACTAAAATCTAAACCTTTAAGATAAAAATACAATAAACATAAAAGTGTAGTGATACATGTCAACTAATTGTCCATACCTTGTAATGGCGAGGATACTGGTGATTCCAAAGAACCCTCAAAACATTAAAAAAGGAGAAAAATATGTGGATCTGTTGATTGTATGTTATATTGTCTTGTTCACAAGCCCATTGGTGTAGAGTAAAACCGAAGCTTAAACAGTAAATCGCGTGCCCCTAACCATATCTCGACCAACGATAAAAAGATGAACCGTTAATCTCAAATGAAAGGACAATTCCCTACCAGATATAGATCAGAAACCACTCGTAGGAACGAGTTAACTGAGGAGAGAAATGTGACCCTCCCTTTTACTACAAGTCTCTAACATGCAATCGGCATCATTTAATTGGATAAGCCCATAACTAATTCACTATTCTGTTAGAGAATTGCGAATCTCTCTTATCGCTATTTTGTATTACACGTGAATATCAGAAAACAACTTTCTATGGCAAACGAAAGTTATGCTTGATTAAAATTGCAGTAAGGATACAACATTGATTGAACATGTATATCAAATCATCTTACCTTTCGCAAAATAATCTTTTGGTCGATTATTTATTCATCCCATGTTACGTCTTGCTGGCACCATGTGGCCGATTCCAAGTAAGACGTGTTAAAATCAAATCACGACATTGGTTTTATTGAAATTAGTCTTAGTTTACCATGGCCATTGATACGTGATACCACACTTCTTTGTAGTAGAAGGGTTTCTTAAGTTCATGGATATTTTAAATTTCCTTGTCCATTAGGCCAATGTAAAATGAATATTGATCTACTTCACAAATGTGAATGGACATCAAGTAATTGTCGTAATATTCACGAACACATTAAACTCTTCATCAACGATACATTTAAAGGGGCAGTAGCACGTTTTTATGGGGAATATAAGGTGATGTCAGGAAAATGAAAATAAATGGTTCCAATTGAAAGACAATGTATTTAAACTAAATGAAGCAGTTATAATTTGAACATATAACTTAAAGTTCAGCCATGCGATTCTTTTTTTCTTACAAAAATGAATTAAAGGTGTTCACACAAAAATGGCCGCCAATGGATTTTATGTGAATCCTCATACTTTGTCCTCTTACTATGGGTGATCGGCTTGTGTAATGAGACTGTTGACACTGTCAATATAATACATTTAACATTTACTTAAAATTACAAGTGAAATATCAAAAATATAAAATTACTAAAAAACGTGCTACTGCCCCTTTAAAGAGAGTGTTAACTAAAGGTCAAATTATTTGGCTTTTAGATCATGCATTTTATCTGTCACATCAGTTTAGAATTGATCTTAAAGGTTGAACTGAATACACAAGAGCGTTTTAAGTGAGACATGCTACTGTCAGGCCCTTAAACATCAATTTACCAGTTCTATTCGACTGATACATAAAACAGAAATCAATGAATTGATACACAGTTTCAAATTGCATAAACGTGAGCATGTAAGAAATGTTTGACATGCAGCAACATATTGTTAATACGGTGAATATTCGAGGTACTCGACATTAATATCCCTCACAAATATAGTTGCCCGTATACTATTAATTAATGTTTTAGATTACTACAATCAGCGTGTCTTCCCAACTACCCTGTGCTCTGAAAAAAAGTACCCCTTATTAATTTTGTTGATGTGTCTGATCTCGCTGTTAAAAAATCGTCACAATACAATCATCAGTCAATGGCATCAATTAGAACAGAACTTACAGTCCATTGTCGTCAGGAGATTGAAGACCAGACAATGCTCTGGTGTCATGTTTCTAATGTTTCTAATATACCCTACCACTATTTCATTGTCCTAAGTGTTGTCAAACCACATTAGTTGATGAGTTCTTCCTCTATTAGGCCCTAACATCCATAACGTCTTTTTTACTTTATTTTTATACGTTAAATGTTATACATACCCCATTAGTGAATGTATGTTCTTCTTTCAGATTCTTACAGTGGGCGTGTCTGTCCTGACCCTCTGTGCTATAGCAGTTGAGCGCTACTACGCCATTTGTCGTCCTCTGAGCTCTAACATTACCTTCAAGAAGGTCTCCATTACCATTACCATTATCTGGTTCGTGGCCTCAATGGTGGCTCTGCCAAATCTTATTTTCATGGAAATACGGCAGACCTATAGTGACATTGACGATTACTTGGTGTATTGCGTTATGAGCTGGCCAAGTGAAACGGATGTTGCCTACCAGTTGTTTATGGCCATAGCTCTGTATGTGGTGCCTCTCATCCTGATGGCTATTGTGTATTCTGTGGTCTCACTAACCCTCTGGAGTGCCAAGGCGCCAGGAGCAGAAAACTTAGGTGAGTTCAGTTGTCCAAATCAAATATGTTAATTGTATGAAAGGTCTATCACCCACATACATGATATTTACAGTTTGCTCGAAAAGATTTTTCGATCAAGAATTAGATTTAAAATATATGATGATAATTAATTTTGTCAAACTCAAATATATTAATTGTATGAAAGGTCAACCACCCATATACATGATATTTACTGTTTGCTGGGATAATTTTCGATCAAGAATTAGATTTAAAATATATGATGATAATTAATTTTGTCAAACTCAAATATATTAATTGTATGAAAGGTCAACCACCCATATACATGATATTTACAGTTTGCTAGAAATACTTTTTCGATCCAAAATAAGATTTCAAATATATGATGATAATTGATATTTATTAACAATTACATGCTTGTCAAACCACTGCATGTACCCAATCAAGCCTGTCGTCATTTTAACTTAAACACAATAAATGTATCATTATAGGTAAAATACTAAATGTTTAGTAATAATACAGGTAATACTCACCTGATTATAAATCCTATTCATCTCTTACCGCAACAATAATGCCTGCATTAAATGTACAGAGATCATCTCAAAACTTTCTGTATCCACCAGTCCTTTAAAAATCGGTTTCCTATAGATAAAGTCATTTCATTGTGAGTTCAATATTGTTAGACACCCTTTTATTTATTTACGAAAATCCAAAGAATAAAAGAGTTTAAACAATGTGAATATTTGAAAATTGTATCAAATGACATAGAGAAAAAGAGATAGGGATGTAGAGAAAATATTATATATTCACCAAAATATCAAAAATAAATTGATAATTTAAATAATAGTTTTTGAAATTAAATTCACCGTAAAAGGTTAAAGCCATGAAGCTCACAAGGACATTCAGGAAACCGGGAGAAAGTATTCTGTCGTATGTGTTGTAGTAAATCGATGATGATGATGATGATGATGATGATGATGATGTACTTAAATTCGATATCAGCTGCTAGTGATAATGATTTTCCCCGGGATTTGTATTAAACCAAATGTCACTTTGTCCATATCCAGTGACTTAAAATAATAAAATAAGTAATAGGAAATGAAAGAAAAAGCAATATAGAATGATAACTCTACAGACATTTGCTATGTCTTTGCACATGTTGGCTATGTGTTATTGCACATCAAAGAATTTGAGGATGGCATATCTCTGGAGCATTTGTAATTATCGGCGTTGATATGATAAATGAACTGTCATCTCGTCGGATATTTTTGAGGATTTGATTCCAGGCAATGAAAGTAATAAAAAAATCCCCTTACATGGCAATATGTACAACACAATGAGAGTGATTTGTACTTATCTGTGACATATACGACAGCATTGTCATAACAGCATCCATTTGAACAACAAAAGGGCAAGCGGGAGAATCGGTTAACTATGACAGGACGTTAAAGTGGGAATATGGTTATCTGGGCAAGATCAAGTCAAATGATCCTTACCCTGGTCAAGTGGTGCGGTTCTCACGCGTGCTGGAGAACACTAATACAGGGTTAATACGAGACATATTAACTTCGAGCGTGAGGGGAATTTTCTCAGCCCTACAGTCGGGAATGCCAATATGGCATTAGTCGTGCAATATTGAGTATAATATCCTACGGCTCAAGGATATTTGGAAGTATTTAAGAAGCAATTTCCCATTTTGAATGCCAATGAGCTCTAGGACAGATTACTATGTGGAACCGGACTGCCTGACATCTGAGAAGGGTATGGAGGAGCAGAATCCGATAAATGTCCTATCGCATGTTAATGATTAAACCCTTAATCGTGCGTAGTGCTTAATAACTTGAGGGTTATGAAAAAAGGTTATCTTGAATGACTGCATGTATATTGACATATGATGTCAATGAATTATAGCCCCAATCCACTGGTTCAGACTTTTCAAACGTAAAACGAACAAGATTTGTACATAACCGGTACAACTTCACACATTAAATATCAAAACTACTGTAACAGCAGTACAGCATAGATAGGTGTTTTCCTCTTGAACATTTTGTTGATCCCTAGGATGTCGTAGATAACGGAAGCTAAGCCTCCTATAACTTGTCAATTTGTGCTGTAATCATTATTCGATATTGACAAATGTAAATTTGCAAATGTTATCATTATCATCTGGAGTGCAATGTGAGAAATACAACCTAGTTGGTATAATCTGTTGGTTTTGACATTGAGTGATACACAAACCCCTCGCCAATATGTCTCGATGTCTATAGAGACTGATCACGAATCCCTTATGCTTGAAGTCTTTAGAATCAATCTTCAGCTGAATAAGCTCTTGAATTAATGCATCCTATAAACTGATATGAGGCAGACTTATTGGCAGTGGTCAGAGACAAGGTAATTACACTGCAAACAAGAATGTCATTATTGATCAACCGGTAATGCATTACGCATACACGTATCTGGCATTGTAACAATGGGCGTATCGCAATAATCGCTCTGCTAGCTGTAATTGAATTTTCAATAACGTTTTCGTGGTTTAGTCCGATTACAATTATTTGAACTGATTGCTTAATTTTCCAAATTGTTTTTTTAATAAGCATATTCACGGAGAAAAAAGTCACGTCGTAATTGCAAATAAAATCCTGAAAGCAATAAAATATGCTTTAAAAACAGATAATGACATTTCACTGATTATTAATCAAAACTTGAAAATATTTTCAGATAGTGTTTTTCTCGAGTTTCAAGCCTGGAAAATGTGACAAGAATTCAGAATACCATTAAGAAGTAACCTATATCTATATATGTGAATAAAGCACGCCCAATTTTATTTAATGGCGTGTAGAGCTTTGATTTGTTGGTAAGTTCTATATCCTTAAATAAGGAAAATAAGCATCTCAAATCATTAGATTCTCTTGAGTTATCCCAAAAAATGACAAGGATTTCTGAAAATTGTTATTTATTCTGTGGCACTATTACTTGGGTAAATACGGAGTGCTTACCTTTTAGTAAAAAGGTTTTCAACAAAATTCCACATTAAACTAAAAGCCTTATAATCCGAGTTGTTACCTTAACGCGTTCTTTTCCTTGAATGATAAACTAGAGGTTATTCATGCAGCATCGCATTAGAACCAAGAGGTCCTCGGGTTACAGAAATGTCAGTGCAGTCACATGATATTCAAAGTTTAAGACTTGATAGCAGGAAATTCATCATGGCGGCAGACGTCAACTTTGACATCATGCTACGGAAAGTGTTATTCCTAGAAGCAGACAATAATTTGGTTGAGTCTGAAATGTAAAAACCACTGTTTCACACGTCTGTGTGATGTTATTGAACACTGTAACTATTGATATTTTGTTAATAAGTTATAACAGTAAACAGTTAAGTCTGGATCGTACACAAACATAGATGTATTATATATATTTAGAGAACTTATATATATAGTTAAGTTATAGTAATGATTCTTTGAACTTTTTGTATTTTTTGCTTGATACTGGTTACTGCTTCTTTAAAATCTTAACGATTAAATTTGTATCTGAATCAGTTTTGAAAATAGCTCTCAAAATTGAAAAATTGAAAAAAAATTAAAAAATATGTTTATGTTCAATTATTTACTTAAATATCCACTTTTTATCTAATAAACAATTATTTCTTGAGATAAAGATAATTCACGGTTTTACACTAACAACTGCCTCAACCTAATCCATTTGCCCGTCTGTACATTAATCCTTGCTCGTGAATAGTTCGGATTAGTCCATTATCGTTATAGGAGTTGCAGTAATTACCACCCCAGCAGAGTGTGTAAGAAATGGCAATATCAGAGTGTGTAACTACTGGCAATATCAGAGTGTGTAACTACTGCTACGTGTAACATCATCTTTAAAATGCGATTTCTTCACCCCTTACAAAAATAAAATATAGTCAAGACTCTGGTGAGTTGTCTTCCTATTACCTTATAATAGCTTCATTCATGAAATCTGTAAGTATTTGGTTGCTGGATTTTGGTTTTGGCTCTAAAGAAAAAAGGCAATCTTTCTTTTTCCGATGAGTGTAAGTACAATACTCTCGAATACGGCGTTTTACTCAGTATCGCCTCAATTCTCCCGTTTTGGTAATGTCAATACATTTGCACTGTGTTGACATTTAATAATTGAAAGTACATTACGTGGTGAAATTGTTAAATTGTGATAAGGCTTCAATTACCATTAACAAATCTACCTTTATGTCGCTGTTCATATTATATTTCAAGCAGTATCTTAATTGCCAAAAGGAAATGTCAATCAAAAATGTATGTGTAAATGGAAACATGTTTATGAGATTCAAATTGTCTACATGATTTTTATGAAAATTCATTTCGAGTCGTCTATATATCATTGTTAAGGCCTTCTATTTTTTTCTTTCCTGACATAAGATAGAAATATCATAAAGGTGTTAATTTGAGAAAGTATACGGAATTGAAAATCAATATTAACTTGGTCTTATCTCCAATTTTCTCCAATAATAATAGAGTTTAAGGTGGGAATTAAATGTCTATCTCTTGTTATTATATCTTATCAACAAGTATGATAAAAGTATTTTAAAAACAAACACATATGGAGATTGAAATAAAATTCAAAGCTTGCTATCGGAAAGATAAATTGCAAACTACAAATACACACAAACATGACATCGACAAACGAAAACGAGTATATTTATCTATTTACTGTACGATGATTTTTGGAGTTATTTTTCTTGGTAATTTTCAGTATTTCTAAGAGTTTATTTAATCTATTTTGTTTCATAATTCGAATGGTTGTCCTAACTAAGAAGGATTGCTCTTCCCTGTTCTTGAAGAATATACAATGCAAACATCGTAGTCGAGAGAAATAATCAAATATCTGTTAATTCAGTAGTTATATCGTCCTGTTGTTATCGGAAAATCTTCTTAAATACAATTTTCTTATAAACAATGGTATATTGTGTTAGTTCTGCACATACATCATAACATTATTAATGGTTTGCGTATACATGGACGTTTCGTTTCTTTCTCAGTGAAACGTGGAATTAATAGTGAATTGTCAGGGCCGAAAGGTAACGGTAAGGCAACAAGACTATTTTTTAAGAACCGGAAAAGTTTTCGTTTTGGTTTATATATAAAACGAAATTGAAACTATTCGGCATGTCTACTAAAAAGTAAAAATTCAATATCTTGCTTTATGCAATTATATTATGTTTAGTTACGGCTTCTTTTAGTGAGTAAATTCTCTAATTCAGTACACATTGAACAGAGGCAACTATCACTGGCAGCAAACTCCTGACATCTGACCAGAAGCGTTTTTTTCTATAACAAATACCAACATGTAAGGATAAGCTATTGTAACCTTTGGAGAAACATTCATATATCACAATTCCCTATTGTCGATCCATGTCTACTGTACATTCACTTCAAACTGTACGTTTTTAAAAATATTCACCTTTCCATATCTTTCCGATAAAAGGTGGCTCAAGACATGAAATCTTGATCTAACCTATGCTGCAAAAGAGCACGTGGCTGCTAAAAAGGGAGAAGTTAATAGCCAACTGAATCATAGCAAAGGCATCGCATGGAAACAAATTCAATTTGTTAGACAAGTATCGATTTATTCGTGAAATTGTTTTAATCTGTAACAAAAAAATACCCGTGTAATTGCAATATAGGTAAGACCCGAATTATCCAATTGAGTATTGCATTTCACGTTCAATTAAAACGCTTTGGACATTTTTGCGCATTTTGTGGTTTGACACACATCAATAAATCAGTATCTTAACTTGTATATATTACATAATTTGTTGAAAAAAATTCAATTACCATACCACCCCTACCTCTCTACAACAGACGATGTCAAAATTATCGCTAGACGTAAGTTACTCTGATTGACCAAATTTAAAATTGGGATTTTGTCTATTTCGACAATCATCACGCAAATAGAGAAATAATTTCAAATTCTGTAGTCATGTCTTGAGTACCTGTCTTGCAATCATACTGACCATGTGGTTATTTCAAATAGATGTATGGTCGAACTGTTTGGCAAGAGTGCGTGTATTTACAAGCATTTGTATCCGTAAACAATAAGCAGGATACCTTACTGCATCTGAGGTCGTGTAGAATTAAAGATATAATTCACAGTCTCATATAGCGTCGCTATACGACGTGACTGTACAGTTCTATAACCTATTTTAAGTAGGTGGTATTGCTCTCTTTATATATATACCGTTATATTTTTACTATTGCTTATCTAGAGTTTTCTGTGGATGGAAGTGTATTTATCATAATGGACTGAAATATTCAGTTTCAAACAACATCACAGGATGGTTTGAAGCGATCATACTTTCACATAGCTTTGCTCTGTTATTGATGTTTGTTCTTCAAATGTTGATACATTCATACAAAATGGTTGCAGAGGATCCTGAGTTATGAAAAAGAATCATTCTCATGACATACAATCGATTAAAAATTTATGTTAATATATCTTTAGATGATATATCGACTGAAAGCCGATTTTCACGCTAAGAGTATCTCAGGGGGAAAATGGCTGCCAGAAGGAGGGCTATGACCGAATCAAGGGCCGGATTGGTCGATCTTTATTCGCTTGATTCGGTCAAACCTTTTCGGCCTTCTTTATACTATGTAACTACGTGTATGAATTGGTTGCACTGAAGAGCTCGTCTCAATTTTTAACAATTATCTTTAAAGCGGGAACGATAACAATTTGAATGACCACGGGGGCTGTGCTAGGTTTTGGCATGTTACTCCAGCAAAATATAAAATGTATTAGTGCTTTATACAATAGACATTTATAGTATTAGGTTGAGTTTGCTACAGAGTCAATAAGTGGGATTAAACGGGATCGTATTCGTATTACTTGTGTATCAAAATATTCTCTGTAAATTATTAATGGTACAGCGGTTTTTCAATAACGGAAATGCCTAAAAATAAAAACTTTTAATTTGGTATTGTGACAATTAAAATAATTACATTGCAAATAAAAAAGGACTAAATGTCGGTGACCATTTATATATCAGAACACTTCAGATTTTCATTATACCAATTAATATTGAACGTCATCGAAAGCAAAAGTTGTAGAATACCACCTGAATGTTTTTTATTGATTCATTTCATTTCATTGTATTCATATGTTTTGAATTAGAATTCTGTTATATCTTACAAGCGATCCTTTGTCAGAGGCGCTTCAGATTTGGTGAGTTCGATGGTAAGCTTTCTCAAGTACAATATTTGCTCCTGAAAAACGTTGTTGTCGAGTTTAGATCTTGAGCAAGACACATTTATTCACCATTTCTGACTTTTTGTCATGTCCTCCTAATTCTTTCCATTTCTCTTGTTCATACTCTGACGTACAAGCAAAATGCTTTTACTTCAATAGATGGGTAAGATAGTTACAAAATCGAATAAAGATATTATTTCCATAATGTCAATTTCATAACTACGTTTAATCATTCATTCTTTATCGTAAATGCTTTTTAAAACAACCTCCTTATTTGTGTAAAATAAGTTAGTTTAGACTTTTCCAGTTTTCAAACGATTTCCTTTGCTTTCTTTGAAACATTTTGTTGTTTCCCTTTTATTCATATTTTATTTAGATTTGGGTTAGTCGCTCAATAAGTTGGGTCAGTCGCGTCAGTCCATTCCTCATACGTGTCTCATATAGAACAATGATATTTGATAAGCTAATTGATATCCCCAAATAACAAATTATCTATAACAGAAATGTTTATGTTTTGCCTTTTAATCATTTACAAAAACTCTTGTGGGAAAACTCAATAGACATTTAATTCATACTTGAAAGAACCGTGTCAATTCTTAGAGGAATCTTATGAGGGGCCAATATATTCTACGGTATGAGAACGTGATAACTTGATCGAAGGACTATTGTTTTACTTCCTAACATTTCCTTTCTATAATAACTGTGGATTGTTTGTTTTCTTCGATCATATTTTCTCCAAACTATTTATTATCTGTCTGTTTCCGGATTGTGCGTCATTTGATATCGTCATTGACTGGTTTCTTTTAGCATGGCGCTAAAATGTCAATACATAATATCCAGTTCAGTACGGAAAGGTTGTCCAAATGAAATGAAATGCTACTGATTTTTCTGATTATATTTTTCGTTTGATATCGTTTAAAGTTGTAATTTGCTTAACTGTAAAACTGAATTTTATTAAGGAGAAATTTGTACCATTAAATATCATAGAACTTGTATTAGCCAATATCTATTACGTACGAATATGATACTTCAATACAACTTGTAGCGAGATTTACCTATATTTGTGCTATCATTTTCGTTTACAGGTAGAAACAGTTCTAAAAATAACATCTCATCTGCTGAGGCGCAGCTCGTTTCAAGGCGGAAGGTTGCCAAAATGCTGATTGCCATTGTCTGTCTTTTCTTCATCTGTTACCTGCCTGTCCATCTCATGTTTGTCGCCAGGTAAAGTCAGATTAGGGCGATTCAAAACCTAGATTTAATGTCATAAGTTAGTATATGACTATATGACTAATTGAATATTTACAAGTGAATGGCTTTTCGCGGATTTTATTCGTACCTTTTAAATGAATTAATATCTGAATGTAATAACCTTCATGCTAGATCCATTTGATATGCTTAGCTTATCATGTCTTAATATCACCGTGTTTTATTTCGTATTTCTAAGTGTACTAAAATATGATAATCTACTTTCATAAAAATATCAATTTTTAGAGGTGCAAGGTTGTGTTAATTATAAATTATTTCAAGGATGGTAACTTCTCCATATTAAAATCTCTATATTTTCAATACATGTTTACTGCTTCATCAGATGGAATGTGCCGAACAACAAAGTGGGATATTTGTGAATTTTGTCAAGTTTATGTAAAACATATTTTGAATAGTGGAAGAGATAGTTTAATGATTAACCTGTGGCAACACATATGCATAGGTACACAAGAATACTGGGTCCGGGTGGTGAGAACATGCCCTTCCTGTCCGTGGTGTTCCTCCTGTCTCACTGGCTGTGCTACTTCAACAGTGCCATCAACCCTGTCATCTACAACTTCATGAGTGGTACGTGAAACCATTACCATGATTCATAATGGCTTGATGAAGCATACAACGATAGACGAAAGTTAAGACTCCGTGCTTTATGTAATTTCATGAATGTAATATAATTTCTGAGACAAAATACGTGATAAATAGTGCAGTAACCGAGATGTAGAGAACACTAAATTATTGCATTTGGTCCCAATTATGTAACAGTTTCTCCGTTTAGCACGGGTATCGAGGTTCTTCCAGTGAATATTTGTCGAAAAAGATTCATGATTCTCGTTCTCATAAATGTTCACTGCATGCCACCTATGTGTCCCAAGGCAGGAATGTTTAACTTTCATCACTGATCAATGAAGATGTTATACTCTGATTTATTTTCAAATAAGTTGGGGACCTACTCTCGCTTTTAGTCACACGTCACATTTCGGAAAGAGTGCTATTGCTGTAAAATATGAATAATAAATATGAAAACTGGAACTTGTTTGAAATATCTTATAATATAGTTAATGCTAGTTAGCGAACTTGTTGGAGATCATGTTTTCTCAAATGTTGAGGCAATGTATATTTATTTGTGCATACGTTTGTTATAACCTTTCATCTTGGCATATTCCTGTTTCAGTTAAATTCAGGGAGGAATTTCGCTGTGTCTTCTCCTGTACGTCTCCGGCAAAGAGTGGTCGTCTCTTTCCCTCTGGAACCTGGTCTTCAGGCACTTCCAATGGGAAGCACTGCTCAGAACGCTTAATGGCCAAATCAACGTACAGGTCTAACACAAGCAGACTCAGTACTCCGGCTGATGTTTAAAGCATTATAAGAACCAGTGGAGTACATCAGGCCCTTATGTGTATTATTGTCTGACCGCTTGGTATGGGCCATGCGTTTGAAATATTTATTGGATCGCTGTTTCCAAAAAAATGTTTTTGCTATGAATTGGATGAAGGCGACCGTTATCATATTGCAAATGCAATGAACAATACGTCTATAAAATTGTTCGAAGATCGTTAAGATTTATTATTCTAATTCTAAAAGGCGTTACTCTACGTCTTGCTGTGGTAGAGTTCATAATACACAAATTACAGAGAAATGACTTTGTTAATTCAATCCCAATTAAAATAACGGTAATTACTAAATGTGAAGCATCGTTACTGAATTATTTACAATATAAGCGCTAATAGCATTGACCTGTGTAGATTGATTCAAACTGACCTAGTCCTAACGACCGATAAAGTAATTAAAAAGAGGGCATTCAAGGAGATCAATGTTCTAAATAAACTGCATAGAACATATACTCTGCTTACATTTGATCAAATCAAATCAGAAGATCACTCAAATTCATAGCCTCAATCTCCGAATTTCATCAATTATTATAAATACTTTTTCATTTTATCAAGCATTTCACTGTAACTTTTACTGGCTACGGAAAATGGGGATGTCGTACCCAAGAGAATACGACGTATTGATAGAAGTATAAAACATTATTTCCTTTCTGGTTTGTACATCGCTTTTTCTCTTTTCACGTTTTTGCATTGATCAAAGCTATCTGAGAGAAAAGTTATATAGCACCAGAAGAACATCTTTATTCATCTTTTAAACATTCCTTTGGATTTAATTCTAGTTACAACTTGATTCATATTTACAGTCAACATATATTATCATCTTCTTAGATCATCACTTCAAACATGTGTCTTGTTGAATGTTGTGACGTTAATTAAACATTCCTGCACACTGAAACTCTGATAACACAACATTTTTAACTGGGGCTAGAATTGGGACAGCCTGGCCCAAGCAGAGAATGGGTGTTATCAAGACATATCTACTTTTATATAAACTTTTAAGTCACAAAGTAATTTATGCATTGTAACATGCTTGTAAGTAAACTAATTATTGCTTTCAAAATATTCTATTATACAGCAGGGTTTGTCTCTCTCATTGCGTCACTCATTAGTTTTTGAACTTCATTCGTTTTATGCCAAATTGAATGTACACTAAATACAGTTTCGTTAACATATAGGTTCATTAGAGTACCATCATATGTCAACAATCAATCTTACAACATTTAGTTCCATCACAATATATGCCGAACTACCTTCACCTTCTATATATCAGCCTTACATATGTTTGTTGGTCAAATGCTTGTCTTATCCATGTAGACTAGCGGCACTGTTATCATAACGAATGCCTGTGATATTGCTATTGGTTTCTAGTGGTTTTGGTCAAACTGTTTAATTGTTTTATGTGAATAAAGTATATGAAGCATTAGTGGTTTCCGTTGTTGATAAGCGTTTTGGTTCTCAGTATACGTACTCTTAAGATCATTTTCAAATGTCTTAACGAATTAGAGTAAACGTTTTCCAAAATGGATTTGTCTTCATGGGTTAAATGTTTACTGTTCTGATATTGACGTTTGAAAATTCTTCTAAGAATGTTATACGTATATTCACTATAGCTCAGTCGGCAAGAGCACACGTTGCTGGGGTCCGGGGTTCGAATCCCATCCAGGCCAAAGTGTAAAAACCTAGAGTTCACCTCTGTTAGAACTCTATATGTGTCACCCTGGAGTCCTAGTGTGTAGTGCAACACAAGCTGCGCACTTAAAAGATCCCACGAATTCACGTCAGTGGCTGAATGGTGGATACATGAACATGTGCATACGCCGAGCTGTCGGTTATCAGCGTTCAGCAGTGTTGGACAAACTGCTGTGACTATGTGTCTCAGTTCACCCAGCTGTGAATGGGTACCCTGTGAGGCATAGAGTGGTCCCTAACCTGAGCGCAACATATGGATGCCGGTTGAATACTCCCCAGGGAGTTGAATTTGAAAAAATGATCGAACGGTGAAAGAATGCCATTGACCAGGGGAAACAATGTAAGCGCCTTGAGCAACCACGAGTGGATGGATATGTGCGCTATATAAAAATTCATATAAAAAAAACTAGTGAAAACACTTGTCATGAGAAAATGAAAATACGCGTCTGGCAGCCCATTACATTCAGTGCCTTGTCATCCTGTACACCTTATATAAAAACATACCCAAATATATCAGTTAAAGCTGGGCTTGCAAGCCGATTCCTTTAAACGGACACACATAGAACATTTTGTATAATTCCTTTTGAGATACTTAAAGGTAAAAAAAACCATATCAGTTTGAATAGCAAACTCCAGCAAAATGCAAAAAGTAAACGCTCTTTTTGACGGGTAAAACATTTGAAGTCACAAAAGGAAATACATACGCTAAACGGCAAGAGAAATGTCACCATCTAAAATGCAAGGCAGTTTAATCCATGAGGGATAAATACAAATATGTCATTTTTCAAAAATATCCTTAACTAGGCAGGTGAAAGTAGATTTTTTTAAAGTGTTTAGTGCGCTTAGGACGCCCTCGAATTTAACTCCAAGAAGATGCATTATGTCTTCAAATCCCAATTTTCTGATTAGAAACGCCAATTTTATACCAACAATTACTGCGCCCTCAATATGTTTGAACATGAAAGAAATTGTCTTTACCCTAATAAGTAAACTAGATGTGTTCCTTGTTACAAGTATCGTTTTATAAATGACGTTCAAATTAAAATTTATCTGGCCAACATCATTTTATGTTTTGGCTCTGAAGAAGATAGGGTGACGTTTCTTATGCAGTTGTACATGTTCTGTTTATTATCTACCTCGTTTTATAAGTACACAAACACGAGTAGAGAAACTCAGACAGACAGGTTGAAGTACTAAAGATCGTTTATACAGCAATGCGGTGATGCCAGCACGGCAATAACAGTCAGGTGCAGTACCGTTCATCAACACTCAATACAAGTGCAGGCAGTATTTCTCAGAAAGATTATCCGTGGGTTATATTGTGAACCATTATTGGACATGTGCAGTTATAAATATTGTCTTACATCTTAGCTACATGTAAGTGCAAATAAATATGATATGAAAACAATTACCCATCACATGCCAAAGGCTACAAAGTTTTGCAGTTCAAGATATTTTATTATTTCAATCTTGGTTAATAGTTTAAATGGAATGAGCACATATTTTTCACATTTTTATTGTAAATTGTTCATTTGTTAGGTATCTACTTTTAAAAATGTTATGCAAAGGAAATAAGGTGAAACATACTATTAGTCATACTGTTCTTAACAATTCTGTTGCATTATGTTTACATTTCATGCTCTTCTCTCTCGAACTTTGGAGGCAACATTTACACATACCATTATATACAAACGATATTTGATAAAACGTGCATAAAAAATTAGCTATTAAAAAGTATTAGAATTCTTTTTGGTCATGACCATAAACTTCAGTGTTTGTCGCCAAGTTCTATTCTAACCGTCAATTCTCAACAACTCTTATATAGGACACAATTATTGCACAAGTTCATCAGTATCGAGGCCTTTAAAAACATTCTATCTGATAAGTTTGTTAAGGGATAACTTGTGCTGTTCTTGTACATTCAACACAGTGCACATATTTCCAGGTGTATGTGTTTATGTGAATGAGCAGTAGATGACGGATGTTTAGAACCAGTTTCATTCCACACATATTACAAAGTTCAAGGTTATGATCGTTATCAAAATATCAATGTCAACCAACCCTCGGAATATTTATATCGAGGTTAACCATAAAGTACTATCGATATATTGAATAAAATATCAATGTTTGAAGCTAAACTATTTCAACAATCCGAAAACATACTTTCAAAGATAAACATGTTTTGGTTATTCATTACAATTTTACATGGAAGTTGTTGACATGTTGACCAAATTATTGACTTTCTTAAAGTAAAATCAATGGCCGCGAGGAATCACTTAAGAACTGACGATTTTAAAATCTTCTTAAAAGGTTTGGATAAAACAGATAGGAGGAAACGTTTTATTTTCATGATCAATATCCTCGTGAAATCCCAAAAACTTAGATGGACATTGATAAAAAAAATGTGTCTGATTATAAAGAAATTCAACATGAAAGGTATTCCAGATATTTCCGTTTCTGTTCATGCCAAGTAATAAAATAAGCACGCACATGTTAACCAAATATTTTCCAGATACTTTTGCTCTTTAAAATGAGAACTGCTACCTGTTACAGAAGCATAAGACTTAAGACATGCTACACCTGATCATAAACACAGGAAATACAAGACAATTACCTGTAATTGTTTCAGACATGCACACGTGTTCGTATACATTACCTGTGCAGTCAAGCCAGGACTGCTTACAAGTGATTCTCATAAATTGTAATTGGTTGATCATTGGTATTAGCTTATTTGTGTAAGGTAATACGTCATGCTACAGTACAATGTCAACATATTGCCAACCTACAGCATCTCAAACTTTTAAAGGTTTGAAAATGGAAACGCATCCTTTTATTTCCGGTTATAACGATTCATTTCACCATTCCATTGTGATCGTGGCTTTGCAAAGGTCTTTTTCCGACAATTAGTTGATCAGGCTTAGATCATAAGCAACAAAAGTAATGCAGAATCGTTACATGTTACATGAATATCAATACTGTAATAAGTATAATGACATAAACTAAAAGAATTGTGAAAAAATAATGCTTAAAAATTGGAAAATTATTAAGGATGCTGTATCATACTTGCAATATTTTTAAAAGTATTTTTAATGTATTCGTTGTATTTTTATAAAAATTTAGCGACCAACCTAGGGAAAATCGGACCAAAATTCATTAAATATTAGATGATTTACCAAAATTACGGAAACGGCAGCCAAGATAAAGGCGAATCAAGTGTGGCCATCTCACAACTTCCGGTCTCTAAATATACGCTTGACAACCGTCTTTGTCGCACACGACTAGATTTTCTTTTCTTTTTCTCTGAATAAGGTATTTGTTGCTGCCATGGGCCAAAGTTAATACCCACCGAACGCAAATACGCTACTTGTGACACGGTGTAAATCCTACACGCGTAATGATTACGTCACCGAAAGCGGGTTCGTTAAATGCTATGACCTTTCTACAAGGGGTACTGTGCTTTTGGCGTCGAAATAAGTATGTTATTGTTGATTAAACAATCCAAATATGATATCAAAATTTTTCTACAAAGTGATGTATTTCTTTTCTCAATAGCTAAATTTCAGCCTGAACCGCATGCAAATATGAAACAGCATCTTTAAGATGGTGAACACATTGTCTTTTATTACAGTTGTTCAATTCTTCTTCACTAATGAATTAGCATCGATTTCTGTGCTGACACTCTCTTAGTTTGCATAGTCAGAATTGTTATCGATTGAAAACGTTCAAACTTCAATCGATACAAGCGTTTCATATAAAAAAAAATGTTACATTGACTTCAACAAAAAGAACCCTGCTTGTTCATGACATTGCTTTGTAAAGCATTTGAAATTACAACATAGCAACCTTGATAAACTTATAAGCTTTTGACAAATTCGCAAAATAAATTGTTTCTCTTATCAAATATATTCGTCTAACGATTTAGCACAAAATGGGAAACAATTGTCAATCAATCTCAAAGATACTGAAACAAATTTCAGTGTTGAAAGTTGAAATAAAACCTATTTCATTGAAAGATGTCAGTGTCATACACCGACATTAATTCATCGAAAGCTATAATGAGTATAGAATAATAGATATTGTGTTCCATTGCGTTGCAGTATTATAACCCAAAAATAAGAAGCTTTTCTAACGCATGATAAAAATTCTATACTGTAAACTGTACTATAATCTATACTAGTCTCTTTCCAAGCAAAAGTTTAAATTTCATGGTAAATTGTCAACTATATATACTGTATAAAAGGTACATTAAATATTCCCATATCAACTAAGCAACGATGGACGTATTATCCTGTGCACTAACTGCTCATTGGCCTAATTGACTATAAGACACATTGACCAGAATGTTTAACATACTGACATTCCCATTAAACTCTATCATGTGATCATGAACCCTCTTTTGCAGCACAAAGCCAAGCTGCAGTGTAGAATACAAATTCATGATTGATTTCAAGCGTACAGAATCCTCACTTACTCTGTATTTTCTTACGAAAGCTTGTGTGCGTTCCCTTATAACAGTTTGAAAACGTTGATCACATAAGTGCTCCGTTTTTTCCCCTTGAAATGTCAGCTCTGCTAAATAATGTGTGTTCAATTCTAACTTTCCTGTTTATCATTAACGCTCTACAGTATTAATGCATACAGCCCCTAACAGAGTAATTGAATGACAATAATGCTCGGATATTTAAAATACCCAATTTGTTCATCTTGGAAGCTTGTTTTGTCATTTTTTCAAAGCAGCTGTTTGTGACGGAAACAATGTGATGTCTTCTTGACTAATAATCTACCAAATGCAGATTAGGATTTTGTTTAGGTTATAGGTTTTATGATAAAGGTTTTCAATTTCCTTAATGACCTAATTATCTAGTTCAGTGAATGTGTGTTTGCTCTTAATCAATGTGGAACGCTGAAGAAATGTACTTTCTTTGATGAAGAAAAATAGGTTGTCGGTTATCAACCTCCTACTTCATAATTGACGTACACATTCCCATCACAGAGCTCTCCTAAGGGTTGGACTCTTGCCGTATACAAACTGCAGTCATATTGCCACCTTGAGGAAATGGATGTAGCAAGCATTCTTTTCAGTTAAATATACACAGTGAAAGTATAGGGTGTGTAAGCGTTGGAAAAAAGAGAACCCAAAGTGTTGATCATATTTAGAGGGAATAATTCCATATCAACTAAACATTATTATAACGGCAGCAGATATCCAGTAGTCAGTTGTAGCTATAGCGAGTTTGTTATCCTATTTATTACCAGTATGGTTGAAAATAAGTAGTGACATATTTTCAATATGAGCACTAGTGCACATATCACTTTTGCCTAGCAACGATTGTTGTAGCGTGAGTTCCCGTATTATTTCACCTGTGACGTCATAACATCATTGTTCGTGACGTCACTGTACCCGGCCTTCGCAAGGAAAGGGGCCCGTTTCTTGGATATTTCTAAGATTGTAAAATGGAAAAGAATCGGTAATAAAGAATGTATTACCCTCGGAAGTGTGTCATATGACTTTAACGAAACTTGTGCAATTTTTTTTATAACCCTCGCTCTCGCTCGGGTAATACAAAAATTCACACTCGTTTCGTAAAAGTCATATAACACACTCCCTCGGGTAATAAACTCTATATATTACTTGTAAGAAAATGATAATAAAAGACTAAATACATGCGATTTAGACATCGTAGTGGTGATGAAGTAGGTGGCATCAAATGCATGTCAAACCGAATATCTCAAGAGTGGATTAGTAAACAACGCTTCACAGTCTAGTTCAATTACAAACAACTGACGAAAATATTGTCCCGGAATGGCATTATATGTTTCCATATTTAACACATTAACACATGAAGCTCATAACTAATAAGACTCCTTAGACAGAGATATAAGTATTTGAATTGGCTGGGCGTCACACCATACCACTGCAAGTGTTTTAAAATACAGCAGTGACGTCACTCTATTGTTTCAATCGTACATTATCCTTCAATAATCTACTGCGACTAAATCGGAAGTAAAGCCTTTTGAGACGGTCCCTTCAGTGTTCTCATTATAGTTGATTAGTTTGATCACATAATGCCATGTTCATACCATTTTCAAACAAAATAACACATTGCGATTAAGCAGTTTTATTGAACCCATACATGAAACAACGTGGACAACTGATATTGAAAATGTAACCTTGTCGAGCGTTAAGCTCTCATACATCTTTCACTGTACATACTGTATATCATAGTACCCCCGGTATCCGTCTTCAGCCTTATTTGTGAATATTGCAATCGATGCAGTGTTTTCAGTATCTTCTTAGGATACTAACACACAAGTATGTTCCGGGTCACCATCATAGTGTCCTTCTTTCAGTAGAAAACGGATACTTGATATCTTGAGATACTCGATCCATCAACTCTTCACACGATGTCAAAAGTCCAGTGTAATCCGTATTGTCCACAATTTGGATACATATCCCGAGAGCGACATTCAATTTTCTCTGAAGTAATGTTGAAAACATTTTCCTTGGAAAAAAGGTCTCTTTGCATGACATCGCGTACAGTGCCTAATGTGGGCCAAGTGTTACATATTTTAAACAGTCTAGTGTATCCGTCTTAGCACTCTGGAAAAATCTGGAAAACACACAAAGTTATTATCAACTCTTGTTCAGTAAACGTTTGTCAGCTCTGCATTAACCTTGTTGAGTTTGATTGACAATTTAAAACCATTAGCACCATCCATGTAGTTCAATCCTAAATACATATACGAAAATAGAAACATTCACTTTCTCGTAACATGAAGTATTCACCTTTACCAAACAAACATATAATGTTTACCCTCAGGATAGTGTAGAGAAACAAAATATACCGTCTTCCACAAGTCATTTTGGTTTCATTTGTTTGCAAAGCAATCCGTCTGTAGCTTCCTTCAAATTCGCTTTGACCCTGATATGAGTTTCGGTCGTCATTCCATGATATTATTTAGCCTAACATAACTGTCCATTCGAGAAAAAGAATTTGGACAGGTGTTGCTTTCATACATCTATGTCTTGTGTGTTTGAGTCCCTTTGGTGATTAATTTGATTTATTAATGATTATGTAACGCTCGGATAATTTCACGTTTGTTAACATATAGACATCGCCTTGAAAAAATCTTGATAATAAAGTGAAATCTAACACGTTGACGTGTCAATGAATTGAATAATACGCTAAAACATTATCCTGTAATAAAGATGATGCTAGTAATTCCAATCGATCTACGACCCGAAATCGCGTAATTTGCCGACAGCAGCAATATTATTAACGCCGATAACTTAAAAAGTCATTTGGTGACCACAAGCTTTTCTTACCATTATGAAGAAAAGACATTATAAACTCGCTATTTTGAAGTCTAATCTCTTTTAAAAGGGACAGTAGCACGTTTTTTAAAAGTTTTATATTTTAAATTTTTCACTGATAATTGTACGTTAATACTCAATGTATTATTTTTATAGTGTCACAAAATCATCCACAGTCAGAGAACAAATTATAAAGATTCACTTAAAGTCCAATGGCTGCTATTATTGTGTGAACACCTTTAATTCATTTTGTGTAAGAAAAAGGAATCGCTGTTGGCTGAATTTTACATTATGAATTTGATCACTGCATCATTTAGTTTAAATACATTGTCTTGCAATTGGAACCATTTTTTCCCCCTGACATCACCTTATATTTCCCATAATAACGTGCTACTGCCCCTTTAAGAGTTACTCCATTCTCTCCCAACTGATGTAGATCAGTCATAAAATGTTGATCCTTCCTCTGTTCGGTTTAGACAAAATCCGTCGATTTCGGCAGTTCCCGGAAAAAAATGCACCGCAATTCATTTGAATTTTTGCTTTTCGCAACTGAAATGGTAAATTCATTAGCCCATTTCTAGCCCACAAACTCGACTAATTGTAACAGATGCTCAATCAAAAATTCATGACTTGATCTGCCTCTGTGGGAGATAAATTAGCTATGAATAAATTTTCATCAATTGTAGCTGTTTAAATGTGAAATGTAAATTGATGCATTAAACCATAAAACTTGCGTATGTATGGTTATGTATAACAAATGTTAATGTCTTCTGCTATAACATCTTCAATCTGCTGAATGAATATGACAAAATGGAAGACTATTTGATTTCGTATAGACTCTAACCGCCTAATGCCGGCAAACAACGCCTATTTACTCCTTCACATGTGGTCAATTAATGCCAATGTAAATAGTCTCATCGGAATTTCAAATTATCTTTCTCCGATATGAAAAGTGACCATAATCAATCTAATTTCGTTCCTTCATTCTCGGTACTTGATTTTTATGAGCTGCGGGAACAAGGTATTTCTTTGCTGAATCTACATGTAATAGACGGATGTGAAAATTTGAAATATGATTTTGGTCACGGAATGTTTTTTTTTGTTTTTGAAAACTCGAGATTGCTAAGAAATTTTGAAAAAAATATTTTTATTTATAGTTAAATTTCAGGTCTAGAATGAAGACTAATTGGATTAGCTTTTACCTCTTATTTTGGTCCAGCAAGTCTGCAATCTAGTTTTATTATTTCTTTTTCAAGTCAAGTCAAATAGAAACACGTTTATTGTACTATGGGAAAATGTTACTAAAGTATCTTCATACATTTTACAAATAGAATATACAATTCTGATAACAAGTTGTCTCGTAAGATAACAGTATGTCTTTCAAAAAGCCCTATTTTACGTTTTAACGTTTTCGTTTCTGGAAGACATTATTAAAATAAAGGCAGTTGAAGGATGCTTAGAAAGGTAAAGATTTGAAATAAATTGTTATGTTTTCTGTAATGAGGGCGAAGGAAAGCAAAATGGATTTTATATTCGACAGCAGATTTACATAATGGACACATTCATAGATTCACTTCTATTTGGAGTTCCCTTGCCGTTATTTACAGCTACATCTAACAGACCAAATCGGACAATGACAAATTTTTGTCTGATAGCAATAAAGAAAGTAGAACAATGTATTAGCCTCATATTATTATCAACAAGTATTATCTACATAGTTGATATACTTTACTATTGTCATGATTGGAATGCCAACCCTGTTGAAACATATTAACAGCTTGTTCGCGGAATTCTTATAGAAATATGTGAATGGATCTTTAATGTTTGATATATATGGTATCTATCACATTCTCCATATACCATGCTATTTGGTGTTGCTTTTGCTTCATTTAAAACTCGTTTGCATACTAGGAAATGTAAATTTCAATATATTCCTGACGTTGTGATCACAATCAAACAGTATTTCTGAAATAATCATGTAATGAAATTTCAGGAGTTGAATTGATGATATTATGGTTGTTCACATCAAGCATATTCAAAATGTATAAAAAGGGTGTTGTCATTTTATTTTTTGAACAAAAGATTTCATTACTGAAATTAAAATCATCACATACATAATTTTAAAGATAACGACAAACCAGAAAACGTTAGGACAAATGTCAAAATCAGAAACATCTTAATTGACATTCCAACACAAACCTTCCAAGAATTCCGATATTGGTTTTAAGATTTATTATGCTAAGTTTTAATTGCTGATTTTGTCAAGGCGCTTTATCAGATAAAAATTCCGAATTGTGACGATAAGTACACTTATTTCAATCTAAAATTGATGTTAATGCTCTTAAGAATGTGAGGGAAATTAATACATGACATATTTTCTACTTTTGTTCCGAGTCGATAAGAAATAATTATCTGAATAGAGGAGGAAGATAACTAAGTAATAATAACTATAACAGAATCGATACACTTGACATTGTTGTGCTAGGCGATCAATTAAGAAACAAACATTCGTATATATAAATCAAAGAGAATATATTGTAATATATAGTCTATATGTTCACAGGCATGACGTGGTTTAAAGCATTAATAACCTCATGGTGATGAGCATCAAACAGCTATCTTGCAAACTAGTAAGTTTGTTGAAGTTAAGAAGAACGACTGTAACGTGATAAGTTCTGATCTCAAAATCGATGAAGGGTATCCACTGTACAAGTTTTTTATGTTAACAATAATATAATAATAGTAATAATAATAATAATAATAATAGTGCATTTATAAAGCGCTATCTCCATGCATGAGCATGCTCAAAGCGCAGAATGTCAGTGGTCAGGGAAAGCTTTGCGGAAAAGGAATGTTTTTAAACTGGTTTTAAATGCTGGTAAACTGGGAGAGTCTTTGAGTTCTTGAGGAAGATTGTTCCATTCTGTGGCTGCAGCGTATGCAAAAGAGCGCTGGCCATATCGGACAGTCTTTGTGTTTGGGACAACAAGGAGAGACTTGGTCTGGGATCGGAGAGGACGAGCAGGCTGGTATATCTGAAGGAGATCGCGGAGGTAGACTGGGGCTGGTCCGGATATGCATTGGAAAGTGAGGGACAGGAGCTTGAACATGATGCGGAAGTGGACTGGAAGCCAATGTAGAGTTTCGAGTACAGGGGTGATGGATGATCTTCTGGGAGTCAGAGAAACGATCCGCGCGGCAGTGTTTTGGACATGCTGGAGTCTATTTGTCAGGGACTTTGGAGCATTTAGCAAGAGACTGTTGCATTAGTCAAGATGCTATGACATTATGAACCGTTTCTAGCTAAGCAGTTAATACTTAACAATTTTACCAATGTAAGTTTTGAATGCATGTCACAAAAAAATAAAATAAATAAAGATATCGAACTCCAATTATATTGACACTTACAATGATAAAAGAATTGACACATTGTTAGTTTGTTTTTTTAGTGAAGTGTAATTATTCGTACACGCATGCATTACAGTTACACGGATACAACTAGAGTAGGCATTGCGATTGGTGCATTCGGTAATCTCCTTTCTTAGATGAAATGTTGAATTATTGAATACATATACCCGACTCATACATGTATCTACTTCATGAATATGCTCAAAACAACAACTTGTGTTCTTCGCATCGAAACATATTAAGATTATATCAAATTTGTTATTGTTGTCAGTTAGATGAAAACTGAAGTTATCGGATATATTGATTTAAACTTTACAATCAATTTGACACTTCAATATGACCAAGTGGCACAGCATATAGTCCATTCAATTTTGCCTAATCAAGTCGTTATATTATGATGAGACCCGAATCTAGAGTATTCAAAACTCTTTGTGTCAACTCAGCCACAGTGGTAATTCAGTACACGTAAATTAAGAATAAACATAGGAATTTAAATCAGATATAATAACCTTACATAATATAGTTAAACGAAATCCGGAAGTAGTATTTACAAAAATATCGCCAAACTGTTAATATCGTGTATGTATAGTTTACAACTCAATCTTTATACTGCGAGTATTAAAATAGTTTTATTTACATCAAAATGACCCTTGTAAACTGCTAGCTTTTTGCAAAATGGCCAACTTGGTATTAATCATAGAAGATAGTTTCAAGGTAATATATTTTCACTTGTGAATCAAGTATACAGTAGCAAAACAAAAAAAGAGTGTCAAAACGATTTATTTGATGCAGAAAAAGATCAATGTAATCAAGTCTGCTTAATTAATTGATCGCTAACACCGTTGCCAAATTTTAAAACGGTTTCACATTTCTAGGATTAAAGGGGCAGTAGCACGTTTTTAGGGGGAATATAAGGTAATGTGAGGAAAATGAAAATTAATGGTTCCAATTGAGAGATAATGTTTTTAAACTAAATGAAGCAGTAATACTTCAAATATATAACGTAAAGTCAAGCCATGCGATTCCTTTATCTTACGCAAAATGAATTAAAGGTGTTCACACAAAAATGGCCGCCAATGGAATTTACGTGAATCCTCATACTTTGTCCTCTGACTATTGATGATTGGCTTGTGTAATGACATTGCTGACACTGTCAATATAATACATTTAGCATTAATTTACAATTATCAGTGAAATAATTAAAATATAAAATTATCAAAAAACGTGCTACTGCCCCTTTAATGACTTATCTAGAAGATGCAGTTCATCGCCTTGCCATTTTGGCTTTGTTCCTTCTGTAAACGAATAGTATGCAATGCTACTGCAAAACGCTCCCATTTAGAATTAGTTACAACAATTCAACTGAAGTGTAATTGTGGTTCAACTGTCATGACAGCACTTGTATTAGTGACGATGTTCCATTTTCAAAAATGAACTATCTAATTATCTTTAGATATCGTGAAAAGCAGTCGGTTCCAAAGAAACTATTTTAATGGGATATTCAATGAATTTTGCACCTTTGAGAAATCTTATTGATTTAATGTAGAACAATTTCTATTTTATTAATTTAATTAAATATGGAATTGGAGATTGATGGATAATTATAGACGGAACAGAAATCAAATTTGCGGTCCTACGATTAGACACAGTTGAACAAATAGAAATCTTGTTATTTATTTTGCTCGAATATGTTCAGCTTGGTTCCTGCATCCAACATAAACAAAGTTTTAAACATACATGTTTAAAGAAACCAATTTCATTTGAACGTTTCACAACAGCCTCCACAGAGACAAATTCCAAACTCTCGTTTGTAGAATAGAATAATCTTATTTCCGTAAAATTGCAGAGAGAAGCTGGTTTCTTTTCAGTTTGGATCTTGTCACCTTATAACTTTGAACTATAAAGACAACGGCTAGACTAGCCAATAAAAACTTGTAAATGTGTCTTCTTGGTAAACTTTCTTGGACTCTGACACGTTGGTAGCAATCAATTGTTGAGAAAGATGTTTAGCCGTATGTTAGTTTACTTGAAAACATGTTATAATCTATGTAATTATGGATACAAATGACTTTCGATTATTAAAATATCCAGTTCAATTTAATCATTAAATAGTTTATTGATTCAAGTAAATTGTTATAGGATATAAGTCAACCTATAATTTAATTACTTATTAGCCCAGAGGACACTGTAATATATATTTTACTCAGGCTTTGAAAAGTATTAAAAAGTTTTATTCAGAACCATGAACACTGATGGTATTTTCACTACGCCAGACATATGCATATGTGAAATAAGAAGGGATAATGGAAAATAGTAATAATTAGGGAAAACTGCCATCGAACCCATTTACCTGACACTAACTGAAGAGTACATCTGTATCGCCAATCTAAAAGTGCACGTTATTTGTCTTTTCGGAAATAAAAAGGGTAATGTTAGTCGCGGTAGTCTGTTCATTAATTAACTGCAATTCGGATTCGTGAGACAGGGTAAAGTTTGATTACAGTTCACGAAAGTTTAATGTATTGACAGGATCCCTTAATCCATTTAATACCACTTGTAATGTCATTGAATATTGTTGCAAATACGATTGTGTATAAGTAGGGATACTAAAATCCCCTTGGTTGATGTGTTTCTTTCGAGGTTTGGCGTTACACATTTGCAAAACAATCTTTACTGCACTCTTGTTTCTAAATCACCGGAAATGACTTAAAGTCCATCATAAGTTCAACCTACAAACTGCAGTCTAAACAATTATTCAATACTTGTATTCTACCCGTTTAACAAATGACGTGGCTGTTGTAATGTACAGTCGTTAGAATATTGATAATCCTATATCGTTCCAATCTATGGATCGGAAATACCACGATCAGTGAAATAAAGCTGCTGTTTTTTTTATCACAAAAACCTGGATGTTTTAATATCAAATAACACAATTCTTAAAAGGCTATAAAAAAGGGAATTCTGAAGTTTGAGATAACTCTTTACACAAATACCCATAGATATGTGTCTAATATCAGTTAAAATATTTTTAAACATATTTATTATTTATTTACAGCTTGAGTTATCATTATTCATGCATAAAGTAACATCAATGAAAATGAAATACAGTTTTGATTGATATTATCATTCACAATACTCTTCGAAAGAATCAGTATCTAAAATCATGTTTAAAATATTAGGTATTCAATAAACACAAAGATGTTCGTTGGTCGATATTGTTGCAAATGTTTATACTTTCTGGTGTAACGCACGATGAAAACAACTTGACCATGCTTCGAAAACCAAGCTATTTCTAAAATAATTATGAATGCGTGACAAATTTACCTTCGCGGATTTTGTTTACGAATTTTTATATGATGAAAAACAATCATGAAAACTCCCGCCGACGTTATCAATGGTTGGTAACCGGTTCGCACTCGCACGACATGCATGGAGTTAATTGAAAATAGTTCTTCCTTTGACAGATTTGGAAACCAATTTTATCCGATAGCGTTATTGCATCGATAACACCATTCTATGATAAAGAGTAATAGTCTATAGCAAATGTCTACATGCAGAACTAAACAGTTTCAGCTTTTTCCGCACATACCATTTCGTCATATGGCAACTTCGCCACTTCGAGAGTAACTCGAAAACACATGATTCAACTATTATTTTATAGTAATTTTTTTTATTTTAAAGTAAAATACTTGCTTTATGATCAATGGTCGTTGCATAAATCCCATATCACCAACTATGAGCATTAGCCATCACCAACCGTTCGGATATCCATCACGATCATGTTGATAATCATAGTGTCTCACCTGTACTTTAAAGTTTTAGGATTAGGTATGAAGTTGTAAGGTAATAAAATAAGGTTGTAAGGTAATAAAATAATGTTTTAAGCTAATAAGATTTTATTGATACCCAACTTCTTTATTCACAGTAGTTCAGGATTCTTATCTCGCTTGGAAAAGGTGATGACGAAAGTTTGAAGCAAAATAAGCATAGATGATTGCAAGATATTTACTCTCTTTTATTATCTCTCATTGTTTCTATATCAGGTGAAACAGTATTACTAAGATGTGAATCAAATTTGATTGAAATTGTCAGAGTTGATCACTTTAATTATTTTATTTGAATATTTCGATAAAAGACGACTCTTTATTTAAACCTGATGATTTTTGTTCATTATGCTTGTTTGGTCTGTTCACTTTTCCTTTCTATCCCTTATTTTCTTATTTGTCTTCACTCGTCTAGATGATATCATCCACGTCTTTAATAGGTTAAATATACAAAACAGACATTATGGATAACAACTTCTTTAATTTGATAGCGTTTCTAAACTCCTTCTAGCCTTGAGGAAGAGGCAATAGTATCCCAGAAATAAACCATACAGAAAAGCTTGCTCCTCTTCTGTATACCTAAAAAAGGAATAGACTGACTATATTATGTAAATATTGTTTGAGGTTAAATGACTTCATGACACACTTCTTGTACTACTTTTCCATTAATGGTAGTTATAAAGAATTATTTCCCAAGCAGCGATTAACATTTCTCACTTTAAGGATGTAAAATATTTGGTTACCCTTCAACAGTAAATATGGCCAGGTACATTTAATAATATCTTGACAACATCATTTCTCAAAACCAATAACCCCAGGAAAGCATTGCCTAACTGTAATTGCTAACGATGTAATGTTTAACACATTTTGGGAGGAACTTTTGTTATTTACATGATAAATTCCAGGGTTTACAACAACAAAAAACGTGTCAGACTAGATTTCTGAAACCTCTACGACGAGTATCAAGGAGGTTAAAGAGACAAGCACAAGTTGTGTTGCAGTTAAGTGATTGGTTGTTAAAAAAGCTTGAGTTATTGAAACTTAAGTGTATACTAAATGGATTCCATTTCTGATCATGCACGACATACTCAGATATACACTCATGGCAAAAATTGTTGTCACCCCCTAATATTTAATTAAATTGGAGTTTATATCACATTGTATGCATGGCAATGTTGGTTTTCCATGGAAATGTCATTACAGGCATGAAGTTACATTAACTCACACTTTACAATGAACAGTGTCAGCGGTTTCATGTAGACCACGTGCATTTCATTGAAATGATGGAAATTTGTCTCCTTAGGTTTGTCATTTCCATCGGTTACTATAGACCTCTTTCATAAGATACAGCTTCACGACTATAGTTTCTGAAAAGCATAGACTATGCCTGGTCCAACTCCACCAGGAATCAGACATGAAATCATTGGCATGAGTCGTGGTGGCGCTTCGAATCGTGTCATTGCTGCAGCATGTAACGTCAGTGTTAGAACTGTTCAAAGGATTAAAAGACTGCACGCCATACAGGGAAATGTTGTTCCGAATAAGTCTTCAGGCCGTCCCAAGAAAACTACGGTTCGTCAGGATAGAATTCTTCTTCGTTTGACCCGACGTCATAGACGTCTTTCGTCTTTGACTCTTGCACAGAGATGGGGGGCTCATATTAATACGCCCATTTGCCGGAGAACTGTAGTGAACAGGTTGCTCCAGCATGGATATAAGGCAAGAAGACCTGCCATCAAACCATTCTGGACACTGGCCAACCGCAGGGCACGGCTTGCTTGGGCGCAGCAGCACCGCAGAATCCAACTTGGACATTGGCGTCACGTCATATTTACTGACGAGTCTCGTTTCCTACTGCATAAGGTGGACAGGAGAATGAGAGTGCGACGTTTACGTGGGGAAAGGCTCAATGACGACTGTCTGCAGCATCAGGTTGCCCACGGTGGCGGTTCTGTACACGTATGGGCAGGAATATACCATAACGGTAAAACGGATCTTGTCGTCCTTCAAGGAAACGTCAACCAGAGGTCGTACAGACGTCTTCTTGAAACCGTTTGCCTCCCACATGCAAGAAGAGTGTATGGCAACAACTTCCTGTTGCAGGACGATAATGCACCAGCCCATCGTGCACGTACAGTGAACGCTTTCATTCAGGCACAAGGAGTAACAAGATTGCCCTGGCCTTCAAAAAGTCCGGATATGAATCCGATAGAACATGCTTGGGATCAGCTTGACCGTGCACTTAGAAGACTGGACCCTGCTCCTGCAAATTTACAGCAATTGCGGGCTGCTCTTGTGAATGAATGGAACAATTTGGCTGTTGCAAACATCAACACACTGATAGACAGTATGCCTGCCCGAATTATCGCCCTTGAAAATTCCAGAGGCGGTGCTACCCGATATTAGGCTTGTAAATATACTCTTACATGACTGCAGAATGAAATAAAACCGACAATTGAACTTGAAAATGTAATTTGTTTTATTGATACCCATCCAATTGATACTATATGGATACTGTAAAAAATTGCCCTTTTTCACAGGGACCATACATATCCTAGTAGAATTTCTTAAATTGGCCAGCACAAGACCAAAATACAAGCTGGTATGTTTTACGAATGTTTTTCCCAATCACACAAATCATTCTGACAGTTATTGCATGTTTGATTATTTGTCAACACTCAGTTAAACTTGACGTAGCGTTCTCAGTCTGGGGGTGACAACCATTTTTGCCATGAGTGTATGTGATCTTGGTGCCTGCAACATGCTATAGAAGAAAGATGGCTTAAACATGTTGCATGGCCATAAACACTGCACATACAAGGCAATTACCTCTAATTGTTTCAGACATGAGCATGTGTTCCTACACATCACCTCTGAAGTCATGCCGACACTAATTACGAGTGATTCTCATAAATTATAATTGGTTGCACCTTCGGTTTAACAGTTTTGTATAGCATCATCATAAAAAACATTCATTTCACTATTCAGTTCATTGTACTGATACAAATTTTAAGACGTTATCAAACCAATGTTCAGATATATTTAAATTATCCAACTATGAAATAATCAACTTGTTCAGTTGTGGCAACATCAAAGTTTAATTGCAAAGACATAACATTATTATTTGGTTAAGGAGTTTGCGAGCTGATCATGAAGACTTACTTTGAGAATGTCAACATACACACTCCCAAAGCTTTTAAAGAGTCTAAAAATCACTATTATATTTGTTAATAGGAAAGTCTTTATGAATTTCGTTTCCTCAAAATATACCCCGCTGGAATGGGGATGATATTCTCAGTCAGTGTCTGAGATCAAACTTTGTCTGGCCGATAAAGTTGTTTTGTAAGTCAATGTCCGCCCTTTGTATTTGTGAAATGTAAATTGACCGATTCGATTTCAATACAGATATCTGCTGTATCTGTGTGTAATGTGTGAGAAATCAGCAGTTTTCGATTGATCACAACATGGATGACGTTATAGCTCAATCGGTTTTCTTTTGTTTATAGTGGGTAATTCATGACTGCTAAGGATGTCCTAAAACTCACAATTTTGTTCAGTCAAATGCTTTTGACAATCGCTTAAGTTTGAAATAACATATACATGTATATACTGAGCAAACAACATTGCATAATGCGATATTGTTTATGTTGTAAAATTCTAGGTTGTGAATATAAACTTTAGTAATATGCTGATATACATGTACCTTACAAAAGTGTCAAGAAAAATAACCATTCACAAGTTAACAGAAAAGTGTGTGTGATCTTATATCATTTTCATCTATCTATATGCATACGACAACCTGAACTCCTAGACCAAAACATTCTCTCCAAAACAAAAGGCAGATCAAGTCATGAAATGTTGATCGAGCCACTGTTCTAATCAGCCGACTGTTTTAGCTAGAATGGGAGATGCCTGATTGGATTCAATCAAAGTTAGTTGTGCAATCAGCGACATTGTTTTAAAGTCATCATTTTGGCTACTGAATCGTGGATCAGGCATGTGATATGAACCATCATGTCCATGTGACATTTGCTAAAAGATTAAAATGGTGTGTGGTTCAAATACTTGCCGCCAGGGGAAACTGCCGGATTTTTGTTTTAATAAAACTGAGGTTAAATCTATATTTTATGACTCGGTCTACCTCTGTGAGAGAATGAAACGAAAAATGCTTGTTATCATCTTAGGCATATTATCACCGTCCAGACGTCGTGAAAACCTCAGAACTTTCTTTCAAAATTAGTTGATGAGAAATAATTGAAGACTCAAAGTGTCACATGAGTAGTAAAATAAGTCATAAATGTAAGAAATAAACGTTCAAACTATTTGCAATCTGAACAATGGAATGACATGGTAATTTAAACTCTGAATGACCAAACGCATCTGAATAACGCCAATAGCCTATTTACACAAACTCATGGGGATTAGTTGAAGTCAATTCAAATGGTCTCAAAAGGTTTTCTTATCACAATTGTTTCATGAGTAAAGTGACCGTAATCAATCTAATCTCAACCCTGCATTTCCTTGTACTTGATTTTGTATGGAGAACTCGCGTTGATAAGGGAACGAGGGAATTCTTTAGTACATGTAGGTCTACTTCTAATAGCCTTTAATTAGGATGTTGATGTCTAAAATGTTGTTATTACTCACATGTATTTATATATATTTTATATATGTATGTATTTATGTTTTGTATGCTCAAGAGTTGCTTTGGAATATCACAGAAGTTCACCATTGCACGAAATGATTCATTTTGAAATATACATGGAAGCTTTTTGATACTATTTATTGTCCTTTAATCAACATTTGGGATATGGAACAAATGCGCAATACAAAGGTTTGCTTGGCCTATGACATTATTCAGTTAAGTTGGAATTCGATAGTATTTCTAGGTTATTACATATATCAAGTGTGAGAATTCAAGGTACGTCATCAAGCCTTTTTCTGTGTTCCTCAGGGTTTAAATGTCAGAAACCTTGCCTTTTCAAAATAGTCCCTTTTCCTAAGAAACGTGCCAAAAAGAACATTGAGTGAGCATTCAATTACATTTGGTTATCACTATGCTTTTGAATTTAATCATTTAATGCATTACACAAAGTAATTGCAAAATCGGTGTTCGATAAACTATTTCAAGAACAGATATCGGTTCTTACTCATAAATCAATTTCAATATGGTAAGACAAGCTGATAAAATCCTCCAATACATCTAGGGAATTACTAACTAAAGTTCTGTTAAGTTGACCTTTGAATTTTTTTTACCGACTTAGGAATCAGTTTTGTAACGACAAGACAGGGTTTTTCTGCATATTGACTTCTGTCACGTGCTGTCGAATTTTGTACTCAAGGTGCACAAAACAGTGACAGCAATAAATGGCATTGACCTTCGATTATAGGATCAGACAGCCCTTTGGTTGATTTGACAATACAAATATATTATATTGAAGTTGTACATGTGTAAGCAAAATTGTAAAATATAACTATAAAAAGAACGAATGTAAATTGGATCTGAATTCAATACTGACGAACGGCAAGCTCTGACTTAAAGTTAATTTTTATAGTGAATGCAGAAAGAACAAATATATCAAATTGTTAGACATATCTCAGACAATGTAAAACACATCGAACATAATAAATTAGGAGAGACAGTTAGGATCATATTTCTTGTGTGAAATAACCTCTACTATTGCAGCCAGTGTAGATACGTAAAATTAAGAAGTCTTTCGTCGATACATGTAAAACGAGACTGAGGAAATGGATTATCATTGCCCTCTATACGTACATTACATATAAATGTATATAATTTTTGAGGCAATGCTGATCTAATGTAACCTGATTAAACTTTCGAGGATGATTTTCCTATGGTCAATTTCGAGGGGTTTGTTTTAAATATCCGCCATTCTGTTGACATATAATTATCTGCATGAACCCTTTAAGGATGAAACACTGAAAGGAAATGTCGTAGCCATGATTCCATTGTTTTATGTTGTCCATATGTAAAGATCATGGTGAGGAATCTATAGGGTTGTCCGTTGGAAGAGAATTGATGATGATTACCTTTTAAGAAGCATTAATGATAACTGCTTAAAGGGACAGTAGCACAATTTTAGGAAGAATATAAGTTGATGTCAGGAAAATTAAAACAGATAGTTCCATTTGAAAGACAATGAATATATTTAAAATAAATGTAGGAGTATTAAAATAGAATATATCATGTAAAGTTCAGCCATGCTATTCCCTTTTCTTACACAAAAGAAATTAAAGGTGTTCACAAAAAAAGCCGCTAATGAAATTTATGTGAATTTTAATAATTTGTTCTCTGACTATGGATGATTGGTTTGTGTAATCGGATTTTTGACACTATCAAGAAATACATTTTACATTAACATACAATTATCAGTGAAAATTTTGAAATACAAGATTCTCAACAAAAAAGTGCTACTGCAGTTCAATAGGTAGAATGCAATTTTATAACAAGAGAAAACTCATTGCCTCCTCTAGGACTCAACTTCAACAAGTGGCATAGCCAACGGGCAATTGATATTTAGCTACTCAAGTTACATTTGTTACATGATGATGTGACCCGAATTGTGAAGAATCCAGGCTCTATTTTTAAACAGTATTTGCAGTATTGAAATGGCTGTGTCTTGCACAAATATTGGAAGGGCTTTAAGTTTAACAACTGAATACAGCCTAATGGTATATAGGTGTCATGAAAATATTTCATTAATTTTACATTTGATTAGACTTTTAATTTCATTCTCCCCTTTTAATATCGTAATTGTTAATGATATTACTGGCAAATCGATGATGATGTAGTAACATCATTTGTGAATATACCATTTAAGGAAATACATGTGAACTTTACCACACAAGCTTCAATCAAATCACATTGATAGTTTTAATTATTTCAATAAGATAATCAATCATATTGTCTCCCTTTAAAGGTTCAATAGTTGATGCGTATAAGTGAATAAAATCGGTTGCCTTGATAGAAAATAATATCACGTCCCCGTTATTAGTAAGTGTTCAATGCATCGTAAGGGACGAGTAACACATCTTTCGCTGTGCATTTACTAACATACATGTAAATTCGTGACTTTGATTGTATCTCCCCTTACGGAAAAGAGATATAAAGGAGGCAATCCTATCTCTCTTTAATACCGATTCGCTTCACATCAAAGAATTTTTGTAAATAATATCTTTTACATGTACCTTGGGCATTGAACGAGGATTTTATATTTTCTGTTGATATCTAATATCCATTTTTTGCAGCAATAAAGAACAAAAGTCTTTTTGTGAAAATGATCATTTCATTCTATACATTTGAAGAAATTCCTTGCAATGAATAAGAATGATAAACATCAAAGCATTAGTTTGCATTCTTCTTGATGTATAAATGCCAAATCAGAACACTTTAAGATGTAGACTAATTTGACTTACTGATTATTTCTTTGATCATCAGTTCAACTGGTTTCGAAATTGAACACATTATTCTGGCTTCTAAGGCAGTAAAAATACTGTAATTACAAAATGATATTTGCAAGTTTTTTACACAAATTGACCAAGTGATGGGGTATGAACACTCTTAAATATTGTTCCTAATAATTAGATAACTCATAAACGCCATGTGCAATAACTTATATCTGATGACATTGCATGTGTGTTTGATGAATAATGCTATAAATGCATTTAATTCTGTAATCAGCAATGAAATACTGGGTTATTTAAGTGGAAAAAACATCTATCAAGCAAAGGTTTCCGTTGCCATTTATTTCATTGTAACTGTTTAAGTGTCGGAAACAAATTTCAGCTATGTAAACCAAGGTTTCTTTGATACAGATTACAATTATGTAAAATCAATATTTCTTTAAAATCATATGATAAAAAGAATACCTATTAATCTATCTCCTATCATTGGGCGATATTTCTTGACATATGTCACTCTATGACATAGACCTGGTATTTGCAACAAAAAGTAACAGATAAGTCATATTTTGTTAAACTAACTTTAATCAAATGTTCTCATCCTCTGATGAACATCGATAGAAACCTCCATTGATAATGATAATGATAATGAGAAAGTCCTACGAAGTCTATGTAAATCTATGTTTAATAAACTTTACCATAAGCTTGTCATCATATGAACGTCAAATACCACTTGATAATGCTCTTGTGAGAGATATAGTATACCTTGATGTCATGAATGAAAGCTTTTATCAAATTGACCAGCTGCATCTTGTCATTAGCTATATTAAACATTTCAACATGCTCTCTTTAAATTGTTCTGAACATTCTAGCCACAGTTTATCATTGATCGTTACTCATGTTTTTTTTCTTCCTGTGACATCTGAAATATGTTGATCTCACTTTCAGTATTTGTTCAATGAAAGTGAAGTTTTATACGGCGATGGGAAAAACACATATTTCATGACTTTCATTGTTGAGTTTGATCTGTGACATATTAGTTTTGCATGTTTCGACATTTTATAAGATCTATGGATCAACAGAACTTTGTTTTGAGACATTCTATATCTCAAGACAGATTGGCAAAGGTCAGAGCATACATAGCTGTTGTAGATGACAATGTCATAATCAATATGGCTTTTCACAAGCCGAGAAGACATGTAGCGTACACTTATTTTGGTAATGTACAACTAATGGATTACCTTTCACTAGAAATGAAGGATGGTAAATTGATGCTGATGTAAATAATGAATTGATGTTATTCCAGCATCAGAGACATATGATATCACCTTTAGCAAATGTCATAACGACATATTTGTAAACAATTGATAAAGTATATTTCATGTCTAGAACATATGGTTAGAAACTTGCATTGGAGAACATTTAAGAGCCGATTCATAGAGGTATAAAATATCAAATGAATTGTTTTGTCTTCATTATATTTTATCAACTCCGATCTGCATTCTATTGGAGCTATCTCTTAGTTGTACATTAACTAAAATAATGAATATATTTTATATACCTAATACACAGACAATAAAAGGACGTCCATTGCCGGAGTTACTATCAATCGCCGTTGAGAATGAAACTCCCGTATAAACCCCTATTCATTTTCAATTCACAGTGGTCACAGAGGCTCATTTATCCCAATAGATCAAACGGTTAGGCTTAACAAATAACGTTTCCAAATTTGTAAATTGGCCAAAATGAATCTAATTACACTCCTGCTTCCTACTGAAATGATTCCCGGGGTACAATGCAAATAGGGAAACCAATTAGTGACTGTTACACCTTCACAACTGCTTTCACAAATGGGCAAACGGTTATACTTTGTTCTATCAGTAAAGTAAACCATCTTTCTGGCTACAGTGGCAACAACCTCTATCGTCACTTTCATGAGTGGCAATATTTAATTTTATCATCACTCGAGTGACGTCAGGTTAAAGAATGTTAACGCCATAAAATAATTGTCGGACGTAACAACTTGTCATATGAAGTCACATTGTTACCGCGGCGACAGGCTTTTCCAAGTAGCCGCTAAACATGAAGTTTAAAGGATTCCATCATATACATGTTGTAAATTGAAAATCTGTAAATTCTTGCTTAATACCATGTTAATACCATCTCATTAGATAGAAACATTCAATAGTTTCACTCGTGTTTGCGTCACTCGAAAAAATATGAATTTTCTACCTCACGTGATGAGATAAACATGGTATCAATTTAAGAAAAACAGATATCCTCTATGATATCATAGCAGAAATGTTTGAATCAAGGATACTTTAGAGAGTACCAAGAAGATATATATGGCAGAAAATGGGGTCAATAAAAATGCTCATTAATAACTTGCTTTAATAACTTGATCCCCTGACATCGTTAGCACACTAGAGAGCCCCTTTACGTTTGTAGATAATGATTGATAACCTAGAAGGTTTAGGTCACCGTCTTTCCGATTTTACAACTGTACTTTTTATTTAGAGAATAGAATGTAACATTGTTGCAGTGCTTTCTTTCAATAATTGGTTAAATAAAGTTCACTGTTTTTCCTCGGTACCTTTACTGCTGCATTTAGACACTCACCGAGAAACATTCTCGTTTGAGTGATGTCTCACTCATTATTTTCCATTAATGTTTGGACAACAACACACATCGCACACTCTTAGTAATTTCCGAATTTCATTTACGGTTTTGATGACGTCTAAACACATTTAAAAAACCCAGTGTCGTTCATGATAAATCTTATGGTGTGAGAAAGTCATGATGGTTACAAATCATTGATAAGAACCACATACTTGGGAACATTCATGCTCGTATCGAATAACTGTTCATGAATGTACAATGTACTTAATCTATCCCAACCTTTACCACATCGAGCAATATTGTACCAGGGAGTCATTACGCTTACAACCTACAATTCTTTATCAAACCTACAATTCAACTATCAATCGTAAAGCTGCAGGACATTAGAATGACTTCAATAGCAATTTTGCTTATAGGTCACATCCTTACTCTGCAAATGGATTCTTTGTATTGATTGAAAGCGAGTAATAACATTACAAATAAGAACGAATAATTTATAGATAACAACTTCTTTATTCTGAGCACACGACCTTTCGATTCAGCTTCTTGCATCAGTACATTACAACATTTAGTTTTTAAGGCACATGAAATATCATGTTGAAAGTAAGAACGACATTATAATAAGATAGTTATTTAACAAAAATATTCATTTATAGAAACATTACCTAAAACAAAGTGAATATTTACCAAACGGTCGCGATTACTGTATGTCATTCCAACGCCAGATTTGTAGCACCCTTAAATAAGTTTGGCCAATGATGTTATGAGCAGGAGATGGTTTCAACTGCTACTTTTAGACCATACAATCAGTTTCTTCGCACGCAGAGACCTAATGCATTTTACTTTGTTCAGTGAAATGTCAGTGTGTGACATAACAGGATATCAGAAAGGGCTATTTCAGAATACAGCATCCTCTTTTGGAGTCTGTTCACGTCGGATCTATTTCTTGATAACAATAACGCTTTGGCAAACCATAAGTTGTCAAAACTTCAGAAAGAATATCATTTGAGCATCGCGTAATTGCATAACTATGACTAAAACGTTACAACAGTTTCTGTAAACAAATCTTATTTACAATAATAAAATCGGAACAAAAACACTTTCAGAGATATCAGATTGCGATATCAAAAAATGTGACGATGAATGACAACTTTGAATCAGACATACATTTTGCTGGATGTTGTCATCTTGATAATTTCCAAATTATTTTTGAACAATCCAAAGCAAAGTAATTTCAAGAAAAGATTATTTATAGTGCATGTACATTGCATTTAGAATGACGGCCGTTCGGAGGAGAGAATTTGCAATAGTTATTCTACATATTCCCATAAATACTGATCACTTACATAAATCGAAATGACAGACGCCACGCTTACTTTATGTAGAGAATAGTTAAAGTAGAAAGCAATGGGTCGCGTGGCAGACTAGGGAATGTGATGCAGTGAATGTAAAGGTAATATTCATTATGTTAAAATGCCTTGCAAGTAGAAAAATCCCACTTGCATTATGTAAGGATTTCTATATCTAGTGCAATGCAAAATAAAGCTGTATGGATTAAAATTCTGCAAAAGTATCTAATTTACAGTGGGAAGTCCTGAACAGGGTGGTTCAACAGAGATGTTTTTACTATTTGACTCCTACCATATCTCTGTGCAAAACTACACTGTGTAGAACTACCCTGCAGCGACGCAATGGTACATCCACTATGAAGATGTCATGTGAAATATATATTTGACCCTAAATATATTTTCAACAGCTATTCTTTCTTTAACCTTTCCACAGTTTTATGTAATCTTGTTGAACTGTCTGTCTCGTTCATGTTTCATGTTAATCTGCAGATGTTTATTCGTTTAGTTCATGCATCATTTAACACGTGAGAAGTGTGAGTGTCAAGCATTTAATGGTCGGCAGAACTTTAAACATGATTAATCATTATTGAAACGAAAGATTTCAATAGTGCTGTTGAAACAATTATCAATATCTGAACTTCGTTGCCACAGTTCAGGAACGTCTTAAGACTTAAGACTCGATACATACTACTATTCTTAATTCAAGCTCAATGATATGAATGAATTTTGACTGTTGTTTTGCAGACACCAGGCGACTAATCATCGTTGTTATTAGTCGCCTGACATTTATTAAAATTCCAATATAATTTAACTTATGAATGAGCTGTTGTTTCTGGTTAATTGATATTCACATTATTTTTCTTCTTCACACAATCATGTCCGCCTTATTCAAACTTGGCATGGAAAATGAAAAGTTCCTGTTTTCAAACGGTTTTGGTTTTGTATGGTTAGACAAATTTATTTTTCATTTAACAATGATACTGACATATACTTATATGCAAGAATGGCTTGAAAAGAATTTATATGTACGCTTGAATCTTAAATATATCTCTCGTGTGCATCATATGATGCGCCGAATAGCGGCATTGAAAGTGCTATTCCTACAGGGTAATGATAGAATCTGTGCACGTTGAGCATGCCTAGCATGGAAAAGTGCATTACATATTTGGAATATCATTATTACCTTTATTATTTATGCATGGTAGCATTATTATTCAAATGTACTGTTCTACAGGCCTGTGGCCTTTCGGTACTGGAAATGAATTGTAATGACAAGACAAAGTAAGTTTTTTTTCAAATTTTTATTTTTCAAATAATTAATTTCAGGCAGCAATATATGCACACATATATACAGACTTACACATATAAACTTGTTATCCATATATGAATATATAACTCCCCATCATCATGTGTTAGTATCTACACTGAAACGTGGCATTTCATGCAATAAAGAAGTTGACTATCCATATAACTTGTTCTTCAGCATATGGAATTGTTGATCCTGGTTCCAACTGTTACAACATCTAATATCTTATTGGGTAAAATAAGATAAATCTACTGAAAATGGAAACCCTACTCAGTTATAATCTACTTGGAGAGTAAATCAGAGAAATGGTCCTACTTCATTGTCAAACTCGCTGAATCAGGAAGTGGTAATGTGATTAGTGTGTCGAATGTTAAAAATTGGGTCAACAAGTCAAGAATTGATGTCATTCTACATTTACATTTTTTCACCATTAGTTAGTATGATGTGGAAAATTCATAAATGATTCATTGTTTTCAAAAGATACGGACTTATCAACTGGTAACCTCATCAATTAGATGTAAAAAGTTAATTGTTAAATTTTGAGCTACGCTTTTCCAAATAACGCATAAATACATACTTTGTTATAATTAGACAACACTGTGTAGACATCAAACTGTCATGGAACGTTGTCGAACAAACTGTAAAATACATTTTTGAAACAGCTAGTATTTTGCAAATTAAGACTGTTTCATTTGCTCCAAAACAACAAGATTTACGGGAAAAAATAATACATTACTCGTTTCTTTCTGATATGTGCTATGTGTAGTGTGTTTGAAAATAATGTCAGATTTAAAGAAATTGTAAAAATATATATAACTGAAATATGAATGATGAAATTTTGGAAGCATGAAGTAAAACGCAGCCATTGCCTCTGTAGGCAGATAAACCATTGCGTCCCTTAGTACAGGTACCAAACAATTTATTATGATCATTGGTTATCAACTTAACATGTCTGCCAAATTTGCCTTTCTTGTTTTGGGAAGAATGTATTATAGAACGTATAAGGCGTAAGTTTGGCCACATAACATTTTAACATTTTCCAATTAATACTGGTAAATAAATCATAAAATATATCTATTAAAGGCGTTTATGATCATAACTTAAGACAGGTAAAAGAAACCTTGAATTTAATGTTACAAAAATGCACACATCAAATCATCAAAATATGCATGAATATAATCATGTTTAAAGAGACCGCGAGCTCCAATTGTCATTTTTGAAATTCCCTCCTTCATGATATGGTCGGTAAACAATCAAGTTTCTGCACATTACTGACTCTAAGGCCTTAAAAAATATCTATAAATGTTTCTGGTCTTTGCATTCAGGCAAAAATGATGCGAAGGTGCGTGTTTTAATTTCCAAATTTTGTTTTTTTTATTGAACATGAAGAGAAAAAAGAAATAGATATAACCTTTGAATTAGGTTTTCACTGCGTCTTTGAAGGTAATCATGGACAGAAACAAGCAACATTTTAAAAGCCTGCGTTTCAATCTTTTTTCTAAAACACGAGACTAAAAATCCATTTTTCACTTGTCAACATCTTGAAAAAAAGGCTTGATGCGAGGGATTGAAACTGACGCTGGCGGAAACCAGAAACAAATTACTTTTTTCTAGGCCAAAGGCAGCTGTTTTCGCTTCCAGACTCATGCATCATTTCCAATGACCTATGATTGATGAGAACACAATGGTCAGATCAGAGGCTGCTTAACTATTCAGAGCAATGCCATATTCAAATTCTAATTTCGTGGACAAATCTCAGGATATATGTTTGTTGATATAACCTCTTAGTTATAACATCTACATGAGAGTTGAATAGAGTCTGTTCGTTGTTATATCTCAAATCCATATTCAGTACTTAGGAAAAGCTTATGTTATCAAAAGTTGCGTAGTAATAAGTGGAAAACAGTTTTAAAGAGCCACTCCATGATTTTTAGGGGGAGTATAAGGTGATGTCAGAAAAATTAAAATTAATGGTTCCAATTGAAAGACAATCTATTAAAACTAAATGGAGCAGTAATAATTCAAAAACATAATGTAAAGTTTAGCCATGTTTTTTCTATTTTCTTACACAACATGAATTAAAGGTGTTCACACAATATGACTGAAATCGATTTAAAGGTGAATCTTCATACTTTGTTCTCTGACTATGGAAGACTGGCTTGTGTAATGAGATTTGTGACACTATCAAAATAACACATTTAGCATTAACGTACAGTTATCAGTGGAACAAAAGTTAAAATATGAAATTATCAAAAAACGTGCTACTGCCCCTATAATACGAACTGAAATTGCACAAATTATTATATCTATCCACAAAATCGCACACATTCACATCAAAATGGCAAATATACCATAAATGTTCAATGAAAATATTAAAACAGTGATGTCGCAGATGGCAAACTCACACGTCCAACTTACGTCCTAACTTTTCTTCTGAATGCTTTCAATACGGCTTAAAAATAACGCTTGACTTATCATATGCATGAACATGTTAACAATGCTATTTGAAACCCAAAATAAACTGATTAGGATTGGCTAGTCAGAAACATTTATCTACAGTTTCACAAACAAATTGCGTTCAGCTCTCATGTTTTAAGTCATTCAATTTCTAGAGTTTAAATGATAGTAATACAATTTGTTTAGATTTGACAAACAATAATGAATACCGTCAATTTAAAATCAACAATCTAACATAACAATTCAAAGAATGCCAATATTGACTGTAATATTCATCTTAGGAAAGAATGTTTGATTTATGTTCTTAACATGACATGTTAGTTTTATCTTATAGGAGTTATCACGTTGTGTTTACATACATCTTTAAACATTTATATTCAAACACTTGTTTTATCTTAAGGCAAATGGATATATGACATTTATCTATTTCGTTTACAACTCATTTATGATAAATTTCCCAACACGGGATACTATGGAGAAGTATTCGATAGAGTCATTGGCTTATCAACATATTTCACATTGTTGTGGCCGATGTAATTATGTTCCTTAATGTAAATAATTCGGGTCTATGGTATTTTGAAACAGTATATTTTTGGAAAATGATAAAGTTGATGACGGCAATTGTGAAGGTGAAATGCAAAATAACACGTTTAGCTCTTTTGAAAAAAGGTTTTTCTACAATTATGGTTTTACTCATGTTCATAGACCAAACATGCAAAATACACTGTAATGTGACTCAAACACAAAATGGAAAAAGATATCGAAATTGAAATGTATTAATTATTACTTACCTCTAGCCATGCAACTAATATATATCATTGCGACGCTCAATTGATGTAACTTGAGTTTTTAGTATCAGAGTTGTATTCACTATTGTCATTTCTTAATTTGTTTAAATATCTGTCAACCTGAAGACACATGTCTTCTGATTATAAATCTACCTTACAGTTAGGCCATATGGCATTTGTGGCTATCCTCATCCCATTTTCTCTCCACAGAGGCAGATCAGGCCATGAAATGTTGATACAGCCTTTGTTCTATAACGCCGAATTTTTGGACTAAAACGGGAGATGCCTGATTCTGATGCGAAGTTTGCCCGCTAGGGGAAACTACCGGAAGCCACAGATTTCGGTGAGTTTAAACAGAGGCTGTATCAACATTTCATGACTTGACCTGTCTCTGTGGAGAGAGAATGTCCTCATCCAAAATAGTTAGGATTATACAGGGTTGTCAGTTTGATGATCATTGATAATGCTAAACTTTTCAGAAGTTTTGATCTAAACTGCAAAACAGTGTCCAATAAACAATAAATGAAATCATGTTTGTTCACCTTCCCCGAAACAATCGCATAGCTGACGACCTCGCAGCTTAATAATAAATATATTGTATGAAAAATAACTTGATCGGTCTACAAAAGGCAAAATAATATTATACATATCAAGATGAACGTCTTGAAAAATAGCGCTCTCTGTATCTCCTTTTGCACTTTAGACAAGGAAAGTCTAGCTGGAATGACATATCATTTTCAGGTGACCGTTGACGTCATTAACGTTCGGGATTTTCTTTGACACAATCAAGGGACAATTTCGATATCAATTGCAAGAGCGTGAGTCAAATTTAACTGTCTCTTTTAGTTACAGTGTCGGCATAGGGTCAATGCCTATATGTATACTCAAAATTTTATTTAAAAAAATATTGGAAAATCTTTAAATTTCCCCTCAGGACATATCGAGTTTAGCTACTCAAGTTCATTCGCGATGTGAGCCGAATTTGAATGATTCTAAACTCTTTTTGTATTTCTGGTGATTCCTGCATTAGAATAATTGTTATCTGGATCACAATATGTCTATGTTATATGTAAATGTTCGTACATGTAGTATTGAAATAACGATAATGGTCCTTCACTTGTGTGTTAACGGTGTTGGTAGTATCGGCAAGTAAATGCACATTTCATACAATAAAGAAGTTGACTTTCAATAAGAACGCATTATTATTCATCGAACCAGATTTTAAAATGCACATCAAAGAAACTGTTATCTCTCTTTATAACTGGTTCACCGAGACATCAAAGACACGTTTGTTCATGATGGCTATTAATTATTTACAATGATTATATAGTTTACTTACCAACATAATGACCATTTTATTTTGTGTGAAAACGATATAAAGCTTAAAGAAATATTATTTGTTAAATATGCATGAGAGACATCAAAAGAAAGATTTGTTTTCATCTTAAACTGTAACTGCCAAATCAGAACAGTTACATACGGATTTGAATTCAGAACGTAGTCAATTATTCCTTTGATCAAATATTCCATGACTTTCAAATTTGACACATTATCCCGTTTTTAGGGGGTAATAAGACAGTTCTTTTTACAAATGGTTTAATATAATAATAATATAATACCAATCAGACGCTGGGTTTCTGGGGATATATCAGGCTCTCGCTTGGTGTTATGCGAGTAGCCAAAGGCAAGTGAAAGTCGAGATTTTAGAAACGGTTGTTTTTTTTTGTACAATTTCTGAAGTTGTAATATGACAACAGCTTTACATAATCAAGCAAACACTGAATTGTCAGTTTTCATCTAGAAACGTTTAGCAAGGACGGTTGAACCGTTCAAAATCTACGTCACTGTCATCAAGCTTGGCGATCTCGAACTCGCGACGTTTTTTATAATTCAAGTATTTGCTAATGTCTTTGTTTTGGACAATTATGTCGTTACACTGTATATAAATGATTGTTGACAAGAACAATTATATTTAGAGATAAAGACGATGCTAGCAAACGGAAAACAGGACTATGTTTTGCTATTGCAAACACAGGTGACTCATCAGTGTATCATTACCCGCATGGTTTGATCGTTGTTTTAAAGAAACGGAAATTTCCTTTTGTAATTAATAAATAGATCACGAAACTTGAAAATATCTAGTTAAAATATTTCGATATTCAACACTCACTCGTTATTTAATCTCTATAGTCCATATGAACATCAAATTTAAAGTCATGTTCTAACGTTAGCATGTTAGTATTATGTTTCTGATAGATAACTTACGATTACTGCATCTTACACACTTACTGGTGAAGAGAGACAGGCGTCTTAAGAATGGTCAGAGGAGCGTTAATCATACAAAAAGCATAGTCACGACTTGTTTCACTAGTTAACTTACATCTCACAACTTATCCTTGAAACATGATTATCAAATCAACTACACTTGACATAACTGTAGCATTCAGTTTCCATGTGAATATTCCGTGCTTTTACGGTACTGTTCCATGTATCAAGTACGAACGAGTGTCAAAAAGATTTATCTGACAGAAAAAGAGATCAAAGGAAATACTTTATCAATTTGCGATAATGATTTGATCTCTTGACACAGTTAGCGGACGCCGGTACGTTATCACGTTTGTCAAAAAATGATGAATACTCTACTAAAAGGTTCAGGTCATCGTTTTAACCATTTCGGTATGGTTCCTTTTTTCACATGTTTTATGTAATGACCTTTGCTTCCTTTTGATAACTGGTTTTACAAATCAAACTTTTAAATTATTTTTTCTACCTGGGTATCTCATTAATCGTTGGACCTCATCACTTTTAATTTTATGACAAACGTCACTTTTATTCTCACTTTTGAATGATGTCTAACAGAATTTCATTTACATTTTGACAATTTCGGCCAACACATACACATTATATCTCTTCACGTTTGGTTTACTATTTTATGAAGAATGTCATGACAATCTAAAAAACGAATTTATACACATGATTATATTATGTCTCGAGACACCCCTTCGATTCAGACAAGTGTTTGCTTATTTAAGAAAACTAACCAATATATTACACAATTCAACAATCAATCTTAAAAACTTTCAACGCATTTTACAACTTTTCAGGCTAAACATGTACATAAAAAGCCAAATCATCTTCTACAACATTCTCTCCCCACAGAGGCAACTCAGTCACACCTGAATTAGCCTCTGTTCTATTACGAACAGAAAGGTAGAAATCTGATTGGAGGCAATCGAAGTTAGTTGTGCATTCAGCGACGCCGTTTCAAAAGTGGTCATTCGCAAAACTTTGTCCATCTCCGTGTGGTTCGTCAAAGCTTTCGTTGAAATTAATAATTTACACAATTATAAAACAGTTTCTATCTCATGATAAACCCTATCCATATCTGATTTTCAAATAGTTTCCCTCTCACACTGTTATTGAAAAATACAGGTAAAGACATAATATTTTCCATGTCGCTAAACGACCGCTAAGAACTCCCCGAGTCCTGGATATCCAAAAAGTGTTTTCATTGGCTGCAAATAAGGGAGATATTTTAAGTTTTTTTGCCGCTAGGGTAATCTACCGGAACCCAAGAATCTAGGCGTAAAAGAACAGAGGCTAATTCAGGTATGACTGAGATGCCTCGGTGGGGAGAGAATGCTTCTACAGATCACTGTTAGGAAAATGTTAGTGCTATAAAAGGGAATAAATCTCAAATGATAAATGGTAAAATTGAATAGTCAACCTTCAATTCAACTTCAGGAGATTAGAACATAGCTTATAGATGACCTTTTATTATTCTTTCTCTGCTTATCCCGCTGACATACATATTACATTGTATATAGGGATCACTATTAGCATTAACATGGCCATTACCTATATGAGGCTTAACATTTGAGTCAGCCAAATGCCAATCCAATTTTAAACTTAGGTCAATGTAAGTGCAAAATATATGTCATTTTCAAAAGGAACAATATTAATGATAACATACAGAAGTATATTTATTAATTTATGGAAAACATAACTTGCAAATTAAAACATTAATATCACTGATGACTATTTCAGTATTCTCTGCTAGATACATTTAACCTTCTATCAGATGAGACAACGATTTTATTTACAGGAGATAGTTTCGTCTGCTTCTTTGAGACCATAGAATCAAATCTTGCACACTCAGATTTATGTATTTTTTGCTTCTTAGTAAAATGTCAGTACGAGATTTCAAATGGCGAATGAGCTCTTTTTAGACATTTACCATCTCGTTTTGAGTTTTTTGTCAGTTTTCATTATTTAAACTTCCATATATTTGATACTGATCTAAAACGTAGTGCTCAAGCATACAAATGCATTAGCGTGAGAGTGCAAGAGTTTATACTTTCTTAAATGTGAAAGTGTCATGATTTTCACAAAAGTGTTTGGTAAGAGTTTGCGTAGGTTTATGATAATAAAGAATCGCTTTTACTGACTGTCAGTGTAAAAATATATCAATTATTACAATGCATGTCTCCGACAAGTGTTTGCAAATACTAGGGTGAACATGTTGGCCCGTAAGTTCGAAGCAGGTTTTAAGCTGGTTTAAGCTAGTCCAGGTCTAAATCTCGATTTAAACCAAGTTTGGTAATTTCAAAGCAGGTTTAGTTTAAACCTGGTTTAAAGTGCCTAAAACCACCTTGATTTCAGTACGGAATTTAAACCTGCTAGGGGGGTAGTTTAGCATGACTTTTTTCAACCTTGCAGATGATGATAAGAGTTCAATTCATGAGAATTCGGATATCTTTGTATACATGATATTACATTATACCTTCCATGTGAATCAATTTCCCTTTCCCTTTGATATTATTTTCTTATATTATATTTTCAAGTATTATAAAAAAATTCACATAATATACACAACCCGTAATGTTAAACTTAACACCAATACATTGCAATAATCACAACAAAATTTTACACAACGGTTAATTTGATGGATACTCAGCTTTCTTAGCGCTGTTAATAATTCAAATTATGCAACCATAATGTTATTCAACACTAGATGAAGTAAGCAAAAGACATTATCTTTTAAAAAATCAGAAACTAGATAAATACATTTATAGCAAAACGGGAGGAATACTTTAGGAAGGAGGTGAAGGAGAGGCTTATTAGATGAGCTTTTTGTCAACCAAAAAAGTATCAAATATGAAAAATGTTTTGCCTTTTTGTGACAAAATAATGATCTGGAGATGGCCCCCAAGTACGTCATTCCATCCTACTTCAAATGTCTCAGTTTTGGAAGATTAGGAATAAGAAGAATAATATACAATGTATCTAAGTTCAGGTGTACTTCTTACAATGAATAAAACAAACAATTGTCAATTTCAACAATTTATTTGTGAAACTCACATGAGCATGAATTCAAACTTGTCATCATTCTCTTTGCAATACAATGCCACAGACAAACTTTGACCAAAAAAAACTAACAATAATCAAACACGAACTTCATTGCATAAAAACAGCTCAATGACCCTTCACCACCTATCCACTGCAGACCTCCCTCATGTCATGGTCATTGTCACCCTCCTTATTACTGTCATCATAATCATGAATCAATCATAATCAGTCTTCATCAAAGATCAGAGTCATTGTTTATTACTGCAAGGCATTCTGATTTAAGTTATGGACCTGCTTGGATAGATCAACTTAAGATTGATTCATAAAAACTTGCTCAATGACGTTCTGCCTTTCTCGTACCCCCTGTCGTCGAAGTCGAGCATGGTCGTTGTCAACTGCAGGCATTTCATTGTCATGGTCATTGTCCTCGTCGTCGTCACTGTCACTGTCACTCTCTGCATTATCGTCAAAATCAGGATTATTGTTGATCACAGCAATATTGTAGAGAACAGCACAGGCAATGATAACTGAGAAAACTGTTCGAAGGTTGACTCGAAGACCAAATGACAAACAAGGAAAGCGGCGTTTCCAAATTCCAAATAACCTTTCGACTACTCCACGTGATCTCCGTTGTGCCACGTTGTATAACCTTTCAGCATGGGTTCGTGGGTTATTCACTGGGGTAAGTAAATACGGTAGAGATGGATACCCTGGATCACCTGACAGGTTACCATTTATGTTACCGTTTTCAAACTTGTCATTAACCCTACTTTCTTGCAATATTCTTGAGTCATGACTGCACCCTGGCCACCTGCCTACAATATCAGAAATTAGTAGCACATCATCACAAAGTACCTGAGTGTTGATTGAACTGAATCCCTTCTGATTTATGAACCTGGCTGCGTCGGGTTCACTTTGCGTTGCAATAGGTATATAGTCCAGCAGATATGTGGGAAAATTGTGCTTTTTGTGATACAAGCATGAAACTTGGTATACTGATAGAGTATTCTTTTATGAAGATTTTGAGATATAGGGACATTTTAGTTTATTCCTAGAACAAAAATGGCGGCCATTCAAAAATGGCGGCTTTTTGGTAGTAAGATAGCATTATCTAGGCCATAGTACTTGTAGAAGCACACCAAGGATTTTTGTGTTTATGATCATAATTTAAGTCAAAAGACTCAAAAAACATTATTTGGTCTTTATTTTTCTTTAAATATCAAGATTTTTGAAATTTCTAATTATCTCTCAACAAGTTTACACAAATAAAAGAAGACAGGAGTTATATGTCCCTGTGCTGGCTTTGGTCATGTGACTAAGCCTCAGAGAACGAACAACAGAGCCAACCTACTCGCAGGAGGGGAGGCAAGGGTGGGAATGAAGGATTGGTGAGTTGTCAACGGAAAATATAGATAATGACGTTTACTAAAAACGTACTATTATTAAACTTACTATAACAATCTCCCACTCACTGTAGTCCAGATTACAACAGCAGTAAAGTGCTGCGAGACCAAAGCAGGAAGGTAACCACCTCAACAGTCAAACTTATGGTAAGGGGGTCAGGGCCCCCATTAAAAGAGTATAAAAAGCCCTGAACCAGGCAGAAAGACAACCAACACAACGGAAAAAGCGATGAGAAGTTTTTTTAAAAAACAACAACATGTGAATGCGATCTAACGGTGAGCTGCAATCCCTCTGGGGTAGCAAGACCTGAAGTGTGTTGCTAAGCGAATACCCGAGCCACCATCCTTGCAATGTCCGTCTTCCATAGAAACGTCTCGAGGGCAGTGGTTTGCAAAGACCATGTACGAGTTCCAAAAACACCCGACGGGATATCCGCCACAGCAATATTGATGTTTAACGCTATGGTGGCAGATACTGCACAGATCTCATAAAAGTTTGAACGAGCTGCTCGCGGTGACCCCATGGCTTTGTAATCATCGAGGATAGCAGACCGCAGATAGACACTCAAGGCACTGTCTGTCTTCTTTGTACTCCACTGCAAATGGGGAAGGCCTCATACTCCCCTGCCAGAAGGAATGCATGCGTTCCGAGTAGATATGGAGACCTGGAACAGGACAGAGAAACTCCACTCTTCGTCCGTGGGGAATGTCGATCATGCAAGGGCGTGAATGTGAAACACCCTGCCTATATCATCACACCCCTGGATGTTACACACGAAGTCTGATGAGTGTTCGTTTGTTGCTCTTCCCTCATGCCTCACTTCAAAGCGAAGCAAATCAGCCTGTAAAGAATGCAGCTCCGAAATCCTGGCAGGTGGAAGCAAACGCCATCAATAACCTGTCTTAACTTTCAAGCGTAGGATGATCATCTCTAAAAAGGGCTTGCAGACATCCCAGCGTAATTGCTCAGGGACACTCTGAGACCAGCCACCTACCCCAAGCTGCGCTTACCATCACCTTTAATGGGTGGAGCGGGACACCCCTGAAGACGTCCGCCTCCTCCCTGAGGTCATGGCGAAGCGGTAACACATGTCTGGACATGTTTTCCTTGACATGCACGTTTAGGAAGACATGAAATGGCCTGAACTGCAGCCGGCCCCTCATATTAAGGTCCTGCAATTAGGTGAGCAGCCCGATGATCTGTTGGACCGTGTGGAGCAAGAAGTCTATTCGCTCCATGCGTGAGCTGGGGACTGAGCAGTGTCCACATTAGGTCCGCGGAAGGTGAGCGATGTGGTTGGCTTAAGTTCTGACTTGGAAAGATTGATCAGCAACCCAAATCTCCTGAACTGAGCGATCAGCGATGGGTATCGAACCCGTCGTCCACGAATGGGATGAACTGGACATTGTGAGCGAGAAGAAAGTTCACTATTGTTGAGTAACCCTGGTGAAAAGCCACGGAGCGAATGATATTCCAAATTGGAGCACATTCAACTGAGAATGGCACTCAGAAAGAAACTAAGGTATTTGCTATGGTCTCGGAAATGGGAATGTACAAGTATGCGTTCTCCAATTCTGGGGCTCCAGCAACCGCATGACTGATGACAAAAACAAGTGACAAAGATATGGCGGCAGTACAAGGAAGGAAGAATCTCCATCTGTTCAAATGTGACGTTGAGCCTGTCTGCCTACCGTGATGCTCTGTTGAGCCGCAGGTGAGAGGTGGTCAGAGACGAAACTGGTATCTGGAACTCCTGCTTCAGAAAGTGGCTCATAAAAGGGTCCAGCCCCAGCTGATGCCAATGCACCAAGAACCCCGATACGAAAGTCCACGCCTCCTGTCTTGAAGGGGTCGGCTGACCTCCCGCTCTTCTCTTCTTGGGAGTGAATGAACCCGATCTCTGCTCAGCCTGTTGGTCAAGTCCTGCTGTTGAACTGCTCGTGTACCTTGCAGAGGGCTTCTTGAATGGCTCAGATAAAAAGCGTACCTACCGAACCTGAGGCGTACCTCTTGTACCTACCAATCTACACCAGGAGATCGGGCCATCCCAAAAAAACATCCCGCCACGGATCCGAGAGCATGGTAGAGAGCTGGAGCCTCTTTTATATCTCCGCCTATTCAGAAACTTATTTAGCTTGGAATAAACGGGACAGGAAATAGCCTATTCAGTTTCTTCTAAAAATACAACACACTTCTTCCAATCAGTAGAGTAGACGCGTAGCATTCAAAAGCTTGAATTGTTTATTAGCCATTGTCGGTCACGCAATATGCAGCATCACTAATGCAGTCTTTGATGGAAAATATTTTGAAACTGATATTTAGGATAGTTTTTGAAAAAATGTTTTATCAACAAGCAAAAACAGAAGTCCTGTGGAGTCAGATATCTAATCGACGGGTCGAATTCTTTAATGGCAATTGGAAAATCTTTTTTTTACAAATATGTACCACTGCAGATGCTCTTTTTGATCTCAGTATGAAATAATTGCCTAGCATATCAGTCAAAGTAAACCTAGCTTCAATGATACTCGCTTCACTATTGAGTCTAGCAAGATGTAGTAGCAGGTCGCGTCAGCCAAACTTTCGTCGACCTATGACCCTCCAACGTTATATGGGCGAATGCATACTATTGCGGCTTGGTATGACGATCCCTGATTTGTCAATTCAAAAGATCGGCTGACGCGACCTTCTACTACATCTTGCTAGACTCAAAAACGGAGTGAAACGAGTATTATTGGGGCTAGGTTTACGTAGACTGATAGCATATGCACAATAAATAATTACATAATACCTAAATAGTGTTTTACACCAAAAATATGTGATAAGGATTTGAACTGGTTGGTATAATTCATTAACTAATTTGATTAATTAATTTGTAGCCGCCATTTAAATCTTTGATGGAATCTGGAATGTCCCTATATCCAAATTTCACTCTAAGGGTACCCCCTAACTGTGTACCAAATTTCATGCTTGTATCATAAAAGGCACAATTATATCAAAATTCTTCACATATCTGCTGGACTAATATGAGTACAGTCGATAGCCCCTATCACATTTGGTAATTGAGCAACATTGTGAAAACCAACCATCACTTGCCTCTTTCTACCCCCTGATGGAATCTGAATAAATCTAGGACGCAACTCTGCCAGTGCTTTGCTTACACGTCGAACAACACTACTGACAGTGGTCTGGTGAACCTTTTCTAAGTCACCAACCGCAACCTGAAAAGTGCCTGAAGCATAAAACCGTAATGCAATAAAACATTGTTCAGATGGGGAAAGGGAATGACTTCTATGGGTGGCAGGTTGCACTTTCTCACTTAATCTCACCTTGCATTTTGTTTGCTGAATCTGTATCTTATGTGGAATTCTCTGTCATCAAAACATTCAAAAGGATTTGACCGATCTCTGATAACTCGTTCTCTGTACAATGCTCGGCGAGCAGCTCTAATATTGCGGAGCAGAATCAAATGATGGCCTGGCATAACTACAGATATAATTACAGATATTTTATGAAAGGGGATGAGTACTGATATCTGTCAAAATCGAGGTCAGATCTGGGGATAGCATTTATCATGTCATGTCCAAAGCAAATCCTCCCACAAAAGGTGTTTAAAACATCAGCTTAGCCTGGGTCTTCATAGAACACATCAACAAGAACTTGACGAATACTTTTGAAATCGACAAGAAGCTTAGATAGATCCTGAGCTGTAAATCTTTTGCCAACCTCTGTTATTGCTTGGTGCCCCAAAGGGCACCAAGTATTATGATTTGATTCTCCTAAAACTTTTCTGAATTCTCTCTATATTACTCTTGATATTTTCAAAGGGAAGCCGCGCCAATCACATGTGTTGTATCCAAATCAAAAGACCAATGAACAGAGTTGTAGCACAAAATGCATTACGTCACCATGTGGGTAATACAAAATATTTGGCACATTAAACTGTGGAATATGATTTCGCTTTAAATGTCATGTTAAAAGAGAAACAATAGTTTCTATAAAAGACGCTGATAAATGTTTACAGACTCAATCAAAAACATCTTCATTTGATGAAGAGTCTGCATTTGTTCAAGATAAGAGCATTATTTCGCATTCAATAATCGCAGAATCCACTTTTTTATAACCCACGCGATTTAATTTCACGCTGGGCTGGTCTGGCGATTTAAAAGTAATGTTTGTGTAAGTACGATGGTGACATCGAAAAAAGACTTATGTTTACTAATAGGTAGATCACTAACGACCACGTGACAAGTCATACTTAACGATGTCACTAAATGTTTACGTTGAAAACATGTATTTATTATCAAAGCTACTGAAATTGACTCGTGCTATATTTAGAATATGACTTACATCGCTGGTTTCTTAGCTCAGCGGATCCCGTCAGATCATCGGAAAGTATTTTCTTTATTATCTGTTATACTACTGTTAATAATTAACCAGCATGACAAGGAGATATGGTTTTGGCAGTAGGCCTACGTTTTGCACAATTTCCTGTCATTGTCAACGCTACATGGCAACCCATGCAGTGCAAGTAACAACATCACAATGCCATAACATCATAAACTGTCACTGTCACATCACTGTCTTGAAAATCTAGTGTTGTTGTGTTCAGAGATTTAACTTTTTTCTCTGAGATCTCAAAAAGAGTGAATTTGAATGATAAATAGAATATCACCCTCGTGTGTTTTGATTTGAAATATACCAACAATCGTTGATGAATGTAAAAAATATTCATAACTTTCAGCAATTCGTGTTGATAGAAATTTATTTTGTAAAATTAACTTCGAGTAATACTCGTGTTAATATTACTGCTGTTATCCAGTGTTGTATATATTATCACCCAAATTGTTCGACAAATCACAATCTCCTTCATCTGCCTATGTGGCACCAAGCATGCCTTTTTAAAGGCTTTTCTTGTACTAAGAGAAGAGATGAGTGGAACAACTGACGACAAATCATGGATATCACTAGGTGAAAGGCAAACAACATTTCTGATTTCAAGTTTGGCTAATTCAGAACATACAAGAGACTTTTTCAGTTCTTTTGCTTTACATTGCGGTCTTTTATTCCCGATAATGGACAATGATTTCAATTTAGGTAGGTTCTTCAAAAATGTCAGTGATGTGAACTTTTGCACGCATCTATAACACCAATGGGAGAGGTACAATGTAACATTTTAAGAAGTGAGATTTTATATATTTTTAGTGCTAATTTCTTTATTATACTATTTATGTGCTCTAGGAACAGTGCATTGGCAAATGTCAAAAGATTAACGTTAAGTGTCGAAATTTTTGTTAGTTAAGTTCTACATTTTGAACTTCATAATATTCTGAGCTCAAAACATGTCATTGATAACCGAAAATCTTTTCATCTGATTCTTTTACTTCTTTTTTCTTCTGAAATCTAATTTTTTAAAACCCAGAGCAGAACAATAACTTGAACATGTATCATCCTTTAAGATTTTACACATATCTCCAACATTGCCATTGTAGAAGAGTTGTATTGAGAAGTAGGAATGCTATTTCTGAATTTGTTTGGGTGTATTGTTTTCAATTGTCAGGCATGCAGAGTCAGGGTCATTAGTGAGCTATGCTAATTTTTTTGCTTGGTAATTTTAACATCTTATTCAATCTATACTTCATATATAATTATAGATATAAAATTTGTTCAATGCATATACTGGCAAGCACGTTCTACATAGATATCAAACGTAAGTCAAGTGCTACACATTTAAATTTAATTTTACAATTTAGAATTTGAAATATGTTTTCAAATAAATACTTACTGATTTTCGTTGTCAGAAGCATCATTGTCAAACGGATTATGCATCTGCTCAAATTCCTGAGGAAAAAGTCTGACAATCCTGTGGGTGCGGGGGCTGACATCTCTTGGGGGGTTTCCTCCTCCTGTTTTTTTTAATTCCTTTTCATAGAGTCTTATTTCTTTCTTGGCATTCAGCTTCATCCGTTTCCAGATATTTTTCAGTTTCTCTGTATCAACTCCTAAGCCAAATCGAGCGTTGAAGGCATGTCTTATTTTCCCCGAAGGATTGTTTTTTGTTCTTAAAGATTGAACATCACATTTTTGTCCTCAATAATGTTAACATGTTCTTCTATTAAATCCAACAAAAAATCTTTATGTTGTTCTCCAAAATTGTTCATTCTCTCCCTGGGAGGTGTAGCCATGACGGAAACATGCTTTAACTACCGTTGTAACACCGTAGAAACACTTACGTTCACTGACGTTTCGGTTGACCTTCTCTTGAATTCAAGGTACCGTATTTCCTTAGTTTACCATGTGCTTTGACAGGAAGTGCCAACAGAGCATTGGTTTTTACAAATTCAGAAGTTGAAAATAAATGAAATACAATTGATACATTTAAACCTGATCTGAATCCTAGTTTAAGTAAACTATCTTTCCATATTACCGTTTAAGTCAGACCAACGGTTTCGGTTTAACTAAACCTGGACTAGCACTAAACCTGGTCTAAGAAAAAACAGCTTCGAACTTACGGGCCATCGGGTTTACTAAAAGAATGAAGTCTGGGTTTTTTTTAAATTAAGTCAATTTAGTACGAAATTGAAAAGATAAACGCGTTTTCTGTTGCTAAACATTAAAACCAATATTTTCAATCAAAATCGGGGGTTCTGGGGGTTTAAAAATCAACTGACATGTGTGAATTTCGAAGTAAATCATGGCTCGATAAACTGAAGTTTAAAATATCAATGTCATGAACCAGTTCGAGAGCTGTAAGTACATCAAAGTATTGCAACAATATCAAAGGGTTTCTGGGTACATTAAGAATGTGTTGGCATTAGTTTCAGCAGGATTGAATAACACTTGATTGTCCTGGTACATGACGACTTTGGATGGCCACGCCCATCTGGGATTCGTTTTTCTGTCTTGGTTACTTATGTAACATGCTAGGGAGATTTGGGAAGAATATCAGAACATCTAAAGACATTCTAACATGACTTTTGTCCATACTATTGGACGCATATGCCAAGGTAAAAATAACCATATTTGAGGTCGTTCAATATATTAACTGTTAAGTGACCTTAAACCTTTTGATACACACCATGTACTCTGACAAGTCTTGAATATAATTTGACAATACATGTTCCAAAATGCTTTCCAAAGTCTGGCCACCATTCATAATACTAAATGATTGAATCTGTTTTCAGCTACGTGTTTCTTTGTTTGAGTAGTATATATATGAACGTTGTTATGGCCGACATAATTTTCCAATTAAAAATAGAGGTTTCTGTACCAAAGAAATGATATATCAAATTTAATAATCTAGGTAATTGGTTGTAGTAAAACAATATAAGGGTATGTTTATTTGCTCCGTCCCTCTGATCCCTGCTTTTATGTCCATCTACAATATATAGCTTATTTCATGTTAAGTTAATGCATTAATCACTGAGATGTATGAGGGACAAACCATCGAACAATCGGCAAGAACCTTGTGGTTCATTCATTCTGCATTGTTGAAACATTATATAGAGGTATATCGGGAGATACTTGTACCATAAACTTTGTTAAATGAATGCAGTACGACACTGGATGTACATGAACATATCACATCAACTATTGATAAATTGAGTAATAATAACGTTCAGAAAAAAATTCACTCTGATAACCTGTCAAAATTGGATTATATGTTAGAATATTTTGCGATCCGAACAAAAGCATAATTTTACTTATACTAAATTGCAATAAAGGTAGAGACATACTCATAATAAAGTCAGCTGTTTATTGTAGTTTTTCAGCACCAGGAGATTATCGTAGTTCTAATTACTTGTGTGACGTTTTGAAAGAAATGTCATTATTATTCTGTATACAGAATGAGTTCGGTAAACATTTGGTTTTGTCGAAAGTCAACTTCTTTTAAATGTTTGGATTTACATACATTTACTGTATCCCACTTAGAGGTATTCACAGAAAAACCTTAAAATACAACATAATCTTCATGATCATGGCAGCAGTGTGGGCCACACAACACCAAATCGACAAGTCATAATCTATGTTGATATTAGGTCTGAAAATAGTTATTTATTTAAACATTTAAGGGACTTTATTAACAGTTTTTGAGACATAGTTTATGTGCAAGATGAAATGACCTCGAAGGAAATAGTTGCGTTTCAGTGATGTCCATTCCAAAGCTGGAAAGTAAGTTCTATCATGATTTAATACCATCTTGTTACTGACTCTACAGCAGCTGTTTCTGCTACTAAAGTCGTGCATCATTGACAGTGGTTTAAGATTGATGAGAATAGAATGTTCAGAGACGAGTCAATTGCTATACAGAACAATGTCATGCGTGATTGCATTTTCACTGAAAATTTACAAAAAACAAGTATGTGGTTTCATTTGAAATCTAATACAAAATGGGTGTGTTTTCATTGAAAATCTGTTTAGAATGTGTGTTGTTCTATATATCATCCCTTATAACAATATGGTACACAGTGTATGTTTTAATCAAGTATTCCTTACGCCATAGTCAGTGACAGGAAAACCGATATTTGTAGACGTTGAAAGTTTTTAGATACAGGTTTTCCTATCTCTGGATGAAATACAAGTGATATATCTTTACATTCACACAATATAATGTTGTTTTCTTCTGCGCTTGGATATTATGATAGGAAGTTATTACGACAAACATTGATTCAAAAAATTGAATCCATAGAATTGTTGCATTGGTATAAACATGTAGTTTCGTTGTAGAGGCCACAAAAAGGTATATACGTTTTCTAAACAACTAAATCTAAATTCTATCGGCAGTACACATATTTTGTAATAATGTTTTAAAGTCAATTAACATTACACTTTTTCGTTCCGATTTGTGATAAATAGCACAGATGTATGTTGTTGGTGGAAACATACATTATTGCAAGAAGAATTATAGCTAAAAAATTGCATTCAAATAAAAATCTATATTTATTAGATATTAACTACTTTCAGCTGAAATTTACCAAGAAAGCTAGTCAGGATATTTGAATGATGCAACATGTGTGGTATTTTCGATAACCGATAACACGTCATATAGACAGGGAGAATGAACACTTTCTCATGTATTCTCCAACTAACTAATTAATCAATATTGTAGATTCATGACATGATTTCATGTTAAAACAAATGCCACTTTCGACAGTTCTCCTGTAAATGTCACGTAACCATTGACTCGCAATTGATCCACCCTCGAACTGCAAACTGTTTCACCTTTAGAACAATATTATCATTGATTATGTACGGTATCAATATTCTCATCTTCTATTCTTCAAATATATAAGGTTGCCCGTTTAGTTGTTAAACAACCGAGAAGGGATGTTGAAAATATTTTAACTTCAAAATATATTGAAAAGTTTTTTTACTTACATGTACGATAGGATTTGTCGTGGGATTTGTCCGTCCTGTGTAATAAGGAACCTTCTATCTACTTGGACATATTTAGATTTATTTAAACCCATGTGTCAAAGTTGGCTTTCACAATATCATTGAAGTAAATAGCATAAGTAAGATGTGTCATTATTAAATAATTGGAGTATATCTGTCTTTCTTATTGGCCTACTTGTACACATAATATAAGTGACGTCAAGCAAGCATCTGGGAGTTGCAAGTGGTGGATATAAGTTATAACAATCCATGCGACCAGTTATATAACGGAGGTTGAACCGTGAAGATTCATAGCTATGTGTGTATTGTAAGCGTAAATGAATACGCTCATGTGGCAGGAAGAGTGCTATAAATGAAACATATTTAGTTTTGCAATTCTCAATTTTTTTTAATTTATCTAAAATGCCTGAATGTTGTATGCAAACGTTCTTTTCGCAGTTATCACTTGAAAAATAGCATATTTGAATATTATGATTATTATGCTATTTGATAATCTAGCCGACAATCAATTACCAGTAATTGAAAGATGACCAATTGTCTTAGTACCATAAGACTCGATGCACTAAAAGCTTTAAAGGGGCAGTAGCACGTTTTTAGGGGGAATGTAAGGTGGTGAAAGGAAAATGAAAACTAATGGTTTCAATTGAAAGACAATGTATTGAAACTAAGTGGAGCAGTAATAATTCAAAAATATGATGTAAAGTTTAGCCATGCGATTCCTTTTTCTTACAGAAAATGAATTAAAGGTGTTCACACAAAATGACCGCCAATGGATTTTATGTGAATCTTTATTCTGTGTGCCCTGACTATAGATGATTAGCTTGTGTAATGATGTTTTTGACAATGTCACAATAATGCATTTAGCATTAACTTACAATTATCTGTAATAAAATGAAATATAAAATTATCAAAAACCGTGCTACTGCCCCTTTAATTACCTTGTAAATGCGAAGACAAACAAACTTGTTTTTTTAACAAAAGCTGCTGACAGTCTCTTTTCATCAGTGACAAATGGTCTGTCTTACACAAATAGCAGCGTTATCAGAATGTTAATAGATCATCCCTCAGTTTTAATCAATAGACATTGACAATGACCGTTCAATGTTTAATTAAACCAGTTTTTAACAAAAATGTCAACGCAGACGCCTTATATGTACATAGATTAATTAGTTTCGACGCACTGAGGTTCATAAAGTTTAAATGGGAATAACATTACAGTAGCAATACACCAAATAAATCATAAATCATAACTTTTGAATACTGTTTCTCAAACATACCACTGAACATTAAAAGACACGTGACGAAACAAATGTGCATAGGTGATAAATCAATGTCAGACATGAAGTATAAGACATCTGTGTCATGTTACACATCCATCAACCCTTTGTTGGGATAATGTTCCTCACAATTAAATTAGGCTGATAAGTTTATTCGACAATGTATGTTGTTTGTCATCTTATGTCTCTAGTAAATGTCGCAAGAGGTAAGTTGTAAGTAATGGGCCCTTTGTAACTAGTACAAGTATCTAGTGAATGCAAGCGTATAAAATCACAAGTCTAGACAACGATTGTACACGCTGTGTTTGCCATTCTGTCCAACACGATTACTTGATCCATTTGACACAGAAGTATCATGTTTACTATAAAGTAATAAAATCCCCATTTCGAGTCACAACCAGAAGGCTAGATGATATGTCTTTATCTGCAATTGGTTTCTATATACTTTTATCGATATTATCTAAGTTAACTATCGTGCGGTTATATCTTACTATTGTTGGTATGTTTGTTCAGAAAACAATTTGTTTTACTTACAAAAGATCCTGTTAATCTAAGTTTAACTATATTTAGATATAATCTTCAAACTTCTAGCTTGAGATACACTAGTATATATTGTCGTTTGATATCATTGTAAGGACATTGTCAGCACTTGATTGTAGCTCTTGAAAAAAAACCATATTGGCTAAGCATCGTTCTTACTACATGCATGGCCCTTTAAGATGACAATATGTCCATAGTGTCTAATGAAAGAGATTGGTACTATAACTAATGTTGTAATGATTTGATATACATCCCAAATGTTTGTCATTTGATAATTATATAAAAAATTAAAACTGTGTGTCATATAATGTGATGATAAACTGCATTTCGAAACCTTATGAGATACTGCAGAAGAAACATCACTTTGCAAATATTTACTTATAATCACAATGTTTAATGCCATACTGTAATCACTAATTTATCTTCTATGTATTAGAATATAATTTTGCATAATGATTTTGGGCAAAAAAAGTGATTTACAAATTGTAAATAACATTTTTTAAGATGTCAATTTCAGTTGAGATAAGGTTAGGTAGAACAATTGGATTATGAGACATTTTTATTATTCTTGGTCCTTGAATCAACCATGTAAAGCCTGAAAGAGATCTAATGGTATTTAAACCCCACTTTCGGTATCGTTGCCATGGTTTCCTTTGTTTCAACTGTAGTTGTATTGACCGATACACATTTACATTTCTAATACACCTACCCTTTATTGTACACCCACATTAAAGGGACAGTAGCACGTTTTTTGATAATTTATATTTTAAATATTTCACTTATAATTGTTAGTTAATGCTAAATGTATTATATTGACAGTGTCAACAATCTCATTACACAAGCAAATCACCCATAGTCAGAGGACAAAGTATGAGGATTCACATAAAATCCATTGGCAGCCATTTTTTGTGAACACCTTTAATTCATTTTATGTGACAAAAAGGAGTCGCATGGCTAAACGTTACGATATATATTTGAATTATTACTGCTTCATTTAGTTTCAATACATTGTCTTTCAATTAAAACCAATTATTTTCATTTTCCTGACATCACCTTATATTCCCCCTAAAAACATGCTACTTCCCCTTTAAGTCAGATTAATAATTTTGTGGAGTTGTTTAGAATATAAAATTTTTGAGAATTGTTCAGGACCTAAGTTAGGATCGAAACTGGGGCTATCAACTGATCTAATGAGGCTTGATATAAGAAGCGGTACTTTCTGTTGTGTCATAAATGTATCTAATTGTTATTTTTTCTAAATAAGCCTATGTAAATGTACTAGTTTTTAGAAAGTTTTAATGTAATGAAGTCATTATATGATTTTTAAAACGTAATTAGAAGAGTATTATTAATATTCTATTGATATAGTTAGATTAACACATATTCATAGTAAAGAGAAGAATGGATAGCTCTTTTTCCTCAAATATCAACCGGATTTATAATACTAAAATTAAGTTTGTACATGTAGGTGATGTAATTTATTTCCCTTATAAGGATCCAGAAGGTCACCAAAGCTATAAATTATAATTGTCACTAGTCAAGGAGTCTATACACAAAGTTTCAGCTCTCTGGGCCTCAATGATTCTGGGGAAGAAGACGAAAATAAGTTTTTAGGGCTTGGCCGATGTGGCCCTTATTAGGGGTTACAGGGTCACCCAAGTCATAAACCTGATCCTCACTATTCAATGAGTTATGGAGAAGAAGATTAAAAAGGTTGTAAGAACGTGGCCTCTGTGTCCCCTGTCCTCGCTAGTCAATTATTCTGTACATAAAGTTTAATCTTTTTAGACCTTGGGAAGAAGTCGTAAATGCACAAAGTTCACGGATGGACAATCAGACGGATGGACGGACGCCGGACACCCTGCCATACCATAAGCCCACCGGGCCTGAAGAACTATAAAATGAAAAGTTGATCTAATCAATACCTAGCTCAGTTTCTATATGAACTAAGTTTCAAATAAAGAAACCAATATGACACATTCAACTTCGATGTGTATGCTTAAATATCGTATAGTTTTGTAAAGAAATACAACATATGTGTAACCTTTCAATATGATATTATATCATAATAAATTATGGTCTCTCTTTGCATAAGGATGTTAACAATTAGATTTTTTTTAAATCATTATGAATCTTTTAATTGAACAGTTATTGTATAATCAAATGTTGTATCTTTAACATTTACCCAAAGTTAAAAGATAATTCATGTATGTTCCATACTGTTGAAATTCACCATGAAAGCTTTCTCGGGAGAGTTGAAAAATGCGATGATTTTAATCTTTCCATCAAACAAAGAAACCCGCACAAAACAACTATGTTGGATTCCACAAAGAAAATATACACTAACAAAGCATGATGATTTCAAAAAATCTACACTGCTAATTTCAATTCATGTATTATTTCAATCAACAAAACATGTATCGTCCTTATTTCAAAACCAAATCATAAACATTTAAATTAGTTTATATAGAACTGTCAACTATACTTTTCTGGCGACTTGAACATCCCTGCCTTTTCTTGTTGATAAAACGATGTAAGATGTATGTGATAAATCGTCTGTCAATTACCTTATAAATATTATTTAAAAAACTGCAGTTACAGTTATCCTTAATTGGGTGAAATTACACAGTTTATACACAGGATTGATAAATTATAAATGGGAAGCTGCTCATTTCTTCAGAAACTCAATCAATGTTGTGGATTCATGTCATGATTCCATGTTAAAACAAATGTCAATTGCGGTAGTTACCCTGTAAATGTCACGTAACGATTGACTGGTAATTGATCCGCCCTAGAACAGTTTCACACAAAGAACAATATTTTCATTGATTATACATGGCATACATTGTCGTCGAATTGTATAGAGCTGGTTTTTTTAAGAAAACAAATGTACATGTGGAAATTTGCTTTTAAAATCAATGACATGTCGTTTCGAGGACTCTAAAGCACATCAGTTCTAAATCCTAACATCTTTCATCCGGGAACGCTGCTACCGCTTGATTGGTTAATCATTTCATTGGCTAATAACATGAATTAAATGCCGTCATAATATTCAGCGTTTGGTTGAAACCGAAACAGGTAAAATGAACTTTAACTACAGGATGAGTTATTCCATATAAAATGAAACATTTATTCTCCATGAATATAAGTTATCTTAAATGTGATGTATGTGGCATGTATTAATGCTTACATTGATTTTAAACTTATGACTTGAACAATGACATATTTCAAATTGTAAGAGTACAAAAAATATTGAACAATCTTTATGAAAGTCACTTACCAGTTAATTAGCGATGATCGATTCTCTAATTATCAAAGGTGTGGAAATATTACAATTCAATAATACTCCAACACCAGTTTGTTTTTTTACCAATGCAGGCTCTTATTATTAATACTGACTACATTGTAATTAGTTTTGGCACACTGAAGTTGATAGAAAGGTTTGAAAATCATTATTTTATTTAACTCTTACCCAAAAAATACAGACACTAATAATAAGTAACTGTTTTAGAAAATCATTTTGGACTTAGTATTTAATGGCCAATAACATAGTGAATATCATATCTTTCCGTATGTTGATATTCCCAATCTGAAAAGTGAATAAGTAAGAAGAAACCAACACAAATTCCATTATCGTATTTTGTTTATTGTCAGATATGAAAAATTATATGATGAGATACAAAAACCTTGATTAGTTTACTCTTCCAGCGGGCCTAAACGTCAGTATCATACAAACAAATTGCGATTATAACTTCCCATCAACATTTAGTGTGGCTTCCCTGTGCACGAACCACTGATTCCAGACGCCTCCTCATTCCCCGTATCAATTTTCGAATTTTATTATGAGCAACTGTGTTGACGCCTCCACAATCTTCGGAATTGATTCTAAAGAATGCTGTTCTATTCCTCATAAAAGGCGACAGTCATTTCGTTGAGCGTTAGGATAGGGGGATACGCTATCGGCTTAAAATATCCCAGGGATGTTCAATTCGATTATATCTGGGCCCTTGGCTGACCACAGAATTGCCTGAACCGCATTTTGATTAAAAAATTGGATAACATCCCAGTAAAGGATCTCTTGTTGGAACCGAAGACCATTGATGTTCACTCGAATGGTTATGTAATCTTACAATTCTTGGAAATGCACCCTATACCATTACGTACTCTCCCCCAAGAGGAACCGTCTCCTCGATATTGTGGGTAACCAAAAAATCTACGCTCCTCAGAATGAAAGAACCCTCCTCGAAAATGCATGAACATGTGACACCTGGCAAGTCTTGCTGCTTTATGAGCTGGAGACAATCTGCTACGCCCGATGGGGTTTATTGTCCTGTATCTTCGTGCTTTCAGTCCGTCATGCAAGATATGACTGTCCCTAGTAACCAGTGTTGCCTCAACCAAGGTCTTTGATTCCAAAGATTGGCGCCTATCCTCTCGTTTAATTGTCTTACAGGATCTGCTTGGTCTAAGGAGTTCTTAATTCTTATTAGCCCTGTATTGTTTTTACAAAATAGAAATAATGGCATTATGTCTCTGACTCTGACGTTCAATTTATCTGAAAGACATTCAGGCATTTATCATGGCAAAATTAGCCACCTCGTAACCTGTGACAATTGTTGACGTGCTATTTCAACAATGGGACTGATAATATTCAATTGATATCGACGGGAGATTTGCATGTACTTGCTTTTCAGTATATTGAGGGCAAGACATTTTACGTGCACCGTACATGATGGGTATCCTTGAGACAATAAAGATCTGTCCCGAGATGCCACAATTTTGTAAGGTGCCCAAAAGGTTAGAAATTTAATAGAAAGTGGTTTTGGTGTTCTTTGATAAATGTCCATATGTACAAGACACGTGTGTACCCATGTTACTAATCCATCACGCCCAGGAGGGATAATGTGCCGCATCATGAAGTTAGGCTGATTACTCTATCCGAAAATGAATGTTTTATGTCCTTGTATGTCCCTAGTAAATGTCTCAAGAGGTTTCGTGTGAGCGAAGGGTCCTTCTTTACGAGTCAAAGAAACTGGTTAATGCAAGCGTATCAAATTACAGTCTAGACAATGATTTTCCACAGTATTTGCCACCCTGTCTAACAAGATTACTTGATCCATTTGCAACACAAGTATCATGTATGCTATAGAGTAATAAAATCCTCATTTCCTGTCGTGATTAGAAGTCTTTGATTTGTCTTTATCTGCAACTAAATCAATTCTTTGGTAAATTATAATAATATCATTTGAAATTCTGATTGCCTGTCAATCACACAGAGAGCGCCAACCATTTGATTAAATTATCACATTTTTCATTTTTGAGACGACACCTGATATACTTCTCTTCAATAATTCAATTCAAAACAATCATTCCGATATGATATTTGTATTTCGTTATTTTCAGAGCCTATATAGACCATTAGATCTTAAGCATTTAGAATGTGCACTTCTGTTATATTTTCCTAAATCCTTTGCAAGAATCATTATGGTGGTCAATGCATTTTATGACTTGATATATCTCTTTCGGGAGAGAATGTGGGCAATGAGGAAATCAGTACAACGTAAATCACCTGGTTATCATTCCAGCGAAAGGTTGAGGATATTGTCGGTTTAACGCCGCCTTCAAGTCTAAGAGTATTTCACTTATAACAAGGCTGCTAGTATTAGTGGAGGAGAAAGTCCATAACGCTATTGTGGCCATGCATTGCAGTGAAACATGCGGACATTGCCTGGAACTACATAATGTAGCAAACCATTGGTGGTATTGCGTGAGGTAAAGGTCAATTGACAATAGTACCTGCTAAATAGCTTCTTTGATGGGCATTCATCACTTGCTTGATAACGACATTAGTATCTATGTCGAAACGTCGCAAACTTGAATAAAAAAGTTGTACATCCATAATATATATATTTCAAAATCAGTTTGCCTACAATATCATGTCTTTTGGTCACTGCAATATTGTTTCATGCCTGGGGCAATTATCAAGTGACAGCTTTCTAAGCATCCTACATACTATCTCGCTCCATTTTACAAATGTTGAGCACTGTCCCATTTTGTTACAAAGCCAAATCACATAAAACCCTAGTGGTCTTTGTTTTTTGCTGATAAATATATATATATAATATCAATATCATCTTTTTCAGTACCTGCCAAAGTAAGCTGGAAAGCTGACATGCCACTGTGCTGTACATACATATTTGTAAACGAACCGCCCCCCCCCCCCCCCCCCCCCCATGGAAAGAAATGGTTTTAAAGTAGAATTGATATAATCAAAATTTCAAATATTGTGGGTGGATAAACGTCATAATATATATGCATGTCAGACAGCATTCAAATACGATGCATAATATTTCAGTTTTTAGTGAACATCTTCTACTATCTTTAGAATTAAGACAGATGTATAAAGGATAGTCGCGCACATGATCATTTATATTTCACAACATCCTAATCAGTAGATCACCTTTCCCAACTGCATATTTATGAACTAAGGTTGAAAGACAGATCATGTATTGGCGCTATTTTGTAACAGCTTTTAAGTATAGTAAGTTCAATTATACTTTCAATATTGTTTTGTTTTCGGGAGATACACATTTCTTATATTTCATTTCATTTTTCAGTCTATATTCGAGGGGTACAAGGGAAATTTAAATCATTCAAATCATTGTTGAATCTTTTAAAGAATTACTTTTAGCCTATGATAGTGTGGCACAAAAAATGCAATCATTTGTATTTGATGATGGAATTAGAAAAACAATATTTCTTTAATATGAGTTTGATTTTTGGTTTGCTGGAATAGACGTACAACAAACTAATCAACCTTCTTATTACCAGCATGACATTAAAACGGTAATATCATTTTGTCTAAACAATTAGGATAGTGAACAGTATTATTCTGCTTAAAATCATAACCCTTTTTCATTTTTAATAGATTTTGAAATTGAAGAAAGTACTCTAGTTAAACTATCAATTGTCAGAAGACTTCTTTAGTACACCCTCACATTTAATTAGGAGATTATTAATTGTGAAATGGAAACATCAATATTATTTTTGAATTTATAATGACATTTTATAAGATTGGTTAAATAATTGTTACGAATAGTTATGATGTGATTTTTTTAAGTGCTGATATACTTTTCTTTCGGTAACCTAACTACAGTAAATTAATATTGTTATAATTATAATAAAGGAAGCTGTCGAATTGGTGTGTGGCCGAATGCGAGACATGCGTCTCATGCTGACCGATATTAACTGTAGAAGTAATCAGTGTAGGCCTGTTATCAAGAAGGTTCGGTATGATCAGTGTAGCCCTGTTATCGAGAAGGTCTGGTATGATAAGTGTAGTCATGTTATTGAGAAGGTCCGGTATGAATAGTGTAGCCCTGTTATTGAGAAGGTCCGGTATGATTAATGTAGCCCTGTTATTGAGAAGGTCCGGTATGAATAGTGTAGCCCTGTTATCGAGAAGGTCCTGTATAATCAGTGTAGCCCTGTTATTGAGAAGGTCCGGTATGATTAGTGTAGTCCTGTTATTTAGAAGGTCCGTTATGATTAGAGTAGTCCTGTTATTGAGAAGGTCCGGTATGATTAGAGTAGTCCTGTTATTGAGAAGGTCCGGTATGAATAGTGTAGCCCTGTTATCGAGAAGGTCTGGTATGAATAGTGTAGCCCTGTTATTGAGAAGGTCTGGAATGATCAGTGTAGCCCTGTTATTGAGAAGGTCCGGTATGATCAGTGTAGCCCTGTTATCGAGAAGATCCGTTATGATTAGTGTAGTCCTGTTATTGAGAAGGTCCGTTATGATTAATGTAGTCCTGTTATTGAGAAGGTCCGTTATGATAAATGTAGCCCTGTTATTGAGAAGGTCCGGTATAAATAGTGTAGCCCTGTTATTGAGAAGGTCCGTTATGATTAATGTAGCCCTGTTATTGAGAAGGTCCGGTATGAATAGTGTAGCCCTGTTATTGAGAAGGTCCGGTATGAATAGTGTAGCCCTGTTATTGAGAAGGTCCGGTATGAATAGTGTAGCCCTGTTATTGAGAAGGTCCGGTATGATTAGTGTAGCCCTGTTATTGAGAAGGTCTGGTATGAATAGTGTAGTCCTGTTATTGAGAAGGTCCGGTATGATTAATGTAGTCCTGTTATTGAGAAGGTCCGGTATGATCAGTGTAGTCCTGTTATTGAGAACGTCCGGTATGATCAGTGTAGCCCTGTTATTGAGAAGGTCCGGTATGATCAGTGTAGTCCTGTTATTGAGAAGGTCCGGTATGAATAGTGTAGTCCTGTTGTTGAGAAGGTCCGGTATGAATAGTGTAGCCCTGTTATCGAGAAGGTCTGGTATGAATAGTGTAGCCCTGTTATTGAGAAGGTCCGGTATGATAAGTGTTGTCCTGTTATTTAGAAGGTCCGTTATGATTAATGTAGCCCTGTTATTGAGAAGGTCCGGTATGAATAGTGTAGCCCTGTTATTGAGAAGGTCCGGTATGATCAGTGTAGCCCTGTTATTGAGAAGGTCCGGTATGAATAGTGTAGCCCTGTTATTGAGAAGGTCCGGTATGAATAATGTATTCCTGTTATTGAGAAGGTCCGTTATGATTAATGTAGTCCTGTTATTGAGAAGGTCCGTTATGAGTAATGTAGCCCTGTTATTGAGAAGGTCCTTTATGATTAATGTAGTCCTGTTATTGAGAAGGTCCGGTATGATCAGTGTAGCCCTGTTATTGAGAAGGTCCGTTATGATTAATGTAGCCCTGTTATTGAGAAGGTCCGGTATGAATAGTTTAGCTCTGTTATCGAGAAGGTCCTGTATGATCAGTGTAGCCCTGTTATTGAGAAGATGCGTTATGATTAATGTAGTCCTGTTATTGAGAAGGTCCGTTATGAGTAATGTAGCCCTGTTATTGAGAAGGTCCGGAATGAATAGTGTAGCCATGTTATTGAGAAGGTCCGTTATGATTAATGTAGCCCTGTTATTGAGAAGGTCCGGTATGAATAGTGTAGCCCTGTTATTGAGAAGGTCCGGTATGAATAGTGTAGCCCTGTTATTGAGAAGGTCCGGTATGATCAATGTAGTCCTGTTATTGAGAAGGTCCGGTATGATCAGTGTAGCCCTGTTATTGAGAAGGTCCGGTATGATCAGTGTAGCCCTGTTATTGAGAAGGTCCGTTATGAGTAATGTAGCCCTGTTATTGAGAAGGTCCGGTATGAATAGTGTAGCCATGTTATTGAGAAGGTCCGTTATGATTAATGTAGCCCTGTTATTGAGAAGGTCCGGTATGAATAGTGTAGCCCTGTTATTGAGAAGGTCCGGTATGAATAGTGTAGCCCTGTTATTGAGAAGGTCCGGTATGATCAATGTAGTCCTGTTATTGAGAAGGTCCGGTATGAATAGTGTAGCCCTGTTATCGAGAAGGTCTGGTATGATCAGTGTAGCCCTGTTATTGAGAAGGTCCGGTATGATCAGTGTAGTCCTGTTATTGAGAAGGTCCGGTATGATCAGTGTAGTCCTGTTATTGAGAAGGTCCGGTATGATCAATGTAGTCCTGTTATTGAGAAGGTCCGGTATGATCAGTGTAGCCCTGTTATTGAGAAGGTCCGGTATGATCAGTGTAGCCCTGTTATTGAGAAGGTCCGGTATGATCAATGTAGTCCTGTTATTGAGAAGGTCCGGTATGATCAGTGTAGCCCTGTTATCGAGAAGGTCCGGTATGATCAGTGTAGTCCTGTTATTGAGAAGGTCCGGTATGATCAGTGTAGCCCTGTTATTGAGAAGGTCCGGTATGATCAGTGTAGTCCTGTTATTGAGAAGGTCCGGTATGATCAGTGTAGCCCTGTTATCGAGAAGGTCTGGTATGAATAGTGTAGTCCTGTTATTGAGAAGGTCCGGTATGATTAATGTAGTCCTGTTATTGAGAAGGTCCGGTATGAATAGTGTAGCCCTGTTATCGAGAAGGTCTGGTATGATCAGTGTAGCCCTGTTATTGAGAAGGTCCGGTATGATCAGTGTAGTCCTGTTATTGAGAAGGTCCGGTATGATCAGTGTAGCCCTGTTATTGAGAGGGTCCGTTATGATTAATGTAGCCCTGTTATTGAGAAGGTCCGGTATGAATAGTGTAGCCCTGTTATTGAGAAGGTCCGGTATGAATAGTGTAGCCCTGTTATTGAGAGATCCGGTATGATCAGTGTAGCCCTGTTATTGAGAAGGTCCGGTATGAATAGTGTAGCCCTGTTATTGAGAAGGTCCGGTATGAATAATGTATTCCTGTTATTGAGAAGGTCCGTTATGATTAATGTAGCCCTGTTATTGAGAAGGTCCGGTATGAATAGTGTAGCCCTGTTATCGAGAAGGTCCTGTATGATCAGTGTAGCCCTGTTATTGAGAAGATGCGTTATGATTAATGTAGTCCTGTTATTGAGAAGGTCCGTTATGAGTAATGTAGCCCTGTTATTGAGAAGGTCCGGTATGAATAGTGAAGCCATGTTATTGAGAAGGTCCGTTATGATTAATGTAGCCCTGTTATTGAGAAGGTCCGGTATGAATAGTGTAGCCCTGTTATTGAGAAGGTCCGGTATGAATAGTGTAGCCCTGTTATTGAGAAGGTCCGGTATGATCAATGTAGTCCTGTTATTGAGAAGGTCCGGTATGATCAGTGTAGCCCTGTTATTGAGAAGGTCCGGTATGATCAGTGTAGCCCTGTTATTGAGAAGGTCCGGTATGATCAGTGTAGTCCTGTTATTGAGAAGGTCCGGTATGATCAGTGTAGCCCTGTTATTGAGAAGGTCCGGTATGATTAATGTAGTCCTGTTATTGAGAAGGTCCGGTATGAATAGTGTAGCCCTGTTATCGAGAAGGTCTGGTATGATCAGTGTAGCCCTGTTATTGAGAAGGTCCAGTATGATCAGTGTAGTCCTGTTATTGAGAAGGTCCGGTATGATCAGTGTAGTCCTGTTATTGAGAAGGTCCGGTATGATCAATGTAGTCCTGTTATTGAGAAGGTCCGGTATGATCAGTGTAGCCCTGTTATTGAGAAGGTCCGGTATGATCAATGTAGTCCTGTTATTGAGAAGGTCCGGTATGATCAGTGTAGCCCTGTTATCGAGAAGGTCCGGTATGATCAGTGTAGTCCTGTTATTGAGAAGGTCCGGTATGATCAGTGTAGCCCTGTTATTGAGAAGGTCCGGTATGATCAGTGTAGTTCTGTTATTGAGAAGGTCCGGTATGATCAGTGTAGCCCTGTTATCGAGAAGGTCTGGTATGAATAGTGTAGTCCTGTTATTGAGAAGGTCCGGTATGATTAATGTAGTCCTGTTATTGAGAAGGTCCGGTATGAATAGTGTAGCCCTGTTATCGAGAAGGTCTGGTATGATCAGTGTAGCCCTGTTATTGAGAAGGTCCGGTATGATCAGTGTAGTCCTGTTATTGAGAAGGTCCGGTATGATCAGTGTAGCCCTGTTATTGAGAGGGTCCGTTATGATTAATGTAGCCCTGTTATTGAGAAGGTCCGGTATGAATAGTGTAGCCCTGTTATTGAGAAGGTCCGGTATGAATAGTGTAGCCCTGTTATTGAGAAGGTCCGGTATGAATAGTGTAGCCCTGTTATTGAGAGATCCGGTATGATCAGTGTAGCCCTGTTATTGAGAAGGTCCGGTATGAATAGTGTAGCCCTGTTATTGAGAAGGTCCGGTATGAATAATGTATTCCTGTTATTGAGAAGGTCCGTTATGATTAATGTAGTCCTGTTATTGAGAAGGTCCGTTATGAGTAATGTATCCCTGTTATTGAGAAGGTCCGGTATGAATAATGTATTCCTGTTATTGAGAAGGTCCGGTATGATCAGTGTAGCCCTGTTATTGAGAAGGTCCGTTATGATTAATGTAGCCCTGTTATTGAGAAGGTCCGGTATGAATAGTGTAGCCCTGTTATCGAGAAGGTCCTGTATGATCAGTGTAGCCCTGTTATTGAGAAGATGCGTTATGATTAATGTAGTCCTGTTATTGAGAAGGTCCGTTATGAGTAATGTAGCCCTGTTATTGAGAAGGTCCGGTATGAATAGTGTAGCCATGTTATTGAGAAGGTCCGGTATGAATAGTGTAGCCCTGTTATTGAGAAGGTCCGGTATGAATAGTGTAGCCCTGTTATTGAGAAGGTCCGGTATGATCAATGTAGTCCTGTTATTGAGAAGGTCCGGTATGATCAGTGTAGCCCTGTTATTGAGAAGGTCCGGTATGATCAGTGTAGCCCTGTTATTGAGAAGGTCCGGTATGATCAGTGTAGTCCTGTTATTGAGAAGGTCCGGTATGATCAGTGTAGCCCTGTTATTGAGAAGGTCCGGTATGATTAATGTAGTCCTGTTATTGAGAAGGTCCGGTATGAATAGTGTAGCCCTGTTATCGAGAAGGTCTGGTATGATCAGTGTAGCCCTGTTATTGAGAAGGTCCAGTATGATCAGTGTAGTCCTGTTATTAAGAAGGTCCGGTATGATCAGTGTAGTCCTGTTATTGAGAAGGTCCGGTATGATCAATGTAGTCCTGTTATTGAGAAGGTCCGGTATGATCAGTGTAGCCCTGTTATTGAGAAGGTCCGGTATGATCAGTGTAGCCCTGTTATTGAGAAGGTCCGGTATGATCAGTGTAGCCCTGTTATTGAGAAGGTCCGGTATGAATAGTGTAGCCCTGTTATTGAGAAGGTCCGGTATGATCAGTGTAGTCCTGTTATTGAGAAGGTCCGGTATGATCAGTGTAGCCCTGTTATTGAGAAGGTCCGGTATGATTAATGTAGTCCTGTTATTGAGAAGGTCCGGTATGAATAGTGTAGCCCTGTTATCGAGAAGGTCTGGTATGATCAGTGTAGCCCTGTTATTGAGAAGGTCCAGTATGATCAGTGTAGTCCTGTTATTGAGAAGGTCCGGTATGATCAGTGTAGTCCTGTTATTGAGAAGGTCCGGTATGATCAATGTAGTCCTGTTATTGAGAAGGTCCGGTATGATCAGTGTAGCCCTGTTATTGAGAAGGTCCGGTATGATCAGTGTAGCCCTGTTATTGAGAAGGTCCGGTATGATCAATGTAGTCCTGTTATTGAGAAGGTCCGGTATGATCAGTGTAGCCCTGTTATCGAGAAGGTCCGGTATGATCAGTGTAGTCCTGTTATTGAGAAGGTCCGGTATGATCAGTGTAGCCCTGTTATTGAGAAGGTCCGGTATGATCAGTGTAGTCCTGTTATTGAGAAGGTCCGGTATGATCAGTGTAGCCCTGTTATCGAGAAGGTCTGGTATGAATAGTGTAGTCCTGTTATTGAGAAGGTCCGGTATGATTAATGTAGTCCTGTTATTGAGAAGGTCCGGTATGATCAATGTAGTCCTGTTATTGAGAAGGTCCGGTATGATCATTGTAGTCCTGTTATTGAGAAGGTCCGGTATGATCAGTGTAGCCCTGTTATTGAGAAGGTCCGGTATGATCAGTGTAGCCCTGTTATTGAGAAGGTCCGGTATGATCAGTGTAGTCCTGTTATTGAGAAGGTCCGGTATGATTAGAGTAGTCCTGTTATTGAGAAGGTCCTGTATGATCAGTGTAGCCCTGTTATTGAGAATGTCCGATATGATCAGAGTAGCCATGTTATTGAGAAGGTCCGGTATGATCAGTGTAGCCCTGTTATTGAGAAGGTCCGGTATGATCAGTGTAGTCCTGTTATTGAGAAGGTCCGGTATGATCAGTGTAGCCCTGTTATTGAGAGGGTCCGTTATGATTAATGTAGCCCTGTTATTGAGAAGGTCCGGTATAAATAGTGTAGCCCTGTTATTGAGAAGGTCCTGTATGCATAGTGTAGTCCTGTTATTGAGAAGGTCCGGTATGATCAGTGTAGCCCTGTTATTGAGAAGGTCCGGTATGAATAGTGTAGCCCTGTTACTGAGAAGGTCCCGTATGAATAGTGCAGCCCTGTTATTGAGAAGGTCCGGTATGATCAGTGTAGCCCTGTGCATAGTGTAGTCCTGTTGTTGAGAAGATCCGGTATGAATAGTGTAGCCCTGTTATTGAGAAGGTCCGGTATGATTAATGTAGCCATGTTATTGAGAAGGTCCGGTATGAATAGTGTAGCCCTGTTATTGAGAAGGTCCGTTGTGATTAGTGTAGCCCTGTTATTGAGAAGGTCCGGTATGAAAAGTGTAGCCCTGTTATTGAGAAGGTCCGTTATGATTAGTGTAGCCCTGTTATTGAGAATGTCCGGTATGATCAGTGTAGCCCTGTTGTTGAGAAGGTCCTGTATGATCAGTGTAGCCCTGTTATTGAGAAGGTCCGGTATGATCAGTGTAGTCCTGTTATTGAGAAGGTCCGGTATGATCAGTGTAGCCCTGTTATTTAGAAGGTCCGGTATGATCAGTGTAGTCCTGTTATTGAGAAGGTCCGGTATGATCAGTGTAGCCCTGTTATTGAGAAGTTCCGGTATGATCAGTGTAGTCCTGTTATTGAGAAGGTCTAGTATGAATAGTGTAGTCCTGTTGTTGAGATGGTTCGGTATGATTAATGTAGTCCTGTTATTGAGAAGGTCCGGTATGAATAGTGTAGCCCTGTTATCGAGAAGGTCTGGTATGATCAGTGTAGCCCTGTTATTGAAAAGGTCCGGTATGATCAGTGTAGTCCTGTTATTGAGAAGGTCCGGTATGATCAGTGTAGCCCTGTTATTGAGAGGGTCCGTTATGATTAATGTAGCCCTGTTATTGAGAAGGTCCGGTATGAATAGTGTAGCCCTGTTATTGAGAAGGTCCGGTATGAATAGTGTAGCCCTGTTATTGAGAGATCCGGTATGATCAGTGTAGCCCTGTTATTGAGAAGGTCCGGTATGAATAGTGTAGCCCTGTTATTGAGAAGGTCCGGTATGAATAATGTATTCCTGTTATTGAGAAGGTCCGGTATGATCAGTGTAGCCCTCTTATTGAGAAGGTCCGTTATGATTAATGTAGCCCTGTTATTGAGAAGGTCCGGTATGAATAGTGTAGCCCTGTTATCGAGAAGGTCCTGTATGATCAGTGTAGCCCTGTTATTGAGAAGATCCGTTATGATTAATGTAGTCCTGTTATTGAGAAGGTCCGTTATGATTAATGTAGCCCTGTTATTGAGAAGGTCCGGTATGAATAGTGTAGCCCTGTTATTGAGAAGGTCCGTTACGATTAATGTAGCCCTGTTATTGAGAAGGTCCGGTATGAATAGTGTAGCCCTGTTATTGAGAAGGTCCGGTATGAATAGTGTAGCCCTGTTATTGAGAAGGTCCGGTATGATCAATGTAGTCCTGTTATTGAGAAGGTCCGGTATGATCATTGTAGTCCTGTTATTGAGAAGGTCCGGTATGATCAGTGTAGCCCTGTTATTGAGAAGGTCCGGTATAATCAGTGTAGCCCTGTTATTGAGAAGGTCCGGTATGATCAGTGTAGTCCTGTTATTGAGAAGGTCCGGTATGATTAGAGTAGTCCTGTTATTGAGAAGGTCCTGTATGATCAGTGTAGCCCTGTTATTGAGAATGTCCGATATGATCAGAGTAGCCATGTTATTGAGAAGGTCCGGTATGATCAGTGTAGCCCTGTTATTGAGAAGGTCCGGTATGATCAGTGTAGTCTTGTTATTGAGAAGGTCCGGTATGATCAGTGTAGCCCTGTTATTGAGAGGGTCCGTTATGATTAATGTAGCCCTGTTATTGAGAAGGTCCGGTATAAATAGTGTAGCCCTGTTATTGAGAAGGTCCTGTATGCATAGTGTAGTCCTGTTATTGAGAAGGTCCGTTATGTTTAATGTAGCCCTGTTATTGAGAAGGTCCGGTATGAATAGTGTAGCCCTGTTATTGAGAAGGTCCCGTATGAATAGTGCAGCCCTGTTATTGAGAAGGTCCGGTATGATCAGTGTAGCCCTGTGCATAGTGTAGTCCTGTTGTTGAGAAGATCCGGTATGAATAGTGTAGCCCTGTTATTGAGAAGGTCCGGTATGATTAATGTAGCCATGTTATTGAGAAGGTCCGGTATGAATAGTGTAGCCCTGTTATTGAGAAGGTCCGTTATGATTAGTGTAGCCCTGTTATTGAGAAGGTCCGGTATGATCAGTGTAGCCCTGTTATTTAGAAGGTCCGGTATGATCAGTGTAGTCCTGTTATTGAGAAGGTCCGGTATGATCAGTGTAGCCCTGTTATTGAGAAGGTCCGGTATGATCAGTGTAGTCCTGTTATTGAGAAGGTCTGGTATGAATAGTGTAGTCCTGTTGTTGAGATGGTTCGGTATGATTAATGTAGTCCTGTTATTGAGAAGGTCCGGTATGAATAGTGTAGCCCTGTTATCGAGAAGGTCTGGTATGATCAGTGTAGCCCTGTTATTGAAAAGGTCCGGTATGATCAGTGTAGTCCTGTTATTGAGAAGGTCCGGTATGATCAGTGTAGCCCTGTTATTGAGAGGGTCCGTTATGATTAATGTAGCCCTGTTATTGAGAAGGTCCGGTATGAATAGTGTAGCCCTGTTATTGAGAAGGTCCGGTATGAATAGTGTAGCCCTGTTATTGAGAGATCCGGTATGATCAGTGTAGCCCTGTTATTGAGAAGGTCCGGTATGAATAGTGTAGCCCTGTTATTGAGAAGGTCCGGTATGAATAATGTATTCCTGTTATTGAGAAGGTCCGGTATGATCAGTGTAGCCCTCTTATTGAGAAGGTCCGTTATGATTAATGTAGCCCTGTTATTGAGAAGGTCCGGTATGAATAGTGTAGCCCTGTTATCGAGAAGGTCCTGTATGATCAGTGTAGCCCTGTTATTGAGAAGATCCGTTATGATTAATGTAGTCCTGTTATTGAGAAGGTCCGTTATGATTAATGTAGCCCTGTTATTGAGAAGGTCCGGTATGAATAGTGTAGCCCTGTTATTGAGAAGGTCCGTTACGATTAATGTAGCCCTGTTATTGAGAAGGTCCGGTATGAATAGTGTAGCCCTGTTATTGAGAAGGTCCGGTATGAATAGTGTAGCCCTGTTATTGAGAAGGTCCGGTATGATCAATGTAGTCCTGTTATTGAGAAGGTCCGGTATGATCATTGTAGTCCTGTTATTGAGAAGGTCCGGTATGATCAGTGTAGCCCTGTTATTGAGAAGGTCCGGTATGATCAGTGTAGCCCTGTTATTGAGAAGGTCCGGTATGATCAGTGTAGTCCTGTTATTGAGAAGGTCCGGTATGATTAGAGTAGTCCTGTTATTGAGAAGGTCCTGTATGATCAGTGTAGCCCTGTTATTGAGAATGTCCGATATGATCAGAGTAGCCATGTTATTGAGAAGGTCCGGTATGATCAGTGTAGCCCTGTTATTGAGAAGGTCCGGTATGATCAGTGTAGTCTTGTTATTGAGAAGGTCCGGTATGATCAGTGTAGCCCTGTTATTGAGAGGGTCCGTTATGATTAATGTAGCCCTGTTATTGAGAAGGTCCGGTATAAATAGTGTAGCCCTGTTATTGAGAAGGTCCTGTATGCATAGTGTAGTCCTGTTATTGAGAAGGTCCGTTATGTTTAATGTAGCCCTGTTATTGAGAAGGTCCGGTATGAATAGTGTAGCCCTGTTATTGAGAAGGTCCCGTATGAATAGTGCAGCCCTGTTATTGAGAAGGTCCGGTATGATCAGTGTAGCCCTGTGCATAGTGTAGTCCTGTTGTTGAGAAGATCCGGTATGAATAGTGTAGCCCTGTTATTGAGAAGGTCCGGTATGATTAATGTAGCCATGTTATTGAGAAGGTCCGGTATGAATAGTGTAGCCCTGTTATTGAGAAGGTCCGTTATGATTAGTGTAGCCCTGTTATTGAGAAGGTCCGGTATGAAAAGTGTAGCCCTGTTATTGAGAAGGTCCGTTATGATTAGTGTAGCCCTGTTATTGAGAATGTCCGGTATGATCAGTGTAGCCCTGTTGTTGAGAAGGTCCTGTATGATCAGTGTAGCCCTGTTGTTGAGAAGGTCCTGTATGATCAGTGTAGCCCTGTTGTTGAGAAGGTCTGGTATGATCAGTGTAGCCCTGTTGTTGAGAAGGTCCGGTATGATCAGTGTAGCCCTGTTATTGAGAAGGTCCGGTATGCTTAGTGTAGCCCTGTTATTGAGAAGGTCCTGTATGATCAGTGTAACCCTGTTATTGAGAAGGTCCTGTATAATCAGTGTAGCCCTGTTATTGAGAAGGTCCGGTATGATCAGTGTAGCCCTGTTATTGAGAGGGTCCTGTATGATCAGTGTAGCCCTGTTGTTGAGAAGGTCCGGTATGATCAGTGTAGCCCTGTTATTGAGAAGGTCATGTATGATCAGTGTAGCCCTGTTATTGAGAGGGTCATGTATGATCAGTGTAGCCCTGTTGTTGAGAAGGTCCGGTATGATCAGTGTAGCCCTGTTATTGAGAATGTCCGGTATGATCAGTGTAGCCCTGTTATTGAGAAGGTCCTGTATGATCAGTGTAGCCCTGTTGTTGAGAAGGTCATGTATGATCAGTGTAGCCCTGTTATTGAGAAGGTCCTGTATGATCAGTGTTGCCCTGTTGTTGAGAAGGTCATGTATGATCAGTGTAGCCCTGTTGTTGAGAAGGTCATGTATGATCAGTGTAGCCCTGTTATTGAGAAGGTCCTGTATGATCAGTGTAGCCCTGTTATTGAGAAGGTCCGGTATGATCAGAGTAGCCATGTTATTGAGAAGGTCCGGTATGATCAGTGTAGCCCTGTTATTGAGAAGGTCCGGTATGATCAGTGTAGCCCTGTTGTTGAGAAGGTCCGGTATGAATAGTGTAGCCCTGTTATTGAGAAGGTCCGGTATGAATAGTGTAGCCCTGTTATTGAGAACGTCCTGTATGATCAGAGTAGCCCTGTTGTTGAGAAGGTCCTGTATGATCAGTGTAGCCCTGTTATTGAGAAGGTCCTGTATGATCAGTGTAGCCCTGTTGTTGAGAAGGTCCGGTATGATCAGAGTAGCCCTGTTGTTGAGAAGGTCCTGTATGATCAGTGTAGCCCTGTTATTGAGAAGGTCCTGTATGATCAGTGTAGCCCTGTTGTTGAGAAGGTCCGGTATGAATAGTGTAGCCCTGTTATTGAGAAGGTCCGGTATGAATAGTGTAGCCCTGTTATTGAGAAGGTCCGGTATGAATAGTGTAGCCCTGTTGTTGAGAAGGTCCAGTATGATCACATCCTGTCACAGGGAACGAACGTTACGCTAACTCCATTTATCTGTACCCTTGGTTCAGTAGCTAGATTCGGTCGCGCGGCCCGACTTGAGATGTAGCCAATCAAATCATGTTCTCGCCACCTTCTCGATAAAATTAGAACGGGAAAATGATTTGATTGGATATATCCCAAGTCAGGCCGCGAGAGCGAATCTAGCTTCTGAGCCCAGGGTACAGATTAGTGGAGTTAGCGTAACGTTCGTGCCCGGAGACAGGATGGTATGATCAGTGTAGCCCTGTTATTGAGAAGGTCCGGTATGCTTAGTGTAGCCCTGTTATTGAGAGGGTCCTGTATGATCAGTGTAGCCCTGTTATTGAGAAGGTCCGGTATGATCAGTGTAGCCCTGTTGTTGAGAAGGTCCTGTATGATCAGTGTAGCCCTGTTGTTGAGAAGGTCCAGTATGCACATTTTACAAGAACGATAACGATATCGTCACCACAACACTCATAAATTTTTTTAGCAGGCTCCACTGAAGCCGAAAACCATAATAAAAGAGACAATATATCACGTATAAATACTCCAAAGTTCAAGAATGACCATGTCCTTACATTGTTACAGGAATATCATAAACCAACTGATGTAAAAACTATGCCAAAAAATAACAATAGACAAACAAGTAGGTAAAAATCTAAAGGAAAATATTATAAAATAAGTGAGTAACCGCGCACAATCATATCCCCTACACAATCTGAAGAAAACAATGAGTTAAGAGACACAGAGTATGTTGATAGGGTCACATGTGTCAAATTTTGAAATCGATATTATTACATCGGGAACCACTAACTGTTACTGAAAATAACATGTTAAAGATCAATCAGTACATTAGAGCGAAAATACGGCCATTCAATGTCGGGATTTTGATCGCAAACCGGACAATGTGGCTCAAGTGACGCGCGCAAATTCGCCAAACGTAATCTTGAAACCTTGTCATAAGCTGACAGGTAGATATATTCGATTCGATAGAGTTTTATTGGGTATATTGTTTTTAATAGGTAGATTAATTGGATGCATTATTTCGAATATTAAACTTATTTGAGATGTTTTCTTGATATTTCCATAAAATCAAGCATTTTAGAGATATTAATGGATATATTTGCAAATCCAGTGATGAGATATGAACTTCAATCAGCATATTATATGTTTTGTAGCTTATCAAAACCAAATAAATTTTAAGAAAGATACTCTAATGGGTGAAAATCAAAAGTCACTTTCAGAACAAAATCAAGTCGATCTCCTTGAGGCCATAGTGAGAACCAACAAATTATTAAAAATCGTTATTATATTGGCGGTATTAGGTCAGAGGCTCATTCAAAGCAAATATGAAGATTCTGCACAATCTGCAAAACGCACAATAACTCACTAAGTAACAAGCCAAACAGCTGGGGCATGTCTTAGACTAGTCTAGCGGTGTATACTGTGGAAGATGGATGAGTGTGCGCAAATGGCAAGAGAAGAGAAGCTCGAATACATGTATGAACATCGCTGCAAACACCATGGCTTCAACAACTATAGTATCCGTGTATTTGTTTTTTTCTTTTACTCACAATGGTACATTGTCCTACTCTTAACCTTGACAGAATGTACACGGAATAATGTCATCAGTACTGACGCAGTATTAAGATGGTATCGACATTGTTTTCATAATGCAACATAAACTTTTACAATGTTAGAACAGTTTTATTCACACCAGTCATCAAAGCTAAACATCACACGTGAAATTTGTAACTTGTGTTGTCCGAGGCTACTATTGTGGAAAAGATCGAGTGGCTTTTAAGACGAAGTCCTCACTGGTCTATTGTACAAATTACATTGACTGTAATGACAGCTCTCGGATTATTGGAATAGAACTTAAACTTCAAGATCTCCCAATATTCTACCTATTTTGGGTTTATATGAAAACTTCTCACTATTGATATGACTCGCTCGAACATAAATTCGTTGTACTTCAAGAAATGGATTATTAATATAACATTGCTGGTGTTGCACTCTTCTTCGGCGATTTTGATGTGTCGCTTCAAAGTTAGGTCAAAAGATGACACCTCTTCTTAATAAATCTTTATCAGAAAACTGTATCATAGCTGGGTAACTTCAGCAATAACCGCCTGCACTATATATTCATTCCTGCTCAGTCTATGCCTAATCATATATCAGTACCAGAAGAACATGTGTGTGATGTACACATTTAGTGTACCTGACAATAACTCATATCTCGTGAAATTGAAAAGTTTACACAATCAATGAAAATTTGTCATTGAGTATAAAAATCATGTAATGATTGAAAGTGTCTATAGCATTTTTGCTAAGTCATGCTTAAATCGCTACCTTACTGTGACCTTGACCATTGATTGATCGTAGCGGAAACCTTTACTAAATATTTGTCCCTGTCCAAAGATGCAAAATAAATAAATTATCTTGTTAACAATGAGTTTTTTTCGTGATTTCGTGATCTTGACATTTGTTCTTGAAAGTAAAGATGTCAAAATAGTTCCCCCGAGGTATAAGCAATAAGATATGTTTGTAAGATCTTAAAATGTTAACAATAAAAGTTATAGCTATTCATCCTAGTGCAGCTGCGATGGAAACTCAACAAAAACTGATAGCATTTTCGACTAAGTCGGTATAACATTATGTTGGAAACCCTTTTCGGATATGGTTTTGTGTGCCACAAGCGTAACGCTATCAAGCAGACAAACGTTACTCCTTCAGGTCATTTTAGTCTCCAAGTGATTCAGTGAATAGTATATTGAATTCGAGCTACTTAAGTCGAGTGACGTTGGGCGAATGTTGGCGATCCTAACTTCTTTATGAGTCAAGTATTCCTGCATAAATTCCTATGTGAATCGTGATAAGACTCAAAGAGACTATTTGAGTGAACATGGGAGGAAAGGATAACTGCGTTAGCTTGTTACCAAATATAGGATTATATCAGAGAAACCTACATACAAATATGGACACACTACAGTAGTAGTTGAATATTATCAAGAATTAGTCTGATTTATTTCTGCAATGACCAATAACTAAGAGGTACAACTTTCAATAACCAATTGTCTGTCGAATCACATATCGAACAGCATAAAGATATCGTACATTTGGAAAGCAGTAGAACCATTGAAAACATGTGATCAGCAACTTTAGAAATGAAGATCGATGAGGTTGACCCTTTAGCAAATATAACGTTTTCATGTCACAAGAGTTACGTTATAATCAGGAAGTTCCTCCTTCATCCCCTCAAGTAGAGTAAGTGATTCAGTTATGGATTTGTGAATTTAGCTATTTAGGTCGGGATGTGCGCCGAATGTTAAGGGGTCTTAGTTCAGTATGTGTCAAGTATTTCTGCATGAATTCTCCCGTCAATTTATTGATGTTTACTTTGGTCCAAGACACCTTACTTTCAAGTTGGCAACCATGTTAAAATATGAGCTGTTCACCATTAATTAGGGTAAAACCAACTGATTGTCTCAGCACTTAGGATAAAACAGGTCTTAGATTAGCTGTCACTAGGGACGTCATAGCTTTTTCTGAACATTGAATGGACGCGTTTGACAACCCTCAACAGCTTGGTTGAATAAATTGATGCTTGAATACGCCGTCATGAATTAAAGTTAATGCAAACATTTAAGGTATTTAACCTGATTAAACTATACATAGAAAGTAAAACAATAACAAAGTAAACATAGTTAATTCTTAAATGCGGACAGGGCTGTTGGGTCCAGAGTGGCATGATCTGCCATTCCAATGCTACCTGCACATTAACTCTAGCTCTCTTTGGGACGTAGTTCTCGTTTTAGGCACATTAACTCAATGAATGAATGAATTGAATGGCAGACGGATCCCCAAAACTATGAAATGACATGAGCCATTCTGACTTTTAATGTCTGACCAAATGATAACCTTGAAGTAACGAGGTTTCGATCCAAAAGCTGAAGAGTTAGTCACTTGGAGCAGTTGGAGTGATGCTACGAGACAACAACTTATTACCAAAGTGGCATTCATTTGTCACTAATGGACCTTGATGAACATGTGCATCATGAAACCTAACTGACAAATGCTTAGGATATGTCCATAGACATCGTTGAAAATGCAACTTTTTTACGTCATTATGTGTCTACTAATATTTATGGCGTCCTGTACGTACATCCATTTAATATAATTCAATATCATAATAATATCTTAATCAACTAACGATATGGCATTTAAAAACCCCGAGACGTGATAAATGGTATAAAATCATTATCCATTTAATACGCCTACAAAACAACAATAAATATCTTTTCAAAAATAATCACTAAACAAAACAAAACGTTTTTGGTTTCATAAATTAAAGATATGTCATCTATTCCTCCTTAATGTTTCAAAACATTTATTTCAGTATGTAAAATTTTATATGAAATTTTAAAGGGGCATTTTAGAAGGTCGCGCACCATTGAATCTTGAATGTCTTACAACTGTTTCATCACAACATTATATAATATACCATGGCAAATGTACCCGTTTGCAACCCATCTGTCTGTCTTGGGCTGCATTGTTGCGATCGGCGGCTAGGCTGTTACTTTCCAAAGTCTTCTGTGATATCTCTTCGCCTTTCAATTTGCTGTAAGACTGGTCAGCTTGACGCTTGAGCTCCTTCAGGTCATAGGACTTCCAAGCACTTCGACGTGTTTTGAAAGTCTTTCTTTGTTCTTTGTCTTCAGTGCTCTCTTCTTACGACGTCAGATTAGTCAATACCCGGATTAATAGCGGGAAAATTCAGAGATTTATATCTTTTGAGTCCTTGGAATAAGAATAACAATTGTTTAAACTTTCAACATGAAATGTTTTTAATTTTCATTTCAAGGTTCATGATAGATAAAGGCAGTTAAATATATACATGTATGCGGGCAACAGTACTTATAATAGAAGAAACAATGAAAAGATGTGTGGTTATATCCAAGATTAAGTTTAGTATCTATTGAAATATATTAACTTACAGTAGTTAAATACATATACAGAACGTCATACGTGTGCATTTGGGTCGTTTGTATTGAACAAGTAGATGTCATGGACGCGGTTGTTCCTCCGTGTCCATGACATCTTCGAGTTTAATACAAACGACCCAAATACACACGTAATATGACGTTCTGTATTTATTATATACTCCTTTTAAACCTTTTTTCAAGTAGTTTTTGAATTTCTTAAATTGTCTGTGAAGACGTACTGCGCATTTATACATAATGCGAACAAGGCGACCAAGATCACGCTCTTCTGATGATTTGATACCTAAATTATCGTTTTATTTTCTCATAACCCTACGTAGTTAAACAAAAACAAAAATTTCAAGTGTGAAAAAAAAATAACGTGATAAAAATAATTCCATAGCCATTATTTATATAGTCCTGAATATGAAAAACGTAAAGTTCAGGGTATCAAGCGTATCGATGCTCTCGGAATTTGGTTCAGGATTTCCTTTTTCAAAGTGTTTTGCAGTTTCTTTACTAATGATAACTCTAGTTTCTCACTATTTTATTCTTCGATGTCATATTAAAAAGTACGTTTTTACCAATGCATTGAGATACATTGATTTGGTGTTTTAATTAGAAAAATGATTGTTACTTGCGGAAAATTCCGAGAATTGCCGAAGCTTAAAAAAAGTAGAACCGGCAGGCGTGCAATACGGATTCTGGAGTGCAATACGGAATTTGAAGACGTATTCCGTATTCTTGTATTACTATCCTAAGATTACATGAGTATATATAATAAAATATGTATAATGCAAATAGTAGTAGTTTTAATTTCATACATTTTCAGATCAATTTTTCCTGGTATTTGTTACAATGTTTTAAAAATTTAGTTGATCAAAGTTTGTATGGTTGAACGGGACATAACTTTGTCAATACATTTAGTACATTGTTGTTTCAATCATCACTCCTGTAAGCCATTGCATTGACTAATTATCTTAAACATGACCTTTGAATAAATTTAATTTGATTAGCTGTTTATGTCTCTCCTCGTACACATACAAGGTTTTTGTCAAGAAGAAACAAGCACTCCGTGACAACTGTCAAGGTTCATTAGAATGACGTCCTAGGTTGTTTTTTGGCATTCACACTGTGTCGATCTGGGTCCTGCTCCATGCACTTGCTTTGAGAATCGGTCCTATACTGTAGATCCGCGCTGCTGCAACTGATAACAAAATGGTTTTTGAAAACGAAATGTTTACATTGATATACATGTACCTGTATGTATTTGTTGTACAAAGGTAGTACTCACAGTGCAGCGAAAGTCAAATTGTAAATACGAAATAAATGAGCTTTGCAATACATTATGTAATATGTTACATTGCAGTCGAATTAGTTTAAAGCGACAATTACTTAAAATAAAATAATGTACTGTCTTATGTCACGTGTATTAATAGCATCATAACCATTTTTGGAATTCAGAAAAAAGAGAAAAAACTAATCAGTGTGATTCGTTTTAAAGCTATACAACACTAGACATGTTACTGGGGACAAAGTGGAAATGCAACCCGATGATGGAAAAGTTGATAGCTCCATTTAACGCAATACCTTATCGCTGGAATCTACATTTTTATGATAGGGCCACCCAAGCTGGACAGGTCGACGAGTAGAAGCGTTCTAAACCTGCCTTTCTCTCATTATGCATTTCTTCCTGTCTGTTCCCTCACCCTCTCGATCTCTTTCTCGCTGATCTATCTACTCTCTTTTGGCTGGCGACATCCTTGTGTTTACTATTTGCAATATTGTTCAAAACTCGTTAAACACCAAATTACTAACTCACTCACTAATTGTTTAAATTAATCAATTTTGTTTTTTTTCTTAATAGATGTTTAGAAATCAGTCGCTCCATGTCAGGTATGCGTAATAATATTAAAAAAAACTTTAAACAGCTCATCTGATTTTAAACTGGCAAATATGTAAAAGGGTTGCAAATGATACGAAAATACCAGAGTGTTCTTTGAAGCAGTATACATAACTTATGTCCAAGATCCTCGCCATAAGTAACACATGTTCATTATACGTTGTTTCTTCATTCATTACTTCAAGTCTACATGTACATATAATATAGAGTGCATTATCAGATATTTAAATACAATTTAAAACATACCTTTCCCCATGAAAATACATGCATATCATTGTTAACTTAATGTTATAGGATTAAAGAATGATCTTGTTAATTATGTGTTTACAACCTTTAACGCCATTTTCATTTCAAAAATATTATCTTTAAGAAATAACTATCCGTGAATGCAAACTGCAAGTTAAATATTTTTTCTTACTGATACGGTACATACACGGATTGATTTAAATTATTTGTGTTAAATGTTCGGTTCCCAGATAATATAAATGTCACTCCCAAAAATTCTTCTATAAAGGTCACGCAAGCATTGACCAGAAATTGATTCTCCCACCCACTTGATAAGGTTTCTAACAATGAATTTGTTTTCATTGATTGTCAATTCAAGGATATCTTTGAATTCACTTTATCTCAAACAGCAGACATGTTGTTTTGACATATAAACATGTATGGATAGTAAAATATTATTTTTGAATATTCATAAGGAAAAGAATTGTACATTTTACTCCTCAAAATCCATCTCATGTTGTAAAAGGTTTCTCGTAATCTTTATTAAGTCTATAACATAGGTTTATCGTGAATTTATGGTTTCTCTAATTCAGTCCCAAGAGACTACTGTGTTAATTGGTTATTTTCAACTAGCAAGTTACAATTAGTCAACAAGAGTATGAAATCAAACGACTAGACAGATTATAGATTGTTTACCGCCCTGTTAATCTAGATTACTTGATTCATTTGCCATATGAGCAGAATGTGATCTATTATAAGATGAAATACCCATTTCGTGTCATGAATAGAAGCTAGGTAATATCTCTGTTTATAAATGGTTTCTTAATTCTACATGTAATCATTCGATTACCGTTCCTGAAATATTCCTCCTATGTGAGTGATGTATTTTTGTTTAAAAAAAGTGAGCTGAATTACAAGTTGGGTATGGTTTAAAATGACAATATATTAAATATTCATATTGTGCCAAGTGTCATCAGTTTACAGATAAGATTTCTGGCGGCACCACAAGCAAGACATACACAAGAGGTTTTGTTTACCAGATTTACAATCAGGTATTTATAACCATCAAGGTAACTGTTGGATGCATCTCTCTGTGTTTATCCGTAGTCTTAATTAGGGCATTCATTGTAAAATGTTGTCGAGTTAGACTGTACAAGGCTTTAAACACATTTCTTACAGAAGGAATGTGATTTTATTCATATTCATTTAAATAAGTATATTGTTATGATTAGATAAGTAAGATTTTGAAATATTTGATTTTGTTTATTCTCGAACCTGCAACATAGAACAACCAGACATCACACAACAATGAATTGATTCAATGGATAACTGTTTGTCTAGTACTTAAAATAACCAACAACCGTCCATTCTAACAGAAATCTCATTCTCCATAAAAGTTATTTGCATTAAATGCTTCGATATGGCAACAATATATTTGATAATTGTAACTAAATTGACGTATCAATTGAATTTCAGTTGGTATTCCAAAAGATAATTTCTTACAAAATTGATTAACCGCTTTAAGGGGGCAGTAGCACGTTTTTTGACAATTTTATTTTTTCAATTTTTCACTGATAACTATAAGTTAATGCTAAATGTATTACTTTAATAGTATCATAAATCTCATAACACAAACCAATCATCCGTAGTCAGAGAACAAAGTATGAGGATTCACATAAAATCCATTGGCAGCCATTTTTGTGTGAACACCTTTAATTCATTTTGTGTAAGAAAAGGAATCGCATGGCTTAACTTTACATTGTATATTTGATTTATTACTGCTCCATTTAGTTTTTATACATTATCTAAAGATTGGAACCATTTATTTTCATTTTCCTGACATCACCTTATATTCCCCCTAAAAACGTGCTACTGCCCCTTTAAGTGTAGAAGAACCCTCGCCACTATGTTGCTTAAACCTCATTGCTATCAGAAGACAAAGATAACAACAGTTTCAAATAAAAACTGACCAGTTGCATTTCATTATGTTGACAGTATTTGTTTGTAATAAAGCTAACAGATACATGCCCGATGTATGACAACTAATGTCCGAAATAAGTAGGACATAATACTAAACTAATTTGTTCATTCATGAGAATTTGATACTCGTGGAAGTTTAATGAGAACAAAGATACTTCATTTGAAACATTTAAGGGGCATTAGCACATTTTTTGATAATTTTATATCTTAAGTTTTTCACTGATAATTGTATGTTAACGCTAAATGTATTATTTTGATAGTGTAAAAAATCTGATTACACAAGCCAATCGTCCAGGCATAGTCAGAGAACAAAGTATGAAGATAAACCTAAAATCCATTGGCGGCCATTTTAGAACACCTTTATTTCATTTTGTGTAAGAAAAAGGAATCGCATGGCTAAATTTTACATTATATATTTGATATATTACTGCTCCATTTAGTTTAAATGCCTTGTCTTTCAATTGGAACCATTATTTTTTATTTTTCTGACATCACCTTATATTCCTCCTAAAAACGTGTTACAGTCCCTTTAAGATTGTTTATGAATAAATGAAAGAATTGTTTTGAATAGCGCCTAATATCCTTAACCTTGGCACTTAACAATGAGAAATACGAAACATTTGCAGTGACATGTTGACATGGTCAAGGGATTTGCTCTAGTGCCAAAAAGTAGTGTGAAAAGCAGAGTCTTCGGCTCATTGTGGAAAGTGTCTCTTGATTTAATTTGCTGGATTTCAACTGGAAGTTCATTCTGCAACACTGGAGCTGATACAAATTCATAGATTTAAACATTATTAAGCACCATTTAGTATCGGTGATTCCACCTTATGATGAAAGGTTGCAACCTCTTCCGACAGAGGCAGATCAAGTTATGACATGTTGATACAGCCTTTGTTCTATTACGCCGACTTTGTGGGGTAGAATAGGAGATGCCTGATTGGAGGCAATCAAAGTTGTTTGTGCAATCAGCGACGCTGTTCTAAATCATTTTGGCTACTGAATGATGGCAAAAGCATTGAACCATCCTTTTCCATGCGAGAAGCGTTGTCATTTGATAAAGAAATTCAAATGCATTGAGGCGCAATTTTTTCTTGCCAGGGGAAAGTGCCGGAACCCAGGGATTTCGGCGAGTAAGAAAAGAGCCTGGATCAACAGTTCATGACTTGATCTGTCTCCGTGAGGAGAGAATGGAAAGGTTTTTGCATTTCTCGAATTTATCAAGTAAAACGTATCAAGTCAAATGACATTGCAATCAATTGGTGGTATTGCCACTCTGTTAACCACCATTACCTGAAGTATTTAACACAGTAGAACAATTACAGGCACGTATATAATCATGATTACCACTAGTCTATGATAGGAATAATATGTTTCATCAACATACTTGTCATATAACTTTTTCTTAAATCAAATGATATAATATCTTGTAAATCAATTTAATCAGTCCTCATAAAAGTATTTCCATCATACAATGGAAAGTGTTTTCGGGCCAACGGATATTTTCGGTATCTGTTTGGGTCATATACGGATACCTATGTATATTGAATAAGGCGATGTCAGAACTTCCTTTTAAAATTCAGATGACGTCACATGCGTTGAAATTTTGAACAGTTTTGGTACCGAAAAGCGACATTGGAATATGAATACATACTGCATTAGTTTAAGAACTTTTATCTGTGTGGTTCTCTTGCAAAGTGTACGACCAAACAGTGCCACACACTGTAATAACGAGTTGATTTAAACTGACTTAAGAATCTAACTCACAGGTACGAAATTAAGTTCGAGTCACACATTATTTACCAATCTTCAGTATTCTTAACTTTAGTCTTGTTAAGCTGGGATTGGTTAAATAAACAGGATGGAATTCCGCTAATGTTTGTTGTTTTATCTAAAGCTGTAATTGTGGAGTCGTGCTGAAGAGAAGCAATCCTTTCCCTTATATATTATCCATATTTAAATTGTAGTGAATTTTAATATCTATAAAAGTAGTTTACTTAATGTTTTATTTAGCAATTTATTGCGATCAACCTAGAGCAAATCGCACCAGAATTTATTAAATAGGAATTTATTTACCATAGAGCATTTACAAATTCCTAGTTGCCGACATGAAGGCGAGTCAACCCTGCTGCCATCTCACAATTGCGTTTCCCAACACTTGAAAACCTTTGTCGCCCAAAACTAGGTTTTCTTTTCATTTTCTCCGAATTAGGTACTTGTAGCCGTGCAAGTTAATGCCCATCGCACGCTTTTACGGTAAATGAGACTTGGGTTAAATCCTACAAACAAAATGATGACCTTACTGAAAGCGGGTTCATTTTATGCTTCGGCAAATTTGCAGCGTTAACTGCACTTCTGACGTCGGAATAAGTATCTAACTGTTGATTAGAATATGTAAATGTGATGTCAAACTTTCGATGATAGATTTTTTTATCAAGTTTCTATTTCTTTACCCAATAGCTTAATTTCATCACGAACCAAATGCAAAGTTTAGCTTGCCCTCTTGATTGGCGAAGGTGATTTGATTTCGCCAAAGAAACGTTCGAAAATCATCGCATGTCAAACAGTTATCTAACTTCTAAATGTAGCGACTTGATAATAAGGCTTACTTAATATGCCAATTTACCGGCACCGTTTTCACACTGTCTTTATGCATACATGTATATGAATGCGCGCATTGGAAGGCAATGTATTTATTAATATTTTTTCAGGCAGTTTTCCAAACAAAAATTGTATATTGACATTTTATGATAAAGTTATCATGCGAGCGTTTTTCGCAATAGTAACTTTTCTACATTAGGAATACATACAAAGAGCAAGAGTCACAAATTACAATGTTTATTTACTAATGCAGGATATTTTCTCTCCCAAACACTCAAACGATAACCTCTATATATCGCATCTATTAAAGAAGTGCGCGACGGAACCGTAACTATTATTGAGACATGTCGTGAGATTCCATATTCCACATTTTTGGATCGATGGTTACGGAGAGCTTGCCCTAGAACATATAGACATGTAATATGATTCCACGCATTTCACAACAAAGTGTACTTCAAAGGCATCTCACACATTGAATTTACTGCTCCAGACATTTTGAAAGGCAGACAACTTTATTAACAGTTGCTAAATGAGTTATTGTCCCATTAATAACCTAAAGACGACTGAAAACGATTGCTTCTAATCAAGCCAAAGTAATATATGAAGGGTAAACTTAGTTCACGTATATTGAATTTTGTTTGGAAAAGTTCAACTTTAATGATGAAAAAGGTTCCTTTGATGAAGGTATTTAAGTTACTTCTGTTAGGTGAATGTTTAACGTTAAAGGGGCAGTAGCACGTTTTTTGATAATTTTATATTTTAAAAATTGCACTTATAATTGTAAGTAATTGCCTTATGTATTATATTGACAGTGTCAACAATCACATTACACAAGCCAATCACACATAGTCAGAGGACAAAGTATGAGGATTTACATAAATTCCATTGGCGGCCATTTTTTTGTGAACACCTTTAATTCATTTTTGTAAGAAAAAGGAATCGCATGGCTGAACCTTACGTTATATATTTGAATTATTACTGCTCCATTTAGTTTAAATACATTGTCTTTCATTTGGAACCATTTATTTTCATTTTCCTGACATCACCTTATATTCCCCCTAAAAACGTGCTACTGCCCCTTTAAACACTTACACACAAAGCTCGCTATAATGTGAGATTTCTTTTAAATCAAGAAATGTCTATTGTGATTCATACTCATTTGTGGTTTCAAAATGATTTCAATAATTTATGAACAAAATGACTTGTTAATAACATAGCAGTAAAACAGAGAACAGTCTTATTATTATTAGACACTTGGCTTTAAACATTGTATATATTACTCCAGACGATCACAATATGTGTTTTAAATGTTAAAATGCAGTAATAAAGTTACGTTGACGTGTATTTTGATACTACGTTGAACTGCGAGTAGCCTTATAATTGATTAGTAATAGTTTTATTGAAAGTGCTCAGGAACATGTAATTTAAAGTAACGTGAAATAATTTGCATTTAAAAATGTATCATTTGAAATTGCATTGCAAGACATTGGTTAAGGAAATACATCATTCGAAATTGCAGTTTTGTACTCAGTTTACCAGTCGACATGCCCATTTTATACATTATTCACAGAAAACGTCTGAACAGGGTTGATGGCTAAAATATTGCCAAACCACTGCTTGGCAATAACTCACAGACTATCAATTAGTATATGCTCTCGAAAAGCACACATATTGGCACGTTTGAAGGAAATATGATAATTGGAGCTACAAATATACACAGCTTCATATATTATAAATTTTTATGAAATTATTTTATTTACCTAGATAAATAGAACTGTACACTTTACCAAAGCGTTAAAACTAAATTGTATGTGATACCCAATGTTGCTTAAATAATGTAAACCATGATCATTTGAAATGGTAACCCTCCTGTTTCAACTCTCTAATCCTTAGCATTTGGTCACAGAAGGCAACTTGAAATGATGACATCCCCGGACACATAGGGACCTGGGAAAGCATTAAGAGTGATCAATATTCGATGAAATAATGTATTTTACACAAAATGTATCTGCATCTGAGCAATTGATTTCCTCTTGCTGGTAAACATTTAATTATTAGAGATCTGAAGCCAATGGATCCCACATGACACATTATCAACTACAACGTGTTTTCCTAAACCATCTTGAAAGCAGCTGTAAGACATTTACAAAACCTGCAAGATCCTCTTATGTTTAAAGCCTCTCTTTCCGTCATCGACTTCATTGACATTGTCAATAATTCTTTCCGACAGAACATGTTAACATCAGGACATCAGCGGTAAAGAGGGGACACAGGAAAAAGGCCAGTGATCCAAATTTTGGGGATCAATATCATTAATTATAAGATAAAGAATGTATCGGGAAAATCAACTTATAATAAATCTATAATACCTTGTGAGAAAAAATTGTATCATTGTAGAACTTCCCATTCTAATTTACAAGTATTATTTCACTGATTAAACATACTAATTGCAACATTAAACGCCCTGTGTTCATAATTTATCAAAACAAATGGCCACGGTTCCCAGGGTATACATGCCTTTAACAAATTGCCTTTGAACAAATAACAGATATTTTGCTTTCTCAATATTTGTAAACAACGGTCGATGTTTGTCACAATTCATGTTTTGAAAATAGGCTCATTATAAAATGAAAAAAGGTATCATCATTGCGAACACAGAAACATTTTTTACTTACATTTATGTAACCAGGATACAGACAATCGCTTTCACATTATTGAAAATTCAGAAATGTATGTGGAACTGGATTTCCCTTAAACGTATGTTTTAACAAGGTAGAATATCCTCTGAAATTCTCATTTAAAAACATACATTTGGTTAAATCATTGGCTAATTATTTCGACATCTTCTTCGTTATCCTCTTTGATCAGAAAATGTTGATTAAGTCGAAATCAAACAACGCTCATTTCGAAATAACCAAGCTTTCTCGTCATGAGATGCAATGGTGATGTCGGTTCTTAAAAATGAGCAACTATATAGATTTGCAAAATAGGAAAGTTATTTTGCTAAACAGGATGACATGTATTGTGTAACCCAGTGTCTAGTCCTTTGATTCGAAATGCTTATCTTAACGAAAAAAACTTTCCTAAATGGGTAACCAACAGGTCTTAGAAAAATAAAGCTTGTCTGAACACCTAATACCACAATTGGAAACTCAATCATAGTATTCCTTTCATGAGCCTTAGACGTATGGAGTTATTATTTGGATGAAATGTATCGATTACATGTGTGGAATGTGATATGTCACGGATGGATATGTGCAGATTTTGAGATCATATATGTACAAACAGCATATTTGTATTTCGATAAAATGGGGTCGAAAAACAATATAAAAACTTTAAAAATCTACAATATTTGAAGTAGACGTTCACTACATAACATCAGTGAAATTAATCGGTCCTATCATCAGTGACAATACAGCTAAATAAGTTTTCTAAAATTAAATATTGATATGTCTAATGTGTGACACCTTGTCTAGTACTTGGGTATGAATTACAAAGTGATTAAACATGCTGAAATTACCTTTGACCGATTTGAATATTTAGACATTAAGGTAAAAACAAACAGATCCATTCAATTGATGATTAATCTCATGTAATTGTCAGTTTAGATGACGACGTCAAAAACTTAAATTAGTTGTACTTACATACCATTTATGTTTAAAAAATAACTTAGGTGATATTTTCTGTTGTACCTCTGTGTGTAACAATAATGAATTCAGAGTCAGAAATAAACAAAGATGTATCAAGTCATAGAAACATAGAAGTTTAGTTTATAAAACCTTATGAGAGGACAGTCTAGTGCCAACTTTAATGATGGTCATTCGATAGTGAAATAATCATCTTTATTAAGGATCACGCTAAGAATTATTTTGATCTGTATCGTTTCTCTGAATTAAGACTTATGTTTCTGTCACTGTAATTTAGTAGAAGTTAATGACCTCAGAGGATTATGTAAGCTTTAAGGTTTTGTTAAGACGTTATATTGTATCTGTATAGATATATGCATTTAGTTGGAAGGTCGAACTATATCTTTATGCTATTTAATGGTCATCAAGTTGAAATCTTATTAATGATCTAATTTTGTTCCCCTGTCTTTGTGTCCGTGTTCGAACACATTTATGTGTTATATATTATTGTAAATTGTACCTAGTATGTGACCAATGCATATTGACTTGTATATGTACATGAATTCAGAAATGAACACATTCTGATCATCTTCTTCTCTTATGAAGTATGTATCTTTATGCAGGCCTTGATGATTAATTCCATTGAGTAATTTTCATTCAGTTTATGAATACTTCGATGAGAAATAAGTTCAATTCTTGTTTTGTGCTTGGTTTGTGTTACAGAAACATTATTACAACATTTTTACCTATCAGATATCTTGACGTCAATTTCCAATACTTCAACTGCACGTATACATTCGCAATCATAGTCTGTGGAAAGGTTTGCATTTATGCTTATAGTGAAAATGGAACTATGAGGAGCAGTAGGAATAAACCTGTCTAGAATATTCTCATAAACGTTCTTCTGGTACTTACATCGTAAACATTTTGGATAGAAGAATATATTTGAAATATTTCGTTTTGCTGCATGGTGAAAATACATTGCTGATCATTTAACTTTGTTCTGATGGTACAAACTTGTGTCTGAAGAAAGTCAACTTAGGTGTTCCTCGATTTAAACTTTAGATTTCCAATCAGCACTAGCATATCTGCTGAAAAAAAGTTTAATTCCATGCAACATAAATGCAATTTAAAGAGTTGTTTACTAAAGTTCTACGTTTTTGCCAATACCTATTATTGCTGGTGGCGATTGGGAAATATCTATCACTTTGCATATCATTAAACTGTAGGAACTAGGAACTGTAATCACATTGATTCAAACTTATTGTGTCATGTGTTTTGTTGTTTGTACGAATAGTTTCTCCGGCAGCTGTTCTATCATTGCTATATTTACTTACACTTCCTTTTTTGTTCCTTTCACATTTTTATTGGATGACTTTTATAATTTCAAAGGTAAGGCTGCGTTGCAATTAACATTGAAGATCCAATAATATGTACCTGTTGATGACATTTGTTCATAATTTTAATTATGGGGGAAAAGAAGTGAACTTGAATCTATCTTTTGCAGTTTGCTATATATTAATGTCAAAAAATATATTTCTAACAATTTTCTTATTTTCTAAAATAAAAGAAACTTTTGTTATTGCCTTATATGAACCCATTTTCTGTAGTAGTGCCAGTTTGCATGCTGAAGTAATGAGTCAACTACTTATATTCAACAATTTGTCCTTTGGGAGGATGTGGTATCAGTGACATCGCCATTTCCAAATTGTACATGGAAGAAGTCACTTGTCTGCAAATTCAATACTTATGTCCTGTTGTTTCGTAGACGTACACTATAGGTGTCAAGGTAGAAATGTAAAAAAGAAAAGGTTTTAACAGAAATCTATTATGACAACATCTCCCCAGAGTGTTTTATTCCTGACAAGTGTACAGCATGTACATGTATAAAAGAACAACGTTAGGTTGGATACAATTGCAAGATTTGTAAAGAAAGAAAAACACCCAGACAACTTAACATCTACATCATTCACACACTTTCATTCATACAGTACACACATAGAAGCTCTGTATGGAATTAAAGTACAATGAAAGTACAGTAGATATTCATAAGAAACCAATTTCTGATCAGTTCAATATGTATCGTTTTGTAAAAGTGCCTTTTCTTTCTATATAATCTTAAAATTTAACATTATTTTGAAATATTTCATATGTGGCAGACTATTGTGCTTTAAAACAATATCTGTGAACTTTAGCTACTAAAGTATCAAATCTAAAATGTTATCAGGTTTAGATCTTTAATCATAACTATAAAGAATTAAGTGTACAGTAAGGTTTATCTCATTTGCATGTTGACAGTCCAAAGAAAAATGTCAACAAGTACATAAAATGTTGTCAATATTTATTAAGAAGGTATTATCAGGTCAATATTATTAAGAAGGTATTATAAGGTAAAATTCTGTGGAGCAATCTGAGCTAAAACAAGTATTGTTATGGGTCTGGGGTAGTTTTGTGTGCTTTAAAAAAACAAGTTTTGCCAGTTAACATTGATTAAAAGTTTTTCTTCCACATGTTTCGATGACCTTAAGATTATCATCAGTTTGACATAACAGTATTTTTTAAAACCTTTTTCGCAAGCAAAAAGCCTTCTTTTTAAAAATATATTATTGATATTTCCAAATATGAATCCTTTTAATACCCACTTATATCAAGTATTTAATAACTGATCTTATAATTGAATAAAATAGGAAGTTTATAATAAAATGGTTATTACAAAATTGTTCAAATTTCAGAAAGTTGCCATTACTGTTAATTAAGCTAAACATATGGTGTAAATTATTTACATAAAATGTTTTGTGAAAGAATGGTTTTCTATCTACAGTGATATGTTTATTGTGCAATAGGGGTTCTCTGAAAAACTCATCATAGTTTTTTGGTTTAATATTGCTGTATTATGAAAAGGCTACAAGACAATCTCAACAAAGACATTGCTTAGAAATATTTGGTTTGAGGAGTTTACAGTACTATACTTTCAATCAAAAGTGTAGACTCACTGGGGTAAATAAGGTCATTAACTCTACAAACAATTGCTGACATCACAGGAAACAATATTTTGAAAGCAACAGCAAACGTTATGAAGATAATTGCATGAGTATCAATTGTAAAAGCATGTGTACAGCTGCGTTCTGGTGCCATGTTCTGGTTTCATTCGGGTAAGGCTCTGTGTTTCTGTGTTAAATGGAATTCAAAACTATCATCTGTTTAACGTTAGATGAACGGATTTACGATGCAGCAGTTCATTCACAAGTTTTGAATTTTAAACAGTTGCTACTTCGGAACATTTTAAAAGCAAATGACAACTTTCAACTTTAAACGTTTGACGGGTAGCACAGATTTTTTGTGAGTGATATAATCGCTTAAGACTGGATATCTATTTATATTGTTTAAAACAATAACAAAATAAAAAAGGATCAGGTAAGTAAAATGTTTTCGATACAGTAAACTACAGGTTAACAATGAAGAAGCGTCTTCTCAACTGTTATAACTTTGAGCTTCTCCTTTTTCTAATTTTGTTACGTCAATCCGAGGTATTTTCTTGGTAACATTGAATAAGTATGTAGTTTTATCATATAATGGGCAGTGTTATCTGTGCAATAAACCCATCTTGTAATCATGTTATCAGATCCCTGATAACAATGCAAATCAGGTCAAAACCCGAACTATTTTCTCAAAACTCCATGCATGTCATGCGAGTCCTAAACCGGTCTCTAAACATTGATAACGTCGTCGGGAGTTTTCAGGTTTTGAGGGTTTTTTTATAGAATAAAATATCGTAAACAAAATCTGTCAAAACTTATCACGTATTCGTTTTTTAAATAGCTTGGTTATCGAAGCATTTCAAGTTGTTTTCATTGTGCGTTTAAAAATAAAACGATATGCAGCTAACAATATCGGCTATCGAAAAAATAGGTGCTTCAATTTTCGTTCATAACATAGGCCTAGATCGCTTTGGTCGTGTCGGTTACCAACTTATCAGCATAAACAAATCATATTCTAGTGATAGTACAGATTATCTAGTAGCGTAGTTACAAACGCAACAACCTCACCTTCGCAAATAGTCGACGTTTAGTCTAAGGATACCGTAACTGAACTCGCGTAACATGACAATGCAGCTTTTCAAAATGCAGTTAGAGTTACTTCCCCTGTTGTAGCGACGTTGACAACTGGTTCTTACACATTTTGTGCTATTAAAAAATACAATGTTTACTCATGCATTAGAAATCAGACTGAAAATGTTCATAGATTGAAGGAGACGTTTCTGTCACTGTGAAAAAAAATCATTTCATGAAGGAATATTTCTAGACTGTTCACAACGGTACATCGCCGACAATATGACCTTCACCTTGGTTTATTGTGAAAGCAATTACTCCACGAAATCTAGGTCAAACATATTTTTAGAAGGTATCATATTTTCGTTTAAATCCTTTTATTTCAAAATGACATTATATGATAAAGAAATTATTAACCTCGTGTGTTTCCGTATCATTAATATCATATAATAGGAATAAAAATATACATGTATGTATTATGCTCGCCAAAGGCTCGCATAATACAAATTTTATTCCTATTATATGATATTAATGATACGGAAACACACGAGGTTAATAATCTCTATTTACTTGTTTAGTTAAAGTTAATTGATAATTCCTGTTACAGATCCATTTTATCGTAGTCTTCGACTTAAACATTTTAAGATCCGATTTTATGGTTAATATTTGTAAGTAAGGAATCAAGCGTATCTAGTGAATCAAATACAATGTCTAGACGCTGTTTTGTGTATTCTGTCACGCAGTTGAATGGCGTTGTTAATTTTCTACGCTGTGACTCTTCGAATACACTCCTAATATAAAGTGTACAACTAACGACATGTGATCTGTCTGTATGTGTTCCCCATCGTTTATTATGACTGCGTCTAAGTGATTGGCCATTGATATAGGTTGACGTAAAGGAAAAACGTGATTTATGCTTCTCTGATTCTGATATGTCATTGTCTTAGCTACACTACTTTTTCTACAAAACTATATATTTCAATCAGCCAATTGTCTTTTTCCAACCAAGAATTTCATTCATTACTCATATTTCACCTTTAATTTCATCTTTGCAATATGAAACTCTAAGTTGACACCTTAGTATTGATTTAAGCTGGCAGATTAACTGAAATAGGCTGTAGAAATTTGTCGAAACTGGAACATTGGGAGGAAGAAAGAAAATAAATCTTTAAAATTGTCCACTCTAATGAATTAAAAACATAACTTGTCAATTGGTCATTCTATATAAAACTTAAGAAACTTAACTTTGAAACAACATAATTATACAACAACGATATTACAACTGTTTAAAATTGAAATAATGATTATTATTTCAAACGATGGCCCGCTAGATCTCACAAATCCACTCATATAATTTATAATCCCTATGAAACATCAATATTGATGTCTGGAAGAAAAACAGTGATACCGACATTCAAATTGACATTCAAATTTGAAATTTCCATTTCCAATATTATCAATGAACTCAATATTCTAGAGTTAGCAAAAAAGGTATTTTTAAAATGACTTCATGTTTTCTAGCGTAGAAATTTAAGTAAAGAAAAAAGTATATTAATGACTTGAAATCAGTGCTGGATGTTTGGTAATTTTGCGAAAAGTGTCAATTTTTAAACCCTGCAAATTTTAATTCAAGTAAAAACGCCGTTGCCCTTTGTATCTCACAACATATTTAAAACAGTTTAATGTTTTTATTTAGAAATTTTAAGGCATATCTCAAAACCATACAATAAATCAAAATCAATATGACTGAATAATTAGCGCTAGATCTCTACACTTATTCCAGTTTGCATGCTGCAGTAATAAGGTTAAGCCAAAGTCAGTATCAACATGTCCTGTGGGATAGAATAATATATCTGGGACCGAAAAATGGTTTTCTCTCCTGAAAACTGATATACGTCTTTCAGGGAATTACATCATTTCCTACCCTATAATAATAACACTTTATTGTCCTCAGTAAATACATACATTGGAAATTTTGTTTGTGCCGAAGCACCCGGCAGCCACAGTGCAGCGCCAGTTAAATCGTTGTTCTGCCTTTACAATGCTGAGTGTCAAGCAAGACAGCAACAACTCCCAACTTTTAACGTCTTCTGGTATGACGCGACCGGGAATCGAACCCCGGTCTTCCGGGTGACGAGCGGACACTCTACCACTGAGCTACGCCCCCGGTTGTGTACGTAGCTAATGTCAATTTGAATTCATTTCACTTTCACAAAGCATAAGAAATAGAAGACTTCCTCAAAATAATTATTTTCTTTTTGTATTTAAGGTTTGTATTGTCAGTAAAGTTAGGGTATTCCGGAGTTTTCCAGGTTTAATGAATTGTAGCAATTATATTAAAATGTATTGTTGAACGTTTGTGAATTTGAATGGACCACCATATTTATAATACTGTCTGTACACATGGACTCAGTCTGTTTTTAATGAATACACATTGAAAATGACGTTCAATAGTGGTAAATGTTTTAACTAAACCAGAACCATTCTTTTCACGAAGATATCAATGCAGATATCAAACCATATATGATAATGGAGTAATTAATTTTGGCGCATTAAGGTTGATAAGAAGGTTTGAACGATCACAAATCACAAAGTTTGACATTATTTCCCCACAGAGACAGATAGAGTCATTAAATGTTGATCTAACCTCTGTTTCAATAAGCCGAGTCTGTGAGCTAGAATGTGAGATGCCTGATTGGATGCAATCAAAGTTAAAAGTGCAATCAGCCACGCTGTTTTAAAATCATTATTCTGGCTATTGAATCATGGCAAATGCATCTTCATGCGAGAAGTGTTGTCATTTGCTTGAACAATCGATTGGATTGTGGTGCAGTTTTCTTCCGCCAGGGCAAACTGCCGGTCACCACGGATTTGTTCTAATTGGATCAGAGGTAGGATCCACATTTCATGATTTGATCTGCCTCTGTGGGGAAAGAATGAAATTTTGAATACTGTTCCTCATAACACAAATAATACTGAAAATTATTTGACAACTGATGAAACAACCGTGCATAGGTAATTGTTTATAAATCATTGCAAGAAATTAAAAGCACAAGTCTAGACAGTGATTGTACACACTGTGTTTACCGTTCTTTCAAAAAAGATTACCTGATCAATTAGTCACACAATCATAAAAGCTATTACAAAGTAATAAAATCCTCATTTCATGTCACGATTATAAGTCTTGGATATGCCTTCATCTGCTATTGGTTTCTAATTTACATTAATGTTATTGTTATGTTATGTTGGAATTTTCTTTTCAGAAAACAGTTTGTTTTATTTACAAAGGATCCTGCTAAAGCAACTGTTATGTCAAGTTTAATGATATGTAGATATTACTTGCTAAGGATTCGGGATTATCTTAACACTTTTGGCTGGAGATATAGAGATTGTTAACGGAGTGTGTTTCCGTATCATTAATATCATATAATAGGAATAAAATTTGTATTATGCGAGCCTTTGGCGAGCATAATACATACATTTTATTCCTATTTATGATATTAATGATACGGAAACACACGAGGTTAATTATTTTTTTATCATATAATGTCATTTTGAAATAAAGCGATTAAACGAAAATATAATTCCTTTCTTCCTTTCACAATACATCAAGGTTAAGGTCATAATGTCGGCGAAATACAGTTGTGAACAGTCTAGAAATATTCCTACATGAAAGGATTTTTTTATATTGATAGAAAAGTCTCCTGCATTCTATCGACAGTTTAAGTCTGATTTTTAGTGCACGAGCAAAAAAATTTTTCTATATAACAAATATATAAAATTTGTATGAAACACTTCAACAGGGGAAGTAACCCTAACTGCACTTTGAAAAACTGCATTGTCATGGTTGTTACGCAAGTTGGGTTCCGGTATCCTTTGACTAAACGCCGATTTGTGCGAAGGTGGGATTGTTACGTTTGTTACTACGCTACTAGATAATGTGTACTATCACTTAAATATAATTTGTTTTGCTGGTAAGTTGGTAATTGACAGCAAGTTGGTAAGTTGGTCAAAGCAGTCTAGGCCTATGTTACCTACGAAAATTGAAGCCCATATTTCTTCGATAACCGATATTGTTAGCTGCATATCGTTATATTTTTGGTGTGTAAACGCACGATGAAAACAACTTGAAATGCTTTGATTACCAAGATATTTCTAAAATACGAATGCCTGATAAGCTTGCCCTGACGGGTTTTGTTTACGATTTGTTATTCGATAAAAAAAACCCACAAAACATGAAAACTCACATTGCCGTTAGGACTCGCATGACATGCATGGAGTTTTGATAAAATAGTTCGTGGTTCGACCTAATTTGCAGCTTTTTTTAGATCTTGAGTAAATCGGATACCAAATTTATCAGATAGCTTTATTGCATCGATAACACCCTCCATTATATGATAAATAATAATATTATTGTTCTACCATCAATAATTTGAATGATTTTCAAATGCCGTCCTGGATATACATAACATCGACCGCGTGTGAGACAGCGAATGTTTTTCAATCTTCTGTGATCCAATAATAACTAATCACCCTTATATTTTCACAGAGGAAAAGCATAATAAAGTCAATGTGAGCACTTGATTGTAGCTTTTGAATAAAATATGAACTAATCACCGTTCTTACGTCGTGCATGACCTTTAAAATGACAATATGCCCATAGTATCTACTACTGAAAGAAATGGGTACTGCAACTAATGGTGTAGTTATATAATATACATCCTTCAAACAGTATGTCATTTAATGTTACCATAAATTGAATTTAGAACGCATTTAAGATGTTGAAGTAGAAACATCATTTTTCAAATATTTACTTTTTATCACCACGTTTAATGCCACCTTGTAAATCTTGAATTTGTTTTTAATTATCTTGAATTGATTTGGCATGCTGTTTTCTTTTACCAAAGTAATCAATATACACATTGAAAGAAACAATTTTCAGTTGATGTAATGGCAGAACAATTGAACGCGATTTTGTTTTATTCATGGCCATTCAGTAAACCGTATTAAACTTATTTAAAACTGCAACTGCAACTGCCAATCGTATTTTCCAGTCACAATGAGCAGAAGTTTCATTTGACAATTCGTTAAAATATTGTCCATGAGGACTGTGTATTTTTATGATTAAGAAGTAACATACAATAAATTGAGTTCGAAGTATAGAAATAAAAAATCCAAACTGAAATGCAACTTATAAAATACTATACAAGTAAATTCAGTTTCAACTAAAGAAACTAATATGTGATGTCAAAATTAAGGGGTGTATGCTGAAAATCTCCTTCAATTTTTGACGAAATAAAGCAGGCTTGTAATATTTTAATGTAATTGCGTTTAACTAAGGGATACCTGACGATATTTAAGTAGTAACGTATTTGTTATTGCAAAAATGGATGCTTCGTGAGGATTCTATCAATCACATTTCCAAAGAATAGCACCGATTAGTGTTGAAAATGTGTGAGATTTATCTATGTAACACACTGGGCAATCAACTGGAAGTTGAATTTGCAAGAGAGTTATCATCGATCACAATATTAATGTATGTTTAATATCTCAGAAATGTATTTACAAATAATGCAATATGATGTAGATGTTTTCATTATTAATCTTTTAATTGAAGATTAATTGTATAATCAAACGTTTCTCGTAAGAGAAAAGAAAATACAATATGTGTTCCTTGCTGTGAAAGTTTACCAAGAAAGCTTACTCAGAAGAGTTCCATCAACAAAAAGACACAAAACACTGCTATGTTTAATTTATTACAGATTCAAAACAAGGTATAAGATATGTCCACTACCATATAATAGCATGACAACAACAAAGAAATCTACCTTGCTTATATCTCCGTTCATTACTTTCTTTATTTCAAACTAGAAAACAAATATCATCTTGTTTTGAAATGAATTCATTGTCATCTATTTAATCAAAATTACATCGCAGTCGGATTTAACTCGGCCTAGTTCGGAGGAATAAAATTTTCAAAATAATGAAATATTAACTATAGAGAAAAGAAATCCACTACACTAGGTCTGACCGCACCCCCATAGGTCTCGTGATTTCTTACCAGTTTCGCGCAGCCGAAAACCTGTCGTTTGCGGACCAATCCTCTCATCTCGCTTATAGGACCGTGGTTAGTGTGTTAAAAGCATGGCCCAAGCTTCTGATACCGAAGGCTTTTTCCGGCTGTCTGCGTTAACGTCATATCATGAGACCTATGGGGCTGCGATCATAGAGGAAATCTATCAAAATATCAAGTTCAATTCTCGATAGTGTAATTATTTTGAATTCCTCAAAACAGGCAGTTTTTATTCAGATAGAATTTATTACATCAGTTTCAATTCAATATATTCAACTGTCAACTATACCTTTAAGACGACTATGTATTTATGAACATCCTTGCTTTTTTCACTTTGATGAAACAATGTTAGATGTTTCCATTTTCAAAATGGACACACAGCAGAAGCTATTACTCACAGCTGGATTCATCAAATCCAGGCAATCATCGCTCCTCCATTTGACCCCGAAGATATTACTTGCTTGAATATTGGATAAACAGATAACTGTAATAGCTAGTTACCAAGGCCTCTATCAGCGGTTATACCATGATGATGTCACACTAGTTAAATAACAACAAGTATTACTGTGAGTTGTTAGGTTGATAACCAATAACTAGGAGACCTAACTCTCATTAACCAAGTGACTGTCATTCCGAAATCATGCACATAAATAACACACATATAGAAAGTAGTAAGCCATTGAAAACATGTCAACAGCAATTTCAGAAAAAGGGATTGATGAGGTTAACCCTTTTCAAATATACCATTTACATGTCACAAGAGTAATGTAATAACGAGAAAGTTCCTCCGTCACCGCCTCAACTTCGGCAAGTGGTTCAGTATATGGGTTATTGAATTGTGCTATTTAGGTGAAGGCGTGAGCCGACTGTAAAGGTCTTAGCGGTATATGTTTCAAGTATCCAGGCAATCACATTCATAGTCTAACTCGTCAAGACGCCTTAAATTCAGACTGATAAAAATATAGGAATCATACCAACTGATTAACCCTCCACTTATGATTTATGCACTTCTTTATGTTTGAGTTAATCCAATGATTTGCAAAGTATTCCTGTATGAAATCCCGTCAACAATATCCTAGGTCCAATCGAGAATGACACCTTACAAGCAAAATACCAAACGTATACAGATATGAACTGTTCATCAATGATTAGTAACCCAACAGAATTCAACAGTTTTTCTTCAGCTTATCCATTAAGTAGTAGTTTAAAAAAAGGGCTGTAGCACGTTTTTTGAAAATTTTATGTTTCAAATTTTCACTGATAATTGTACATTAATGCTAGATGTATTATGTTGAAAGTGTCATAACAACGTTTTAGAAGATGAAACGTGTACTTTTTATGATGACCTACGTAGAAAATACCTTCAGACTTCTATCAAGTCTATCCTTCTAAAGAAGAATTATAGTACATATTACACTGTTAAAAATTGCTTAACATCCACAAACTTGCAATGTTTATATATCATGCATTCAAAATAAGAAAAGAGAAGTTTCACTGAAGCACATTTCATGATGTTTTTTTCTGTTTAAAACATTGGCCTGTAACAAATAATGTTCATAAGGTAATATAGGCATGATGCAATTGAGTATTGAACAAAGATTTCAATTTCCATTCTAAAGTAACCAATCATAGGTTGTTCAAGAAAGAAATACTTTTACATTCTGGCACATTGGTGTTGATTTAAAGGTTTGAACTGGAATAAGATAACAGAAACAATTCATCAAATGAATCACAAATCATAACTTTTGATACTGTTTCTTTTAAAAAAAGAAAAGAAAAGAAAGTTGTAAAAAAAGACTGTGCTTATGGAAGTGTTTTGATAAATAAAATTCAGACATAAAAAATATATTATTTCACATAGAAATAACAAGAAAAACGGTTGGTTACAATGACGTCACCAACAATGGTTTTATGACAACACAGACGAAAAAATACGGGCAGTCTCGCTACGACAATCGTAGTTAGACAAAAGTGATATGCGCACATAATGCTCATATGAAAATATGTCACTATATATTTTTCATCTAATGGGTAATAAAAAAGTGAATCAAACCACACGTCTAGACATTGATTTAACACAGTCTTTGCCACCCTGTCTAAGGATATTACTCGATCAATTAATATTTGTAACATACATGTAAGTATCATGTTTGCTATAAAGTAATAAATTTCTCATTTCCTGTCACTATTTACAATACAAATACAATAAGTAAGTACAAATCATGTAAATATCAATGCACTAGGTAAGTTTAAATTTGGAGTCCAATGAGCCATGGTACAGAAACAACGTTATAAAAAAATCTTTGAACGGCCATAGAATATAAATTCATGTAGATTAAATTAGCAGTCGGTATAACCTGATGATACAAACCCTTCTCAGATATATGGTATTATGTGCCACAAGTGTAATGCCATCAACCAGAGAACCGCTCTCCTTCGGCCCCTTAAAGGGGCAGTAGCACGTTTTTAGGGGGAATGTAGGGTGATGTAAGGAAAATGAAAATTAATGATTTCGATTGAAAGATAATGTATTTAAACTAAATGGAGCAGTAATAATTCCAATATATAACGTTAAGTTTAGCCATGCGATTCCTTTTCTTACAAAAAATGAATTAAAGGTGTTCACACAAAAATGGCCGCCAATGGATTTTATGTGAATCTTCATTCTTTGTCCTCTGACTGTGGATGATTGACTTGTGTAATGAGATTTTTGACACTGTCAAAATAATACATTTAGTATGGTTTAAACATATTTATTTCTTTTCTAGAAGAACTGGATTGGTAAACAAGCTCAAAGCTTATCTGAATACCGCTCCAGTGTACATATTACAATTCAAGTCATGGTGTGTTTACAAAAGCATGAATATTTACAAAAGTCAACACTAACACAAATCTTAATAATTTCATAACACTTATTGTAATGTGATCTTTCAATACAACAACAAATGCCACAGAAGTCATTCATCATGAGAATACATAAACATAACAAGTTATTTCTCAAATCTGCCTGTTAAATCTATAAACATGTGCACAGAAGTTAAAAGTTCATTATTTTCAATAGAAGAACAGTTTGAATTCCCAAAAAGAACTGATTTCAAATCAAATCCCCGATTATAAAAGAACAAATTTTGCCTTATGACATTGTAAAGAGGACATGAGAAGAAATAGTGAGATGGGTCTTCGTAATGATTGCCACATGAGCAGACAGGTGTTTGTGATATGAATCGTTCGTACTTATGTGCGTTTAGGTCACTGCATCCAAGTCTGAGTCGAGAATGTATGATTTGACAAAACCTGTTACCGTTATTAAGGTCAAAATGAATGTATGTGTCGGTATCTTTTAGAAGTGCATTCTTAAAACTTAGTAAGGATTGTGAATCTCTGTGTTCTTTCGGTAATGAGTTCCATAACCTAACAGTATCGGGAAGGAAAGATTTTGCATAATTTACAGTTTTACAGTTTATGGTCTGAAGTTTTGAATCATCGCGAAGATTATAACTAACAACTGCTGATGTTTTTGGAGGTACAAGGTTGCTTAGGTAGCTTGGTGTACTATTATTGGTCATTTTATAGAAGAAAGTCATTTTTTGAACGTATCGTCTATCGGACAGTGGTTGGCAATTGGTTTCTTTATATATCTTGTTGTGGCTGGTGCCGCGAACGCCGCCACACACTGTTCTCAGAGCATCAAGATTGAGCTTTTCAAGAACATCTGCTTGCTGATTTGTGCAATTATCCCATATATGACTACAGTAGTCAAATAAAGGGAGAATGAACTGTTTATACATTGTTTCTAGTGTTTTCCTGTTTAGACGATATTTGAGACTTCTAAGGCAATTTACCATTGGTGCAACTTTGTTAGCAATGTCATTTATTTGATCATTCCAAGAACAGTCATGTTGTAAAATAAGACCTAAATGTTTATGACTCTGAACTGAATCTATAATATTACCATTCATGGCTAGATCTGGCAAGTGGGGTGGATGCTTTTTTCGGGTAAAACGAATAGATGCTGTCTTATTCGGATTAAATGTGACCTGCCATTTATCTGCCCATTCTGCAATTCGGTTCAAATCGTCATTTATATTATTAGCAGTTTCCATGGGGTCACCAATAATCGCATATAATGATGTATCATCCGCGAAAAGGCGTATATTGTTGTTTATACCTTCAACTATATCATTTATATATACAATGAACAAGAGCGGCCCTAGTACCGAGCCCTGGGGCACATCGGCATAAACAGCTCTTTTATCTGATTTAAATCCATTAATTACAACAGATTGTTGTCTATTTTCAAGATAACTCTCGAACCATTTTAGCAAGTTACCCTGAATACCATATCGTTTTAATTTATGTATGATTCCCTTATGCCAAACTCTATCAAATGCTTTACTAATATCACAGAAAACAGCTTTAATCTCTTTACCTTTATCTACTGCTCCAGCTATGAAATCATATAAGTACGTCAGTTGATTAACAGTGGAGTCTCCTGGTGTGAAACCGGATTGGAGATTTGACAGTATATCATTATCTCTGAAATAATTAAAAACGTGTTTAAAAATACACTTTTCAAAAACCTTTGCCAGACAACTTGTTAGTGCAACGGGTCTGTAATTACAGCATTTATTAATACTTCCTTTCTTATGAATAGGGACAACAGAGGCTTCTTTCCACACTTGCGGAAATGTTTTTTCTGTAAGAGATAGATTAAAGACTTCGGAGAGGGGGGCGGCCAATAGTTTAGCGTTCATTTTAAGGAATTTAATGCTTTTACCATCTGGGCCAGTTGCTTTTGTTGCATCTACGGAAGAAAGTATATCGCAAACTTCATTTGTAGTAATATACAAGTCGCATAAGGGATTATTAATGTCAGGAATACCATCTTCAATGTGTTTATTAGGATAAGTGACTGTTGTTTGATTTATAAAATACTCATTCTTTATGTATTCACTTACAATTATCAGTGAGAAATTCAAATTATAAAATTATCAAAAAACGTGCCACTGCCCCTTTAACGTCAGTGAATGGTATATTGAATTTGAGCTATTTATGCAGCGTAATGACGATGGTTGAATGGTAGAAATTCTAACTCCTGTAAGTGTCAAGTATTCCGGTACGAATTCAGGTCAATCGCATGTCAACAGCAATTTCAGAAAAAGGGATTGAGGAGGTAATATACCGTTTACATGTCACAAGAGTAATGCAATAATGAGAAAATTCTGTGTCACCCCCTCAACGTCGGCAAGTGGTTCAGTATATAGGTTATTGAATTGTGCTATTTAGGTCAAGACGTGAGCCGACTGTAAAGGTCTTAGCTCTGTATGTTTCAAGTATTCTTGCATCAATTCCAGGCAGTCACAGTCATAGTCTAACCGGTCATACGGATATAAATATTAGCTGTTAACCAATAATAAGAATCATACCAACTGATTAACCCTGCACATGAGTTTAGCATTCTTTTTGTTTGAGTTCATCCAATGACTTGCAAAGTATTCCTTGTAAAGTATTCCAAAGTAAACAATATCCTTGGTCCAGTCGAGAAAGACACCTAACAAGCAAAGTGTCAAACGTATTCAGATATGAGCTGTTCATCAATAATTAGTACTATACCAACCGATTAACCCAACAGAATTAAACATTTCTTGTTGAGCTTATCAATTAGGTAGCAGCTTTAATTGGCAGTAGCACGTTTTTGAAAATTTTATATTTCAAATTGTTCACTAATAATTGTACATTTATGCTAGATTATGTTGAAAGTGTCATAAATCTCATTACACAAACCAGTGATCCATAGTCAGAGAAGTCCATTGGCTGCCATTCTTTTGTGAACACCTTAAATCCATTACGTGTAGGAAAAATGAATCGCATGGCTCAACTTTACATCATCATTACATCATATTTGATATATTACTGCTTCATTTAGTTTTGATACATTGTCTTTCAATTGGAACCATTTATATTCATTTTCCTGACACCACCTTTTATTTCTCGTAAAAACGTGCTACTGCCCCTTTAAACTACCAGGATTATATACTTTAATATGAACTTTGAATGGACGCGTCCATGATGAAGGTATGTAAGTTACTTCTGTTAGGTACATGTATCTGTTTAATTTCGCCCGGTTCCACTTCCACTCAAAACACAAAGCTCGCTATAATGTTAGATTTCATTTAATTCAACGAGCTTAATATTCAGTTTCAAAATGATTTCAATAACTTATAAACCGAGCGACTTATAACTAAATAGTAGGTACAAAGTCTTATTATCTACGGACACAAATAGGCACTTTTGTCAGGAAAATGATGAGGTTAGCTACTAATATTGAATGCACAGTTTCCTAATCATAAAAACATTTCAAGTAATGTATATTCAAGTAAACATATTGGTGTAAAAAACTAAATTTTACAAAAATCAATTATAGACAGTATTCATTTGTTTTCATCTGTTTATAAGTTATAATATCAACATGAATCTTTGCCAATCTAAATTAGAAAGATCTATTGTCCCTTCTCTTCTCTTATAGCTTATAGAAGGCAAAATAAAACATGACAACCCCGGCATGTGGAACCCACGATAAGAACGATGATCAATATGTGCTGAATTATTGCTTGATAAATACATCAAATAAATTACTTTATTAACCTGGACAATGAGTGTTGCAAAATTTACCAAAGAGTTAAAACTTATTTGTATTTGATCATGATATCCAATGATGCTGAGATAATGTTTAGCAAGGACTATTTGAATAAATCAACCTACTTTTTCTACTCTCTTATCATCAGCAACTGGTAACAGAAAAATAAGTTTAATGATTACACCCCCTACACATAGTGACCCGATAAAATATTATCAGTGATCAATATTTGATGACAGAATGTATTTTACACATGGGTGAAAACATGGAATGTATCAGGAACGACTGAATCTGAGCAGTTGTGGGTAAACAAAGAAGTATTGGACATCTGAAGGCAATGGATCCCATATGACACGTTATCAACTAGAACGTGTTTTTCTTAAACCAACATTTCTAGAGATAGAAGCCAAATCAGTATTGACTAGATGCCTTGCAAGAACATTTACAATACCTGCTAAGATCCTCTTATAGGATGTTTATAAGCCTCTCTCCTATGGAGTTCATTCACATGTCAATTATTCTCCTCGAGAGAACATGTTAAGATGAATACATCCATGGAAAATAGTTCAGATAGAATGTATCTAAATTTTCGTGACTATACCATTTACTATTACATAGAATGTATCGGGAAAATCACCTTATGCGAAATCTATAACATATTGTTGTACAAATGTAACAAAAGAGTTATGATTTAAATTATTCCTCCATGCCATTTTTTAAAATGTGCTTTATCTAAATATATATTAAAGGATATTTCATGAGAAGAGATAGCATTTTCCATACATCATAATTATGTTGCCTTTCAGGCTGAATGGAAGCTTAACTTACTTATTTAGACCTTTTTTATATGTTGTAAACCTTTTTCATTAACTTCGTTTATGTCCTTAACCTTAACTTTTGAACTTTTTAGAGTGATATCAGATACCATCATGGATAGTCAATTCATCACTTGTCATAACTTTTATGACAGTTGAAATGCATTTTCAAAATGACAGATAATGGAAGTTTCCTTTAATACTCCCTGGACTCTCTTCGTATGACATCAGAATTTTCTCTTATTAACAAATATCATTTAGAGATTAAGAACACTTTGCAATATAATCAACCTTTATAATTGTTTGACAACAAAAGACTGTGGTTTCCTTGGGTAAAAATGCCTTTAACCAAAATAACAGACGTTATTCTCATTAATTCTTCATCATGTCAATCAATGTTTTCCTCCAGCTTCAACGGTCTCATCTTCCTACGCAGAGCCTAAAAGGCCAGTTTCCAAACTGTCATTTTATGCCTTGCTGCAGAGATTTTACTTTTCTGTGCTGCTATAGTGACCCTACAGAGTAGAGAGCAAGCACAGAAAACTCAAGGCTATGCAGCAAGGCATAAAATGACAGTTTGGAAACTGGCCTTTTAGGCTCTGCGTAGGAAGAGGCAACGGTCTATGTTTGATATACCTCATGTAAATGCAATAAAACTTATTATTGAGCAGCAATAGATATCATCATTAGATATTCATGTACTCGGGAAATAAGACAATTGCCATAGCTTTCACATCAATGAAATTTGGAAATTCATGATGTGTTAAAGGAAACTTTTTTTCAACAAGATTTAATATCCCTTGAAAATCTCATTTTCTACACTTGGCTTGATCATTAGCTAAATATTATGAGATGTACAAACTAAGCTTTTGTGATATGAAACTATTGATTGAGTGGAAATCACACAACGCTCATTCCGAAATTACCACGCTTACTCTAAATGCTATCAAATGAGGATTGTCTTACATGGTAATAAACACATTTCTATATTGGCAAATTTAGAAAGTAATTCTGCTAAACAGGGTGGTATGTGTTGTGTAATCCAGTGGCTAGTCCTTTGATTTGAAATGTTTATCTTAACGCAGCCTTTAGCTAGAAAACTGGAACTGGATAACGCACAAGCCTCTGGAGATAAAGTATATCTGAACACTTTACACCTCAATTTGAAACACAATCCTATTTTATTTTCATGTTCCCTCGTCGTAGGTGTGTTATATGATATTTCGCTGATTGAGATGTGAAGTTCAAGTCTGTGTCAAGTACAATATTCTTATCATGTTTGTCATCCGATTAAATTTGTACCAAAATCAAGATCTATAATCTTCTATTTAACCTAAACATTAAAGGTAATCAGCCATTGTTTGTTATATGATTTTTGTTTCCTAAGACAAAGTTCCAAAATACGATTTCCTGGGAAGAATTTCAATGTTTACCTTGCATCAATGAACGTTCATCAAATGAGTGCTCTAATAATGTTTAGATAGGATAATTTCATCTTATTTATCTATATATAGAGTCAGTCGCAAGTGTATCAAAATCATAAAAATAACTATTGTTAGAATCTATTACTAGTGATCATACAATATAATACCATAATAATTTCATTTCTAAAATGTACATGTTGATATGGCTTTGTTCGGTTCATTGATGACGATTAACAAATATGTCTAATGACATTTGATCTACAACTCCGTTATGAATAACAATGTCTCTACACATTGTGATATATTGCATTTTTGATAAGGTGTATCAAGAAGCCTGACATTTCTGATTGTAACAATAAGGGAGGTGGTGCCAAATTGACCTTTTCATGTAAGCCTTTTCGGTATGTATTCATTGCCATAAAACAATCATCGTTCACATTCATTGGTTTAATGAATAATCATTATCAGTATGAATGAAAACAATATTTTTATTGACACAAGAGTAACACAAGATATCTCATGTTTACTGAAGCCAGACAGTGGACAGAATATGTAATAGTCCATTATGCCCTATAGGAATCATTTCCATTTGATCTCAACACCAACATGTGAAATATGTGCATTTATATGGTCACTGTTAATCATCTTACCATAAACCAGATGTTTTTATTAACGCACTTCCTATCAAGTCGGAAGCCATGTAGTTTGGTGAGTTACAACTGTATGACTTTATTATAATGAAAGAAAGTTGTTTCTCTACTGTGAGTCAGCCCTAGAGAATGTCATTTTCTTTAAAAATCAATTCTTTGTTCATGATCCAAGGTATTTCATTGATAATTGTTTCGAAATATATATCAAGGTTGAATACGTTTTGGAACATTAAATATTTGAATACAGAACCTAATTGAGCAATGCTTTATGTCAAAGGAGTACTGTTGAACGACCATGAACATATAAAACATCCATTTTTAAAAGATTAAGCTTGTTGATTAAGCTTATTTTAAATTTCAATTAGAAGCATTTATACTGACTTTAAAAGAAAGTTTACACCAGTTTTTTCGATTTATGAAATATCTAAAAGTCATGTGATGAATTTGATTATCGAATGAACACACTAACACTAGCAGTATATGCAACGATTAGTGTGCTTTCCGATTTATCTTTTCTCATAATATCTTTGTTTGATGTAGGTAGGGGTAAAAGTCAAACCTTAAACCAACATGAACCCTACCATATCTAAATGGTTGTACATTTTGTGCAGAATAAGGCTCTTTTACGAATCTTTTCAAAGGCTATATTCCACATGTCTATAAACAGTTATGTTCTATCAAAATACATTTAATGCCTTCCGCGTTATCTTGTAATTCCGGTCAACAACGGGTTATTTTGTAGTCGCTGCAAACTCTGGAATCGACCGGAATTACAAAGATAACGCGGAAGGCATTATTTTTATAAAGGTTTATTATTGAACTAAAAAGATATTTTCGTCACAAACCTTCCAAAACCACGCAGATGTATTCTTTGACTGATTAATAATCGCATGTACTTGTCATTATTGAGCATGACGTCAAAAACTTTAAATTGTTGTATTTGAAAACCATTCATGAACAAACTTCCTTTCGCATCTCAGCAATAATGAATTCGGAGTCAGAAAGATGTTTTCAGTCATAAAAACGTGTGCAGATTTAGTTCATAAAGACTTTGGTGTCTTGTCACCCTGTTGGCCACCTATAATATCTATGAGCCCTATTCGTATATTGTTAATGACATCTTAGATTTGACATGTGTGGATCAGACTAGCTTTAAAGTTAATACGTTATTATTGTAGAAGTATAGTTATTAGGTCGACAATTACTAATGTATGTTCACCTTCCAAGTTGAAATATATATGATTGATTAAATTTGCCTCTCTCTTTACGCCAGAGGTTCGAACATGAAAGGTCAGCTGACAATAAGACATATTATTGCATAGTAAACATTTTGGATAGAAAAATGCATTTGAAATATCTATTTTTACTGCAAGGCGATAACACATTGCTGATCGTTTCATTTTTCTGATGGTGCAAAATCATGTCAGAAAAGCCAACAGCGGTGCCCTTGGTCCAAAAATCGGACTTTCAATTAGACTTTAGAAGCTCTTAACATAACATACATTCCTTGAAAAATGAGTGCATGTGGTTAGTTAACATAGTGTTTATTCAACCTTTAGCCTCTTTAAAATAATGAATTGATTAAGAAATAACTCATCGTCGGTGTACATCGGCATACCAGCCTTGCGTTCAGTAAGACGTGACAACCCGGGATGTTCTGCGAACGTTCGCGAACTAAAGTTACTGAACGAAGCGCTCGCCGCGATCGCTCGCTGGCAGTCGCGAACTATCCCGAGAGGTGTTTGCCAAAGCGACAAAGATGGCCGACATCACCTACAGGTGCTCAGAGTGTGGACATTTTTTTAGACTCTGGGGCACTATATAGGCATGCATGCTTTCAACGTAAGTATATTGATTACGAAACTGAGATTTTTCATATTGAATTATTTTGGAACCTAATATTGAAGACTTGACATAAATAATGGGATTTTCCCCGATCTAAATATAGCAGACGACACGAAAACGATAACCTTTTTGGTCTTATTAATATGGGGATATGACGGTAGTCTAGTATTCATTATCTATTTATTTAATATTTTTTTTAACTTAGGTATCAAGTACACGTATATGTTAATTTACTTTGCCATTAAGTTAACTGACAATTCGAAATTAATAAAACTGTTTTCTTCGTCACTGATTCATCAACACGTACAGTCGAATTATCACAAAGACTAAAATTAAATTAAATGTTATTGAAAATTAAGAAACATTTCCAAAATGTGAAAATAATATTTTATAATTGAAATTTAACTGGACATTATTTTTCCAATTATATCATATCTTTTACAAATATGTAAGTTTTACAATTGACCTTATGGCTATATAAGTGTAACTTTTAATTATTTACAGCACATTACCAAGATGCCTCCCAGGTTGTCTTTGTGCCACAACCAGTCGCCACATCTGCAACATCAACAGTGACAGCTGCCACTGCAACATTAAGTGAGTAATTCTATCCTCATATTTCACGCAAACAATATACAAGGTATGGCATATTTTGTTTGTTGGGGTTGTCCCAAAAATTGTCATTATAATCAACAAAGTAAACAACCTGGGGCTAGGCTAATGTGAACAAAGCATGATACACCAATAAAGGGAGTGTTAAGATGTGCATTATGATACTATATGAAGTATATTTCTGCTTTTAATGTAGGTCAGATAAATCTCGTCTGAAGACAATGATATTCATGAAAATTAATTGAAATGTGTATGTTTGCAGCAAACAGATCCTGTGATGTGGCGACTGCTGTAGGTGTGTATAATTTTAAAAACATATGACAGATGACAAGCTATGCATAACATGAATATAGATTGAATATTTTGAGAAATGATTTGTTGATCTATGATTATAGGATCAATAAAACAACAATATTATTAAAATAATATAAATGAAATTTTGATTTTTGTAAAAGAATATATGCATTTCATATATCATATTATGATAAACCTCATGTTTTCCATTTCAGCTGATGACGAAGTTAATGATGGAGATGCCTTACCAACACTTAACAATCGTAAGTTATTTCAATGTAGTCATTGATTTTATAATGTAATTAAGCATTCATTTAACCTTCAAATAAGATCATCACTAAACCATTGATAATTTTCAAATAAAGATAATTCCCTAAAGAATGTAAAATTATCATTTTTATCCCTGAATTTTAAGTACTTTTTGTGCTCTATTTATTCATTATTACTTGATTTTGCAGACAACCAATAAACTATACTTCTATTCATGATAAATTTGATAATTAGGTTACTGTGATTATTTGTGAAAGTGTAAGTATGAACATTTTTACATTATAATGTAAAATAAACTGGGTCAATAATATTGTTTTAAAAAATTTCATGATTTAGTTCATTGTTTTTGTCTTCAGTTTTTCACTGATACTAGTGACAACATATTATTTTATTTTATATTCATTTCTGTGTGATAGGAAATCACACATTTTTGCATTTGAGTTATAGTCAGTTAAGTCAACTGACAAAACCATTTTCTTTTTATTTGAGTATGTATTTTTAAAATGTTACATCAATAATAATTTTCAATGTGGTAGGAAATCACATTGATATTTCTTTAATTTACTGTCAGAGATACTGACAAATATATAAATTGATTTTCCTTTATTATGTTACATTCATAACACATTGTCCAAACATGATTCATTTACAAATCATACTAAAACAGGCCAATAAGGATACAGCTTTCGTATGGTAGTCCTTGGACGTCGGTTCAATTCCGACCGAAAGCAACAAACAGGTCAAACCTGACAGCATGAACTTTGTTATATTTTTGTTTATAAAAATAGTTACTGTTTAATTTCACTGAAAGTATTAATAATAAATGTATGCACTGAGAAAACTGCTATGTGATGATGATGATGCTATGAAAATATTATAAAGTAAGAATAATAGTCAATTAAATTATAAATAATTATTCAGTTATCATTAATATATATTGTATCTTGTTTGGAGTTGTTAAACACATAAATCTGTAAATGATTACCTGTTTATTAGTCACCTGGTTTTAAGATTATTTGTAAATTCATCTAAACAGAAGGTATAACCATTGATAAAATATTTATGCCAAATACTGATAGGATTACATAAAATATGAATACTGTTGTATTGAGAACTTTAATCATGAGTAAATGCAATTTTGTTTCAGCCGTTTCTTGGTCTCATGAGGCCATTTTGCTTCTGGTAAGAACCTACCAGGAGCATTAGGACCATCTTTAAATCACCGGTGATTAAAAAAGCAAGAAGTTTGGAGGAAAATTGCGGGGAAAAATTCAAGAGAAGGCGATGCATACAGCGCCATAGCCTGTGACAAAAAGTTCCGATCACTGAAGTATCAGTTAGTATTATATCTGATTTAAATTCACTGCAGCATGTTTTTGAAGGGAAATATCATATATCTCTGAAATAAAAACAATTGATGCTAGTTGTAAGACATAATTTTACATCAGTGAACAGATTTATTAAATAATCAATTTGGTAATAAACATATTTTGTGCCCATTCCATACTATGTTCTGGCTCTGTAAGTATTAATATTTAGCCACTCATGTCGTGAACACAGTTTGTCATGGACACTCATATAATATCCTCTTTATGTGTCCACAATGTCATGGCTCCATGTAGTTTTCCTGTATGAATTACTTATTCTAAAACTATTGATTTATAGTTAAAATCAGATGCTTTAACTTCCAAAGTAAGTGTTTCTAAAATCAAAATGATATCGTGTTTAAAAATGAGTGTTCATATTAACAAATTCATTTTGAATTATTTAATTACAACAGCATCAGTGATGCTAACAAGCTTAGTGGACGCGGCAAGAGGGCATGGGGCTACCTCGATCTCATGGGGGAGGTGCTTGAGGGGGACCCAGCAGTCACTCCAGTGGCCACTCTTGCATCCATGACACCAGGTAGGTAACAAACACAAGTCAGAAGTGATCAATCTACAAATATGACCTGCTGATATCAGGAATTTGCTAGCAAAATGTCTTAGTCAGTCCTTGCAGATTAAATGAGTCATTCAATGTGTAAGCAAAAGAACAAAGAATTTATACTTGCATCACGTGAATCACAGCTGAAATTTTTAAGAGTCCTTTCAAAACTCTGGGTAAATTTATCATTGAAACACAATTTCGAATATGAAATTTTGATGGTTTCTGTAATGTTTAGTTGAATTTACATGACATTTGGAAATAACCAAACCTTTTCTTGTGAATTATTATTTGACTTTCCAATAGAATTGATAATGTCTTGAAAAAAAAGAAATATTTTATGCCATGAACTTAAGCTTTTATCTATAAAGTATGTAAATATTGTTGCAGAAAAGAAGACGAATGAGCCCCCAAAGACAAACAAAGCGTAAACATTTGTCATGCTAGTGTATAATCATTTTCAGAATCAACAATCCAGACAACATCAGGAACACCTGCAAACAAAGAGGTCATCCCCCCAAAAAAGGCCAAGAAAACCGAATTGCCAGATTGTCTTGTCGAGTTTTCTAAGAAGCAAGAGACTCAACTCGAGGATGTTAAAAAAATTCAATTGGAGTCTTTAGCTGTAGCTAAAAAGCGAAATGATATTCTCCGAGCTTTCACTGAAGCATTATCTCGTAGGAATGAAGTTTAATGAAGGATAATGACTTCGTGAAAGCTCAAAGAATATCATAAATTTAACTTCCTCAAGTTGATTCCCAAAGGGGCAGTAGCATATTTTGTATAAATTTTATATTCTCAAATTTTCATTGAAAACTGAGGTTCATACTATAGGAATACTTTTTTTAACATCTTATTTAATGAACCAATCAATTGGCAGCCATTTTTTGAACTCATTTATTTTATATTGTGTAAATATTTGATTGATAACTGCTTCATTTATTAGCTCTTCTGGCCTTCATAAATATATAACCTGAGAAGCAACAGAGCGAATTGTCTTTCAATTCGAACCTTTTATTTTCCTTTTCCTGACATCACCGTATTCATGTAATCTCCCTATAAACGTGATATTGCCCCTTTCAAGAATTAATAACCTTGAAAATACTGAGGCAAAACCATATCGCACACTGTGTATTATTGCTGCAATGTTATTTTAAAACTTTTAAATAACAACAATCAAACTTCATCAATTGATTGCATGTTTATTAGGTACAACATGTTATGCAGTTGACATAATGACACTGATTAAAAATGATTCTGCCAAAAATGAGTAAAAATTAAGAAAACAATATGGATAATTGTATAGCTTTCGTTGATCATTGGCAAAGTGATGTTTTAATATTGTATATAAATTTAATTGAAAGCTTAGTATATAATTTACAAAATCACATGTATCTATGGGTTATTCTAAAAAAATGGCCACATTTAGACCTTGTTAAAGGATTGAATTTATTGCCTGAATGAACATGAATTCTTGAATACTTAGATTGTTAGAGTTTCAACCTGAACCATATGGAAATCAATGAAAGACTTTTAGCAGTTTTCAGAAAACTATCTTCACATGATTCCATTGAGAAAAGAATAATAGTGTTACACAAGTGATATTTTCTTACACAACTTTATTTTGCAGGATTTTACATTTTTAACCTCACAGTTTGCATTATTAACCAACATACTATATGGGTTCAATAGCAAAAAATTTGGTTAAGAGAAAAGTTCATTTACGTATCTTAGCTACAAAAAGTAAATCAATTCTTTTTCCATAGCAGCCATATTGAATTTTCAATTAGATTTCATGAAAAAGACTACTCTTCCTAAACCAATCTAGATATCATTCTGAATGTGTAGTATGTGATAACTAGGGTGATTCCGCACAGAAAGGTAGACGTTTCAGTTTTGAGAATCCAATATGGCCGCCATGGCAGCCATATTGTATTTTCAATTAGATTTCACGAAAAGGACTTCCCCTTCTAAACCAATATAGATATCAAAAGATAGCTGCAAAAACCCAATCCCATTAAACATCATGTTAAATTTAAACAATGGTATCTCCCTTATATTCCTTTAAATACCACACATAAGGGGTCAACCAGAGTTCAGATATTTCTGTTGAGTCCACTATGCTTTTCTAATACACATCCCAATACAGGCTGCTAGCATCACAGTGTCAGCTGCTAGTCTGTTGCATAATCAACCTGACCCAATGGATATGGTAAAGCATTATGCTAGATGGCCATGTGTATGCAATAACAGTTATGGAAATTAGACTTTTATTCTCATGACAGTGATATGTTCTTTCTAAGAATAACAACTTACACAAAACTTGTCAACAATAAGCTTTGTGTTTAGCAATCTACATGATAAGTTGATGTGGAAAGAGTTATTTTGCATCAGGTTCCAGTTCCTGTGTTTTACTCATATTTGTACCAGTTCTTCTTGACACAAAATCAATTTAGGACATAAGCTAACTATGTTTTGTGAAATTATATATATTTTTCACAACAATGCATGTTCTCTCCCGTCAAGTCTTTAAATACCACACATAAGGGCTTAGCCAGAGTTCAGGTTTACATGCTCAGCACACTATGCTTCTCCAAATACACAAAGCCAAATACACAAATTGCTACACTCTCCCTAAAAACATGATGGCAGCCATAATCAATTATCATATAAAAGATGGTTACACAATTAAACCATATTACCACATCATTCATTTTAAGGTGAGCTTCTGTACCCTCGGTACTTTTATTTTTTGAAGGGGCCAAAGGAAAATAACATAAGTGTTCCTGGTTACTTGGAAGAACTTATAATTACAAATATATGTTGCATTATCTTGCAATTGTCATATAAAGGTGTGCATCTCATATTTTGTTTTGGGAATTTTTCATTTTCTACATGTATAACATGTTTGAACTTAAATTGAAGTTAGGTCAACAGTATGCTTGCACTTTACCTCTAGCTTTATAGATTTCATTGAACTGACAGGAATGCTGAGGGTGTGCATCTCTTATTTTGTTTTAATTCTATGGTTGGAAACATTGAGGGGCTTTTTTATTAGCAGCGACATCTGTGTCCCATGGACAAAACATTTCTAGTTGTTTATTGTTATGGTCCATGACTAATGTTATTATATAGATAATTATATTTGTGATCATTATGTATATGAGATCGAATTCCTGTTCCATTTATATTCTCCTAGAATAATTTATTGTTTTTTATTGTTGACAATAAACAAAAACATTTATCAATTTATGTAGTGTTTTTGTCATGATATCTTAAATCAGGTGACGGTTATTGGTACTATCTTGAACTTCATCAGCTGTTTCATTGTCACTTAACTATACTGATACATCAGCTGTTTCATTGTCACTTAATTATACTGATACATTTGATGGATTCAATTTCTTGATTAAATGACAACATACAACAGGTGACAGGTAACTTTAAGTCTAGCTCAGAGTTTCAGCAATGTCTGCCCTCTTTTGCTGGGCATTGCCAACAGCAGCATCAGTGCCTCCTGTCTGAGGTTGGGCTAACCTATCATGGTCTGCATGCAAATCTGCGTTTTGCAAATCTTCATCCAGGAGGGTTTATCTCTCCAGAATGAAGTTGTGCAAAACACCAGCTGTTACAATAATTGAAAGGATTTCAGACAAAGAACGCATGTCAAGATACTTAAGCCTTCTAAACTTGCATTTCAAAAGGCCAATGGCCCTCTCAACATCTACACGAGTAGAAGAATGCAACTTGTTGTACTTCTTCTGTGTACATGTGAGATTGCCATTGTCTTTGAATGGTACCATGAGATATGTTTTCAGGGGGTATGCGGAATCACCCAACAAGTGTGGATCTATGGGGAGACAGTCCCTCTCCAACATTTCAAAGAGAGGACTGTTCCTGAAAACACGTGCATCATGTACTGCACCAGGCCAGCCAACATAAACATCAGAAAATTGTAGGTTGGCATGACATACAACTTGGGAGTTGAATACTAGGAAACCCTTTCCTGTTGATGAAAGAATCTCTGTGGTCTCCCGGCCCTGTAAAATATTGAAAATTGTAGTTTTATCACTAGGCATTAAATGACTTAAGAAACAAAATTGGTTAATAATCTTAATTTAAATAAATATTTTTCTTAGAACATTTAGAATTTCAATAAAACTACATTCAATGAAATTTCTTACTTTTCTGAATATATATAATGGGGTTATTATAAAACTAGTTTTAATTACTCATACATGTACAAGCTCTCTAGCTGATTGGAGTTAATATAAATTCAACTGTGAACCTTTGGCTTTCATACAAACAAATCACGGAGCAAAAGAATAAGCAATTAGAAAACTGTCAATTTTAATTTATTCAAATTGCTTAGATCAAGTCTTTCATTATCTTAAAGGGACAGTAGCACGTTTTAGGCGGAATATAAGGTGATGTCAGAAAAATGAAATCAAATATATAATGTAATGTAAAGCCATGCGATTCTTTATTACACTAAAGGAAGTAAAGGTGTTCACACAAACATGGCTACCAAAGGATTTTATTTGAATCTTTATGATTTGTTCTATCAAATTAAATTAATACATTTAGCATAAACTTACAATTATCAGTGAAAACTTTAAAATATAAAATTGTCAAAGAACGTGCTACTGTCCCTTTAAGACCAATGGCATTTAGCAGATTGCAGTTTATGGAAGTCATGTTTTATATTATCTATTTATCTACCTGGGATGGCTATGTGCGTGCCATCAATTGCACCAACTGCACCAGGAAAACCGCATCTCATCTTGAAATCAGCAACCACCTTGGGGAGTTCTTGTCGGTTTGGCCACCTGATGTGATCCCCCTGTTTTGAAGAGATTACACCACAAACATCGATAACTAGAAATGTAGTTTTCCTTTACTGATCCCAAAGCGGTCAGCAACCCCCCTAAATGATTCCTTGTTACATAACAACCATATTGTTGCCAGGTGCTTCTTTGACACTGTCATATGCCTCTCTGTCACATATCTGCCCAATTCATGATGAAGTTCCTAAAAAATAAACAAGAAAATTATTATATAAACTATGTTTGTATCGGTATAACTTGTTTGATTAGAATGCAGGGAATATAACTGGACAGTGTCAGCTGCTTGTCATACACTTATTTTGAAAGAAAACTTCACAGCTGTGTTTGTCACTATTGAACATTATGTTAATTAATACATTGATGAATTATGAATTTTAATTCATTTCTATTCTTATTTAGAGTTTTTTTACCTCAAAAGTACTCCTTCCCATTCGAAAATGGGACCTAAAATCCACCTCAGAGTACGAAGGTACTATGTCTTCAACGTAATTCTTCACCCGAGATGATGTGGTCCTCTCATAAGGAAGACACGCTGCAAGACAGGCTGTTGATGTTGGTAGCGTGTCCTGTAGAGTGGAGAGAAGGCTATCCCCACTGGTTTCCTCTGTAAGCTCCTCAACCACTATGGCTAGTCCTCGTCTTGTCCAACATGTCAGAAGCACCTGCGGATATTTGCATTCAATTATGAATATCAATAATTAACCAATTATATTAGTTTTAAAATCTTTTACAGTTATTCTTGTAAATAGAATATTTAAGAAAAACCAATATGTTTTAGATCCTTTTTAAAAAGCCTCTGTCTTCTAAAGAATTTGGATGTCTGTAAGAACTGTTTACATTTCCAAAATCTGAAAACCCTCTTCATCTTTTTTTTAAATTTTTACAGAAACTTACTTACGATTCATTCTTGGTCTTTTTTTGTTACATGAACAATAATAATTGATTTATATTGCTCTAATGTAGATTATAGATATAGTATTAGATCAATTCCAGTCAAACTAAAATATATAATAATAATAATAAATAGGCAACATTTGCATGCTGTCATTAGAGACTCCTCTGTTTGCTTTCGGTCGGAATTGAACCGACATCAAACGACTGCCATACGAAAGCTGTGTTTTGGTTAAGCCTGGATTAGTATTTCTTGGGAAACAGTAGAGAAGAATATTATTAGGTTAATGATAATTGTCAGTTTCTCTGACACTTGTTATGAAATTAAACATCAATGTGATTTCTTATCACAAAGATTATACATGGTAAAACAAACAAACCAAATTATTTGTTAAAACAATGCATGAAAATAAAAATTAATACTTGTCAGTTTACATAACCGACTGTAACTTAAAATTAAAGGTGTGATTGTCTATCACACATAAATGATAATATAATGAAACTTAAAATAAAATTGTGTGATTGCCTATCACACACAAAATAGACATAATGAAACCAAAAATTAGGAGTGATTTCCTATCACACCATGGTGTAATATAAGGAAATTTGATTTGTATATTATACAGACAACTCCAAATTACTAAAATAAAACTAAATTTGAATAGTAAGAACAAAGGAAAATGTTACCTTTTGAAATGTCTTATCTTCTCATACTTCCCATTTTCACAATAGATTGTAGTATCTTAATTATATGGTTATATTCTTTCAAAATCATTTCATGCATATACATATAATGATATAAAATATCATAAGATTTAATTTTTTTAATTATCCTTGTGTAATGGGCTTAATTAAGACTTTGTTTCCCTTTAAAAATTGTATTAGTATATTGTATATTTTAATTGATTATTCTAAGCTATACCTATGAATGCCCTGCTGAAAATAACCTTCATGATGATTTAATATATTTTTCAATTCTTAGAAGGATATTCAAAATGACTGACCGAAAACACATTATGACTGAAAACAAATGACTCAACATTACTTTGAATATTGTATAAGTTGTCATTACAGTTTTCTAATTAGTAATTTACATATCTACAATACATTTACAAATATATGATTCATTTTCAATTATTGGGCCCAATAATCTCTAACTTTAGTTAATACCTCCCGTATAGTCAAAGCTACTTACCTGTTATTAATGATAACTTCGCCAACAAACGTCGTCTGCTTAGGCAGTCGCCATCTTGTAATCAGCGCCACCTATTGCTCGCAGAGAGCGGACCGTTCAATAGCGGAAGATCTTGTTTGCGAACAGTGCACGCTTCGCAACGTCTTACTGAACGCAAGGCAGATATGCGTTATTGTCAACTGTCAACCGAGTGATTCACAATTATTGTAATAATAACGCTGAATTCATTTTTAACTCATTGGTAATCTCCCTTTGTAATATAATCAAGATTTAAGATGCATCATCATGAAAAATAAATTCGTTAATATATTTTTATGTATTGGGAATGATGTGAACATCAAAGAACAGTTTGCTATATATTTATGTCAAAAGTAGATCTTAGAGGACTACTTTTAATCTTCTTAATAAAAGCAAACAACTAATGTTGCCCTATATGAACTCATTGCCTGTAGTAATTCCAGCTTGCATGCTGCAGTAATGAGTCAACTACTACTCTTCAGCAATATGTCCATTGGGAGGTTGTTGTAACAGTAACCTAGCCATTTACCATGTCCATGGAATAAGAAACTGGTCTGCACAATCCATCTTCATTTCATGTTGTTTCCGTAAACGTCCATTATATGTGTAAAGGTATTAATTGCCCAGAAACGTGGTCCTCGGTTTGAGCGAGGAATTAACAATACTTTAAATTTCGTAGAGATTCACTAGTGTAAATAGAGCCATTTTCTCTTCAAACAATTGCTTACATCAAAGGAAATGGAAAACTGCGAAGGTTATGAGGATAGTTTATGATTATCAAGTGAAACAGAATGTGTATCATCATGTCTGTGTACAGCTGTTTTTTACAAAAAAAAGGTCATTCCTGTTACCAGTCCGTTTTATCTTTTGACATTTCAAAATATGCTTTTGATGTTATCATGTCAATCAATCCAATGTCTAGACGCTAGTTTTTGTAATCTGTCCGGCTGTAAAGCTGAATTACTTGATTCATATTGTTCGCTGTTGTGACTCCTGTAATACACTCAACATATTAAGGGTAAGGAATAATGACATATGATCTGTTTGTTTTGTTTGGTCGAGTATTATGTCTTTATATAAGTAATTAATAAATAGGTTGACGTAAAGGAAATACCTGATTTATGCTTCTGATTTTTTTCTGAAATATTTGTTTTTGCTACATTGAACACTACTTAATTCTGACGCACTTACCCAACTCTAGAGTACAGATAATATTTATCTCATGATCAAAAAGTGTATGCGATATGAAGAAGTACAATTAATATCTAATGAATATTGAGCATATGTATCAAAAAGGAAATAATGTTTCTATACCTCCATTCAACTGACAATGGAGATATTTAAATTGAAAATCATTTCGATTTCCAATATTATCACTTAATATCGAACAACAAATGCAACACTGAGATATCAGGTAGAGGCATATCTCATTTACGTATTAGAGAAACAGTTACGGTTAAAAAACAACATGTTCCAAGACTATCTAAGTAATAATTAAGCTAGCATGTAACAAGGGACATTCCAACTTCTCAATGTAAAATTCTAATGACATCTATGAGTGAGATACAAAATATAATCAATATTTGGCTTTGAGCTGTAAAGTGTATTTTTATTTAGAAATATTTCATTCAGATCATCACTAATTACACATTATCATAAACACAATTTGCTCGTCATCTCCACCAAGTTGAAAACAAGCCTTCAATTAACAAAATAAAAGAATGTTCTCTCAAATAAATATTTAAATACATGTAATCTGTAGATCGTGCAGATTTAATGACCATCAGACAACCAATAGCCATGTTCTTCTGGGCCACGCTTTAGGGACTTCTGTTTAAATTCATTACTGATATGCAAATGCAAATGTTGCCAAGTGCATAGAGGGAAAATACGTTAGGCATATTGCATCAACACGTATATATTTTTTAATACGACGATTACTTAATCATACGCAATACCGTTTCTGTTTTACTGTACACATTTTACAACGGGAAAGACAGAAAACGATACCATGAGTAACACTAAATCTTAAAGTTATATGCAATCGAACCTAGTTACATAGGTTATCATTAACATGGATTTAAAAACTGTTAACTGCTGGCAATATTATCACTTAATGTCGAATCACAAAAGCAACACCGAGATATCAATAATAGGCAAAACTCAATTATGTATTCGAGAAACAGTTAAACTCACTTAGTTATAAGACAATATGTTTCAGCAAGACTATCTAAGTTTTTATCAAGCTGGTTAATATCATAAAGCTAGTTAAAAGCATGTATTCCGGATTGCATGCTGCAGTTATTAGGTCCTGACAAAGTAAACATCAATAAATCCTGTGGGCTAGTAAATCATGTAGCGGACATGATGATTGTTTTGTATGGTTTTTATGGTTTTGGAGGGTTTAAATCATCACGAAATAACTTATGTTAAATCAATGTTGTACAGTTTAAAATAGATTGTGTACATTAGATGTTAAACAATTGAAACATCGAACTTGGATTGATTATGTAATTGAAAAGTAACTGTTACAGAGTTCAACACATCATATTCAAACAATCCATTAGTGAATATATTATAGAAAGAGAAACAAGTTCAATGTCAATAAACAACAAATATAAAATCATTTACATTAAAACCGAATTATCAGCAACCGTCTTCCAATAAGGCTTTTCAACAGCTTCTATTTGAAATTTACTTCAATCTGAAAGCTTTCGTTATAGAGATTTATTCACCAATTGTAATTTTTCATAACGTTGTTAGGTTAGAGCAAAATATCGTTATAAAACAAGGCGAGAAGAAACACTTCTAACTACTTACTATGGACGGCATATTCATTGTGTATACAGCCATATACAATTACCCAGTGAACGCAAATTAACCTGTCATTTCTGACATCTGATAATTTCGAAAATGGTAGTTCCCGTTTTGTGGTGTTATGATCGGTATTTCGCGATGTTTATCAAGTAGTTATCACTGACCTTTTGACTTCTGGACCTCATGCCCCTAGTTGGATGCTTAGGGGCCCGGTAAACTGACTACCATGTTATTGATATTTATTCTACCCTTTATAGTAAATACACACTTTAAATTAATATTTCAACTTACGACGCAGAGGTCAGAGGGTTACATAGTGTTATGGAAAGCTGCGCATCTTAAGTTTGTTCACTTACCTTCGTATTCTAGTGCAAATATCATGTAATTTGTAACGTCTTTGAGACATCATATCATTGTGAAAACGAAACCGATATTGATGAAATTTCACTGCATAAGTTAATATTCAATTTGCGTTGACTTATTCGCATGTCATGCCGAGCAGAAAGCTGAAACAAAGTTGGCAGGTCATTGAAGTGACCAGGGGTCAAAATTTCCAAAACACTGATTTCTATTTTGCTCTACAAAATCCTCCATTACTGATCAGCAGCTTCATATCTTATTCATATGTGTTCCTGTGCACCAAGGCAACGTAGTTGTGCTGATTTTGTTCCTACAAGTTTACATGAATGTTTTAATCGAAATTTAAGAAAATCCGAATTTCACAAATATGACCTCATCTGACTATTTAACAATGCCAAATATCGACATTCAGCACCAGTGACATGACGATCCCGAAATATGGTTTGGGAATGGTTAGTTTACACATGGACCATTGATGATCTTCTGTAAGTGGTCCTGGAGTAATTTTATGAACATCAAAACGAAACACAAATTACATGATATTTGCACTAAGATCACAAGCAGGTGAACAATCTTATGGTATGCAGCTGTAGGGTTTGAAGAGTTAACGTAACAAGGTAAGCTTAGAAGATTCTTTTCCAATATTTTATCATTGTCGGTTCCATAAGACCTGACAATTTATGTTGTATTTCCATTAATGTCTTGAGGAATAAGTATAATATGGCCACGTTGTAGCAGGTTGCGTTTTTGTTTTGTAAATGGAAGCTTATCAAAAAAATTAATTGCATCAAATAAGGGACATTCGAACCTCTCAAAATTCAATAACTAAGATAAAAAGATAATCAATATTTGACTATGAGTTTTAAAGTGTTTTTATTTTAGAAATGTTTCAGTCCAAAAATCACCAATTATACATTATCATCAAAATAGTTTGCTCGTAATCCCCACAAAGTTGTTTTGAAAACAAACCTTCAAATAGCAATATAAAATAATGTTCCCTCAAATAAATACTTAAATGATCTGTATGTAGGATACATTTGATTTTACCAAGGCGTCCTTTGCGCGGAATAAATGACCAACAAGAACATGTAATTGGTCATCTTCTTCAGACAAGCAATGGCCAACATCCGAAATAAACATGTTCGTCGGGCCACACTTTAGGGACCTATGTGTAACGTAATAACTGGTGTATACAAATATGGCCAAATGCATAGAGGGAAAATATTTTGCATATTGCATCAATCCATGAATATATAAATTTTAAGATTGGCTTTTTTCAAATCATATGCAAAAGGGTTTCTGTTTTATTTTGTACCTGTTACAAAGGGATAGACAGAAAACAATACCATGAGTTATTTCATGGACACTTAAATAGGGAATTATGTTCAATCGAACATAGTTACAGAGGACTTAAGTACTGATTCATGGTTTTCACAATTGAATCGGCTCTTAAGCTAGAAGAAAACCTGAGCTCCCAACGTTTCAAAATGCTGCAAATCAAGTCTACATCAAATGGTTTTATCTATTACACATCTGAGTCATATAACAGCAATAGTCTCTCATCTTAGTATAGTCTCAGTATCTTGACAATCAGGATCCTGACACTAAACTGGCACGATAAATAAAACGATGAACGCATTAAGATAAAAGGGCAAGATCATTAAAGTAAAGACTGCTATCGGGAGAGTTCTTCTTAACATCACTTTCAAAGAGTTTTAAATATCAGGAAGGCAAACCTTTTCACATCAAATGTTAGAGAATAATTATCTGTGTATTGATCACAGAAAAGATGTGCCTTTATGTCTTAGAATGTTTCAATTAACCTATCTTGACCTTTGTTTTGTGTACCATTTCAGTAGAGGATTCATTTCATCAGTCTTGCAATGGTTCTTTAGAACAAGAGTAAATTGCATGAGTGAGTCAGTAACGTGTTGTCAGCAATATTTCAGCTATTTAACACGTGAATGTTGTTATCCAAAGGGAGCAGACGGATAAGGGAGAAAGGGATCAAAAGGATGAGGGGAAAAGACGGAAAAAGAGAGCGAGATAGAAACAGGTTTTAGAAGGACTCCCGTTTGGTCTGCCTTCTACCCGTCCAGCTTGGTTGACCCTACCAGGAGCATTGGAAAGCTCCAGCTGGCATATCTCTTAGGGTCGTCAAGCACACAAACCACCACATCACGATACGGTAATGAGTCCAGTGGAATAGTAGGAGTTATTGGTACCTGTATGTCTTGAATGACAACCGCGTTAAAGCGGAAACGGAAATGGAACCGAACTTTGAGTCTCAGTAAATACTTCTGATGTGTTCTGATGTGTTCTGATGTGTTTTAGGATGCTGTACTGAAGTAGCCTACAATGGATACGATAGCTAAGGACTATAAGTTTAGACCTTTCTTGTGTAGATTATTACAGTCAACTTCTCATCTCAAGAGTAATTTTTATTTTCATCAATAAGTATGGATATCTGAAAAGAAATGTACTGTAATATCAGCAAAACAAAAGCCACATGTCGTTTTATTAGTATGGAATGAAATATTGTTCTATAATATATACACACAGAACTTATTTTAATTAAGCATCCCCCATTTTCAAACAGAAACAGTGCTGATAAAATACAATACAAATTTTCAGGCAACCATTTAGAGGTTTTCGATAGAACGGTCATCTTGCAGCGTAGAAACGAAAATTGCACTTGATTTATGATTCACTGTCTCTGGATAATTGATTTTACAAAGGCTCGGTAGTTTTAGTCAAAATCCAACTTACTTTAAAATTGAAAAATGAAAGTCAATATGTTTTGGTAAATGACCTCATAGCTAAAGTTAGTCGTTAAGCAGTGTGAACATTCAAAATCAATCTGCAACAATCAGTCCGCTCCCAGTAGTCGAGAATTTGTGACAAAATTATCAAATATCAAACTTAAAGAAAACTTTATGAAGACAAAAAATGGCTTATCGAAAGGAAGAAGGAGTGTCAACACGTGCAACTCAAATAATCTCAAATTCACTCACCGATTTTAATAGACATTTTCGCAGTTATCCATGAAAGAATTACTGAAAATTTAATGTCCTGCTCGCCTCTTATTATGATTGATTAAACGGGTTTTGTGTATGAATGTCATCTAGGAATGAAAAATTTTATCTTTGACTAAACAAAATGCCAAAGTTCAATGTGAAATTTCTCCCTAATGACAATCATTATTTTTGTCCAAATCTCAGCGGCCTCGTAATTTCCCTCGTATTTTCATTATTTTGCATTTAGGGATATTTTAGTGCATTCAAATAGTCAACAAGAAAGTAGTTGTTACATCTGGAGTGGCCAATGCATCACATTAATCAAAATATTCAAATAGCACCCAATTGCATTTTACAAAATAGGGGGTGCTGAATTAATTTCTTTCTATATCGATAATGTTAAAAGTAGGAGGATCTTCCATAACGTCATCTCAACAATAACAATGTTAAGCCTTCTAAAATGTGGTTGAAATGTATCAAATGATATAAATATGTGACAGTTCATTGAAAGAGCACTCTATACAGATAGCATTATAAATACACATATATTCGTTCAGAAAGGAAAAGTCTTATCTTTTGAATCAAATGATGACAACACCTCTATTCAGCATGTTATACGTATCTCACGTATGTTTTAGATGCTATGATTGAAGAAATACTTTGCTTCTCTTTTGAAAATATACAATGATTTGTTATAATATATATTATGTTCTGTTCTCTCAATGATTGCCACCGAGAGCAGACCTCTTTCAGAGCAATTATAAAGGTACCATAATACAAGTTGAAGAGGTCAATACATTTACTTTCGTGCACAATGTTTACTATATCAACATCAATAACCAGATGGACCTGCAAACTGTTGACAGATATACTATGCATGTTCCTCAGCAGATCCATTTGTCTACACTCCCAGCATGTATGGAACATTCTGCAAGACAATTGCAGGAACTATGCGCCCTGTATAACCTTTTCATTCAACACCTGTCACCCCCAGTTGATCTGAAATCAAGAAGCTAAGAAACGGTTTATTACTAACATCGCTTAAGACAAATTTAATTCTGTACAAGTTAATATGTTTGACATAGCAAAACTATATGCAGTCGTGAATTAACAACAATTGTTGACCTTCTATTTATGTTAATCCCTGGCCAATAAAACTTGCGTGCATGATGTTCTTTTGAGGTAATACTCATACTATATGGTCTAGCTCATTGCATTACGTATATTGAATAATTATCATGCCTTTTGGGTTTTGAACTTCTTTATTTCTTATCGTTTGCATCACACGTCTTCCACTCTAGCTGAGGGATATCGCCAACATTGTCCTCTTGATTTGCAATTGTATTTGGTACATCATTTTGGGTAAAACCTGAATGTTTACATGTTCACAGACCTTTACCATCAGAAAAGTGGCCAAATACTAGTATAGCTTTAATGAATGTTGCCGGCATTTCAGAAAAGCAGATTCACATTTAAATCTTCTTATTGTCAAGAACCTTTTAAAAAGGATATCCATTACATCAGTTTAGACATTAAAGACATTACTTTTGTCATAAACAAATAGTTTTATTGTTTTGAATTTACATGTTTAAAATCGAATAAACTCTGATGTTGATTTCGAAGATAATCCTTTATTAATAATTTGATCCACAGGACCATTTTGAAGGCGACAAAAGCAAATTGTTAGCTCTATCATACAGGATTCCTAGGCGACAAAGACAAACTAAACATAGTTGTGTTTGAATTCAAGAATGAGTATCCCATTCTCTTCATAATCGTGTGAATTGCTTGAAATAGGACAACGAGGAGCAGTCACTGTGGTTATATTAACTATTTTTTGTCATGCAGGCATATTTCTACACCTTGACGTTCACATTTATTTTCATTTAACATCTTTGATGAGGCAGCCAGGCTACACACCCATATTGAGTCTAGCAAGTTACAATAACAGGTCTCGTCAGCCGACTGCTAACCCGTATATTAAAGGTGACATGAACGAATAGATTTACCCAATCCTTAAGCAGCTACTATTATTATTATTTGTGTGAAACTTGAAATTGCATCGTTTTATGTGAATGCAGACTATAGCGCTTGGCAAGATGAGCCCTGTTTGGTTAATTCGATTGGTAGGTTGTTGCTAGACTCAATATTGGAGTGTGGCTAGTATTATTTCGGCTAGTTTTACTCGGTGAATATGAATAATATGTGAAGTCATCTCGGTTAATTTGTGTTGCATTTCCATTAAATTTATCTTATAAACAAAAACAAGTAAAACTTGAGTTCAATGTAAATGTACAACGCTAGGTTTAAACTGCTTTTACGTTTTACATATTTGTTTTTACAGGTGCAACTTAACGGATCGGGAAAAAATTTGCAACATTCTTCAAATGGGGCTTGTATTTATGCAGACAGGCAATAAGAAACATCTTTCTTAAACACGTGGAGATCATTTAGGGATGATCGTGGTATTTCAGCTGTATTAGAAATGTTCTTATCATATTATTCATTATCTTCTTACTTATATTTTTCGGCTCATATATTGGAAAACGTAATGATACGCTGAAAGGAAATTGATCGTGAATTCATTTAGGCATATTCTTTTATTTGACAGAGGGAGAAATTCAAAATATAATGAATCGGATGCTGACTTGAAATGGAATTTACGTTTTTGGATATTTGTATATGACATTTAAAAATAGTAGTTACATTTAGCTGAAGCTAAAGCTGAAGCTATTTCCCGTGTACGTGCCTGGTATACGGCGATGTTCTCATGCTTGAAAAAATAATCATGACATACATGTATATCCTAATTTGTTGATGTGTTCCAATTACTGGATAAAAAACTTAAAGAGTGTGATTGTCTACTGAAAGAAGAAAAAATGCTTATGAATGGGAAATATTGATAATGAACGATGTCAAAGTAACATTCAACTCATAGGAACTATGCGACCATACGATTGCCATATATTGAAGTGAACAGTAATATTAATCCTGTTTTAGCCTTTGATCGCGTTACAATATGACAAAAAGTTTAACAGGAGTGTACTGTTTGTTCATAAAATTATGGTTAATGAGCTGTATACTTGCATATTGCATATGTTATAGCTAAAAGAAGCGCACGAAATCGTAAAATGTTTTCACGCTAGGACAGGAGATTAGAGTTATCTGCCATAAGCGTAGCTTGATGTCATACTGCTCCCTATTGCGGATCTATCTTCGTCAAAACTTCTAAACAACACTTTTCGAAAGGAAGATTTCGATTACAATCTGACTGTCCAATTGCCACTTATTAATCTCTTTTGGAGACATCATGAGTGGTAGATTGTCTTTGTTTCGTCAAAGTACCCTTTCGCTCTTTTGTAGATCTAGTATTTCTTTGTGCGAGAATAGAGCATTTAGGGGACAAAAGTTTCGGTCTACTGTATGTGCACAATTAGTTTCAAATATGTCAACTATCATCTGATTGACATGATATTCAATAGAATTGCTGTTTTGTTTCAATGAAACATCTAGTTAAGCATATGGTGGCCCATTCCCTCCCCTACAGAGGTAGATTAAGTCAAAAATTGTTGATTCAACCTGTGATCAATTTAAAATGAAAATGATGATTTTAGGACAGCGTCGCAGATTCGACAACAAACTTTGATTTCATATAATCGAGTATCGCCCATTCTAGTGCACAAACTCGGCTTATTACAATAAAGGCTCGATCAACATTTCATCATGTGATCTGCCTCTGAATGGAGAGAATGCAGGTAGCCTTAAAAAGCAATATTGACATAATAGATAGTGAGTAAATGAGATTTGAGATGAGCGGGGAATGAAGTACAATGTACTTGACAGCGTGCGTCCTTCTAACTTTGGCATTACCTCCCCTCAGAGACAGATAACGTAATTAAATGTATTTACAACCTATGTTTGAATGAGACCAAATCAGCATTGCATCACAATCCATTTAATTTTTTTGACAGATGACAACGCTTCATGCATGCCTTTGCCATGTTGGATCAGTTGTCAAAATGATGATATTAGGACGGCGTCGGTGATTGCACAACTAACGTCGGTGTCATCCAATCAGGCACCTACCATTCTAGCCCTCAAACTCGGCTGATTGGGACAGAGGCTAGATCAACATTTCATGACTTGATCTATCTCTGTTTGGAGATTATCTGATTTAGTTGTGGCAAACGGTTTTGACGACACACAGCAGACAGAGGAATGAGAATGAGAATGAGACTCATTGCTGTATAATAGAGGTTATTGTTTTCATTGGAAGCAGTGTGGGGGCCTTGGGCGGAAGGTAAGACACAACGCAACCAAAAACTCTGTTGTGATTGACGACAATTTCACCTCACTTAGGCACATAAACCGGGTTCTTCAGTTACAGTATTCCAACAGGATTATCAAAGAGGGGAATTGTCTACCACAATCAACGTCCAAGGCCTGACATGAATCCCATTGAACACTCCTAAGATTACATTGTGAGAAAGTGTCGCTTATGACAACTATAAACTAATACAGTTCAACACTTTTTTGCTGCGTTAATAAGACAACTGACTTTCTATTTGACGCAAATAGCTCATGCATCATTGAAATCCAACTGAAGTATAAATCCATGATAATTCAATGCCTTTTTTGTTTTTAAGATTTATCGAAAATACCCCAGCAATGGAAATATGACAGACATAAATATAAATAAATACCCAATTCCTTTATTTAAGCAAAAACTGCTGAAAATATTGTTAAAAGTACAACAAAGTTTCGCGAGTTTTGGGATGCGTTTCGGGGACGGCGCAAACTCTATGTCATACAATTCACCTCGTCATCTGAATGTGGCATGAATATTTTACACTGTAATGTGTTTGAGAATTAATTAAAAAGCAATAATGGACGACTTTCCGTAAAAAGCTTCCCTCTAACTATCAAGACGTACCTAATAAAAAAGCGTATGAAATCAAACGACTAGACAGTGGCTTTACATCATTGCCACTCTGTTACACTAGATAACTTGATGCATTTACCACACGAGTAGAATGTTAAATATAAAGTGATAGAATCCTTATTTCATGTCAAGTCGAGAAGTCTAGGTAATATGTCTGTGTATACTGGCTGTACTAAATCTACATGTAATTACTCAATCAACTTTGCTGAACAATCGTCTCGTTGAAAACATTGTTTTCCCCAAAAACACATGCAAGTTGCTACTCCATACATGTGTATCAAATGAGTTTGATATCTGAGATCTAGATCGACATTTTCTATCATGGAGGTCATAGATTTATATCATCATATCTTATTCAATGACTGGTATATATATTATATATACCTTTCTGTGAAACGAATATCATAAATGTTGGCCATAGTAAGTGTTTGAGTTCATCAGTCACGTTTTTATCAGTTGCTTACAAGTTATTGATGTATGAATCTCTTACATACATTGGGTATCTAGTGAAAGTAAGAGAGCTCTTTTTAATTAAAACAGAATAGATATAATTCTTTATTATCCAAAACTGTGTTTCACAGGTGATATCGCTTGAGAGGATCAAGCGATATCCCCCATGAGATATCATCTTTACAGTTGATTTGACAATGCCCTGTTATCACAAGTATATGACATCACAAAACCTTTAGCATCATCAGTTATGATGTCACTATGCTATGACGTCATAAACACAACGACGAGAAAATGCTTTGACGTAATAAACATGATGACGTCACAATTCTATGATATCACGGCTTTAGGAGTTAACGGGTAGTACAGTGTTCATGCAAACGTGATGAAAATGATTATTGATGAAAAATAGAATTTCTCCCTCGTGTCTCCTGATATCAAACATATCAACACTTGTTGATAAAAGCCTCAGATGTTTGTTTCTTTTATCAACTTTTGTAATATATTTGATATTAAAACACACATGGGTGAGATTCTCTACATATCAACGAACATGCATATACATCAGTACATACAATAATGACTTTTTGTCCTGAAAACTATAAACTGAAAACATAAACAAAATATAACTATGCAGACATTTCCTTCATATTTATAGATCCTTGTTTTTCACAACCCAAGTTAGCATGTCAGAAATGCAAATAATTGTCCTTTTAGCAATAAAAAGTTGTGTGTAAAATGTTATTTTCATACAAAATAGGAAAAATAATCTCAATACAACAACCTATCAGGTGTTATGATATTTGTTCAAAATGGAGAGATTTTTTTTATTTTGATGATGAGTGATTGTGTTTAAGTTATTAAACCATACTGCATGTAACTCATATATCATTGAACCACTCGCTCTTGCTCCACAAGTACCCAAATGTAGGGAACGTACATTGAATTTATATGGCTACATGGATCCTTGTATATCCTACATATGCGATGTGTGAATATATTAAATATACTCATTCATTAGCATGAACATTGACACAGAAATGCTTCATCTTTAATTTCCCTTTAGGGTTTGGCCAATTTAGTTCCCACCTTCCTAGGGGCCACAGGTTCACCAAATATACCATTTCTTTAAAAGTCCCATAACCTTAGGATTCTCTACCCAAAATGTTCTCGTTCTATGCCTTGTGCTTCTTGAGAAGAAGATGTAAAAAGTTTAAGTAGGGGCCACTGGCTTCCCAAAGTCACCAAAACTATACATTTCAATATTCCCTGGTCAAGGAGTCTATACACAAGATTTTGCTTTCTGCGCCTTATACATATACATGTCCATAAAACAACATATTGTGGATCGAAATTTAATTTCTAATATTCAGAGTTTCTTTTATCTCAAGAGGCGAATATTGGAAGCTAATTTCATCTTAGTAAAGGAGACAGTCAGTGAACATTAAAACTCGTTAACAGAACTGCCTAATGCATTTATGATATATGTTATGTGAGATTGTTTCAGCCAATTGGATGTCATTTTTTGAGGAACCCGAATAAGCATATATCTAGCCCCGCATCCTTTCATCTTGATAGATACGCCATTACCTTACACGAGGTAGTTAATTATATCAGTATCATGCCTTCGATCAATTGCTTTTGTTAAAAATCAGGGTATATTTGGAGCTACATAGTTACACATATAGGCTGATACTTTTCTGGCATTTGCTCGTTTTCATTACGTTTCATGAAATATATTGCTCAAACTAAGAAAGCCAAAGTTTTGTTTTTTAGTGTTATGATTTCGAAATGAATCAAAGTTTGCATATAAGTAGAATGTCTGATACGATACTTTGATAAAGTCCAAAAAGTTAGAATATGAACAGATTAATGCGCTTACTTTTGCATACACAGGCCCTACAACGTCTGCAATTAATACCAGCTGTTCTGGTGGCGTGAGGGTCAATCTACATTTGTTTTAAAAATTAAAGTAATGCATCGCCTAACTGAACATCGAAAGTCCGTCATGGTTACTATTGAAGCATGCTAGGGAGCTGGGTCTGAAGGATTTTCACGAAATTGTAATATTATTTTTGTCCAGTCTATGAGACAAAATAGGAGACATTGACCTTTTGACACATGTCTCTGTCAAGTCTTTACTTTCATTTGACCATAGATGTCGGACGATGTTTTCCTAACTCTGGCAAAGATCACTACAACAACATATCAAAGTTTATGTTCAGCAATATGTTTCTTTCTTGAGTAGTATAGCATCACTTTCAAAAGCAGTGTTAAGACTCTTTAATATAGAGTTTAATATGTACTTCCGATATGAGAGTGACGATTTACGAAACAGACGCCTTTCTTTGATTTATATAATTGAGTGTCATTTCCTGCATGTCACGAGTAATTACATTTCAGAGACATAACAAGTCGAATCTAAGATTTATTGCTAACGAAATGATCTATGCCGACAGTTTTATTAGCAGTTGCTCAATATCTTACAGGCAACTAGAACAATTGCTTTTGTCGCCGAGCTTAACATTTTAATCTACGGGTCAAACAGTGCGCCTCTCTAAAAAAATGTGCTTATATATAAAAGTTGGGATTGACTACTTTAAAATGTCATTGTAGTGACACACAGAGCTAGCTATTTACCTTCTATCGCAATAAAAGAGATCAGGGCAAGAATTTTATCATTACTAAACGTTTATACCTTCTTGTAGTTTCTATGTTGATTAAATGATTAACAGCCAACTGTTATGCTGAATTTCAAGTCACAGCAGTAGTGTGCATAAAACAGACACTGGACGGAATATTGGCCCTTACTTTAATCGGTTGTATATAAAACAAGACCAAACGGTTAGTAAGATAATATGGTTTAACCACTTGATTATATCAATTTTGTTGAAGACGTGGATAGTGTCATAACGAGATTAAGATTGACCAGAAAATCGAGGTCAACAGAAAGAAACAGTTAGAAAGACATCAGAAGTTTAACCACAAAGGTCTTGACTTCATCATTTGACCTGCTAAGTTTTATTCAACCTGCTGGAAATAAATTGAATGTGTCGATACGTTTCACTTATAGATGAATCGGCAATAAAAGAAATAGGATTATTAATTGCTACTGACGTATGTTTCAAATTGGCAGTTTTTTATTTGTTCAAGTGATTCGAAAGGTTTCGCAGAGATTCAATATAAATCTTTTGCAATTGCATTTCAGTCAATGAGATAAGAGAATATATCTTTCGAAATTGCATTTCCGTACTGATCTAACCTTTTGATTTTAATAGGCAATATGCCAGTGTAACACATATTTCATCATAAAGTGACACACGAGAAGGAGAGCATATTCTATTATGTCTGATGAGGTAAGAGGTCACCAAACCGTGAATCATTCCCCAAACGTCGTTGGTACGTATATGGCAGTCATGAGTATAAATGTATGTATCCATAGTGTATTTGTAAGAGAACTTGCTTTTAAAAACCTGCATATTTATTTCCGAGGTGAGGTGATATGGGTTGTATCACCCCTTTCAAGAGTATTTCACTAAGATCGCGGCTGCTTGTATTATTGCAGGGAGAGAGCCCGCAACACTTTTGTGGCTATGTATTGCGAGCGAACTGGAACCTGGAACTAGCGAACCATGGGTGGTAGTGTGCTGATATTCAGTGTAGCATTGCACCAAAACTTGACTGTAGTAGACCTGAGTGTAGAACAGTTCTCTACTGACGAGCCCCTGGCGCCGAGAGCGGTGAGAGCACCAACTTAATCGAGAACAGTTGGTGATGTATAAGACGCACACTTCCAAGAACTCACACAAAGCAAGGTAATTTTGAGTACTTCTTTCCGAAGATAGCCATAGCAAACGAGAGATCAGTGCTTTAGAGCCTAAGCGACGCATGGTGTACCTCCATCATGTACGTAGGTTGATCATGTAGAGTGCGAACCCAACACTCCAAGTTTTTCATACTAAATAAGATACAATTTTTTTGGGGGAAAATGGCAGTTCAGGTATTGTTCATATTTCTTAATATCACTTGTTTTAATTCAAACGGGTGTGGGGGTCTTGCCGTCAGTTGCAATACAAGTTTTTGATAAGTTTTCTTGTCCAGCAAATTATATAATTACATACTTATTTTATAACGTTTATTTGCCTGCCATGTTCAAATTCGTGGTTACAAATGTCCTAGCTCGCATGCCAGTTAACTGCGAAACTGGACACATTTAGGACAAATGAAAATGATAATTGTGCCCTAAAACTGTATAAGTAAATCGATCTTGTGATGTTTCTATGTATGGCTCGTAGGGTGCACGGGCTTTTCGTGAAATGCATGTTGATATTGACAACGTGCTAGTGATAAACATTGTGAGAAGTTGGGGGTCTCAATCTCTGGGTGCCAGTAACAATTTAAAGGATAAAAATATATTATAGTTGCCTTTTTTTAAAACTCTTAAAACTTGACCGTTTTCTAGGTGACAATTTTAAGGATAACAATAAATTATCTCGTTCCTTTTATTGAATAAAAATGTTTCAAAGTTAACTTACCGGAGATACAGACATACCAACCCTATGTCAAACAAACCATGTTGTCCCTCCACCTTTAATGGTCATATTGATACCTTTAGAAAAACAGAAGTCATTTTACTTAAATGCGATAAAAACATCCTCACTGAAAATCCTAGACTTAAGGATACAGACAATCACTGTGCCGTGTAGCTATAAGTATTTTGGTATAAGTTTGTTCAATGGAACAGGTATTTTAACATGATCTTAACTCCAAGGACATCCCGTGTATGTGAGGTTGAAAGGATACACTTGTCATCATCATTGGCGATTTAATATATTTTAAATTTACATAGTCAGAAAATACTGATTGAATCGAAATCACAACGCTCATTTTAAGATGAACATGCTTTCTCTTCGTGGCTTGCAATTGGGATTTCGTAACATTGCAGTAAACTATTTTGGCAAATAAAGATAATTATTTTACGAGGGTGGTATCTATTGTGTAATCCAATGTCTAGGCCTTTGATAAGAACCGCTTACTTTAACTAAGCACACTTATTTAGTTGATTAATAGTTAAATCGTAATAAATACCTACAAGCCTCTGGGCACAACAGCGTGTCTGAACACTTTACACTGAAGTTGAAAACAAAACTTATTAGTCTTTTCATGTTCGTTATAAACATGGAGACCTGTGAATATGTTTCTGAAATGTACTACCTATAATTGTATAAAATTCTTTCTTTACATGTTATGGTTCATTTGTTGAAAAAGGAGATATTATACAGATTGTCGTAAGTGCTATAATTATAATCCAGATAGCATAAATTCATGATAGAAGTCAATATGTTAAATGTATGCCATAAAAGTTTGTGTAACGTTTAGTTATCAATAATGACAATGTAGCAAATTTAATTTACTATTTCTTTAAAAAATAAATTTGGGTATGACTTTACTTTAATTTATTGATTCATTGATGACAATAAACAAACATTTTAATACAATTTCAAACATCCTCCCTGTTCAGATATTAAGAATAATGATCTTTAAAAAAATCATTATACAGTGACTGATGGACAGCAGATTCATGTTTGCCATGTAATATCGAACCGTTAGCACAAACTGTTAAGTTACATCAATAATAATGCGTATCAAGGTATCTGACATTTCTGATAAGGGAAGTGGTGTGCTTTCTTTGTCAATATTCATTGCCATATATGAAATCATCGTTCACAGTTATTGATTTAATGAATAGAGATATTGGTATGAATAACAACCATATTCTTTATTGACAGAACAGCACACCGTAGATACGAAGGTCAGACAGTGGACAGATGATGGACTTGTCCTTCACACCCTGGGGAGATTATTTCCCAACGATCTCGCCATCAACATGCAAGTTATGTGCATTCATATATTTACTTGCGAATCATGTTACCCTTAAAGGGACAGTAGCACGTTTTAGGGGGAATATAAGGTAATGTTAGGAAAATGAAAATAAAAGATTCCAATTGAAAGACAATGTATTTAAAGTCAATGAAGCAGTCATGAATCTAATTTATATTGTAAAGTTTAGCCACGCGATTCCAAAACTTAATGTAACATAATATATTTGATTCATTACTGACAGACTCACCTAAAATCCAAGGGCGGCCATTTTGTCTGAACACCTGTAATTAATGTTGTGTAAGAAAAGAGAATCGCATGGCTAAACTTTAAATTATATATCTGAATTACTACTGCTCCATTTAGGTTTAATGCATTGTCTTTCAATTGGAACCATAAACTTTCATTTTCCTGACATCACCTTTTATTCCCCCTAAAAACGTGCTACTGTCCCTTTAAAATATTCCTTTTGCGTAGGAAACAAAATGTCAAGTCAAAATACCTGGTTAAGGACTAAGTGTATCAAATCGAAAGACAAGACGGTAATAACTGTGTTGGTCACGAACGCTATTTCTACCCGCTATTAACACCTCTTATGTAGGGAAATGATCAGTGATCTATATGGAACAAGATGAGAAATGTTGTTGACAGTCTGTATTTTTATTCCTATGGACATGCTTTCACTTTATCTCACTTGGTTTTGCCAAATACAATCTAAGTTGTGTCTTATGAGATAGTGTCCTGCTGGTGTTAACGTATTTCCATTTGGCGGTGATGAGGTGAGCTATACCGCCACATTTTTGGTTTAAACATATCTTATTCAGTAAAGAAAGGGATTAGGAACAAGTTATCCAACTAAGGTAACCTTCTCCCAAGTATTTACAAAATAATAGATACATAGTGACATACATGAAAACATGGAAAATAGTATTCGGTACTTGTGGAATTTAGAGTTACCGTTCCTGATTAGAGTTATCCGCCCTTGGTAGCAGGTATGTGGAGTCTCGACTCGTTGACGTTACCGTCACGGGCCGCACAAAAAGAATATTGTCGAAACCACAAGTTGCTTTGTGTAAATGTGATTATTTGGTATTTATCAGTAATTGTCTATGAATGCATTTCTGCTTCAGTATGTAAATCTTGTCTGTAATATTATATATTATTTCATATGTATTTAATTGAGTTAATTCAATAAACGAGTAGATCTTTTTGATAATTATGTTTATGATGTGCTAATTGATGGCAAACAAATCGGTCACAGGCATCTAAATTTATTTATGAATACAACAGTTTATTCCGTGATTTATGCGTAACCAATACTTCACAGCTCATTTAAGAGAACAAAATATGTAATGAACAGTGCTGACGGGAAAACCTACAACTTCTCTAAGAGATAAATCATCAGTCATGCCAGTAAAGTAGACAATAAGATTTTTTTTTAGAATCTTCTGTCATTGTTAAAGTGTAAGATTTTATTGACAATTCTTTGCAGAAAATTGTTTGGAATATTGTTTTCCAACGGTAGGCTATCCCCCTTTATTGACGGGAAATGTAGGCTGAATATAGGCCTACGCATGCAGGCAGGTTTTTAGTAGGCCTACACTTACATTTTCATAATTTAAAAAAAATGTCTTAATGTCGAATACCCTTCACAAGGTACAAAGGAACTTTTGTGTGAGTGCGTATCTAAAGGGACAGTCCTCTCGGCGTAATTTTGGAGAAAACGAAATTCAAGAATATTTCCCTGCTATATATTATTATTACATGATTATTTCGCACTTATCTAATTATTAAGCGATGGTTTCTTTTTCTAGATTTAACAATTTAAAATGCATCACTAATTCCTCTTGAATCAGTTCGTTTCCACAAAAATAACCCGATAGGACTGTCCCTTTAACGGCCACCGCGTATCTACCCGACACAAATTTTTCAAGCAATCAATGCTGATATTTTAAAAATCAAATTGTTGAACATTGAACATATTAAGTAATGGAATAGTCTTTCAAATGCGTTAATGAATGGAAACAAATTAGATCACCATCATCACATGTACAAAATAAATTTTGCAAACAATTAAAAAGTGGCGATAGAAGATTTTTTAGTGTCCTGAAGATTAAGAATATAGATATATATGGTCATAATTTGATTGGAGTAAAGTGTATCCTGAAATTCTTTAAAAACTGTTTCGAATACGTTGTGTCAGCCTGCTTCATCACCAAATTTGTCATTGTTATAGGCCTATCGTTAAAGATTTACAAGCGCTTTGAACCTCTTCTACTCACTGAAAAATGAACAAGAAATTATGGTGTAATGTTTTTAAGAGTATTTTATTTTGGTTTGACCAGAACTTTTATGTTTGACGTTTATAACCTTTCGTTTTTGATCATGCTCCGTGATCGAAGAGATCAACCGCCGTACGCTCAAAAAAAGTAAATTGGATTTGAATTCGAAGTAATGTGAGTTTGTGTTTATCTATTTTCAATTTTACAATAAAACTTTAGAATGGACAGAACTTAACGAACTATCTTATCTCGAGTACCTACCAGTTTTTGAACATTTATATAGGCCTCTCTTACATACTTAGAAGACCTAAAGCGGAAATTACATATTACTCGTACGGTAATTTTCACTTTTACGTCAATAACATGTTTCTATATTTACATTTCTTGCCCTACAAGCGTTCCGATCTCGGCGATATTCTCCGTGTTTATAAAGAACACCTTTGAACATTTTAGATCTCAAGAAATATTTTTAAGGACTTAATTATTTTTAATATTTACAAGAAACGTAGATAATAACCCTAACTATACGCCTGTTGCTATAGCTTCATGGAATCAATATGACATGCTTTTTGGCATTTATTTTTTTATTTCTCGATTAATAAATGTATTAATTTTCAATCAAATGTTGAAGGCCTTGTAAATGCATCACATACATATCATTTCTATTGCCTTTTACAGGTAAAATTGTCAAAAAAAAATCATATTTGCTACACATTAAGAAAGAAGTTCTTCGCCACAATTAACATAATGACCAAAACAAAACAAACGTGCATAGCATTTGACATGGGACGTTCACGTGTTCACGTTGCACATACGGTAACAAAAACTATGAATTAACTCGTAGGAATAGTATTTTGTAACACGTGTTTAGGAATTAAACACTCTTCAAGACAACGCGAATTTTATCACTTTAAAACCTATAGTAACGGAAAAACGGTTGATAAATATTTTTCATGACGTTAAATTTTTCGTGACTTTATTGAGATTAGAGCTCATTTACTAACTTTAGCTTGCATCAGAAACATATATATTTTGATTTAATTATTCCAAGATGTAACAATGACACGTTTTGATCTCCTGTAAACTAGTATTTTTAGGGAATTTAACAAAATGTGTCCACAAAAAAAAATTGTAAATGAATATTTAGCATTCAAATCAAAGTTCTCTATCATGTTAAGAAATAATCGCTGAGGTTTTTTGATATATTTTCGTGAGTACTTTTTATTATAGGATTATATTTATGTCGGAAACACAAGGGACTATGTTAACAGTGACAATTCCTCGGATTTTCTTTTTCAGCACTTTTACAACTCACAAGAAAACGTAATTATTCATGTTTCCCGCACATAACATAACAAGCTAATTTAAATCCGTAATGCAATTTACATAAAAACAGCGACATGAACCAAATAACATTTTTGAAAAAGTTTAGTAAGATATATCTAAGAAAAACAATTAACTATTGAGACAATTGTATAGGCCTAAATAAGTAATTTTCCTCGATATGTGTTATCTATATATTTAATTTCTAATTTTTTTTATATAAAAGTACGAAATAACAGTTTACGAGAAACAAACCATTTAACAGGACGGCGTCAGTTTTTGGAAGTTATGTAGTGTAGGCCTACAGTCGTATTGAGAATGAGTGTATAATTTTTCAAGTACATTTCAATAAAATTAGTTGAATATTAACATTGTGAATTTTTATTTAAACTTGCACATAAATTTTACCAGAATATGTGAAGAAAGTAACTATCTTATATGCATCTACAGTACATTCGTTTCCTCATTTAGATCTTCTATGTGCATCAGATATACCTATGAGGCCTAATCTTGGTAAATAATTGAGAGTGATATGGTTTTGCTGCGAAAAATGGGTAACTACGATAATAAGGTCAACTGATAGGTCAAACCTGATACAAATCTCGAGGAATCTGAATGTACTGCAGTCTTTTATGACGCAATAATCAATACCCATGACGGTAACGTCAACGGGTCGAGAGTGCACATACCTGTTCCCAAGGGCGGATAACTCTAATCAGGAACGATAACTCCAAATTCCGCAAGTCGGGAATAATACAAAATGGTAGAAAGATATTTACAAAATAGGTAGGTCTATGCTGCAGTCAAAAGAAGCGCTTGCTGTTTTAAATATATTGCTGGACTTCCTCGAAAATGGCCTGATGTTGTAAAATTAAAAGGCTTTTACTGCCACTAAATCTAAATTTACGGCATCATAATTAACATATGATTTTGATACATTTAACATTCTTAATCTGTGATCATCATATATAGGGCACTCAAACATAAAGTGAAAAACATTTTCGCATAAGTAACCACATTCACATGTTGAATCTGCCTTAATGCCAACTTTAAATAAATCATATTTCAGCTCACTTACATGATATATTTAACGTGTATGATAAATATTTACCCTGTGTATATCGCCACTTTCAAGAGTATTTCATTTATATCACGGCTGCTTTTATTATTGCAGAGAGAAAGCCTGCAACGATGATGTGGCTATTCACCTTCAAACCTGCAAACATCGGCTAGATCTAACGAACCATGAGATCCAGTGCAGCACTGGACCTATTGATCCGAAGCTGAAAGCGCTAACCACTGCGCTATTCCGCCTCCGCATAGTTTTTGGAATTGGCAATATGGGATTTGATTCGAAGTGGTTTTAGTGCACTATTTTACAATTTGTCTGTCAACAAATGTACCATGACATAATGTTCATTTAAGCGTCAATGAGCAATCTCTGATTGGATAATCAGGCGCTATATAAATGTATTAATATTATGATATAATATGGCACTTTTGGATTCGATAGCAATTAATAAGTTATTATTACAGCAACTAATAAAACTTGCATTAATCTTTGACACATGATAGAAGCTTATGATTCAAAGACAATTTATGATTTGAAAATGTGGAATGAATTTGACAAAGAGAAGCCATGGTGATCATAACATAATTATGTCATTGTGCAAAATGCTAGTTCAAAGTAATATGGAAGGTGGCATTATATGGCAATGGTTATGGCACAATGCATTTTTCTATCTCCTTGTAAATGAACCTTAAATTTTAGTGAAATAAGCTTGAAAAAAAACTGTTCTACAAATTCACACGTTTGAGCCAAATTACTACTAAATTCTGTTATCGTTTTCCATATGACTCGTCATTTCCATTAATAATTTTACAAAATCATACATGACCGAAATACAAGTTTTTAGTATTGCAGTTTCTGAATTTTTGACTCCCAATTCTATAAAATGCAAAAAATATTGTGTCATTCGATTTACAAGGCACTGAATAGTTTAGGTTTAGAAAAACATGTTTAGTTTTTTAACCCAGTTTCGTTAGAATACACCAATAAATAGGTAATATTTTCTTTCTTATTAGTATTTTTTTCTGATTTATACTTGCTTTCAGTACAAAATGAAATCAGTTGAATTATTTAATGTGTCATTGTAGCGTTGTATTCCCCATTGCTGTTTATTTCTATGATGTGAGTAAAATTGAAGATTTGGTCATTCTCTATCTAAACAAACACATTTTAAAACATATTTTTATAATAAACCAACATGTACAGAATAGCTATTTCGTGTTTTGTGGATGTATGACAAAATGGAACCTACATTGTAAGTGCATATTTTTTGTCTGTTTAGTTTCCTGTACTTATGCAGGTTTAAATCGTGGACATATACATTTCATCTTGATGCCATATCAATGCTGAATGTGCAGACGCGAATTGTCATGATGAGGTACTGAAGAATTAACCTGTCAACTGTTTGCTCATCTGCATGCCCCATTGTGCTGACATAGTAAACATAAACATTCCATTAAGTAGCTGTATGGTGATGATAAATTTCTGATCGTTGATCTTCATCGGATGGTGATAAGTAAAAGTCGAAGGTGATGACAAGCACATACAAATACGTGAGATTTAAATGCTGCTCAGCAGAAAATATTGACGATTTATGAACTCGTATATCAACACTTACATGTAACTCCAGAATACGTTGAATTCTTACTGACTTACCTAATAGTTTTAAAAGTTTGTTTTTTTGTGTGCTTTACCAGCAACTAGATGTCTGCACGTTTTCATGTTGCCAACATCTGGTCATTTACTGGCTACCTATAGTGGTTTCAGCACAAGAAAGTGTAAGTATTAGATGGTTTAAGCTCATCACAAGTTCATAAAAAAAGTCAATGTACACGTTATAGAGGAAGCTAGACCAAACGCATCCCAAATTACCATTTTTTATCTAAGCGATGGGTTATTAAAGGGGCAGTAGCACGTTTTTTTGATAATTTTATATTTTAAAGTTTTCTATGCTAAATGTATTATTTTTATAGTGTCAACAATCTCATAACACAAACCAGTTATCCATAGTCAGAGAACAAAGTATGAAGTTTCATCTAAAATCCATGGGCGGCCATTTTGTGTGAACACCTTTAATTCATTTTGTGTAGGAAATAAGAATCGCATGCCTAAACTTTACATTTAATATTTGAATTATTACTGTTCCATTCAGTTTAAATGCATTGTCTTTCAATTGGAACCATTAATTTTCACTTTCCTGACATCACCTTATATTCCCCCTAAAACGTACTACTGCCCCTTTATAACTGACTTTAAAGGGCTATTCTTGTATCACGATTAAGGTCATTTACGAAGGTTTTAATTAATAGGATTAATGATTTCCCTTGCCTGCATGAAGCATCTAAGAGACATTAGAGAGCACGTCTATTATTTCTATCACACGCGGTCCACTAGTCATAACACAATAATGATCTCCAAATGATTGATCAGCAACCAGCAATGTTATTTCAGTTCCCATTACCTCATGGAAGGTTACTGTTTATAAGCATGGAGGATATGGATCCGTGAGGAAAGTTTACCCAAGGCTTATCAGATTGTCATTATCTCAATGTTCTTGATAAGAGTATAACATTGCATTTTGTTAAATCTATCCATCGCCTTAACTTTACATGTATCGCTTTCTGAAGAAAGACACACAATCATTAATTGATAAATGAGTGAGTGAGTTGGGGTTCAACGTGTTGTCAGCAATATTCAGCTATGTAACGCCTGGATTTTGTCATCCAAAAGAGAACAGAGAGACCAATAACAAAGATCAACAGGACGAGGCGGAAAGAAAGGCATTGTGAGAGAAAGTCAGGACTTTAAGAACTCAAACTTGGTCAGGTATCTGTCCAGCATGTAAATTCCAGCTGGCATAGCTCTCGGCGTCGCAAAAGAAAACAAACCATCACAACACGGTAATGTATTGAGTAAAGTGGTAGATTTGACAACTGAATACCATACATACATAGATCGATTTTCGTCAGAAATATTGTTGCATACAATGTATGTACATGTATATGTTGTACAATTTTGGGGAACCTCAGGACATATGGCAAGAATGGCAATACAGAATTTGACTATTTTAGAAATAATATGTTATCGTTTTGTCCTTGTTACTCTAATTTAATTCCATTCAAATCGGTCCCAAATTGCAGACTGTTTAACAAGTAAAATGTCAGATGTCGGAACCTCTGCGGGCTGGATGTAACTTTAAAATAATCGTCTTGAATCTTTTGTGAAATAACTTTCAATAATGTGAGTTTTACAAGAACGTTACTCTTACCTTGCATTGCCCTAACCTTTGGTAATGGTCTGCATTTAAGTTATCTAAAGGCATATCACAATGCCCAACCATAAATCTTGATTATTTGTTTTGAACTTGTCGCACTTGTTCTATTCAGCAATTCCAGTTTGTATGCTGCACTAATATGCTAAACCCACACTTCAACTTCAATATTTCCTTTGGGAAATGGCAACTGATAATTAGAAAAGGCTATGATTTTTCTCTTCTTAGAATTAAGAGTAGTTTGTTGAACAAAATTATCTAATTATCGTTCGTGTACATGAAAAGAAGTATTGGTATTTGTGGATAATTATTTCAAATTTATCTGAGCATATAAGAGTTTAATATTGGCAAACCAGTGACATCTTGTCAAATATGTATTGTAATACATAGTGTAGACACAGGGTAATGGTGTTGAAATGGTTTATAATTATGTTTGAAAGAAAGCATATTGTAGACTAAATATATGTTTTAAATCAATAGTTTTGTGTAATGTGTGAAAGAAGCATGTTGTAGACTAAATATATTTTTTAATCTGCATGTTGTAATCTGATGCATGTTTTATTTCAATGGTTTTCAACCTAAAACGTGTACAAACATCAAAGAGAACAATGAAGTTATAAATCGTTTGTTGAGTCAATCTAAATGTTAAAAATTACTATATATCGAAAGTAATATCATTTTCATATTTCCGTTATCCAGCGTATGTAGGCATGCACAAGTGAATGTACCTTACATATCAGCATGTCATTGCCATACACATTCATTATGCGGTAATGAATAAGGTGTTAAGAATATGTAACGATAGCGCGAAACAGATCACATATTTTCCTAACAAGATTTCAGGTATGTCACTACAAGTCACTGATGGGAAAATGGTTATGGATGCTCTTGATAACATGGATCTGTGTTCTGAATAGTTGCAAGATATATATTCAGCATACGAAATGTTTTTCCGTAAAACTAAGACTAGCAGAAAACCAGTAGGCTGATTAAGACAACTTATTAATGAACTACTTTGTCATTATTGAAATAGTGATATACAGTTACAATGTTAACGCATATTAACATCATCAAATCGAACATTTGATTATTAGGAAAATCGGAGTTCCCCCCAGGTGTTGATAGTATCGGTATTCCTGCTATTTGAAAGATATGATCCCCGACCTCTTGACCTCTTGGCATCATGCCAACAAAAATATCTTAGAAGTTGATAGCATCATGGATAAAAGCAATATTCCTAATTACTTTGCTATTGATATTTACTCCAGTATCCATGGTATTTGAAAAAAAGATATGTACATTTGTTAGGAGGTGCGTAAAAGATGTTTTGCTAAAACAAATCCTAGAAAAATATATATCATTAATCCGGTAAAATACTTTTCATTAAGCTGATGGCATGAGCAATAAAGATATCGACCATGTCATTTTGATACTTGCGGATTTGGTATAGGATCAGATGCTTAGGATGTTACATCAATGATATTTCTTAAAAGATCAAACTAATCTTGTTTAAAATGCCTGTATAAAACATAACGCATTGCTAAAGTTATGTGTTATGACCTACATGTTTTCATAGACGTTTACAGAATATTAGATAAGGTTAAATTTATATGTATGGAACTTGATGCACAAGTAAGAAGTTTGTGTTTTATAAAAGTGATATGAACTAAGTTGAGATTTTAAAGCGAAACAAACTATCAATCAGCAGTAAGTTTTATTTTGAAAAAATATGACTACAAGGATGATATTAATAGATACATAATAACTCTTAAATTCTTAAAACACTGACTTTGGACAAAACAGAGTTAAATGTTTTATCTCAGGGTACTATCTAAAAATGTTCCATACATTTTCGCCTTATAGGGAATGTGATCAGAATTTAAGTGTTCATCTAATTCGATATGATATATATATAAAGTGATGTGACTTGAAAAATTGTTAACGTGGAGAGGAAATAGAACATAATGATATTTTGCAGACACTAGTTGTGTCTTACTTCAAGCAATCACAATATCTTTACAGTGGATACTCTACCTTGTGTTCAAACGGTTGCTTTCTTCTATTCTAATAACATAGACCTGTTACAGGTAATCAAATCGTAAAGCGAGATGAAAGATGAAATATTTTTGATTATGCAATATATAAATACAATTGCCTGTAAGTATGTTTAGAAGTCAGGAATAAAGCGATACTTTACAATTGAACTTATTATCTCTACAGGGAAATTGTTTTCGCAACTTGTCAAGTCAAAATGTACTTTCTACAAGTTTATAAATCTTCTGAAAAGTACATGACCTAAAACACTATGTTGGATTTTATGTTGTTTCTCTTTCAAAACGGAATTTTCGATATTCTTTACGATGTTTTAAAACAGTACAAAAACACTTTGATTTAATTATGAAGTTGCTTCAAGGATTTAGGCAACAACCTTTTTTGGATAAATCTAATCAACTGCTTTTGTACTTATTTTTTAGGTTTGTCAAGTGCAAGGGTACTAAGACATGAATATTATGACATAACTTTATTCTTCCCAAATAACCAAATTACAAAACGTCATGTCACAGCAACTGCTATGTTATTTACTATCTCGAAAATAAAAAAATATAACAACATGTCAATTTGGATTCAGCTTCTTCATGAAGCACTTTTAGTGAGATGTGACATCGCACTTTTGTCACTAAAACAACGCTATAAGTCTGGTTGATGTCATTTTATCTTTGTTTGTCAAAATGTTCGTTTTGCAAGTACATTGGCATTTCTGATTGTAACAAGGAAGGTTGTGCCAAATTGATCTTTTCATGTAAGCCTTTTTGGTATTTATTCATTGCCATAAAACAATCATCGTTCACATTCATTGGTTTAATAAATAATCATTATTAGTATGAATGACAACAATAGTTTTATTTACACAAGATTAACACAATATATCTCATGTTTACTGAAGCCAGACAGTGGACAGAATATGTAATAGTCCAGCATGCCCTATAGGGATCATTTCCATTTGATCTCAACATCAACATGTGAAATATGTGCATTTATATGGTCACTGTTAATCATCTTACCATAAACCAGAGGTTTTTATTAACGCACTTCCTATCAAGTCAGAAGCCATGTAGATCGGTGGGTAACAACTGTATGACTTTATTATAATGAAACAAAGTTGTTTCTCTAATTTGAGTCAGCTCTAGAGAATGTAATGAACTTTTCTTTAAAAATAAATTCTTTGTTCATGATCCAAGGTATTTCATTGATAATTTTTTTCGAAATATATACCAAGGTTGAATACTATATGGAACATTAAATATTTTGAATACAGAACCTAATTGAGCAATGCTTCATGTCATAGGAGTACTGTTGAAGGACCATGAACAGATAAAAACATCCAACAGACATGTTGATTAAGTTTATTTAAAATTTCAATTAGAAGCATTTATACTGAGGTAAATAGAAAGTTTACACCATTTGTTTCGATTTATGCGATGAATTTGATTATCGAATGAACACACTAACACTAGCAGAATTTGGAACGATTGTTGTGCTTTCTGTTTTATCTTTTCTCATAATATCTTTTTTTAATGTAGGCAGGGGTAAAAGTCAAAACTTAAACCAACATGAACCCTACCATATCTAATTGGTTGTACGTTTGTGTAGAATAAGGCTTTCTTAACAAATCGTGTCAAAGACTATATTCATTTGTCTATAAACAGTTATGTTCTATCAAATTACATTTTTCATACATGCTTATAATCAAATTAAAAACACTTTTTGGTCACAGACCTTCCAAAACCACATAGATGTTTTCTTTGACTGATTAATAATCTCCTGTACTTGACATTATTGAGCATGTAAATGTTCATTTGTAAACAACGTTTGTTCAGCTGCTGTATAAATATTTATCTCTGCTCCCAACAGTACAAGTTCATTCATGCTGCTCGCATATTGTCATTCGACGACTCATTGGTAACCTCGCTTTGTAATCAAGATTTAAGATCCATCATTATGAAACATAAATTCGTTAATATATTTTATGTATTGGGAATGATGTGAAAATCAACGAACAGTTTGATATATATTAATGTCAAAACTAGATCATAGAGGACAGCTAATACTCTTCTTAATAAAAGGAAACAACTAATGTTGCCCTATATGAACTCATTGCCTGTAGTAATTCTAGCTTGCATGCTGCAGTAATGAGTCAACTACTACTCTTCAGCAATATGTCCTTTGGGAGGTTGTGGTAACAGTGACCTAGCCATTTACCATGTTCATGGAATAAGAAACTGGTCTGCACAATCCATCTTCATTTCATGTTGTTTCCGTAAACGTGCATTATATGTGTAAAGGTATTAACTGCCCAGAAACATAGTTCGACCTTTAGAAATTCCTGCTTCTACTGAACTTAAACCTCATGGTCATTGTTTGTCAATTTTAGTAAATTTGATAGCACATATGACAACTGTTTAAAATTTAAATTATGATAATAATCTTAAAAGCTTGTATCTTAAATTTTACAGAACCAAATGTAAGTCAATTCACATGAAGATGATGGTGATATTTCTTTTGGATTGACTCTGCGCTTACAGAGTACAAATTCTATTCAAATCAAAACGTTTACGCCATATGAAGAAGAACAATTGTTATCTAATGAATGTTTAGATATTTTAGTATCAAAAAGGAAGCACTCGTGACATGGTCATATAATGTCATATACGAAAGATATTCTTGTTCTTCTTCTTCTCGGAATTCCACTCTAATATAAATAACAAAATTTGAATTATGATTTCTGGAAATAATGCTTATATATCACCATTCAAACTGACAATGGATATATTTAAGTTGAAAATGATTTCGATTTCCAATATTATCCCTTAATGTCGAACAACAAAGGCAACACAGATATTTTAGGAGTAGACAACATGTTCCAAGACTATCTAAGTTATTATTAAGCTAGCATGAATGAAAGGACATTCCATCTTCCAAAGAAACAATTCTAATAACATCAATAACTGATATAAAAAAAATAATCAATATTTAGCTATGAGTTGTAAAGTGTGTTTTTTAGAAATATTTCATTGCAACATCACTAATCACATCAACATTATCATAAAAACAATTTGCTCGTTATCTCAACCAAGTTGATTTGAAAACAAGCCTTCAAACACCATATAAAAGAATGTTCTTTCAAATAAAAAATTAAATGATCTGAGGTCGTGCAGATTTAATGACCATCGGGAACATGTAATTGGTAATCTTCTTCATACAACCAATGGCCATGTTCTCCTGGGCCACGCTTTAGGGACTTTTGTTTAACGTCATTACTGATGTATGCAAATGTTGCCAAGTGAAAAATACGTTAGGCATATTGCATCAACCCGTGTATGTATGATGTTTAAGATTGACGTTAACTTAATCATACGCAAAACCGTTTCTGTTTTACTTTACACATTTTACAACGGGAAAGACAGAAAACAATACTGTGAGTAACAATTAACCATAAAGTTATATGCAATCAAACCTAGTTCCATAGGTTATCATTACCATGGATTTAAATACTGTTAACTACTGGCAATATGCAACACCAAAATATATCAGGAGTTGGCAAATCTCAAATATGTATTCAAGAAACAATTAAACACACTAAGTTATAAGACACTATGTTTTAAGAAGACTATCTAAGTTATTATGAAGCTAGTTAAAATAAGGTATTCCGGTTTGCATGCTGCAGTTATTAGGTCCTGCCAAAGTAAACATCAATATATCCTGTGGGCTAAAATAATATGTAGGGGACATGATGATTTGTTAGGGGTTTTATGGTTTTGGGGGGTTTACCTCATTTTAAATCTGAATAATTCAATGTTGTACAGTTTAAAATAGATTGTGTAAATAAGCGGTTAAACAATTTAAACATCGAAGTTGTCATTAATAATGCAATGGAAAAGTAACTGTTACAGAGTTCAATACATCATATCAAAAAAAACATTAGTGAATATATTATAGAAAGAGAAACAAGTTATATGGAATTAAACAACAGTTGTAAAATCAATATTTTACATTAAAACAGAAGTTTCAGCGCCCTCTTCCAATAAGGCTTTTCAACAGCTTGTATTTTGGTAATGAAATTTACTTCAATCGGAAAGCTTTCGTTATAGAGATTTACTCACCAATTGTAAATTTTCATAACTTTGTTAGGTTAGAACAAAATATCGTTATAACACAAGGCAAGAAGAAACACTTCTAACTACTTACTATGGACGGCATATTCATTGTGTATACAGCCATATACAATTACCCAGTGAACGCAAATTAACCTGTCATTTCCGACATCTGATAATTTCGAAAATGGTAGTTCCCGTTTTGTGGTGTTATGATCGGTATTTCGCGATGTTTATCAAGTAGTTATCACTGACCTTTTGACTTCTGGACCTCATGCCCCTAGTTGGATGCTTAGGGGCCCGGTAAACTGACTACCATGCTATTGATATTTATTCTACCCTTTATAGTAAATACACACTTTAAATTAATATTTCAACTTACGACGCAGAGATTAGAGGGTTACATAGTGTTATGGAAAGCTGCGCATCTTAAGTTTGTTCACTTACCTTCGTATTCTAGTGCAAATATCATGTAATTTGTAATGTCTTTGAGACATCATATCATTGTGAAAACGAAACCGATAATGATGAAATTTCACTGCATAAGTTAATATTCAGTTTGCGTTGACTTATTCGCATGTCATACCGAGCAGAAAGCTGAAACAAAGTTGGCAGGTCATTGAAGTGACCAGGGGTCAAAATTTCCAAAACACTGATTTCTATTTTGCTCTACAAAAAGTGATCAGCAGCTTTATATCTTATTCATATGTGTTCCTGTGCACCAAGGCAACGTAGTTGTGCTGATTTTGTTCCTACAAGTTTACATGGATGTTTTTATCGAAATTTAAGAACATCCGAATTTCACAAATATGACCTCATCTGACTATTTAACAATGCCAAATATCGACATTCAGCACCAGTGACATGACGATTCCGAAATATGGTTTGGGAATGGTTAGTTTACACATGGACCATTGATGATCTTCTGTAAGTGGTCCTGGAGTTATTTTATGAACGTCAAAACGAAACCCAAATTACATGATATTTGCACTAAGATCACAAGCAGGTGAACAATCTTATGGTATGCAGCTGTAGGGTTTGAAGAGTTAACGTAACCAGGTAAGCTTAGAAGATTCTTTTCCAATATTTTATCATTGTCGGTTCCATAAGACCTGACAATTTATGTTGTATTTCCATTAATGTCTTGAGGAATAAGTATAATATGGCCACGTTGTAGCAGGTTGCGTTTTTGTTTTGTAAATGGATGCTTATCAAAAAATGAATTGGATCAAATAAGGGATATTCGAACCTCTCAAAATTCAACAACTAAGATAAAAAGATAATAAATATTTGGCTATCAATTTAAAAGTGTTTATATTTTTAAAATATTTCAGTTAAAAAAATCACCAATTATGCATTATCATCAAAATGGTTTGCTCGTTGCAAAGTTGCAAAGTAATGTTCCCTCAAATAAATACTTAAATGATCTGTACGTAGGATACATTTGATCTTACCAAGACGTCCTTTGCGCAGATTAAATGTCCAACAAGAACATGTAATTGGTCATCTTCTTCAGACAAGCAATGGCCACCGTCCGGTATAAACATGTTCATCGGGCCACGCTTTAGGGACCTATGTGTAACGTGATAACTGCTGTATACAAATATGGCCAAATGCATAGAGGGAAAATATTTTGCATATTGCATCAATCCGTGAATATATAAAATTTAAGATTGACCGTTTTTCAAATTATATGGAAAGCGTTTCTGTTTTATTTTACACATGTTACAATGGGAGACAGAAAACAATAACATGAGTTATTTCATCGACACTTAAATGTAAAATTATGTGCAATCGAACATTGTTACATAGGACTTACGTACTCTTTGATTCATGATTTTCACAATTGAATCGGCTCTAAAGCTAGAGGAAAACCTGCACTCCCAACGTTTCAAAATGCTGCAAATCAGGTCTACATCAAATCGTTTTAATTTATTACACATCTGAGTCATATAACAGCAATAGTCTCTCATCTCAGTATAGTCTCAGTATCTTTACAATCAGGATCCTGACACTAAACTGGCACGATAAATAAAACAATGAACGCATTAAGATAAAAGGGCAAGATAATTAAAGTAAAGATTGCTATCGGGAAAGTTCCTCTCAACATCACTTTCAAAGAGTTTTAAATATCAGGGAGACAAACCTTTTCACATCAAATGTTAAAGAAATCAAATAATTATCTGTGTCATGATCACAGAAAAGATGTGCTTTTATGTCTTAAAGGTTTAAGGGCAAGGGAATACTATTTCAGAATGTTTCAATTAACCTATCTTGACCTTTGTTTTGTGTGCCATTTCAGTAGAGGATTCATTTTATCATTCTTGCAATGGTACTTTAGAACAGGAGTAAATTAAGTGAGTGAGTCAGTAACGTGTTGTCAACAATGTTTCAGCTATGTAACACATGGATGTTGCCATCCAAAGGGAGAAGACGGATAAGGGAGAAAGGGATCAGAAGGATGAGTGGAAAAGACGGAAAGAAGGGAAAAGTGATAGATAGATAGAAAGCAGGTTTTAGAAGGACTCCCATTTGGGCTTCTACCCGTCCAGCTTGGGTGACCCTACCAGGAGCATTGGAAAGCTCCAGCTGGCATATCTCTTAGGGTCGCCCAAGCACACAAACCACCACACCTAGAAAAGGTAATGAGTCCAGTGGAAAAGTAGGAGTTAATGGTATCTGTATATCCTGAATGACATCAGCGTTAAAGCGGAAACAGAAATGAACTTTGAGTCTCAGTAAATACTCTTATCTTTTGATGTGTGTTTGGATGCTGTACTGAAGTAGCCTACAATGGATACGATAGATAAGGACTATATAGAGAATACTACACGAGGTCTCATTAGATACGAATTATACGAAACGAATGTCCATCCGGCGGTATCTGGCCGAGCGAAAGCGAGGTCAGATACCATAGGAAGGTCACGAGTTTCTTATAATTCGTATCTAATGAGATCTCGTGTGGTATTTTTTTTATTACATGCATTTGTTAATAATCCTCATTTTCGTGTATGGCATCAAGGAAACAATTCCGAAAACCCGAAACCGGTTTCAATAATCGAATGCGTAATAATCGACGTTCGTGATGTGACCAGTCTATTTGCACAGTCGCTGATTTAAACCTGCGAAGAAAGATAATAGTTTCGAGTTTCGATTAAATCATCCAAAATTGGAATGTCAAAAATTGTCCAATTCATTGATGATGAGTTTTGATTAACGATTAATTAATGATTGGTACAGAAAGTGTAGAATGTAAACATTCAGAGTCAGAGTCGAATCTGTAACCGCTCTCCTCTCGGTCGGCTCGCCATGTTCAAGCGTCAAGGCTGACGTGTGTCGGTGTGGCTGGGCTAGCGGATACATTTATTGAAAACGGATTACTAACCAACGGGTAATGTGATGGAAAATCTTTAATTTGAAACAAACAATATTTCGAACTTTTCTAGGTACTTCAAATGAAACGATAGAATCGATATGGATGATAATGAAAACAACGGCGTGCTCGGAGAGTGACAGGGACCAGACATGTCAATGGGAAGGGCAAGGTCATCGCCTTGTGTAAAGCGTGTTTGGGGATTCCCAATTTCCCTGTGATGTGTTCCTGACTCCGTGACTGCATTTTAAAGTTGTTCATTCTCAGTCCTTGTCACATTTGATAGCATTTGACTTGATCTACCCACATGTTATCACTGAAAAACCGTGCATGATGCGATGTCCGGGTGTTGAACTTACGGTTGACGTTGTAATGTAAGTAAAAATATTATTAATGCATTCGCTGATCTATTAATTTTTCATGAAATCGATTTTTCACACTGATCAAATCGTATGTTTTTTAAGTATCTGTCTATGTATCAACTTTTTAAGTATATAAAGCGGTAAACTTGAAGAAATGACATGTTTGTTATTAATTCGAAAAAAGGTCCGTTTTAGTTGACCCTAAATGAGAGGTCATTGGTTAACCAATCAAATTTGTGGAATGCGAGGTCATGTTGATACGACACAGATCAACGCAATACGACACACGTGTGTCGTACGAGATTAGTATGCCATCACTTGTACGTTACCTACGTGTGTAATAAAAGTTTAGAACTTCCTTGTGTACAAAGTCAACTTCTGATACTGGGTGCTTATTCTCGAAAGTATCCTAGCCCTAGGATGTCCTAACTTTGATCCTAAGAGTTAGGATAAAATCCTACCCTATTCTCAAAAACTATCCCAGTGCTAAGATATCCTTACTAAGGACAAATACTAGGATAGGTCTAGACCTGTCCCAGCCTACATCCTAGTGGAAATCAACATTGCAAAAACATATTCTTTTGATCTTCAGAAAGTATTTGTTTAATCCTTACCTCATTTTTAGCAATTATAGGCCTTTCTATACACAAAACTGCCCTCCTCTATCACTTTTTAGTGAAGTGTCAATGTCAAGGCCAATTTGTAAAGGGAGGGAACTCCTGTTTCAAGTCCAAGGTGTATTTTCACATTGCTTAGTGCAGGGTTATATTGAGTTCAAGTTTCCTAATTAGTAAATCCAAAAACATTTTTTTTACTATTTTGGGGGGCAGAATAACTTCTTTTTGTGATCAATGATCATTTAACATTGCAATGAAATATAAAGAATTATAAAGAATTTTTTTTAAAGTTATCAAAATTATATTATTTTAAGGGAATAATTGTATTTTGACTTCTGAAAGTAGAGTATTATAAAAATATTCAAGAAATTATCATCTATAATGATAAAAAATATTTTTTTTATAGAAAATAATAATCAACAAAATATTAAGATTTCTTTATATAAAATTAAAATAAAGAAGATCCATATTTTATATCCTCACAGCTTTTCTTGGAATTTCTTGCTTTTTTCCCCAATCAAATGCACCAATAATGTGATAATTGTGTGTTAAACGCATTAAATCAAAATTAATATCTAGGGGAATTCCCTTTTTATCAAACATTTTCCTATTTCCCTGACTGAAGAGTTAGGACAGGTTTAGGATCGTTTCGAGAATCCGTCTTATCCTAACCTAAGGATATCCTAACTTCTGTCCTAAACAGCTAGGATGTATCTTAGCTAGGACACTTTCGAGAATAGGCACCCTGATCTATAAGTATGGACATCTGAAAAGAATTGTACTGGAATATCAGCCAAACAAAACCACATGTCATGTTATTAGTATGAAATGTAATGTTGTTCTTCAATATAATACACACAGAACTTAATTAAGCATCCTCAAATTTTCAAACAGAGAAACAGGGTTGATAATGTACAATCCAAATTTTCAGGCAAACATTTAGAGGTTTTCGATAGAACGGCCATCGTGCAGTTTAGTCAAATCCATCATTCTCATTATCATTCTCTTGACTGAATTGATGACTTTTCAGTAAATGACCTCATAGCTAAAGTTGGTCGTTAAAGCAGTGTGAACATTCAAATCCATATGCAACAATTAGTCCGGTTCCAGTAGTCGAGAATTCGTGACAAAATTATCAAATATCAAACTTAAAGAAAACTTCATGAATAAAAGAAATGGCAACTGTTAAATATATCTGCGGAGTGTTTGATCAACACGTGCAACTCAAAGAATGTCAAATTCACTCATCGATATTGATATTGTAGACATTTTCGAAATTATCCATGAAAGAAGTACTGAAAATTCAATGTCCTGCTCGCCTCTAATTATGGTTGATTAAAAGGGTTTTGTGTATAAATTTCATCTAGGAATAATAATTGTTATTTTTTACTAAAAAAAGCCAAATTTCAATGTGAAATTTCTCCACAATGACAATCGTTATTCTTGTCCAAATTTCAGCGGTCTCATATTTTCCCTCGTATTTTCATTATTTTGCATTTAGGGAAATGTTAGTTCATTCAAATAGTCAAAAAGGAAGTAGTTGTAACATCTGGAGTGGTCAATGCATCACATTAATCAAAATATTCAAATAGCACCAAATTGCATTTTACAAAATTAATTTCTTTGTATACATGTATATGTGATAATGTTAAAAGTAGGAGGATCTTCCATAACGTCATCTCAACAATAACAATGTTAAGCCTTCTGAAATGTGGTTGAAATGTATCAAATGATATACATATGTAACAGTTCTTTGAAAGGGCACTATATACAGATAGAATTACAAATACACATACATGTATATTCGTTTAGAAAGGAAAAGTCTTATCTTTTGAATCAAATGATGACAATACCTCTTTTCAGCATGTTGCATCTCACATAGGTTTTCGATGTTATGGTAAAAGATATACTTTGCTTCTCTTTTGAAAATATACCATGATTTGTTAATTATATATATTATGTTCTGTTCTCTCAATGATTGTCACCGAGAGCAGTCATCTTTCAGAGCAATGTTAATTCTGTCTCGACTGTACAATCTTTACACTGACCATCATCTTTCCGGAGATTGATTGGAAAGAAACAAAGCAATTAGTATCTTTATTGACACATAGATGACGCCCTTGAAATTTGTGTAACATAAGCTATCAGTATTTGTTAAAGGGTTTGATTATTTTGACTAGCATATACAACTATAAAGATACCATAAGACAAGTTGAAGAGGTCAGTACATTTACTTTCGTTCACAATGTTTACTATATCAACATCAATAAACAGATGGACCTGCAAACTGTTGACAGATATACCATGAATGTCCCTCAGCAGATCCATTTGTCTACACTCCCAGCATGTATGGAACATTCTGCAAGACAACAGATAACCTTTTCATTCAGCACCCATAGTTAATCTGAAATCAAGAAGTTAAGTTTATTACTAACATCGCTTAAGACAAATTTACTTCTGTACAATTTAATATTTGTGAGTGAGTGAGGAGGTGGGTTTAACGTGTTGTAAATTTTTCAGCTATTTAAAATGTGGATGTTGCCATCAAAAAGAGAGTAGACAGAACAGGAAGAAAGGATGAGAGAAAAAATGGAAAGAAGGCATAGTGAGAGATAGAAAGCAGATTTAAGAAGGACTCAAATTTGGTCTGGGTTCTACCCGTCGACCTGTCCAGCTTGGGTGACCCTACCGGGAGCATGTAAGCTCCAGCTAGCATAGCTCTCGGGGTCGCAGAAGTACACAAACCACCACACCACGTTAAGGTAAGGAGTCCAGTGGTGGCAATATTTTTGACATAACAAAACTATATGCAGTCGTGAATTAACAACAATTGTTGACCTTCTATTTATGTTAATCCCTGGCCAAAAAAACGTGCGTGTGTTTTAATGTAGTACTCAAACTATATGGTCTAGCTCATTGCATTACGTATATTGAATAACTATCATGCCTTTTGGTTTTTGATCGTCTTCTTTATTTCTTATCGTTTCCATCGAAACGCAACTTCGAATTTTGTCCCCAGACCGGGATATAAAATCGAAATGAGAATCTGTTAGGCCTAGTTCAATGTAATATGTAGTTGTCAACTATTTTTAGGTTTATTATGAATACAGTTGTCAAATTAGACGATTGTTTATTATATCACACGTCTTCCATTCTTGCCGGGGGATATCGCCAACTTTGTCCTCTTGATTTGTCAATTGTATTTGGTAAATCATTTTGGGTAAAATCTGTATGTTCACGTGTAATAACTGGATATTACTTTTCTACTCTTCAATGATATCCACCGGAACTGTTCACAACGTACTGACAATTTTAAATAAAACCCATTCTGTTACTCGTAACATATATAAACATATCGTTTCTCTTTACCGTCAGAAAAGTGGCCAAATACTAGTATAGCTTTAATGAATTTTGCTGACATTTCAGAAAAGCAGATTCACATTTAAACCTTCCTTTTGTCAAAAATCTTTTTCAAATGATATCCATAACATCAGTTTAGACATTTAAGACATTACTTTTGTCATAAACAAATAGATTAATTGTTTGGCTTTTAGACGTTTAACATGTTATAAACTCTGATATTAATTTCGAATGTAATCCTTTATTATTAATTTGATCCACAGGACCATTTTGAAGGCGACAAAAGCAAAATTGTTAACTCTATTATACATGATTCCTAGGCCAAAAAAAGACAAAGTAAACAAAGTTGTGTTTGAATTCAAGAATGAGTATCACATTCCCTTCATAATCGTATGAATTGCTTGAAATAGGACATCGAGAAGCAATCACTGTGTTTATATAAATTATTTTTGTCACCCAGCCATATTTCTACACCTTGATGTTCACCATTTATTTTCATGTAACATCTTTGATGAGGCAGCCAGTCTGAGTAAACCTATCCTCAATAATACTCGCAGCACACCTATATTGAGTCTAGCTAGTTACAATAACAGGCTAGGTCTGGTCAGCCGACTGCTAACCCGCAAATTAAAGGTGACATGAACAAAATGGATTTATCCAATCCTTAAGCAGCTACTTTTAGTATTATTTGTGTGAAACTTGAAATTGCATCATTATATGCGAATGCAGACCATACCGCTTGGCAAGATGATCCCTGATTCGACTGGTAGGTTGTCGCGACCAGTTACTGCATCTTGCTAGACTCAATAATGGAGTGGGGCTTGTATTATTTAGGCCAGTTTTACTAAGACTGATGAGGCAGCACACATGTTTCTCGGTGAATATGAACAATATATGCAGTCACCTCGGTTAATTTGTGTTGCATTTCCATTAACATTTATCTTATCTTATTAACAAAAACAAGTTCAACTTGAGTTCAAATGTAAATATACAACGCTAGGTTTAAACTGCTTTTACGTTTTACATGTCAGTTTGAGTGGAGAAACTTAAGGGATCGGGAAACAATGTGCAACATTCTTCCAATGGGGACTTGCATTAATGTAAACAGGCAACAAGGAAACATCTTTCTCAAACACGTGGAGATCATGAGGGATGATCGTGGTATTTCAGCTTTATCAGAAACTTTCTTATGATATTATTCATTATCTTCTTGATTATATTTTTCGGCTCATATATTGGAAAACGTAATGATACGCTGATAGGAAATTGATCGTGAATTCATTTAGGCATATTCTTTTATTTGACAGAGGTAGAAATTCAAAATATAATGAATCGGATGCTGACAGGAAATGGAATTTACGTTTTTAGATATTCGTATTTGACATTTAAAAATAGTAGTTACATTTAGCTGAAGCTATTTCCCTTGCCACAAATCTACCTGTGTGTACGTGCCCAGTATATGGCGATGTTCTCATGCTTGAAAAAATAATCATGACATACATGTATATACTAATTTGTTGATGTGTTCCAATTACTGGATAAAAGACTTAAAGAGTGTGATTGTCTACTGAAAGAAGAAAAAATGCTTATTAATGGGAAATATTGATAATGAACGATGTCAAAGTAACATTTCAACTCGTAGGAACTATGCGACCATAGTTTGCCATATATTGAAGTGAACAGTAATATTAATCCTGTTTTAGCCTTTGATTGCGTAACAATATGACAATAATTTTATGAGGAGTGTACTGTTTGTTTATGAAATTATCGCTAACGAGCTAAAAGAAGCGCATGAAATCGTAAAATGCTTTCACGCTAGGACAGGAGATTAGAGTTATCTGTCTTAAGCGTAACTTGATGTCATACTGCTCCCTATTTCGGATCTATCCTCGTCACAACTTCTAAAGATCAAGGAAGGAAGATTTCGATTACAATCTAAATGTACAGTCGCAACTCATTAATCTCTTGTGGAGACATCACGAGTGGTGGTTGTGTTTGTACCGTCATAGTACCATTTCGCTTTTGAGATAGATCTAGTATTTCGTTATGCGAGAATAGAGCATTTAGGGGACAGAAGTTTTTGGCATTGTGGCATTACCTCCCTACATAGGTAAATTAAATATTGATCCAACCTCTGAAGATAACCACCAACCCCGTTGTGATTGCAGACAAGTTTTACCTCACTTAGGCACATAAACCGGGTACTTCACTTAGAGAATTCTAACACGATTATCCAAGAGGGGAACTGTCAACCACAAGATAAACGTTTCTCAACACAATCAACGTCCAAGGCCTGACATGAGTCCCATTAAACACTCCTAAGATTACATTGTGAGGAAGAGTCGGTTATGATATCAACAAACAAATACAGTTCAACACTTTTTTGCTGCGTTAAAAAGACAACTGAATTTTAACAAATAACGCATGCATTATTGAAAGCCAACTGAAGTATAAAAGGACATCAATCAGTAACCATAAAATCCATGATAATTCAATGCCTTTATTGTTATTTATGATTTATCGAATATACACCAGCAATGGACTTATGATAGACATAAATATGAAAATTTCTACAAACACAACAACGTTTCGCGAGCAGATCAATTTTATGATTTTAAAATCCAAATAGTATATAAATCCTTTTGGCGATGCGTTTACACTGACAGCGCAAAATCTATGTCATACAATTCACCTCGTCATCTGAATGTGGCATGAATATTTTACACTGTAATGTGAGAATTAATTGAAAAGTAATAGTGGACGACTTTCCGTAAAAGGTTCCATCTTAACTATTAAGACGTACCTAATAAAAAAGCGTATCAAATCAAACGACTAGACAGTGGGGTACAGCGTTTACCACTCTGTTACACTAGATTACTTGAAGCATTTACCACACGAGTAGAACGTTAAATATAAAGTGATAGAATCCTTATTACATGTTGAGACGATAAGCCTAGGTAATATGTCTGTGTATACTGGCTGTCCTAATTCTACATGTAACTACTCAATCAACCTTGCTGAACAATCGTCTCGTTGAAAAAATCGTCTTCAAAAAACATGTAAGTTGTTCCTCCATACATGTGTGTCAAAGGAGTTTGATATCGGACATCTTGATCGACATTTTCTATCATGGAGGTAATAGATTTATCTCAATCAATCAGATTTATCTTATTCAATGACTGATATATATGACTTTCTGTGAAAGGAATGTCATAAATATTGGCCATAATAAGTATTTGAGTTTTTCAGTCACGTTTTTTAGTTGCTTACTAAGTTAATAATGTATGAATCTTTTGCATACAATAGTTATCTAGTGAGAGTAAGACAGCTCTTTTTAATTAAAACAGAATAGATATAATGCTTTATCATCCACAACTGTGTTTCACAGGTGATATCGCTTGGGGAGGATCAAGCGATATCCCCCAAGAGATATCATTTTTACAGTTAATTTGCCCTGTAATCACTAGTATATGACATCAAAAACCCTTTAGCATCATCAGTTATGATGTCACTATGCTTTGACGTCATAAACACAACGATGTGAAAATGCTTGACGTAATGAACATGATGACGTCATAATGCTATGATATCACGGCTTTAGGAATAAACGGGTACTACAGTGTTCATGCAAATGTGATGAAAAGAATATAGATGAAAAAAAGAATCTCATCCTCGTGTCTCCTGATATCGACCATATCAAAACTTATAACGGCAAGCCTCGGATATGTGTTACTTTTATCACCTTTTTAATATATTTTATATCAAAACACACATTGGTGAGATTCTCTCTCACCGAACATGCATATACATAAGTACAATAAATAATGACTTTTTGTCCTGAAAACTACAAATTTTAAATATAAACAATATATAACTATGCAGACATTTCCTTCATATTGATAGACCCTTGTTTTTCACAACCCAAATTAGCATGTCAGAAATACAAAAAAATGTCCTTTTAGCAATAATGTTATTTTCAAACAAAATAGGAAAAATAATCCCAATACAACAACCTATCAGGTGTTATGATATTTGTTCAAAATGGAGTGACTGTTTTATTTGATGATGATTGATCGCCTTATCAAACCATACTGCATGTAACATGGATCCTGATATCCTACATATACGATGTGTGAATATATTAAATATACTCATGAACTTTGACACGGAAAGTCTTCATCTTTAATTTCCCCTTTAGGATGTGGTCAATTTGGTTCCCACCTTCCTAGGGGCCACAGGTTCACCAAATATACCATTTCTATAAAAGTCCCATTACCTTAGGATTCTCTACCCAAAATTTCCTCATTATATGCCTTGTGCTTCTTGAAAAGAAGATGTAAAAAGTTTAAGTAGGGGTCACTGGCTTCCCAAAGTCGCCAAAGCTATACATTTCAATATTCCCTGGTCAAGGAGTCTATCCACAAGATTTTGCTTTCTATGCCTTATACATATACATGTCCATAAAACAACATATTGTGGGTCGAAATTTGATTTCTAATATTCAGTTTTTCTATTATCTCAAGAGGCGAATAATGGAATCTAATCTCATCTTAGTAAAGGAGACAGTCAGTGAACATTAAAACTGGTTAACAGAACTGCCTAATACATTTATGATATATGTTACGTGAGATTTTTTCAGCCAATTGGATGTCATTTTTTAGGAACCCGAATAAGCATATATCTAGCCCCGCATCCTTTCATCTTGATAGATACGCCATTACCTTACAGAGATAGTTAATTATATCAGTATCCTGCCTTCGATCAATTGCTTTTGTTAAAAATCAGGGTATATTTGGAGCTACATAGTTACACATATAGGCTGATATAGAATGTTGCTCTTCATCCATACTTTTTTTGGCATTTGCTCGTTTTCATTACGTTTCATTAAATACATTGCTCAGAATAACAAAGGCCTAGGCATTGTTATGATTTCGAAATGAATTATAGTTTGCATCTAAGTAGGATGCCTGATACGATACTTTGATAAAGTCCAAAAAGTTAGAATATGAACAGATTAATGCGCTTACTTTTGCATACACACGCCCTACGTCTGCAATTAATACCAGCTGTTCTGGTGGGCTGAGGGTCAATCTGCATTTGTTTTAAAAATTAAAGAAATGCATCGCCTAACTGAACATTGAAAGTCCGTCATGGTTACTATTGAAGCATGCTAGAGAGTTGGGTCGGAAGGATTTTCACGAAATTGTAATATCATTTTTGTCCAGTCTATGAGTCTTTGACACATATCCCTGTCAAGTCTCTACTTTCAATTGACCATAGATGTCGGACGATGTTTTCCTAACTCTGGCAAAGATCACTACTACAACATGACAAAGTTTGTGTTCAGCGATATGTTTCTTTCTTGAGTAGTATAGCATCACTTACAAAAGCAGTGTTAAGACTCTTTAATATATAGAGTTTAATATGTATTTCCGATATGAGAGTGACGATTTACGAAAGAGACGCCTTTCTTTGATTTATATAATTGGGTGTCATTTCCTGCATGTCACGAGTAACTACATTTCAGAGACATGACAAGTCGAATCTAAGATTTATTGCTAACGAAATGATCTATGCCGACAGTTTTATTAGCAGTTGCTCAATATCTTACAGGCAACTAGAACTATTGCTTTTGTCGCCGAGCTTAACATTTTAATCTACGGGTCAAACAGTGCGCCTCTCTTAAAAAATGTGCTTATATATAAAAGTTGGGATTGACTACTTTAAAAAGTCATTGTAGAAACAGATCTTTACAATTATATTTGTTCCAAACACACAGAGCTAGCTATTTACCTTCTATCGCAATCAAATAGATCAGGGCAAACATATTATCATTACTTAACGTTTATAACTTCTTGTAGTTTCTATATTGATTAAATGATTAACAGCCAACTGTTATGCTGAATTTCAAGTCACAGACGTAGTGTGCATAAAACAGACACTGGACGTAATATTATTTTAAACCTTGGCACTTTCTTTAATCAGTTGTATATACAACATTATTAATTAACTATCAATGATATGGCACTACTACAATCTAAACGGCCTACACTATACGATTCGGCAACTGGGCCAATACGGGTAAGCTGGGCCAATACGGGCCAAACTGGGCCAATACGAGCAGACTGGGCCAATACGACTCTGAGCATGCGCATATACACAAATGGCGCAAGTTCGAAGGTTTCGCTTCATAACTTTCAACATATATTGCAGTTCACCAATCTCTTTTATAATTTTGATTTCGATGAAAATGAACTCTCTAATGTTGTACAAGTATATCACAAAGAAGTTAATTAATAAAAATGTCATTAATCAAGTTTTTCCATATTGGCCCAGTTACAGGTCCTCGGTCCGCTGTATTAGCCCTTGGCTTCGCCTCGGGCCAATACAGCAGACCTCGGACCTGTAACTGGGCCAATATGGAAAAACATGATTAATAACATTATAAGACAACAAAGATAATATGGTTTAACCACTTGATTATATCAATTCTGTTGAAGACGTTGATATTGTCATTATGAGCTTAAGACTGACCAGAAAATCGAGGGAGAGGTCTAAAAAAGAAAGAAACAGTTTGAAAGACATCAGAAGTTAAACCACAAAGGTCTTGACTTCATCATTTGACCTGCTCAGTCTTATTCAGCCTGCTGGAAATAAATCGAATATGTCGATACGTTTCACATATAGATGAATCGGCAATAAAAGAAATAGGATTATAAATTGCTACTGACGTATGTTTCAAATTGGCAGTTTTTTATTTGTTCAAGTGATTCGAAAGTTTTCGCAGAGATTCAATATATTTCTTTTGCAATTGCACTTCAGTCAATGAGATAAGAGAATATATCTTTCGAAATTGCATTTCCGTACTGATCTAACCTTTTGATTTTAATAGGCAATATGCCAGTGTAACACATATTTCATCATCAAGTGACACACGAGAAGGAGAGCATATTCTATTATATCTGATGAGGTTGGCCGTCACCAACCCGTGAATCATTCCCCAAACTTCGTTGGTACGTAATACGTATACTGGCAGTCATGAGTATAAATGTATCTATCCATAATGTATTTGTAAGAGATCTTGCCTTTAAAAACCTGCATATTTATTTCCGATTCCAAGAGCGGTGAGTTGAGGTGAGGTGATATGGGATTTATCGCCGCTTTCAAGAGTATTTCACTTAGATCACGGCTCCTAGTATTAATGCAGGGAGAAAGCCCGCAACACTTTTGTGGCTATGTATTGCGGTGAAACCTGTGTGCAAATTGGAACCTGGAACTAGGCTGGTACTGCGCTGATATTCAGTATAGCATTGCAACCAAACCTGACTGTAGAAGACCTGAGTGTACAACAGTTCTCTACTGACGAGCCCCTGGCGCCGAGAGCGAGAGTGTATAAGACGCAAACTTTCAAGAACTCACACAAAGCAAGGTAATTTTGAGTACTTTCCGAAGATAACCATAGCCAACGACAGATCAGTGTTTTAGAGCCTAATAAACGCATGGCGTACTTCCATGAATACGTAGGTTGATCATGTAGAGTGCGATCCCAACACTCAAAATTTGTCATACTAAATAAGATTCATATTTCATTTGTTGAAAAAAGGCACTTCAGGTATTGTTCATATTTCTTAATATTACTTGTTTTAATTCAAACGGGTGTGGGGATCTTGCCGTCAGTTGATAAGTTTTGCAGCAAAGTACATACCTTTATAACGTTTATTTGCCTGCCATGTTCAAATTCGTGGTAACAAATGTCCTAGCTCGCATGCCAGTTAATTGCGAAACTGGACACATTTAGGGCAAATGAAAATGATAATTGTGCCCTTAAATTGTATAAGTAATTCGATCTTGTGAAGTTTCTATGTACGGTTTGTGAGGTGCACGTGCTTTTCGTGAAATGCATGTTGATATTGACAACGTGCTAGTGATAAACATTGTGAGAAGTTGCGGGTCTCAACCCCTTGGTGCCAGTAACAATTTAAAGGATAAAAATAAATTATAGTTGCCTTGTTTTAAACTCTTAAAACTTGATCGTTTTCTAGGTGACAATTTAAAGGATAAAAATAAATGATCTCTTTCCTTTTGAATAAAAATGTTTCAAATTTAACTTACCAGAGATACAGATCTACCTACACTATGTCAAACAAACCATGTTGTCCCTCCACCTTTTATGGTCGTAGTATTGATACCTTTAGAAAAACAGAAGCCATTTTACTTAAATGCGATAAAAACATCCTCACTGAAAATCCTAGACTTAAGGATACAATCACTGTGCCGTTTAGCTATAAGTATTTTGGTATAAGTTTGTTCAATTTGTTCAATGGAACAGGTATTTCAACATGATCTCAACTCAAAGGACATCCCGTGTATGTGAGGTTGAAAGGATACACTTGTCATCATCATTGGCGATTTAATATATTTTAAATTTACATAGTAGGAAATTCATAATGAATCGAAATCACAACGCTCATTTCAAAATGATCATGCTTTCTCTTCGTGGCTTGAAATTGGAATTTCGTAACATTGCAGTAAACTATTTTTGCAAATGAAGATAATTATTTTACGAGGGTGGTATCTATTGTGTTATCCCATGTCTAGGCCTTTGATAAGAAACGTTTACTTTAACTAAGCACACTTATTTACTTGATTGATAGTAAATTCGTAATAAATACCTACAAGCCTCTGGGCATAAGATCATGTCTGAACACTTAACACTGCAGTTGAAAACAAAACTTATTAGTCTTTTCATGTTCGTTATCAACATTTAGACCTGTGAATATGTTTCTGAAATGTACTACTTATAATTGTAGAAAATTCATTCTTTACATTTTATGGTTCATTTGTCGCAAAAGGAGATATTATACAGATTGTCGTAAGTGCTATAATTATAATCCAGATAGCATAAATTCATGATATAAGTCAATATGTTAAATCATTTGCAATGTAATCATGCAAATAGAATACATGTACATGTATGCCATTAAAGTTTATGTAACGTTTAGTTATCAATAATGACTATGTCGCATATTTACCTTACTATTTCTTTAACAAATAAATTTGGGTATGACTTTATTTCCATTTATTGATTCATTGATGACAATAAACAAACATTTTAATACATTTTCAAACATCCTCCCTCTTCAGATATTAAGAATAATGATCTTTTAAAAAATCATTATACAGTGACTGATGGACAGCAGATTCATGTTTACCATGTAATATCGAACCGTCAGCACAAACTGTTATGTTACATCAATAATAATGTGTATCAAGGTATCTGACATTTCTGACAAGGGAGGTCACTATTCATTGCCATATATGAAATCATCGTTAACAATTATTGATTTAATGAATAGTGATTGTCGGTATGAATAACACCCAAATTCTTTATTGACAGAACAGCACACCGTAGATAGATACGAAGGTCAGACAGTGGACAGAAGATGGACTTGTCCTCCACACCCTGGGGAGATTATTTCCCAACGATCTCGCCATCAACTTGCAAGTTATGTGCATTCATATATTTACTTGTGAATCATGTTACCCTTAAAGGGACAGTAGCACGTTTTTAGGGGGAATATAAGGTAATGTTAGGAAAATGAAAATAAAAGATTCCAATTGAAAGACAATGTATTCAAACTCAATGAAGCAGTCATGAATCAAATTTATATTGTAAAGTTTAGCCATGCGATTCCTAAACTTAATTTAACATAATATATTTGATTCATTACTGACAGAGGAGAATGTATGAAGACTCACCTAAAATCCATGGGCGGCCATTTTGTCTGAACACCTGTAATTAATGTTGTGTAAGAAAAGAGATACGCATGGCTAAACTTTAAATTATATATCTGAATTATTACTGCTCCATTTAGGTTTAATGCATTGTATTTCAATTGGAACCATTAATTTTCATTTTCCTGACATCACCTTTTATTCCCCCTAAAAACGTGCTACTGTCCCTTTAAAATATTCCTTTTGCGTAGAAAACAAAATGTCAAGTCAAAATACCTGGTTAAGGACTAAGTGTATCAAATCAAAAGACTAGACGGTAATAACTGTGTTGGCCACGAGCGCTATTTCTACCCACTATTAACACCTCTTATGCAGGGAAATTATCAGTGATCTATAATTAGGAACAAGATGAGAAATGTTGTTGACAGTCTGTATTTTTGTTCCTATGGACATGCTTTCACTTTATCTCACTTGGTTTTGCCAAATACAATCTAAGTTGTGTCTTTTGAGATAGTGTCCTGCTGGTGTTAACGTATTTCCATTTGGCGGGGATGAGGTGAGCTATACCGCCACATATTTTATTCAATAAAGAAAGGGATTAGGAACAAGTTATTCAACTTTGGTAACCTTCTCCCAAGTATTTACAAAATGAAAGATACATAGTAACATACATGAAAACATGGAAAATAGTATAATACAAAATGGTAGAAAGATATTTACAAAGTAGGTATGTATATGCTGCAGTCAACAGAAGCGCTTGCTGTTTAAAATATATTGCTGGACTGCCTTGAAAATGGCCTGATGTTGCAAAATTGAAAGGCTTTACTGCCATCATATATAGGGCACTCAAACATAAAGTGAAAAACATTTTTGCATAAGTAACCACATTCTCATGTTGAATTCGCCTTAATGCCAACTTTAAATAAATCATATTTCAACTCACTTACATGATATCTTAAACGTGTATGATAAATATTTACCCTGTGTATATCGCCACTTTCAAGAGTATTTCATTTATATCACGGCTGCTTTTATTATTGTTGTGGCTATTCACAGCGCGGAAACCTGCAAACATCGGCTAGATCTAACGAACCATGAGATCCAGTGCAGCAATGAACCTATTGATCCGAAGCCGAATGCGCTAACCACTGAGCTATTCCGCCTCCGCATCTATTTTGGAATTGGCAATATTGGATTTGATTCGAAGTTATTTTAGTGCACTATTTTACAATTTGTCTGTCAGCAAATGTACCATGGCATCATTTTTATTTAAGCGCCATTGAGCAATCTCTAATTGGATAATCAGGCGCTATATACATTTATCAATATTATGATAAAATATGGCACGTTTGGACACTAAAACGATTAATAAGTTATTATTACAGCTACTAATAAAACTTGCATTAATCTTTGACACACGATAGAATCTTATGATTCAAAGACAATTTATGATTTGAAAATGTGGTGTGAATTTGACAAAGAGAAGCCATTTAATTATATCATATGTCAGTGTGCAAAATGCTAGCTCAAACTAATATGGATGGTGGCATTTATGGCATAATCCTTTTTTCTATCTCCGTGTTAAATGAACCTTAAATTTTAGTTAAATAAGTTTGAAAAAAACTTACCTTACTTACACATTCACACTTTTGAGCCATATTACTCCTAAATTTTGTTATCGTTTTCCATGTGACTCGTCATTTCTATCAATAATTTTACAAAATCATATATGACCGAAACATAATTTTTAGTCATGCCGTTTCTGAATTTTTTACTCCCAATTCTATAAAATGCAAAAAATACTGTGTCGCTCGATTGATTAAGCACTGAATAGTTTAGGTTTAGAAAAACATGTTTAGTTTTTTAACCCAGTTTCGTTAGAATACACCAATAAATAGGTAATATTTTCTTTCTTATTAGTATTTTTTTCTGATTTATACTTGCTTTCAGTACAAAATCAAATCAGTTGAATTATTTAGTGTGTCATTGTGAACATTGTGTTCCCCAGTGTTTATTATTTCTATGATGTGAGTAAAATTTGAGATTTGGTCATTCTCTATCAAAACAAACATATTTTAAAACATAGCATTATAATAAACCAATAGAATAGCTCATGCGTGTCTTGTGGATGTATGAGAAAATGGAACCCACAATGTAATTATATAAGAGCATCTTTTTGTCTGTTTAGTTTCCTGTTCTTTAGACCGTGGACATATACATTTCATCTTGATTTCATATCTCCTTGCATCAATGCTGAAAGTGCAGACGCGAATTGACATGATGAGGTACTGAAGAATCAACTCATCTGCATGCCCAATTGTGCTGACATAGTAAACACAAACATTCTATTAAGTAGCTGTATGGTGATGATAAATTTCTGATCGTTGACCTTCATCGGATGGTGATAAGTCAAAGTCGAAGGTGATGACAAGCAAATACAAATACATGAGATTTAAACGCTGCTCAGCAGAAAATATTGACGATTTATAAACACATATATCAACACTTACATGTAACTCCAGAATACGTTGAGTTCTTACTGACTTACCTAATAGTTTTAAAAGTTTATCTTTTTGTGTGCTTTACCAGCAACTAGATTTCTGCACGTTTTCATGTTGCCAACATCTGACATTTACTGGTTACCTACAGTGGTTTCAGCACAAGAAAGTGTAAGTATTAGATGGTTTAAGCTCAACACAAGTTCATAAAAAAGTCGATGTACACGTTATAGAGGAAGCTAGACCAAACGCATCCCAAATTACCATTTTTTATCTAAGCGATGGGTTATTAAAGGGGCAGTAGCACGTTTTTTTGATAATTTTATATTTTAAAGTTTTCACTCATAATTGAACGTTTATGCTAAATGTATTATTTTTATAGTGTCAACAATCTCATAACACAAACCAGTTATCCATAGTCAGAGAACAAAGTATGAAGTTTCACCTAAAATCCATGGGCGGCCATTTTGTGTGAACACCTTTAATTCATTTTGTGTAGGAAATAAGAATCGCATGGCTAAACTTTACATTTAATATTTGAATTATTACTGTTCCATTCAGTTTAAATGCATTGTCTTTCAATTGGAACCATTAATTTTCACTTTCCTGACATCACCTTATATTCCCCCTAAAACGTACTACTGCCCCTTTATAACTGACTTTAAAGGGCTATTGTTGTATCACGATTAAGGTCATTTACGAAGGTTTGAATTAATAGGATTAATGATATCCCTTGCCTGCATGAAGCATCTAAGAGACATTAGAGAGCACGTCTATTATTTCTATCACATGAGGTCCACTAGTCATAACACGATAATGAGCTCCAGATGATTGATCAGCAACCATCATTGTTATTTCAGTTCCCATCACCTCATGGAAGGTACCTGTTTATAAGCATGGAGGATATGGATCCATGAGGAAAATTTACCCAAGGCCTATCAGATTGTCATTATCTCAATGTTCTTGATAAGAGTATAACATTGCATTTTGTTAAATCTATCCATCGCCTTAACTTTACATGTATCGCTTTCTGAAGAAAGACACACACTCATTAATTGATAAATGAGTGAGTGAGTTGGGGTTCAACGTGTTGTCAGCAATATTCAGCTATTGACTTTGTGATTTGTATTGTATGGAGTTTCAAAAAAAAAAAATTAAAAAAAAAAAAAAAAAAAACATTTTGAAATTCACGCCTGAACTACATGTACTGTAGCATTCAATAAAGTTACTACAAATGACAAAAAAAAAAAAAAAAAAAAAAAAAAAAAAAAAAAAAAAAAAAAAAAAATATTCAGCTATGTAACGCCTGGATTTTGTCATCCAAAAGAGAGCAGAGAGACCAATAACAAAGATCAACAGGACGAGGCGGAAAGAACGGCATTGTGAGAGAAAGACAGGACTTTTAGAACGACTCAAACTTGGGCAGGTATCTGTCCAGCATGTAAACTCCAGCTGTCATAGCTCTCGGCGTCGCCAAAGAACACAAACCATCACAACACGGTTACGGTTATGTTTTGAGTCAGGTAGGAATGTCTTTTCCATACAATGTATGTATGTTGTACAATTTTGGCGAATCTCAGTACATAGGCAAGAATGGCAATACAGAATTTGACTATTTTAGAAATAATATGTTATCGTTTTGTCCTTGTAACTCTAATTTAATTCCATTCAAATCGGTTCCTAATTGCAGACTGTTTCACAAGTAAAATGTCAGATGTGGGAACCTCTGCGGGCTTGATGTAACTTTAAAATAATCGTCTTGAATCTTTTGTGTAACAACTTTCAATAATGTGAGTTTTACAAGAACATTCCTTTTACCTTGCATTGCCCTAACCTTTGGTAATGGTCTGCATTTAAGTTATCTAAAGGCATATCACAATGCCAAACCAAAAATCTTGATTTTTTGTTTTGAACTTGTCGCACCTATTCTATTCAGCAATTCCAGTTTGTATGCTGCACTAATATGCTTAACCCACACTTCAAACTTCAATATTTCCTTTGGGAAATGGCAGCTGATAATTGGAAAGGACATGATTTTTCTCTTCTTAGAACCCATAGAGTAGTTTGTTAAGCAAAATTATCTAATTATCGTGTGTGTACATGAAAAGAAATATGGGCTGCAGTGATCTTAATGGCCACAAGTTTGACCGGTTTATTCAAAACAATTCCAAGTGTGATTGCGGCTATTTTTATGAAGATACCATTCACTATCTTTTCATGTGTCCAAATTTTGCCGAAGTTCGATCGAGATGTTTTTATTATACAAAAGGGTTTGACTTACATACTGTCTTATATGGAAATAATTCGCTGCCTGACGAAATAAATCAAAACATAGTCACTTCAGTTCATTCATATTTTACCCAAACTGAACGTTTTACTAGCTAATTTTCAAGATATAATGAACTATATTGTATATTGTGAATGTATTGATGTATTGTATTGTATTGATGAGTGAATTTTTGTTCTACATGTAATTTTTGTATTGGAGAGGTATTCAGATAGGCAGTATGCCTGTTTACCAATCCAACCATGCATTCAATGGAATAAATATTGTTTAAACCAAAAGAAATATGGTATTTGTGGATATATATTTAAACTTATCTGAGCATATAAGAGTTTAATAATGGCAAAACAGTGACATCTTGTCAAATATGTATTGTAACACATAGTGTAGAAACAGGGTAATGGTGTTGAAATGGTTTATAATTATCTTTGAAAGGAAGCATATTGTAGACTTAATATATGTTTTAAATCAATCGTTTTGTGTTATGTGTGAAAGGAGCATGTTGTAGACTAAATATATGTTTATATCAATGGTTTTGTGTAATGAGTGAACGGAAGCATGTTGTAATCTGATGCATGTTTCAGACCTGGGGTAATAGTAATATGTAATAGTAATAGTAATAGTAATAGTAATTTATTACATTTGGGAAGTAATAGTAATAGTAATATCGTCTTGAGAAAGTACATGTAATAGTAATAGTAATCCTTCCCCAAGTAATATGTTATGACATATTACTTTACTATTACATTTATTATTGTGTCATTGATATGAAATTCTTGCTTTTACCTTGGTACTGTTCGCAGTGCATCATTGAGAAACAATTCTTCAAAGATCAAAGGGAACTTTGATTACACAACTATTTTGTTATAATCATATCAATTTCTTTATTACAAAGCATAGTGTAGGCCACCGGCCCATAACTACAGAATCAACAATTATACTTTGATTTCATTGCTAGTTCTTTTAATTGTATCAACACTTATTCAAAGCTCCAAAACAATCTGATTAGTATGTCTTAATTGTTTGTCTAAATGGGTAAACAAACATGTACAGGATTATACCTTGCATTAAATCACAGCTGAGCCAACAGTTCATTAAATGAATAGACACACCTCAGTTAATTAGTGTTTTATCAAAACAACATTCTTTGTGGATCTGAATTAAGGTATAGTTTTATTCCTTTGTTCTGTAAAAAAATAAGGTTTAGTACCTGGAAAGCAACTTTGTGATGTCTAAACCAACATGCCAGGGGATTATATTGGTTGACTGCATCTTGCGAACAATAGATGTTCTGTGTGATGTTAACCATATGGGTGAAACAAAATTGTGGACTGGTAATTGAATGAAAAACGCAAATGTTAGTAAAATGAATGATGACACGTTCGTTTCTGGTTTAAACATATTTATTTCAATAAAGAATTGGATTGATAAACAAGCTAAAAGCTTATGTTAATACCGCTCCAAAATACAAGATGTAGAACATGTCATGGTGAATTTACAAAAAATATATATATATCATTTATACAAACGCCAACAAGGTAAATAACAAGTCATTGTGAATTTACAAAAGTTGTCTTATAATCTATAAAAACGCCAACATGATAACGAATGGTTGTTTAACAATTATGTTATTTTTCTGAATAAATAAACACCAACAATCTTAAACACTACAACATAAAAAAAAATGCCTATAATTCATATTTTATAAATCATTTATCAATTAATCAATAAGTTGCAAATCTGCCAGTTAAATTTATGAATTCGTGCACAGATATCAAAAGTTCATTATTAACACAAGAAGAACAATTTGGGTTTCCAAATAAGACCGATCTCAAATCAAAACCTTTATTATAGAAGAACATATTTTGCCTTATATGGGTGTACAGAGGACATGTAAAAAAGTAATGTGTCGAATCTTCATAGTTATGGCCACAGGAACAGGCGGGAATTTGTGATACAAATCTTTCAAACTTGTGAGCATTTAAATCGCTGCATTCAAGTCTAAGACGAGTGTGTATTATTTGAGAAAATCTATTACCAAAATTTAAATTGAAAGTACTATACATGATAGTTTCATTGGCTATAGCTTTTTTAAAAGTAGATAAAGATGGCGAATTTCTATGTTCTTTTGGTAATGAATTCCATAATTTAACCGAGTCTGGAAGGAAGGATTTTGCATAATTTAAAGTTTTACAGTTTATGGTCTGAAGTTTTGAGTCATCACGAAGATTGTAATCAATAACATCTGATATTTTCGGAGGTACTAGGTTGCTAAGGTAACTTGGTGTATCATTATTGACCATTTTATAAAACAAACTCATTTTGTTAACATATCGTCTATGGCATAATGGTTTACAGTTCGTTTCTTTATATATTTTATCATGACTCGTACCACGGACGGCACCACAAACGGTTCTCAGAGCATCAAGATTGAGTTTTTCTAACATTTCTGCTTGTTGCTTTGTACAATTATCCCATATATGACTGCAGTAGTCAAATACAGGTAGAATGTACTGTTTATACATGATCTCTAAAGTTTTTCGGTTCAATCTGTATTTTAGACTTCTCAGACAATTAACCATTGGCGCAACCTTTTTAACAATGTCGTTAATATGGTCGTTCCAAGAACAGTCATGTTGTAAAATAAGACCCAAATGTTTGTGACTTTCAACCGAGTCGATAATCTCATCATTCATAGTCAAAGGTTCACGTTCGTTTTCATATAGGTAATGTATTTATTCGCAGCAGTGACGTTTTCATTCATAATGTTCATGGCCTCATGGCCTATAATACATACATAGAAATACATACGTAGAAATACATTTATCTTTATACATAACAAATATATACACCATAAAGCCTCATTGCCTTTAATACATACATAGAAATACATCCGTAGAACTCATGTACATCAGATTTCATTTATTTAACCTTCAGTAGGTGGGACACTGTGTCCGCATACACAAATACACTCATGGTGCCATTCTGCAGGCTTTGCTTCAGGGTGCCCATCCTGGAATTCATGTTGCAGTATTTCCATTATTTCCAGTAAAATGTTCCATAGCCGTAGATGACATCAGCCGCACACAAATGTTCCAGATTAGATGTTGTCGTCATGCCCAGGATCTTGTTGTCTTCCCCGTCGTTGATGATGACGAAAGGTTCGCCGGCGTCGGTCGTCTTGTACTCGTCCGGGATGAGGATGTCACGTCGAGTTGTAGGAATGGCGGGGAAGGTCGACCTACGAGCCTTGTAGAGTCTGTTTTTCACAGTGTCGTACGTAGGCATGGAGGCGACAAGTGATCGGTTTTCTTCTGTCCATGGACCATCTACCAATGAAGATACTTCCTCATTGTATAGCGTTGGCATTGCTGTCAAACACGTCTTGGCTTTGGTCTTCAGGCCCGTCAATGTTTTGCGAATCTGTAAAAGAAGACACAATAGTATTATATTATTATAATAGTATGTGTATTAGAGCATTCGATTGGGGTCCCTTCAAATAAAACATATACTTGGTCATCATATATTCTTACTATATAATATTACTATACTATATTACATGTCTGTTTCACTTACCGTTATTTCATCATGGACTGGAGCGTGGTTGTGCTGGGAAGGATGTTTGGTAAGGATGTCATCAACTGTCGAAACGCTTGAGGTACAATTCTTATCTATGCACTTCCATGACGTCCATGATGCAGCATCACGTTTGGAGCGTCGTCTGAACATGTAACCACCAAGACATAGATATCTTCCTCCTCTTGAAGTTGGAATGAACATATATATTGCCATATTACCTGACATCCAGGTACATTATATACCTATAATAATTGGTGAGTTAAAATCATGTAATAATTAGATAGTTAGCAACGACTAATAACTGGTGAGTTAAAATCATGTAATAATCAGTTAATTATCAATAGGTGAGCGAACGTTCAATCAATAATCGTCAAAAATCGGCCGATAATTGCTGAGTTAAAATCAGCCGATTTCACAGCCAGTTCACATTTCTGTATAACCCAGCGTTAAAACAACACATGTTGCCTTCGGTGAAACTTCAAAGGGTTTCTACTGTAATAACAAATGTTGCTTTCCAGGTACGTCCCCAAAAAATATAGGGTGCAGAACCAACCAATCAGTTTATACTTTTGTAGTTTTTGCTGCTTTGAAAGCAGGAATAAGACTATGTTACCAGCACCCCATCACGTATTACTCATTTGAACACCATGTCTAAAGTATCATCTTTGAGTCAGTTTCATCTTCCTCAAAGCAAAGAAGGGAATTTCAAGGCCAAGTGTAAGCACTGTTCCGCTCAGATTTCAGGATCACATAAAACATCATCCAACTTCACAACTCACTTGAAGGTGAGTCAGAATTTACAGTCTGTCTTTATAATGTCTTGATATAGTTTTTCGGTAGATAAATTGTAAATCTGGAAATTTTTTTGAACATGTGTTTCACATGTGGATACAACAAAGGAACAAAGGAGCAGAGACCAGGGGATTAATACCCACTGTTAATACATTTCGCTGATCTGTCATAACCAACACATGAAGGTACAAGTAAAGGTGAACAGACCAATTGTCTTCGTTTGTGGGACAAAAGAAGTATGGACCTCAGGATTCACGCCAGAAACTAAATACAGATTCGTTAGTCATGTTTGTAGCTGGGGATCTGATGCCGCTTTCCGTGGTTGAAAGTACCAACTTTAGAACTTTGCTAGAGAAGATGGATCCACGTTATACTGTACCATCTCGGAAGCACCTGTCTACTATCCTGCTGAAGCAAAAGATGGATGAAACTTCCAGTACTTTGAAAGACTACCTTCAAAAGGCTCAAAGCATCTGCTTCCAGTAGGAAAATGCGTGGATTTATTGGCATCACTGCCCGCACTTCATTCTTGACTGGACAATGCAATCTGTTGTGCTGGCATGCAGACGTTTTCGAGGTTCGCACACAGCAGAAAACATTGCTCAGCAATATGAAGAGACAATCGCATGTTTTGAAGTTGCAGGGAAGGTCACCAACATCATCACAGACAATGCACCTGTTGAGGGCCTGTTCAGCATTGCAGGCAAAGTGTTTCACCAAGAGAGAAACTCTCTTTTAGATCAGACATTTGAAAAACTCATGTTTATCAAATGTAACGGACATTTAACAAAGTGAAACAGGATGTATTTGTGAGAAACAGTTCAACCAATTTTATCACCAGATTGTTGATTGTCTCAGTAACATGATGCTGTTCAATTAAGAAATTCTACTCATTTTAAGGACATTTGACACAGTGAGACACCATGATAAATTTTATTGGAAATATGTTTCTTTGTCGTGACGGTAACATCAGATTCTTGAATGTCCCATGTTGCAAGACAATTCTATTTATTTATTGTGACCATGGATTGTGATAAAGATTAAATACATTATACCTCAACATTGTTCAGATTTCTTTTTTTATTTGTATTTTTCTCTAAGCTTGCAGAAGTAAAAGTAATAGTAATAGTAATATCTGCCTGTGTAATAGTAATTAATAGTAATAATAATAGACTGTAAAATATCACCAAGTAATAGTAATAGTAATATGAAGAAACTTCAAGTAATAGTAATAGTAATAGATTCTATGTAATAGGCTCCATTATTTCAATGGGTTTCAACCTAAAACGTGTACAAACATCAAAGAGAACAATGAAGTTATAAATCGTTTGTTGAGCCAATCTAAATGTTAAAAATTACTATATATCGAAAGTAATATCATTTTCATGTTTCCGTTATCCAGCGTATGTAGGAATGCACAAGTGAATGTACCTTACATATTAGCAGGTCATTGCCATACACATTCATTATGCGGTAATGAATAAGGTGTTAACAATATTTATACCACGACTCTATTGTTTGGACCCGTGGTATAACTAACCAAAATGTTAGTTATACTACACTCAAGAATCAGCCGGAACTACTTTCCTTTAACCCTTCTCGTGACAGACTAAAATCTGAATGTATCACGATCTATGTCACTGCAACGGTTTGACAAATACCTTCAATTTCAAATAACGACAAACAACGATGGGACAACTTTTATTAAGGTGTTTTACATTTTTGATATTTTGTTAATTGTAAGAGTTCTGTCGGGAGCCTTGTCACCGTTTGAGGTAGTCGTTACAGCCCGAGGACGTCGTTTTGACCTGAGAAATACTGCTGACCATTTCTTCCTTTTGGCTAAGAGTTGAGACCAACACGTCTCTCTTCTCTTCACACAAACGATTTACCCATCTTTTCCGTTTTAGGGAAATTTTCTTTTCACTGGACAGGCGTCATGTATATCGTTCCATTAAAGACCTGCAAAGAGTTAAGATTGTCATGTTTAACTGAATCATGTAGAGAATACAGATTGAGAATATTTTCAGAAGCCAAAATACATAATCTGAACATTTTCTTCATTGTACGATTTCGTAATTCCCGTTAGCCTTTTGATTACTTATATCATACATTTTTAATCATTAACTGTGACTTCTTCCATACTTTGACAAAAACAAGTCTTAACCCGCAGCCCTACCAATAGACAATATTGTATTTTTGGGGGAGGAAATCTTAATTTTGATTTTTTAAAAGATTGTTCCATAATTCGGATAACAATAATCACTCTAAATCTATATCTAAATTTAATTAAATGATCAGTGACAGAATCCTCATTATCTAGCCATGACAGACCAGGATCATTTAAAGTTTCATTAAACCAATAAGACCATTTAAACAGACAGCCCGTGATAATTATGGTAATTCATTCAAAACATCTCGCATGTTCATTCGAATGCCAAAATAAGGTAAAAGAATTGATGTTAATTTTCTTCTTGAAAACGTTTTTGAACATCAAATCAATGCATTCTCAGAATATCAAGAATCTATGACTAGTCAATATAGACTGTTCTTATGATAGTAGATAACTTCCTCATAGGTAATAACTAAATTCTAAAAACTAATTCCTACCTTCTTCGTCAAGTGTATCAAATATATGCAATGAAGAACAAAGTTGCAAACTCATGTTAGTTCCTTCAAAAGACCATTTAATGCTCTAGTCAATATAACGGCGATAAAAACACAAAAAGACAAATATGCCCAATATGCCACCTTCAAACGCATTCTTTACATCAACAGCCTATACACATAAAGTTAAAGAAATGAATGGCAGTGGCGATTAAGTATGGAAATGTTAAAAGTATGTAAATAGAGTCCATGTTGATAGTTGTTAAAGAGACAGAAACCGTGTAAAACTAAATATGTAATGGTAGGCTTCTGCCATATCGTATATCTTATTTACTTCAAGATTGCACTCTTTTGGGTAGAAACACTTCCAAATTCTAAATTCATCGAGAGGAAAGTAATCACCTGTCATTTTGGCGCATCATCCATGTTTGTAGAGAAATGTTGCCTACGTCCTCACCTTCCATTGTACACAGTGACAATGTCGCCTGCTCCGAAAGCCCATGTTTTTTTCATCATGTACTGCACGTGCAAAGCATGACCAACGCGCTGTTGTTGTTACCGTAGTTTTCTACTCAAGTGCGTCCGTCCGTAAACTTTGTGGAATTTCGACTTCTTCTCCAGAACCATAAGGCCTAGAAAGCTGAAACTTTGTGTACAGACTCCTTGCCTAGTGAGGATTATAAATTGTAGCTTTGGTGGCCCTGTGACCCAACATAGGGTCACAGGGGTCACAACTTTAAAAACCTATTTTCATCTTCCTCTCCAGTTCCAAAAGGAGTAGAGAGTTAAAAATGATATGTGCTGACTCCTTGGCCAATGGGGATTCTTAATTGTAGATTTCGTGACCCCATGACCCCAAATAGGGTCACAGGGGTCACAACCTTAAAAACTTATTTTCATCATCATCTTTAGCTCCAAAAGGTCTATTGAGCTGAAAGACTGCATGTAGACTCTTTGGCCAATTGGGATTCTAAACTGTAGGTTTCGTGACCCCATGACCCCAAATAGGGTCACAGGGGTCACAATCTTAAAAACCTATTTTTCTCAATTAGATGACAGTCTATTGCAAATGTATTTCTCCTTGGATATTTTAGTGTGGACTTCTTTCACTATCTGATATTGGCGATCTAGAAAGTGTTGAATAATAATAAATCATTTGGGTAAGGAAATTTATTCCGAAAACGTTACATTTGTTTTGCAATTTTTTTATAGGTTTTCTTGCAATAGGTAACATCAGTTTCATTTTTAGCTCATCTGGCCTGTATAAAGCAAACTTGATATGATGCCTGATGAGCTACAGAGCCAATGGCTCTATTTTTTTAAAGACACTAAGGATAAGGCAACTATAGAGCATATTTCGTAGCTTCTAAAAGCGTGATGAGGCACATTGTTTGGTATAGAAAACATAGTTCAACGCATTTTTACAATTTACGTATGATATTTTAAAAGATATGTTTTTTTTATATATGTCGGTGTGTTGGTCGTGGTATAAGTAAGTTATACGACGAGTATTGGTCGTCTAGTCCACGACATGGTTGGTTATACGACTCGCCGCTCCGCGGCTCGTCGTATAACCAACCATGTCGTGGACTAGACGATCAATACTCGTCATATAACTATTACGTAACGATAGCGCGAAACAGATCACATATTTTCCTACAGGTCACTACAGGTTACTGATGGGAAAATGGTTACGGGTGCTCTTGATAACATGGATCTGTGTTCTGAATAGTTGCAAGATATATATTCAGCATACAAAATGTTTTTCCGTAAGACTAAGACTAGCAGAAAACCAGTAGGATGATTTAGACAACTTATTAATGAACTACTTTGTCATTATTGAAATAGTGATATACAGTTACAATGTTAACGCATATTAACATCATCAAATCCGACATTTGATTATACACCTCCAGGTGTTGATAGTATCGGTATTCCTGCTATTTGAAAGATATGGTCCCCGACCTCTTGACTTCTTGGCATCATGCCTACAAACATATCTTAGTTGATAGCATCATGAATAGAAGCATTATTCCCAGTTACTTTGCTATTGCTATTTACTCCAGTATCCATGAAATTTGAAAAAAGCTCTGTATATTTGTTAGGAGGTGCTTCAACAATGTTTTGCTAAACATATCATAGAAAAATATATCATTAATCCGATAAAATAATTTTCATTAAGCTGATGGCATGAGCAATAAAGATATTGACCATGTCATTTTGATACTTGCGGATTTGGTATAGGATCAGATGCTTTGGATGTTACATCAATGATATTTCTTAAAAGATCAAACTAATCTTGTTTAAAATGCCTGTATAAAACATAACACATTGCTTAAGTTATGTGTTATGACCTACATGTTTTCATAGACGTTTACAGAATATTAGATAAGGTTAAATTTATATATATGGAACTTGATGCACAAGTAAGATGTTTTTGTTTTATAAAAGTGATATGTATTTAGTTGAGATTTTAAAGCGAAAGAAGCTATCAATCAGCAGTAAGTTTTACTTTGAAAAAATATGACTACAAGGATGATATTAATAGATACATAATAACTCTTAAATTCTTAAAACACTGACTTTGGACAAAACAGAGTTAAATGTTTTATCTCAGGGTACTATCTAAAAATGTTCCATACATTTTCGCCTTATAGGGAATGTGATCAGAATTTAAGTGTTCATCTAATTCAATATGATATATATATAAAGTGATCTGACTTGAAAAATTGTTAACGTGGAGAGTAAATAGAACATAATGATATTTTGCAGACACTACTTGTGTCTTACTTCAAGCAATCACAATCTCTTTACAGTGGATACTCTACCTTGTGTTCAAACGGTTGCTTTCTTCTATTCTAATAACATAGACCTGTTACAGGTAATCAAATCGTAAAGCGAGATGAAAGATGAAATACTTGTTATTATGCAATATATAAATACTATTGCCTGTAAGTATGTTTAGAAGTCAGGAATAAAGCGATACTTTACAATTGAACTTATTATCTCTACAGGGAAATTGTTTTCGCAACTTGTCAAGTCAAAATGTACTTTCTACAAGTTTATAAATCTTCTGAAAAGTACATGACCTAAAACACTATGTTGGATTGTATGTTGTTTCTCTTTCAAAACGGAATTTTCGATATTCTTTACGATGTTTTAAAACTGTACAAAAACACTTTAATTTAATTATGAAGTTGCTTCAAGGATTTAGGCAACAACCTTTTTTGGATAAATCTAATCAACTGCTTTTGTACTTATTTTTTAGGTTTGTCAAGTGCAAGGGTACCAAGACATGAATATTATGACATAACTTAATTCTTCCCAAATAACCAAATTACAAAACGTCATGTCACAGCAACTGTTATGTTATTTACTATCTCGAAAATAAAAAAATATAACAACATGTCAATTGGGATTCAGCTTCTTCATGAAGCACTTTTAGTGAGATGTCACTAAAACAACGCTATAAGTCTGGTTGATGTCATTTTATCTTTGTTTGTCAAAATGTTTGTGTTGCAAGTACATTGGCATTTCTTATTGTAACAAGGAAGGTTGTGCCAAATTGATCTTTCATTTAAGCCTTTTTGGTATTCATTCATTGCCATAAAACAATCATCGTTTACATTCATTGGTTTAATAAATAATCATTATCAGTATGAATGAAAACAATAGTTTTATTGACACAAGAGTAACACAATATATCTCATGTTTACTGAAGCCAGACAGTGGACAGAATATGTTATAGTCCATTATGCCCTATAGGGATCATTTCATTTGATCTCAACATCAACATGTGAAATATGTGCATTTATATGATCACTGTTAATCATCTTACCATGAACAAGATGTTTTTATTAACACACTTCCTATCAAGTCGGAAGCCATTGGTGAGTAACAACTGTATGACTTTATCATAATGAAACAAAGTTTCTCTACTGTGAGTCAGCCCTAGAATATGTCATTATCCAAGGTATTTCATTGATAGTTGTTTCGAAATATATATTAATATATATATATTATATATTATGGAACATTAAATATTTTGAATATAGATTCAATTGAGCAATACTTCATGTCAAAGGAATACTGTTGAAGGACCATGTATTAAGTTTGTTTATAATTTCAATTATACTGAGTTTACACCATTTGTTTCGATTTATGAAATATTAAAAGTCATGTGATGAATTTGATTATCGAATGAACACACTAACACTAGCGGTATATGGAACGATTGTTGTTTCTGTTTTATCTTTTCTCATAGTAGCAAGATAACTCGATCCATTTGTAACATAAATATCATGTTTCCTATAAAGTAATACATTCCTCATTTCCTGTCACTATTTACAATTTAAATACAGTAAGTAATATAAATACAAATCATGTAAACATCAATGAACTAGGTAAGTTTAAAATGAGAATCCAATGGGCCATGGTAAAGAAACATCGGCCATAGAAGATAAATTCATGTAGATTAGCAATCGGTATAACCTGATGATAAAAACCCTTCTCAGATATATGGTATTGTGTGCCACAAGTGTAATGCCATCAACCAGAGAAGCGTTCTCCTTCGTCAGTGAATGGTACATGTATATTTAATTTGAACTATCTATGTAGCGTAATAACGATGGTTGAATGGTAGCAATTCTAACTGCTGTAAGTGTCAAGTATTCCGGTATGAATTCAGGTCAATCGCATCCTTTATTTGACCCCTAAGAGATTACTTGCTTGAATATTGGATGAAAAGATAACTGTAATAGCTAGTTACCATGGCTTCTATAAGCGGTTATACCATGATGAGGTCACACTAGTTGCATAACAACAAGTATTACTGTGAGTTGTTAGGTTGATAACCAATAACTAGGAGACCTAACTCTCATTAACCAAGTGACTGTCATTCCGAAATCATGCACATAAATAACAAATATCTAGAAAGTAGTAAGCCATTGAAAACATGTCAACAGCAATTTCAGAAAAAGGGATTGATGGGGGTAAATATACCGTTTACATGTCACCAGAGTAATGTAATAATGAGAAAGTTCCTCAGTCACCCCCTCAACTTCGGCAAGTGGTTCAGTATATAGGTTATTGAATTTTGCTATTTAGGTCAAGGCGTGATCAGACTGTAAAGGTCTTAGCTCTGTATGTTTCAAGTATTCCTGCATCAAATCCAAGCAATCACATTCATAGTCTAACCGGTCAGGACACCTTACATTCAAACGGATACAAATATTAGCTGTTCACCAAAATAAGAATCATACCAACTGATTAACCCTGCACTTATGATTTATGCACTTCAGTCCATTGGCTGCCATTCTTTTGTTAACACCTTAAATCCATGACGTGTAAGAAAAATTAATCGCATGGCTCAACTTTACATCATATATTTGATTTATTACTGCTTCATTTAGTTTTGATACATTGTCTTTCAATTGGAACCATTTATTTTCATTTTCCTGACACCACCTTTTATTTCTCGTAAACACGTGCTACTGCCCCTTTACTACCAGGATTATATACTTTAATATGAACTTTGAATGGAAGGTACATGTATGTAAGTTACTTCTGTTAAATATCTGTTTAATTTCGCCCTGTTCCACTTCCACTCAAAACACTAAGCTCGCTATAATGTTAAATTTCATTTAATTCAACGAGCTTAATATTCAGTTTCAAAATGATTTCAATAACTTATAAACCGAGCGACTTGTAACTAAATAGTAGGTACAAAGTCTTATTATCTACGGACACTTGGAACCGTGTAAACAATTGACAGTTATTCTAGGGATTATTAAGTTATTTCAAAACGATCACAATATGTTTTTAAAATTCTTGATTGAAATGTAGTAACAAAGCTACGTTGACGTTTATGTTCATGCTACGTTATAACGTCTGTTCTCTTATGATTGACAATCAGTTCCTTAAAAGTGCTAAGGTACATGTACATTAAAGTAACTTGAAATGTTTTGCATTTAAAATTATATCAATTATAATTGCTTTTCAAGACATTCAGGAAATACATAATTCAATATTGCGTTTCTGTACTCATATAACCTCTCAATGTTACCAGTCTATATGCCCGTTTCATACATTATTCACATAAAACATCTAAACAGCGCTGATGACTCAACTATTACCACACCACTGCTGGGCAATAACTCGCAAACGATCAAGAAGTTTATGCACTCAGAACTACAAAAATAGGCACTTCTGTCAGGAAGATAAGGTTAGGTACTAGTATTGAATGCACAGTTTCATATATCATTTCAAGGAATGTATATTCAAGTATATAGATTGGTGTAAGAAACTTAGTTTAAACCACATTCTAAAACTGAGAGCAATAATTAATGTTTTATGGTTTTGAGTTCGTTAAAGGTGTAGCAAAAAAAATGAATCCACAATCATTCACTTCATAGGTATTTATGTTCTTGGATTACCCCTAAATTCTTGAACCTTCACGTTTAATTACTGAAAGCAGTAATGTTTGTAAATATCTTGCAATCCAAAGGCCATCATTGAATTTTAAATTTTATAATCATGTTACAAATTCCATACAAAATGAATTCCTTAAGTAATTTTCGATATTTGTTGACCGTCTTTATCAAAGAGAAAGAGATACTATGCTTATAATGATAGTCAATTTCACAGCTGCTATGGAAGCGCACGTGCAAATGACTTTCTTGCTGAAGCAATAGTGTCATCTCATGTTGATTGTTGTCACAGTATTGTTAAATTTGAATTGAAGTTTTAAGAAAAAAATAAACTGTTCCTTCTCTTCTGTTATAGGTTATAGAAGGCAAAGTAAAACATGACGTCCCCTGCATGTGGAACCCACGATAAGAAAGTCGGTGATCAATATAAGTATTGCTTGATAAATAAATCAAATAAATTACTTAATTAACCTGGATGAGAGTTGTAAAATTTACCAAAGAGTTATTTTGATATCCAATGATGCTGAGATAATGTTTAGCCAAGACTATTTGAATTGATCAACCTACTACATGTATTTCTACTCTCTTATCTTCAGCAACTGGTAACAGAACAATAAGTTTAATAATTACACCCCCTACACATAGTGACCCCAGAATATATTATCAGTCATCAAACTTTGATGACAGAATGTATTTCACACATGAGTGAAAACAAAGAATGTACCATGAACGACTTTATCTGAGCAGTTGTAGGTAAACAAAGAAGTATTGGACATCTGAAGGCAATGGATCCCATATGACACGTTATCAACTAGAACGTGTTTTGCTTAAACCAACATTTCTAGAGATGGAAGCCAAATCGGTATTGACTATTTGACTTGCAAGAACATTTACAATACCTGCTAAGATCCTCTTATAGCATGTTTATAAGCCTCTCTTCTATAGAGTTCATTCACATGTCAATTATTCTCCTCGAGAGATAAATACATTCATGGAAAATAGTTCAGATAGAATGTATCTAAATTTTCGTGACTATACCATTTACTATAACATAGAATGTATCGGGGAAATCAACTAATAATAAATCTATAACATATTGTTGTACAAATGTATGATAAGAGTTATGATTCAAATTAATCCTCCACGCCCTTTTATAAAATGTGCTTTATCTAAATATATATTATGGGATATTTCATGAGATGAGATAGCATTATACATTATCTGTTGCTTTTCAGGCTGAATGGATGTTTGTATTACTTATTTTGACCTTTTTATATGTTGTAAACCCTTTTCATCAACTTCGTTGATGTCCTTAAACTTAACTTTTGAACTTTTGAAAGTGATATCAGATACCATCATGGATAATCAATTCATCACTTGTCATAACTTTTAAGACAGTTGAAATGCATTTTCGAAATGACAGATAATGGAAGTTTCCAGTATTACTCCCAAGACTATCTTCGTATGACAACAGAAGTTTCTCTTATTAACAAATATCATTTAGAGATTAAGAATACTTTGCAATATAAGCAGCCTTTGTTCTTGTTTTTTGAAAACAAAAGACCGTGGTTTCCAAGGGTAAAAATACCTTTAACCAAATAACAGACGTTATGCTTTCTCAATAATTCTACACTATGTCCATCAATGTTTTTCCTCCAGCTTCAAGGGTCTATGTTTGATATATCTCATGTAAATGAAATAAAACTTATTATTGAGCAACAAAAGATATCATCATTTGATAGTCATGTACTCAGGATACAAGACAATTGCCATGGCTTTCACGTCAATGAAATTTGGAAATAATGTGTTAAATGAAACGTTTTTGAAACAAGATTGAAAATCCCTTGAAAATCTCATTTCTCACACTTGGCTTGATCATTAGCTAAATATTTTGAGATGTACAAACTACGCCTTTGTGATAAGAAGCTATTGATTGAGTGGAAATCACACAACGCTCATTTCGAAATTACCAAGCTTACTCTAAATGCCATCAAATGTTAATTTCTTACATGGTAATAAACACATATCTAATTTGGCAAAATTTAGAAAGTTATTTTGCTAAACAGGGTGGTATGTATTGTGTAATCTAGTGTCTAGTACTTTGATTTGAAATGTTTATCTTAGTGCAGCCTTTAGCTAGAAAACTGGAACCGGATAACGCACAAACCTCTGGAGATAAAGTATGTCTGAACACTTAACACCTCAATTTGAAACACATCCTATTATTATTTTCATGTTCCCTCGACGTAAGTGTGGAATATGATATTTCACTGATTGAGATGCGAAGTTCACGTCTGTGTCAAGTACAATGTTCTTATCATGTTTGTCATCCGATACAATTTGTACCAATTTCAAGATCTATAATCTACTATATAACCTAAACATAAAGGTATCAGTCCTGGTATGTCATATGAGTTTAAATTTGTTTTCTAAGACAAAGTTCCAAAATACAATTTTCTGAGAAGAAATTCAATGTTCAAGAATTCATTAAATCAGTGCTCTAACAATGTTAAGATAGCATAATTTCATCTTATTTATCAATATGTAAAATCAGTCGCAACTGTTTTAAAATCAGAAAAAATAACTATTTGTTCGTTCTTGTTATCACCAGTGATAATACAGCCACTTTAAAGTTGTTGTTTTTTCTAAAATTTAAATGTTGAAATGTTGTTTGGTTCATTGATGACGATTAACAAATATTTCTAATGACATTTGACTCCTCATCTACAACTCCGTTGGGGATAAAAAAAAAAGTCATTAATCATACTGAAATGTGACAGATTGAATAACTTCATTGTCTCTACACATTGTGATATATTACATGTTTGATAAGGTGTATCAAGTAGCCTGACATTTCTGATTGTAACAAGGGAGGTGGTGCCACATTGACCTTTTCATGTAAGCCTTTTTGGTATTTATTCATTGCCATAAAACAATCATCGTTCGCATTCATTGGTTTAATAAATAATCATTATCAGTATGAATGAAAACAGTATTTTTATTGACAGACGAGTAACACAATATATCTCATGTTTACTGAAGCCAGACAGTGGACAGAATATGTAATAGTCCATTATGCCCTATAGGGATCATTTCCATTTGATCTCAACATCAACATGTGAAATATGTGCATTTATATGATCACTGTTAATCATCTTACCATGAACCAGATGTTTTTATTAATGCCTTTCCTATCAAGTCGGAAGCCATGTAGATCGGTGGGTAACAACTGTATGACTTTATTATAATGAAACAAAGATGTTTCTCTACTGTGAGTCAGCTCTAGAGAATGTCATGAATGTCTTTAAAAAACAATTCTTTGTTCATGATCCAAGGTATTTCATTGATAATTGTTTCGAAATATATATCAAGGTTGAATACTTTTTGGAACATTAAATATTTGAATACAGAACCTAATTGAGCAATGCTTTATGTCAAAGGAGTACTGTTGAACGACCATGAAAATATAAAAATTCCATTTTTAAAAGATTAAGCTTGTTGATTAAGCTTATTTTAAATTTCAATTAGAAGCATTTATACTGACTTTAAAAGAAAGTTTACACCAGTTTTTTCGATTTATGAAATATCTAAAAGTCATGTGATGAATTTGATTATCGAATGAACACACTAACACTAGCGGTATATGCAACGATTGGTGTGCTTTCCGATTTATCTTTTCTTATAATATCTTTGTTTGATGTAGGTAGGGGTAAAAGTCAAACCTTAAACCAACATGAACCCTACCATATCTAAATGGTTTTACATTTGTGCAGAATAAGGCTCTTTTACGAATCTTTTCAAAGGCTATATTCCACATGTCTATAAACAGTTATGTTCTATCAAAATACATTTTTATAAAGGTTTATTATTGAACTAAAAAGATATTTTCGTCACAAACCTTCCAAAAGCACGCAGATGTATTCTTTGACTGATTAATAATCGCATGTACTTGTCATTATTGAGCATGACGTCAAAAACTTTAAATCGTTGTATTTGAAAACCATTCATGAACAAACTTCCTTTCGCATCTCAGCAATAATGAATTCGGAGTCAGAAAGATGTTTTCAGTCATAAAAACGTGTGCATATTTAGTTCATAAAGACTTTGGTGTCTTGTCACCCTGTTGGCCACCTATAATATCTATGAGCCCTATTCGTTATCATTTGATAGTGAAATAATAATATTATTATAATTTATATAATTATATATAATTTATTATCATTAATAATAATCTTTCTTATAGTATTATAGTATTTATTATGTATCTTGCTAAGAATGATATTGTTAATGACATCTTAGATTTGACATGTGTGGATCAGACTAGCTTTAAAGTTAATACGTTATTATTATAGAAGTATAGTTATTAGGTCGACAATTACTAATGTATGTTCACCTTCCAAGTTGAAATATATATGATTGATTAAATTTGCCTCTCTCTTTACGCCAGAGGTTCGAACATGAAAGGTCAGCTGACAATAAGACATATTATTGCATAGTAAACATTTTGGATAAAAAATGCATTTGAAATATCTATTTTTACTGCAAGGCGATAACACATTGCTGATCGTTTCATTTTTCTGATGGTGCAAAATCATGTCAGAAAAGCCAACAGCGGTGCCCTTGGTCCAAAAATCGGACTTTCAATTAGACTTTAGTAGCTCTTAACATAACATACATTCCTTGAAAAATGAGTGCATGTGGTTAGTTAAAATAGTGTTTATTCAACCTTTAGCCTCTTTAAAATAATGAATTGATTAAGAAATAACTCATTGTCGGTGTACATCGGCATACCAGCCTTGCGTTCAGTAAGACGTGACAACCCGGGATGTTCTGGGAACGTCCGCGAACAAAAGTTACTGAACGAAGCGCTCGCCGCGATCGCTCGCTGGCAGTCGCGAACTATCCTGAGAGGTGTTTGCCAAAGCGACAAAGATGGCCGACATCACCTACAGGTGCTCAGAGTGGGGACATTTTTTTAGACTCTGGGGCACTATATAGGCATGCATGATTTCAACGTAAGTATATTGATTACGAAACTAAGATTTTTCATATTGAATTGTTTTGGAACCTAATATTGAAGACTTGACATAAATAATGGGATTTTCCCCGATCTAAATATAGCAGACGACACGAAAACGATAACCTTTTTGGTCTTATTAATATGGGGATATGACGGTAGTCTAGTATTCATTATCTATCTATTTAATAATTTTGTTAACTTAGGTATCAAGTAATATTGTTATAATAATTGTAATAATGTTAATTTACTTTGCCATTTGGTTAACTGACAATTCGAAATTAATAAAACTGTTTTCTTCCTCACTCATTCATCAACACGTACAGTCGAATTATCACAAAGACTAAAATTAAATTAAATGATATTGAAAATTTAGAAACATTTCCAAAATGTGAAAATAATATTTTATAATTGAAATTTAACTGGACATTATTTTTCCAATTATATCATATCGTTTACAAATATGTAAGTTTTAAAATTGACCTAATGGCTATATAAGTGTAACTTTTAATTATTTACAGCACATTACCAAGATGCCTCCCAGGTTGTGTTTGTGCCACAACCAGTCGCCACATCTGCAACATCAACAGTGACAGCTGCCACTGCAACATTAAGTGAGTAATTCTATCCTCATATTTCACGCAAACAATATACAAGGTATTGGCATTGTTTGTTTGTTGGGGTTGTCCCAAAAATGTTCATTATAATCAACAAAGTAAACAACCTGGGGCTAAGCTAATGTGAACAAAGCATGATACACCAATAAAGGGAGTGTTAAGATGTGCATTATGATACTATATGAAGTATATTTCTGCTTTTAATGTAGGTCAGATAAATCTCGTCTGAAGACAATGATATTCATGAAAATTAATTGAAATTTGTATGTTTGCAGCAAACAGATCCTGTGATGTGGCGACTGCTGTAGGTGTGTATAATTTTAAAAACACATGACAGATGACAAGCTATGCATAACATGAATATAGATTGAATATTTTGAGAAATGATTTGTTGATCTATGATTATAGGATCAATAAAACAACAATATTATTAAAATAATATAAATGAAATTTTGATTTTTGTAAAATAATATATGCATTTCATATATCATATTATGATAAATCTCATGTTTTCAATTTCAGCTGATGACGAAGTTAATGAGGGAGATGTCTTACCAACACTTAACAATCGTAAGTTATTTCAATGTAGTCATTGATTTTATAATGTAATTAAGCATTCATTTAACCTTCAAATAAGATCATCATTAAACCATTAATTTTCAAATAAAGATAATTCCCTAAAGAATGTAAAATTATCATTTCTTTCCCTGAATTTAAGTACTTTTTGTGCTCTATTTATTCATTATTACTTGATTTTGCAGACAACCAATAAACTATACTTCTATTTATGATAAGTTTGATAATTAGGTTACTGTGATTATTTGTGAAAGTGTAAGTATGAACATTTTTACATTATAATGTAAAATAAACTGGGTCAATAATATTGTTTAAAAAAATTTCATGATTTAGTTCATTGTTTTTGTCTTCAGTTTTTCACTGATACTAGTGACAACATATTATTTTATTTTATTTTATATTCATTTCTGTGTGATAGGAAATCACACATTTTTGCATTTGAGTTATAGTCAGTTAAGTCAACTGACAAAACCATTTTCTTTTTATTTGAGTATGTATTTTTAAAATGTTACATCAATAATAATTTTCAATGTGGTAGGAAATCACATTGATATTTATTTAATTTACTGTCAGAGATACTGACAAATATATAAATTGATTTTCCTTTATTATGTTACATTCATAACACATTGTCAAAACATGATTCATTTACAAATCATACTAAAAAAGGCCAATAAGGATACAGCTTTCGTATGGTAGTCCTTGAACGTCGGTTCAATTACGACCGAAAGCAACAAACAGGTCAAACCTGACAGCATGAACTTTGTTATATTTTTGTATCAAATCAGTTACTGTTTAATTTCACTGAAAGTATTAATACTAAATGTATGCACTGAGAAATCTGATATGTGATGATGATGATGATGCTATGAAAATATTATAAAGTAAAAATAATAGTCAATTAATTATAAATAATTATTCAGTTATCATTAATATATATTGTATCTTGTTTGGAGTTGTTAAACACATAAATCTGTAAATGATTACCTGTTTGTTAGTCACCTGGGTTTAAGATTATTTGTAAATTCATCTAAACAGAAGGTATAACCATTGATAAAATATTTATGCCAAATACTGATAGGATTACATAAAATATGAATACTGTTGTATTGAGAACTTTAATCATGAGTAAATGCAATTTTGTTTCAGCCGTTTCTTGGTCTCATGAGGCCATTTTGCTCCTGGTAAGAACCTACCAGGGGCATAAGGACCATCTTTAAATCACCGGTGATTAAAAAGCAAGAAGTCTGGAGGAAAATTGCGGGAAAAAATTCAAGAGAAGGCGATGCATACAGCGCAATAGCCTGTGACAAAAAGTTCCGATCACTGAGGTATCGGTTAGTATTATATCTGATTTAAATTCACTGCAGCATGTTTTTGAAGGGAAATATCATATATCTCTGAAATAAAAACAATTGATGCTAGTTGTAAGACATCATTTTACATCAGTGAACAGATTTATTAAATAATCAATTTGGTAATAAACATATGTTGTGCCCATTCCATACTATGTTCTGGCTCTGTAAGTACTAATATCTAGCCACTCATGTCGTGAACACAGTTTGTCATGGACACTCATATAATATCCTCTTTATGTGTCCACAATGTCATGGCTCCATGTAGTTTTCCTGTATGAATTACTTATTCTAAAACTATTGATTTATAGTTAAAATCAGATGCTTTAACTTCCAAAGTAAGTGTTTCTAAAATCAAAATGATATCGTGTTTAAAAAAGAGTGTTCATATTAACAAATTCATTTTGAATTATTTAATTACAACAGCATCAGTGATGCTAACAAGCTTAGTGGACGCGGCAAGAGGGCATGGGGCTACCACGATCTCATGGGGGAGGTGCTTGAGGGGGACCCAGCAGTCACTCCAGTGGCCACTCTAGCATCCATGACACCAGGTAGGTAACAAACACAAGTCAGAAGTGATCAATCTACAAATATGACCTGCTGATATCAGGAATTTGCTAGCAAAATGTCTTAGTCAGTCCTTGCAGATTAAATGAGTCATTCAATGTGTAAGCAAAAGAACAAAGAAAAAATACTTGCATCAAGTGAATCACAGCTGAAATTTTCAAGAGTCCTTTCAAAACTCTGGGTAAATTTATCATTGAAACACAATTTGGAATATGAAATTTTGATGGTTTCTGTAATGTTAAGTTGAATTTATATGACATTTGGAAATAACTAAACCTTTTCTTATGAATTATTATTTGACTTTCCCATAGAATTGATAATGTCTTGAAAAAAAGAAATATTTTATGCCATGAACTTGGACTTTTATCTATAAAGTATGTAAATATTGTTGCAGAAAAGAAGACGAATGAGCCCTCAAAGACAAAGACAGGCTAGTGTATAATCATTTTCAGAATCAACAATCCAGACAACATCAGGAACACCTGCAAAAAAAAGAGGTCATCCCCCCCAAAAAGGCCAAGAAAACCGAAATGCCAGATTGGTTTGTCGAGTTTTCTAAGAGGCAAGAGACTCAACTCGAGGATGTTAAAAATTCAATTGTAGCTAAAGAGCGAAATGATATTCTCCGAGCTTTCACTGAAGCATTATCTCGTAGGAATGAAGTTTAATGAAGGATAATGACTTCGTGAAAGCTCAAAGAATATCATAAATTTAACATCCTCAAGTTGATTCTCAAAGGGGCAGTAGCATATTTTGTATAAATTTTATATTCTCAAATTTTCATTGAAAACTGAGGTTCATACTATAGGAATACTTTTTTTAACATCTTGTTAAATGAACCAATCAATTGGCAGCCATTTTTTGAACTCCTTTATTTTATATTGTGTAAATATTTGATTGATAACTGCTTCATTTATTAGCTCTTCTGGCCTTAATAAATATATAACCTGAGGAGCAACAGAGCGAATTGTCTTTCAATTCGAACCTTTTATTTTCCTTTTCCTGACATCACCGTATTCATGTAATCTCCCTTTTAAAGTGATACTGCCCCTTTCAAACATTAATAACCTTGAACATACTGAAGCAAAACCATATCGTACACTGTGTATTATTGCTGCAATGTTATTTTAAAACTTTTAAATAACAACAATCAAACTTCATTAATTCATTGCATGTTTATTAGGTACAACATGTTATGCAGTTGACATAATGACACTGATTAAAAATAATTCTGCCCAAAATGAGTAAAAATTAAGAAAACAATATGGATAATTGTATAGCTTTCGTTGATCATTGGCAAAGTGATGTTTTAATATTGTATATAAATTTAATTGAAAGCTTAGTATATAATTTACAAAATCACATGTTGTATCTATGGGTCATTCTAAAAAAATGGCCACATTTAGACCTTGTTAAAGGATTGAATTTATTGCCTGAATGAACATGAATTCTTGAATACTTAGATTGTTAGAGTTTCAACCTGAACCATATGGAAATCAATGAAAGACTTTTAACAGTTTTCAGAAAACTATCTTCACATGATTCCATTGAGAAAAGAATAATAGTGTTACACAAGTGATATTTTCTTACACAACTTTATTTTGCAGGATTAACATTTTTAACCTCACAGTTTGCATTATTAACCAACATATTAAATGGGTTCAATAGCAAAAAATTTGGTTAAGAGAAAAGTTCATTTACGTATCTTAGCTACAAAAAGTAAATCAATTCTTTTTCCATGGCAGCCATATTGAATTTTCAATTAGATTTCATGAAAAAGACTACTCTTCCTAAACCAATCTAGATATCATTCTGAATTTGTAGTATGTGATAACTAGGGTGATTCCGCACAGAAAGGTAGACGTTTCAGTTTTGATAATCCAATATGGCCGCCATATTGAATTTTCAATTAGATTTCACGAAAAGGACTACCCCTACTAAACTAATATTGATATCAAAAGATAGCTGCAAAAACCCAATCACATTAAACATCATGTTAAATTTAAACAATGGTATCTCCCTTATATTCCTTTAAATACCACACATAAGGGGTCAACCAGAGTTCAGATATTTCTGTTGAGTCAACTATGCTTTTCTAATACACATCCCAATACAGGCTGCTAGCATCACAGTGTCAGCTGCTAGTCTGTTGCATAATCAACCTGACCCAATGGATATGGTAGAGCATTATGCTATATGGACATGTGTATGCAATAAGAGTTATGGAAATTAGATTTGTATTCTCATGACAGTGATATGTTCTTTCTAAGAATAACAACTTACACAAAACTTGTCAACAATAAGCTTTGTGTTTAGCAAAAGTTCATTTACGTATCTTAGCTACAAAAAGTAAATCAATTCTTTTTCCATGGCAGCCATATTGAATTTTCAATTAGATTTCATGAAAAAGACTACTCTTCCTAAACCAATCTAGATATCATACTGAATTTGAAGTATGTGATAACTAGGGTGATTCCGCACAGAAAGGTAGACGTTTCAGTTTTGATAATCCAATATGGCCGCCATGGCAGCCATATTGAATTTTCAATTAGATTTCACGAAAAGGACTACCCCTAAACTAATATGGATATCAAAAGATAGCTGCAAAAACCCAATCACATTAAACATCATGTTAAATTTAAACAATGGTATCTCCCTTATATTCCTTTAAATACCACACGTAAGGGGTCAACCAGAGTTCAGATATTTCTGTTGAGTCCACTATGCTTTTCTAATACACATCCCAATACAGGCTGCTAGCATCACAGTGTCAGCTGCTAGTCAATGCATGTTCTCTCCCGTCAAGTCTTTAAATACCACACATAAGGGCTTAGCCAGAGTTCAGGTTTACATGCTCAGCACACTATGCTTCTCCAAATACACAAAGCCAAATACACAAATTGCTACACTCTCCCTAAAAACATGATGACAGCCATAATCAATTATCATATAAAAGATAGTTACACAATTAAACCATATTACCACATCATTCATTTTAAGGTGAGCTTCTGTACCCTCGGTACTTTTATTTTTTGAAGGGGCCAAAGGAAAATAACATAAGTGTTCCTGGTTTCTTGGAAGAACTTATAATTACAAATATATGTTGCATTATCTTTCAATTGTCATATAAAGGTGTGCATCTCATTTTGTTTTGGGAATTTTTAATTTTCTACATTTATAACATGTTTGAACTTAAATTGAAGTTAGGTCAACAGTATGCTTGCACTTTACCTCTAGCTTTATAGATTTCATTGAACTTACAAGAATGCTGAGGGTGTGCATCTCTTATTTTGTTTAAATTCTATGGTTGGAAACATTGAGGGGCTTTTTTATTAGCAGCGACATCTGTGTCCCATGGACAAAACATTTCTAGTTGTTTATTGTTATGGTCCATGCCTAATGTTATTATATAGATAATTATATTTGTGATCATTATGTATATGAGATCAAATTCCTGTTCCATTTATATTTCCTAGAATAATTTATTGTTTTTTATTGTTGACAATAAACAAAAACATTTATCAATTTATGTAGTGTTTTTGTCATGATATCTTAAATCAGGTGACGGTTATTGGTACTATCTTGAACTTCATCAGCTGTTTCATTGTCACTTAACTATACTGATACAGCAGTTGTTTCATTGTCACTTAACTATACTGATACATTTGATGGATTCAATTTCTTGATTAAATGACAACATACAACAGGTGACAGGTAACTTTAAGTCTAGCTCAGAGTTTCAGCAATGTCTGCCCTCTTTTGCTGGGCATTGCCAACAGCAGCATCAGTGCCTTCTGTCTGAGGTTGGGCTAACCTATCATGGTCTGCATGCAAATCTGCGTTTTGCAAATCTTCATCCAGGAGGATTTATCTCTCCAGAATGAAGTTGTGCAAAACACAAGCTGTTACAATAATTGAAAGGATTTCAGACAAAGAACGCATGTCAAGATACTTAAAGGAATATTCCAAGCGAAAATGAAAATAAAGCTTATAAAAGAATGTTTGTTGGTTAATACGATCTACTAAGACACTAATTTTGACATATTTCACGAAATCTACAATAAAAAATTGAAATCGAAAAATATCACAAATATCGGCTTTGAAGCGCGCCGCCATTTTGCGGTCTCGAACTGTAAACGAGAGCGAGAATCCCGCGTCATCGACACACCACGAACATAGGAGACGCCGCGCATTCCCATGTTAAGAGATGCCGGCCTGTCAGGCTTGGGGCTGTTCAAATCGCAATGACCGGGGTAGAGATGTCCCCGGTCACGGCAAGTCCTATTTTCAGATTCCCAGGCCTGAAAAGGATAAAAATATTTCAAACAGATGGCTACATAACATGGGGACCGGCTGGACAGCAGCGACCTTCAAGTTTGGGCGCCACAAGATTTGAACACTTCTGACATTTTGATTAGAAGTTTTGAGAATTTTTCGGTGACAAGTTCATGAGTTAATGTATTCTTCAAATGCACTTTATCGTAAAATAACATTTGATTTTAATAAATATGTGATTGAATTATTTTTTTCGATATTTCTTTCGGCTATTTAACTACATACAAAAAAACAGATGTTTAGGTCGCATTTATCGAAGCGAATCCTAAAAGCGAACCCGCAATGCCTTGCAGTAGGTTCGTAATCAAAATGAATGCACTAAATTTTAAAACATGTATGCTTCAGCCAAGAGAGGCTTTTGGCTTTTTTTGTGGAAGCTGGATATATTTATTGAAAATAGTTGTCATTCGTCCAAAACTTCGTTATTATGGATGTAATGTTTTTCACAATAGATTCAGGTACCTGGTTACGAAGCCCTTTTGATTACGAACACTGGCGGTCAATTTAAAAAACTTGGTCTGTGTAACATTTGGAATGAATATTTCAATTGAATTAATTTTTGTATATTTTCAAGAATGGCTGTTAATATAAAATTTTGGGTAACATACATGTATAAATCTAAAATATTTTCATCCAGTTAAGACTAAATGAAAAAGAAGACTCCACATTAGCACAATTCATGAAAATAAGAACAAAAATGTGGTACTGCATTTTGATCCAAAATTTGGTATTGTACTAGGGGAGAAATTTCGCAACAAACTTTAGAATTCATTTTTTGTAAACATCATTCTTATTATCAAGTTGATATTCACACACCGAAACATCTATTATCAACTATGACAATAAGTTAGCAAGCAATTAATTTTTTTAGCATCTGTGGACAAAAATTGTGATTCTTTCAGTTTAATTTGTTGATTAAACTCTGCTTCTAACTCTAGATATATGTCATTACCATGTATACCAGCCAGATTTGTTCATAAGGCACTTCATGAGAAATTTACAAATTCAAGGTTTTGTGAGTTTAAAGATCCATACTGCTTTACTCTTGTTCAAAAGTCAGTGACTAAAGTGTCATCATTTCACTGAAAAAGAATTACAATAATCAAATTACAGAAACCCAAATTGACTTCATGTTCCATTACCACAAAACTTGGATTTTTACATTAAGTTTGGGGCTAAACTGCTATGCAATTATTGGAAATATGTCTGTGAGGCTATGTTTATTTGATAAAATAATGTGACAGATTTTTGCTCTGTCTTTACAATTTGCTATGAGTTACAACCTTGTTATTGCTTAACTTCAGGTTATCAGCAGTGGCATCATTACTGCAGCCAGGAATACAGCTACTTACATAAGAAAGAGGCCAAAGGTATTTGTTTCAGATTGTCAACGATTTGCACCTTGTCTCCATACATAGGTAGCTCAAGTTGATACCTTCCTGCACTAGCCTCTGTTATAGAACGCAAATTTATGAGATAGAAATTGAGAATCCTGATTGGTTGCAATCAAAGTTAGTTTTGCATTCATTGAAGGTCCATTCAAAAATAGCATTCAGTTATCCAGTGTAAGGTTTGCTTACCTAGGCATAAGTGTTCTGTTGACAATTTTCTCCGCAAGATGAACATGTGCCTATCGTGAAATATAGCCATAATCTATGAAAAGAGGCAAGATGGGGAAGGTATCGAATGGATCTTGCTCTGTTGGGAGAGAAGGAGTTTTGCAAGATGCCTAATGTTTTCGCCTTCCTCTGTGATTCCTTAAAATCATTTCTGATAATTTGTATGTGGTTAGATGTCGTGCGACGTGGTGGAGTGGTGCCTTTGCTACTTTGTTTATTTTGAATGTTATGGCTGCACAGGTCGTATATTCCCCAGGGATTTGAGATTGAAATAGATGTATCAATTCATGTTGAGTGATATCCAATGATCGAGTATGTATGAAAACCGGTTGCATTTAAGTGAAATGAAAATGTTAAATTTTTATTTCAGAATAAGTCATCGGAAACAGGTCCTAAGAAGAGAGGATTGGACCCCAAGTCTGCAGATATTGAAGTTTGCTCTGTTGTAAGTATTTTTTTCTGCTAAAAAAACAGGAATTATAGTATTACGGAAAATTTTCTATGTTCGCAGCCTTTTGTGGATTGTAATTATCATCCAAAACTGGGTTCCATGGGAGAAATCATTAGTGAGAGATTTAGTTATATTTCCTGATTGATTTGACAGTAATGTAGATTTTGCATATGTTTAGAATTAACAAATCAGTTCAGACTAGAAATGGGTCAAATAGAAAAGGAAAGAAACTAAAGGGATTTGAATGAGGTCAAGGGCATAATGGATATAATATTGAAAAAAGCAAAACATTTTCAATTAGAAGCTAGGAACTTCCTTAATAAATCCATAACCAAACTAGAGAAAAGGGATGTTACAATTTTAAATAACCAAAAACAACAATTAGAAGAAACAAGGACATTCTATGATAAATCATACATAAGTGAAGAGTGCACACAAATTGATCTTGATAGTTTGTTCTCAGAGAATAAAGTTTAAATTTTTTTGTAAACTTGATTCAAAGTTTCTTCTAACACTTCTTGACCTTGTGTAATATATTGCATATCAGAACTTCATTAATTTTCTTAAAAGGCCAGTTCTAGCTGCTATTTTTTCTGTTCCACAAATATTCGGGAGGGAATTCCCTTTTGTAAACGACATGCACATTACCGGGGTATATAAATATATTGTATTCGATTTGTTTCCTATTTTTTATGGTTATAACTATCCCATGCATAGTAATAAGTTCTAAACTGCCCTTCAACAAAAACATTAGCGAAAATAGATGAATCCACTGACAGGGTGAGTAACTCTATTTTGATCTATGAACAAAGCTTGAACGGGCACTTTAAATATGACAGTCAGTGTAATTGGATGTCACAGAGTTTTTATGAAAACTGGTTAATTAAACAATGATCACAATATATGAAATTTCATTGGGGGGTAAATAAAGGCGCAATCATGAGATTACAATTAATATTGTTGAATATTTCATTTGATTTTAGAGTATTGGTGTGCAGACTGATCCCTGGTGTGCAGATTGTGGGCATCCGACCCATCATAGATGTACCGGCCCGGAGGCAGTGAATTCTTCAGTCATGTTGGACCACACCTACTCATCTTCACAATATTCACAATCGTCACAATCTTCACTCTCACACCAAGAGGACACAGTTGATTCTAATCATGAGGAGGAAGTTCTAACAAAAGTTGAACACCAAAATAATTGTATGTATTATGAACCATGTGACACCAGTGACAGTGAATCAGTTTCCTCACAAGTTTCAAATGAACCATCTGTATATGAACCGTCAAGTGAGGAAGAATGTGAAAATGACCATATTGTAAATATTATCACTCAAAGTAAATATATTGTTTTTTCAGATTCCCTTGATGAGATTTTTTATCGCATTCCATGTCATGTTTGCTCATGTCCTGTTGATGAAATAAAAATCATTGTATGGTAGCATGTTAACAGCAAAGGTGACAGAAGCAAAAAGTTCTGCTGGTATGGAAAAATTGGATTCGAAAAGGTGCTTGACAGGTTGATAGGATGTAGTGAGTCTGAAACAGGAATGCATGTTTCTGTATCTGATGTGTCTACTGACCGACATGTTTCGGTGCGAAAGCTTATGAGAGAAAAGTATGCCCCTACGCACATAAATCATCAGTTTGACGCCTACCATATGGCAAATAGTTTGAGAAAAAAGTTGAAAGAAAAATGTAGATACAAAAAATGTTCACCCCTTGCTCCTTGGGTGCAATCTATATGCAACCATTTATTCTGGTGCGCCGCTTCGTGTATGGGAGATGCCGATTTACTCGTTGCCCGATGGGAATCCCTAAGCTATCATATTGTGAATATTCATCATTGGGATGGTCCAGGATTGGTCAACTCATGTTGTCATGATGTACTCACAGAAGATCAAGTTGCAAGGAAAAAGTGGCTCACACAAGATTCTCCAACACACAGAGTCCTCGAAGAAATCATGTTGAACCGAAAGTTTTTGGAGGACATCCGAAGATTGAGCAAATTTTTGCATACAGGTCGCCTGGAGGTTTACCACTCCCTTCTCAACAAAAATTGTCCCAAGAGGCAGGATTTTGATAAGAAACAGATGACAGGAAGATCCCAGTTGGCCGCCCTTGATCACAACAAGCACACCATTGTTAAGGAGGAAATTGATGCCTTATCTTCTCACGAGGAAAGTAGTTCTTCGGATTTTGTGACATTGATCAGTCCTGATGGAGTTAGAGTTGCTTACAGTAAGCATTGCAGTGACTGGGTTCTCAAACCAATTGCAGAGCTCAAGAGTTATTCCTACCTCAAGGAAATGATAATGGAAGTGCTCAAGCGCCGCAAACATCAAGCAAAGGGAGTAGTGAAGGCCAAAGCAAAGGCACGTAACATTGCAAAAAAACCTAAACCAAGCAAAGAACTTCTCTTGCAAAGACACAGATCAAGACTGAGGAAATGCTTAACTGTTTATGATAACCATTTGAGTGAATTCTGCTGATTGTGTTATCTGATATTATTGAACTTCACTGTGACAAGTATTTAGTGAATTCTGCTGATTGTATTATCTGATATTATTGAACTTCACTGTGACAAGTATTGAGTGAATTCTGCTGATTGAGTTATCTGATGTTAATGAACTTCACTGTGACAACTATTGAGTGAATTCTGCTGATTGAGTTATCTGGTGTTAATGAACTTCACTGTGACAAGTATTGAGTGAATTCTGCTGATTGTTGGCTGATATTATTGAACTTCACTGTGACAAGTATTGAGTGAATTGTGCTGATTGTTGGCTGATATTATTGAACTTCACTGTGACAAGTATTGAGTGAATTCTGTTGATTGCTATCTGATGTTAATGAACTTCACTGTGACAAGTATTGAGTGAATTCTGCTGATTGAGTTATCTGATGTTAATGAACTTCACTGTGACAAGTATTGAGTGAATTCTGCTGATTGTATTATCTGATATTATTGAACCTCACTTGACCAGTATTTTGAATTGTGCTGATTGTTGGCTGATATCATTGAACCTCACTTGACAAGTATTGTGAATCGTGCTGATTGTTGGCTGATATTATTGAACCTCACTTGACAAGTATTTTGAATTCTGCTGATTGTTGGCTGATATGATCTAAATTACGTTTTAGCCCCATACTAGTTTACTTGCTTAGTTTGTATAGTTGTCATTTAATAGAATAGGAAATCCCTGCTAGGTCAACAAACAAAGAAATGAAAAAATTGACTTCATTGACTTCTTTGAAGCCTGTGTACTCTTCTCCCGGAAAGCGATCTCTTATTTTCAACACAGCACATGCTGGGATGACCTATCGTACCCCTTTCCCTAGTCTCTGTCCACTGTGGGCCCACGACATAAAATTTCGATAGGCCATTAGTCTTGATTGTCTGAAATAGGTACGAGACTGGCGACCAGAAAAAAAGTCACAGGAAATTTGGTCACAGAACAAAAGTCACAAAATTTGGTAGGGAAAAAAACCACAGGAAATAAAGTCACAACTTTTTATTAGACATTAATAAAAACAATAACATACATTTTTTTCATAACATTATACAATAACATTCAAGTTCACAGTCATTTTAGACTATACAAGTAGCCTTTGGTCAACTTTGAGCACTATTCAGTCAGCACTAATCTTTGTGACTTATCACTTGTCACACCACTAATCTTTTAATTCACTATGCACTATTCAGTCATTAGCTAGATTAATTGGACACTCACTACTCACTAGATAAAATGGACAACACTATTTTTAACTCTAGTTAACTCTAATCTGATTGATGGACAATTCAATAATCTTTATTGATACGGATATTCCAACCAACTCCATACAGGAACTCTGGAATTGTTTTCCTCCCACAGGCACGGTCTCTGCAAAGGTTTCTCAGTTGCTCTTGCATTCTGATATATTTTCTTTTGACCCTTTTGTTTGGTGGCTTGCCGACTGCATCCTGGGCGATGACAGTCTGGACAGTGGCTTCTTCTTTGCAGAACCACACACAACACACGGAGCACTTCCTGATCACTTTGTGATTACAGTAATGCATAATACTCAACTATTCAAACATTATTAAACTCAAAATATGTGGCTTTACAACACACAATTACTTAAAACACTTTTCAAAGGCTATTTACTAAACAATGATAGAAATAATCACTTTAATATATAATTTGTGACTTTTTTTCCTGTGACTTTTTTTCTGTGACTTATTTTCTGTGACCAAATTTCCTGTGACTTTTTTTCCTACATTCACGAGACTTGTCTCATTATTGCTAAACATAATTCACTCAGTAGCCTAGAATTTCAAATTAATACTGGATTTAATGGATACGTATATGTAACTCCTTAAAAAATTCATTTGCAACTTATAAAGTCTGTGAATATTCGACCTCTGGTTACTTTATTTCCAAAATTTGTTTCTATAGGTTGCTCACATGATGGGATTGAGTACATATTTCTCCAATTTTCCTTTAATAATGAAACCAAATGTAAATAAAGTTGAATATTCAAGGGTTAACATCCAAATATATATATATATATATTGAAACATCTCCAGCCTTTGTTTTTATGTACATATGAACATGTTTATGAATAAATATATTCAATTAGCCATTTGTGTTGTTGTTATTGTGGTTCACCTTGAAGAAATATATCCTGTCAGAAGTCTCATTTTTTAATTATGGTGAAGAATCATCTCAATATATTTTACCATTCATTATCTAAAAAAGATGTGATTGTGAAACATGAGTGCCCCCGTAACGGCCCCGTTTCTGGGTCAAAGTAAGAGCCCGAGGTCATCTTACAGGTCGCATCACAAGGGATGGACATGTCAAGTGTCAAAGACCTAGCTCTGACCAATGAAAAGTTAAAGCCAGGGTTAACGTTATTCGTGGACATACAGACTGATGGGTGAAAAACAATATAGGTCCCGGAATCTCCGATTCGGTGGCATAAAAACAACAAAGTTATCAGTAAATATACATAGTAGACTATTTCTAGAAGTGTTAATTGCAGAAACTATTTATTTACATTTGTGAGCTTTGCTTTTGGTCTAAATTAGCATCATTGTATTATTAATATGATTAAGGATTCTTTTGGCTGTGTTTTTTTTTATTTATCGAGATTGATCTATTCATGAAGAGCAAAAATATGTAGCCTGTATATTATACTATATTAGGTGAAATTAATTCATAAATCACCAGCGCAACGACCGACTCGACACTGCGATCTCTTTCTTTGACTGGTAAATATTTTTTTGGGAAATGTGATTGCAAAAGGTTTTTATTATTTCTACAATGACTTGATGAAAAAGGACCAGGGACTTGTGGTAGGATTGGTGTTAAGCCTTTGTAATTAAAGTATTAAAATTAAGATTAAGCGTGGTGGGTCACGTGTCTGAGTAGTATTTTTCGCAATTTAGTAAACACCTACCGATTGTTGAGAGCATCCGGAGCTCATCCACCCATTCCTTTGAAGAGCATAAATTGAACATAAGTCATTAACAGCACCGGTGGGCTAAAACAAATTGTGGGAAAGTCAACATTTTCACATATGCACGCAATATCAATCATTCTGTCATGCAAATAATCAATTTCTTGGCAACAACGACATTCATTGACAACGAGCATCATTGCACAATTACTACATTCGCACCATGTCATGTCATGTAGGCGATTACGATCGACTGATTCCGTGTCAGAGTCAGAGTTACTTTCACTAGTGTCGCGAGATTCACCTTCTGCATACTGAGGCTCAAACATGTACGGTTTCAGGTTTGTTACCACGAATCGACTGGTTTTCCTTTCTGATACGATAGGATTTTAACCTTAACAAGTGCGCAACGCATTACTGTAATAATTCCACTAAGGTTACATAAACTCCACCGCACAAAGCTGTACGGAGATTACAATCAAAGCTCCTTGCACCGATTTCTTTTGGTGTGTCTACGACGCCATTTTTTCAAGGAAAACGGCAGCCACCACGTCGAGTCAAAGCCTTGGTTTATTTTTGGTGTAATTACTTAACGCATTGACCAAAAGAAAAGATATTGCGTGAGGACATCCCTCAATACTCAATCTTTTGCAGGAAAAAATTTGAAATTGCATTGGAATATTCCTTTAAGCCTTCTAAACTTGCATTTCAAAGGCCAATGGCCCTCTCAACATCTACACGAGTAGAAGAATGCAACTTGTTGTACTTCTTCTGTGTACATGTGAGATGGCCATTGTCTTTGAATGGTACCATGAGATATGTTTTCAGGGGGTATGCAGAATCACCCAACAAGTGTGGATCTATGGGGAGACAGTCCCTCTCCAACATTTTAAAGAGAGGACTGTTCCTGAAAACACGTGTATCATGTACTGCACCAGGCCAGCCAACATAAACATCAGAACATTTTAAGTTGGCATGACATACAACTTGGAGTTGAATACTAGGAAACCCTTTCCTGTTGATGAAAGAATCTCTGTGGTCTCCCGGCCCTGTAAAATATTGAAAATTGTAGTTTTATCACTAGGCATTAAATGACTTAAGAAACAAAATTGGTTAATAATCTTAATTTTAAAACATATTTTTCTTAGAACATTTAGAATTTCAATAAAACTACATTCAATGAAATTTCTTTCTTTTCTGAATATATATAATGGGGTTATTATAAAACTAGTTTTTATTACTCATACAAGCTCTCTAGCTGATTGGAGTTATAAATATAAATTCATAAGTATAAATTCAACTGTGAACCTTTGGCTTTCATACAGACAAATCACGGAGCAAAAGAATAAGCAATTAGGAAACTGTCAATGTTAATTTATTCAAATTGCTTAGATCAAGCCTTTCATTATCTTAAATGGACAGTAGTACGTTTTAGGCGGTATATAAGGTGATGTCAGGAAAATGAAATCAAATATATAATGTAATGTAAAGCCATGCGATTCTTTATTACACTAAATGAAGTAAAGGTGTTCACACAAACATGGCTACCAAAGGATTTTATTTGAATCTTTATGATTTGTTCTATCAAATTAATACATTTAGCATAAACTTACAATTATCAGTGAAAACTTTAAAATATAAAATTGTCAAAGAACGTGCTACTGTCCCTTTAAGACCAATGGCATTTAGCAGATTGCAGTTTATGGAAGTCATGTTTTATATTATCTATTTATCATCTGGGATGGCTATGTGCGTGCCATCAATTGCACCAACTGCACCAGGAAAACCGCATCTCATCTTGAAATCAGCCACCACCTTGGGGAGTTCTTGTCGGTTTGGCCACCTGATGTGATCCCCCTGTTTTGAAGAGATTACACCACAAACATCGATAACTAGAAATGTAGATTTCCTTTACTGATCCCAAAGCGGTCAGCAACCCCCTAAATGATTCCTGGTTACTTAACAACCGTATTGTTACCAGGTGCTTCTTTGACACTGTCATATGCCTCTCTGTCACATATCTTCCCAATTCATGATGAAGTTCCTAAAAAATAAACAAGAAAATTATTATATAAACTATGTTTGTATCGGTATAACTTGTTTGATTAGATTGCAGGGAATATAACTCGACAGTGTCAGCTGCTTGTCATACACTTATTTTGAAAGAAAACTTCACAGCTGTGTTTGTCACTATTGAACATTATGTTAATTAATACATTGATGAATTATGAATTATAATTCATTTCTATTCTTATTTAGAGTTTTTATGCCCCCGAATCGGAGATTCCGGGGGTATATTGTTTTTCACCTGTCCGTCTGTCCGTCCGTCTGTCTGTCCGTCTGTCTGTCCGTTTGTCCACAAAAACTTTAACCTTGGTCATAACTTTTGATTGGTCGGAGCTAGGTCTTTGATACTTGACATATGGATCCCTTGTGATGAGACCTTTCAGATGACACCATGACATTTGACCTTGTGACCTTGACCTTGACACAGCGAGCATTTTCAGAAAACTTTAACCTTGGCTATAGCTTCTATACTGTCAGTGCTAGGTCTTTGATACTTGACATGTGTATTCCTTGTGATGAGACCTTTCATATGACACCATGATATTTGACCTTGTGACCTTGTCCGTCCGTCTGTCCACAAAAACTTTAACCTTGGTCATAACTTTTGATTGGTCGGAGCTACGTCTTTGATACTTGACATATGGATCCCTTGTGATGAGACCTTTTAGATGACACCATGACATTTGACCTTGTGACCTTGACCTTGACCGACATCAAACGACTGCCATACGAAAGCTGTGTTTGGTTGAGCCTGGATTAGTATTTCTTGGAAAAAAGGGAAGAATATTATTAGGTTAATGATAATTGTCAGTTTCTCTGACACTTGTTATGAAAGTAAACATCAATGTGATTTCTTATCACAAAGATTATACATGATAAAACAAACAAACCAAACTATTTGTTAAAACAATGCATGAAAATAAAAACTAATACTTGTCAGTTTACATAACCGACTGTAACTTAAAATTAAAGGTGTGATTGCCTATCACACATAAATGATAATATAATGAAACTGAAAATAAAATTGTGTGATTGCCTATCACACACAAAATAGACATAATGAAACCAAAAATTAGGAATGATTTCCTATCACACCATGGTGTAATATAAGGAAATTTGATTTGTATATTCTACAGACAACTCCAAATTACTAAAATAAAACTAAATTTGAATAGTAAGAACAAAGGAAAATGTTACCTTTTGAAATGTCTTATCTTCTCATACTTCCCATTTTCACAATAGAGTGTAGTATCTTAATTATATGGTTATATTCTTTCAAAATCATTTCATGTATATACATATAATGATATAAAATATCATAAGTTTTAATTATCTTTGTGTAATGGGCTTAATTAAGACTTTGTTTCCCTTTAAAAATTGTATTAGTAAATTTGCTTAAAATGTGATGTATCTTATTTATTTTAGCCATTTTATTTTTTCTTAAGCAAGTTATATTTTAATTGATTATTCTAAGCTGTACCTATGAATGCCCTGCTGAAAATAACCTTCAAGATGATTTAATATATTTTTCAATTCTTAGAAGGATATTCAAAATGATTGACCGAAAACACATTATGACTGAAAACAAATGACTCAACATTACTTTAAATATTGTATAAGTTGCCATTACAGTTTTCTAATTAGTAATTTACATATCTACAATACATTTACAAATATATGATTCATTTTCAATTATTGGGCCCAATAATCTCCAACTTTAGTTAATACCTCTGTCGCTGTCCACTCTTTTCTCATGTCCACTCCTCCCTCCCTCCTTCCTTAGGGTACCGGATCCACACCTGTCAGTCATGACCTTCCAAGGCTTCTGTCTAAAAAGATTTATTCATGACTATAATTTGGTACTATAAAAAAAATAATACCATTTGTAATATAAGATAAGATAATGGCTTTATTATCAAAAAGGGATTTTTCTTTTACATCTCATAGCCTACATACCTCCAGTATAAAAACAATAACTAAGTTTAAGTTAGAATAGAGAGATCTACATAAAACAAGTTACATAACACATTACCACTATATCTACAAATATGGAAATTGAGATGTTAATCAACAACATTAAATCATTAATTTGGTATTTTACGATTTAATTTTTAAATTTCATTATTCCAGTTATTACAGAAGTGTCTCGTAGACAAGAGAAGAGTTCATTGTCACGGAGAAAAATATTCTTACCGGGTATATCCAAACTTAAATCTTTTGTACCACCATGAATGAATACCTTCATATTCAACATACTTTACAAAATTCAAGATAATTATTCCCGTTTAGTCAAAGCTACTTACCTGTTATTAATGATAACTTCGACTCCAAAATAGGAAAATATTGATGCCAACAAACGTCGTCTGCTTAGGCAGTCCCCATCTTGTAATCAGTGCACGCTTCGCAATGCAACGTCTTACTGAACGCAAGGCAGATATGCGTTATTGTCAACTGTCAACCGATTGATTCACAATTATTGTGATAGTAACGGTGAATTCATACTTAACTCATTGGTAATCTCGCTTTGTAATCAAGATTTAAGATACATCATCATGAAAAATAAATTCGTTAATATATTTTTATGTATTGGGAATGATGTGAACATCAACGAACAGTTGCTATATATTAATGTCAAAACTAGATCTTAGAGGACAACTTATAATCTTCTTAATAAAAGGAAACAACTAATGTTGCCCTATATGAACTCATTGCCTGTAGTAATTCCAGCTTGCATGCTGCAGTAATGAGTCAACTACTACTCTTCAGCAATATGTCCATTGGGAGGTTGTGGTAACAGTGACCTAGCCATTTACCATGTCCATGGAATAAGAAACTGGTCTGCACAATCCATCTTCATTTCATGTTGTTTCTGTAAACGTCCATTATATGTGTAAATGTATTAACTGCCCAGAACATAGTCTTTGGTTTGAGCAAGTAACTAACATTACTTTAAAATTAGTAGAGACTCACTAGTGTAAATAAAACCATTTTCTCTTCAAACAATTGCTTATATCAAAGGAAAAGGAAAACTGCGAAGGTTATGAGGATAGTTAATGATTATCATGTGAAAAATGAATGTGTATTATCATGTCTGTGTACAGCTGTTTTTTACAAAAAAAGGTCATTCCTGTTACCAGTCCGTTTTATCTTTTGACATTTCAAAATATGCTTTTGATGTTATCAAGTCAATCAATCCAATGTCTAGACGCTAGTTTGTGTAATCTGTCCGGCTGTTAAGCTGAATTACTTGATTCATTTTGTTCGCTGTTGTGACTCCTGTAATACACTCAACATATTAAGGGTAAGGAATAATGACATACGATCTGTTTGTTTTGTTCGGTCGAGTATTATGTCTTTATATAAGTAATTAACCATCCATTTAGGTTGACGTAAAGGAAATACCTGATTTATGCTTCTGATTTTTTTCTGAAATATTTGTCTTTGCTACATTGAACACTACTTATTCTGACGCACTTACCCAACTCTAGAGTACAGATAATATTTAACACAAAAAGTGTATGTGATATGAAGAAGTACAAGTATAGTCTAATGAATATTTAGCATACGTATCAAAAAGGAAATAATGTTTCTATACTACCATTCAACTGACAATGGAGATGTTTAAATTGAAAATCATTTCGATTTCCAATATTATCACTTAATATTGAACAACAAATGCAACACCGAGATATCAGGAATAGGCATATCTCATTTACGTATAAGAGAAACAGTTACGGTTAAAATACAACATGTTCCAAGACTATCTAAGTTATAATTAAGCTAGCATGTATCAATGACAGTCCTACTTCTCAATGTAAAATTCTAATGACATCTATAACTGATATGAAAAGAGAATCAACATTTGGCTATGATTTGTAAAGTATATTTCTAGAAACATTTCATTGCAAACATCACTAATCAACATTATCATAAAAACAATTTGCTCAAGTTGATTTGAAAACAAAACTTCAAATAGCAATATAAAAGAATGTTCTCTCAAATAAAAAAATAAATGATCTGTAGGTCGTGCAGATTTAATGACCATCAGGAACATGTAATTGGTAATCTTCTTCAAACAACCAATGGCCATGTTCTTCTGGGCCACGCTTTAGGGACTTTTGTTTAACGTCATTACTGATGTATGCAAATGTTGCCAAGTGCATAGAGGGAAAATACGTTAGGCATATTGCATCAACCCGTGTATACATTTTTTAATACGACGATTACTTCATCATGCACAATACCGTTTCTGTTTTACTTTACACATTTTATAACGGGAAAGACAGAAAACGATACCATGAGTAACACTAAATCATAAAGTTATATGCAATCGAACCTAGTTACATAGGTTATCATTAACATGGATTTAAATACTGTTAACTGCTGGCAATATTATCACTTACTATGACATAATAAAATACAATTACTTTGTGTCCAATGAGAATGATATATTTGTTAAATTTTGGTCATCATTACATACCATATTGTGAACTAAAAACATGTTTTTTTCATCCTCCTATAATCGTCTACAATATGTATAAAACTGTCACTCTACTGTATTAACAAATAGGCCATAATGATTGTGTATATTTAATGTATGGACTACCAAATCTCGTTTATGTTTCATGTATCCTCTTACGTGTTTGTATTTGTATTGCTAATTTTTGTCCTGTGTTGCTATATGCATACTGTTGTCACTGTTGTCAAACCGAATGTATGTAAAACATGAAAAAGATGGAAATAAAATAAAAAAATCACTTAATGTCGAACAACAAAAGCAACACCGAGATATCAGGAATAGGCAAAACTCAATTATGTATTCAAGAAACAGTTAAACGGCAAGAACTTCATGTAAGACGACACGAAATGTTCATGGATCGTTTACATATGTTTATAAAACAAAACCTACAACGGATATGTACCATGTATTCCCATAAAACAAAATGTAAACGTACGTTTTTCATATACGTAAATAATGTTATATAGTCAATGTATTCATAACACTGTCCATGTATATGTATGTGTGATGTTTGTCCTTGAAAGTGACTGACAACAAACACATAAAGCTTTATGTACATGCAAATGTTGAGTGTGTAGTCAGAGAGAGTGACCGACAGCCGACAGCCGACAATTCATTTCCATGTATGATACAATATATTCTTGTATACTCAGTAGGAGTGGCCGACAGCCGACAGCCGACGATGCATATCTATTTATAGCAACTTACTTGTGTATAGTCAGTAAGAGTGGCCGACAGCCGACAGCCGACAGCCGACGGTGCATTTTCAATCATTGTAATAACATTCTTGTACTTGAGTGAATAGTCAGTAAGAGTGATCGTAAACCAAAACAAGTTTTCGATTGAGCCACAAGAAATAGATGGCTTGTTAATTAACGATTTTTCTTTTTAATGGATGTTTGTAAATTCGATTTATTTTCCTGAAGACTGTATTAGAACGTTTTAAGAGGTAATAAAAATATGCTTTTTATCACTGTCAAGGTTTATCAAATATGTCCGATCTAGTTTGTAGAAATACTAGTCATTACTTATATATTTGCACACATGTTGGTATTTTTCACTTTATTATTTAGGTCATCCTTCTTGCCGCGGCGTGATTTTTTTTAACAACTGATCAGATGTCAACAACATTGTAATATTTTCCCGAAAGTTACATTACTGTCCATATTATTATAATGGGGCTGCAACAATGTTGTACATACAGCAACCTTTTAATAGGTATGCTAGTGTTTTGCGCTGGAGTTAGGAGAGATGGAGATAGGACCCAGAAGTTACGTTAACGTTTTGCGACATTTTGATTTTGTAAAAAAAAAATGCGAAAGTATAGAATTTAAAATTACTTCGGGAAAGGCTTACATGCAAGCCAAACCACCTCAACTTAGCGTTACACCTTATGATCATTTTTATACCCCCGCCTTACAGCGTAAGCGGGGGTATATAGCGTTCATTCTTTCCGTCCGTCCGTCCGTCCGTCTGTCCGTCCGTCCCAAAACTTTGTGCGGAGCAGATCTCCAAAACTATGCATGCTAGCCTCATCGAACTTCATACACATGTCAACCATGATCCCTAGTTGTGCCTTTTGAGGGTTAGAACTATTTCTGAATTTTCATTTTTGCGGTTTCCATGGAAACGTGACTAAAAAGTGACTCTTTGAGGAAGTCGTTTTGTGCGGAGTAGATCTCCAAAACTATGCATGCTAGCTTCATCAAACTTCATACAGATGTCAACCATGATCCCTAGTTGTGCCTTTTGAGGGTTAGAACTATTTTTGAATTTTCATTTTTGCGGTTTCCATGGAAACGTGACTAAAAAGTGACTCTTTGAGGAAGTCGTTTTGTGCGGAGCATATCTCCAAAACTATGCATGCTAGCTTCATCAAACTTCATACAGATGTCAACCATGATCCCTAGTTGTGCCTTTTAAGGGTTAGACCAACAAATTATTTTTATTTTTTGGGGTGTCCATGGAAACATGACTAAAACAGTGACTCTTCAACCAAGTCTTTTGTCCTGAGCATATCTTCCAAACTATTCATTCTAGCTTCACCAAACTTCATACACTTATCAAACATGATCCCTAGATGTGCCATTTGAGGATTAGACCATCACATTTTTTTAATTTTTGGAAACATGACTAAAACAGTGATTCTATGATAAATTACTGTCCTGAGCATATTTCATGAAATATACATCTCAGCTTCACCAAATTTGCTACATATGTCAATCGTGATTGCTGGATATGCCTTGTGAGAGTTAAACGATATATATGGATTTTCTTCTCTGTGGTTTCTTTGGAAAACATAACTTACAAAGTGACTCAACAAAAATAATTTTGTCTTCAGTGCATCTCGTAGAATATTCATGATAACTACCTCAAATTTGAAACAAAGATCAACCATTATCTCTAGATGTACCCTTTTAATTGTAAAACCTATTAATGAATTCGGTATTTGGGTTTCAGTTGAAAGAAGACTTACACAATGACTTACTGTATACTCAACTATCATACTTTAACCAATATTAATCAGTTTTACTATTTGAAATTCTTCGAACAAAGTGGGGAGCGGGGGTATGTGAGCTTTGCTCGCTTCTTCACTTGTACGACATGTCGTATTGCGACTCCGACACCTATATTCACGAGTGTATTGTTTGTTATTCAAACAACATAAAAACCTTACTTCATTTGTAAATTGAAATTGCCTTGTATAATCAATCAACCGATAGTTTTATTTTCCATCTGCTGTCTTAGTTAATCAGTGTTATTGTTTATAATCATACGGTAGACCGTCAAAGATGTACTCGAAATGAAAACTGCCGCGACGGTATGTTTTTTAAATGACGCCATCAAACAACATTCGGTATCCCCCAAATTTTATTCCTGAACCATATTTTTTATTCGTCTGAGCTCATCATAATTTATTTTAAGCAATATCTAAACTATATGTACCATTTAAAGATCATATTGAAAATACGAAGAAGGTGATTTAAGTGCTTTATTCCTTTTGGTTTCCGCTTTTGTCATTTGAAAGAAAGGTTTTCACGGAAAGCGCGTTTTATAAAAGTACGCGTAAATGATAAGAAGTAGCGTAATTTGCCGATTTTTCGATGCAGTTTTAAAACCAATAAATTTTACAATCGTCCGTTGACCCCAATACATTTATATTACAAATTTGAATAAAAATATATATAAAGGAATATAAACGAATTAACTAAAAGTATTTGGCCGTTTCATATCTCCTCAATAGTGTTTAAGAAAACACTTCAATTTAGATCAAAATATTGTTATAAAACATTAGCCTTTGTCATTGTTGCCGGGATTTTCTGAAAGCAAACCTCTCGTTAAACAGTCCCTGGGCTACTATTTTAATCATTTTCTAACTACAAGCTCATGACTACTATTTACAGCTGCGTACCCTGAGTTTGTTCACTTGCTTTTGTATCTTCGTGCAATTATCATGAACTTTTATTTTTCTGTCGACGCCAATAAAATAACCACAGGAGCACTAACAATGGATCATCAATTGTCCATGTGTACAATAGTCATTCCCAAAACACATTTAGGGATCACTGCTCTTGAATGTCTATATTTGGCACGATTGTATTAATACGACAGATGGGGTCTTATTTGTGAAATTCTTAAATAATTGTGATTTTCTTAAATTTCAATTAGAATATCCCATACAGACGTAAGATAAAAAAAGCAAAATTACATTGCCTTAATGCCAAGAAACAAGTATGACTTATACCTGAATTTGTTGATCACTTATGAAGGATTTTGTAAAGCAAAGTAAAAAATAGTGTTTTCGAAATATTGACACCTTGTCAATTTATTGACCTGCCAAACTTGTTGTTGTTATCTGTTAGATATGAAATACGGGAACGTTAAAGCAAACTAAATCCTAATTTACGTTGTGAAATTTAAATATTATCCATTTCGTTATCACTATGATAGGATACCTCAAAGACTTTCAAAATTATATGATATTTGCACTAGAATACGTACGGGTAAGTGAATAAACTTCCGGTACGCAGCTGTAATTCCGAAATCCGCAACTCTACAATATCAGCTACATGTACATGTAAATGCAACCGCCGATATTTCATCCTTATCTTTATAACATTAACTGTTTGCGCTGTAGAGAGTGTTATTCACGGGGACTGGCATTTGGATCTCTTGGGTTTTGATAAACTTTTTATTGAGTTTAAGTTACGGCTTTTAAGAACTGTAACATATGATATTCCGGATGATTCTTTGACACAATAACCTGATTTCAAAGGATATTTATTGTCATCATGATAATATAGAAGAGTTACCGACTGAGACCGCAGTGTTCATCATTCACGTGTTCGAGGGTTCGTCTAATTTGAACCTGAGGTAGAGGTCGGGACTTACTTCAGACACTAGCTCAACACTATATACATCCAAATTCAAATCTACCATCAACATACGTATAATTTCTTTCTGTCTATACACATCAACACTTTCCTTAAATAAACTGAAGTACAAGAGAAGAACCCACCACAGCTTGATTAATTCAATATCTAAAATAAATGTCATGCATTTGGCTACCGTACAATTATATGCAGAAGTTTCATAGACAATATTTATGTTAAGTTATTTGTTTATCATAATATCTTTGTTCAATGGAGTAAGGGGTATGAAATGTAAATAACACTAACATGACAACCATCTTGTTGAAAACTTTGAAAACGTGTGAAGAATAGAGCTTATTTAATCATTTGAACACATAAATTTACGTTTATATCAGACAATCAAGTTTTTATCAGAATACATTTAAAAAATTGAAAAATTGAGTTTTCATATCTACAAAAAACGGGCTCGAACTCATCTTCCTACGCAGAGCCTTAAAAGGCCAGTTTCCAAACTGTCATTTTATGCCTTGCTGCATAGCCTTGAGCCTAGCAGCACAGAAAAGTAAAGTCTCCGCAGCAAGGCATAAAATGACAGTTTGGAAACTGGCCTTTGAGGCTCTGCGTAGGAAGATGGCTCGAACTGTGAACGGAATGGATTTTGTGACAACTGTTTGCGAACTTTATAGACGCAGTCGGACTTACTTAAAACGGAAGGGTGTTCAACGATGTTATCCTAAAATTTGACGTAGGGATTACCATACCTCGAATGGAATTGCCGCACTTAGATCCTTTCAAGATCGTACTAAGACGTCTTTCAGTCGGAAATCACTTTCATTGACGGTTGTGGATAGTTTTTACAACGTCAATGGCGTCAGAAAACAGATCCAACCCAACTATAGTATATCAATTGGCAGTTCATTTTGGTTTACAAGTTCATACGGGGGCGGGATAGCGCAGTGGTTAGCGCCTTCGGCTTCGGAACAAGAGGTCCGTGGGGCCCGGCAACTTTGTCTGCAGTAAAGAACTGTTCTACACGCAGTCAGGTTTGGGTGCAATGCTCCACTGAATCCCAGTGCAGTACCACCAATGGTTGCTAGTTCCAGCCGATGCTCGCAGGTTTCACCGCAACGCATAGCCACAATAGTGTTGCGGGCTTTCTCCCTGCAATAATACTAGCAGCCGCGATATAAGTGAAATAATCTTGATAGCGGCGTTTAACCCCACATCACCTCACAAGTTCATACACAGGTCTAAAGCTTCACACATTGTTACAACATATCGTATCCGTTGTAAGTACGTTTGAGAAATTCTTATTTAATAGGTGTTACTACTTTAATTATGAAAACAAAATGTATATTTTGTAATTTTGATAAAACAAACTATTTTTCATGACTCTTTTATGTTGTCAAGTAATAATCAAGAACAAAACGTTTTGGACAAGGAATTGACCTACATGTAACTGATTATTATGCATTGTTTTACTTTGACAGTGAGAACAGGATTGAAAACGGTAGAGAATGTGCTTGTTTTTTATTGAAAACGGACCATGACGTGATAATTGTACAAATATCACGCACTACACACCGAATGGGAATGTAGTCAAAAACCTGAATAACTCCTTTAAAACGAGTTTGTCGAGTTCAAAACGATAAAGAACGGGATTGTGCGCATTTCTAAACTAAACTTAAAACTAGATGTGAACTGTCTAAGGGCTGGTTTAAACTGACTGAAAACGAAGTAAACAGGTAATCTTACCTACGAAAGACCATTGGTACCAATGGTCTTCGTACTTACCCGATCGTAATGTACTGATTATTTTAAGACCGGGTAGAACGTAGTATTAGCTACCATAGTGTGTCTCAGGCATTAGATGTTATGTTTTAAAGTACGATATCAACAAATGAAATATTTAAAATTGAAAAATACCAACGTAGGTGTGTAGTTTTTTTCTGGTGCCCAAGTTGAAAATAAGCGTTGACTCAATTTTGAGAAACAAGGAGTATTTCGGGTACCCGACAATGGCCTTAGTCGCTCGTGCTGCACGTGTATCCCGCTGAAATTTGCATGACTATTGTTTATGTGGCCACAGTTTACAGAAAACACCAATTTAATAACACAATAAACGTACTAATGATTATTTAGATAATATGTCAATATGATAAGTATAATTAAATTATAAGAGTAATGTTTCTTTAATCATTAGGTCATGGATAACATCATCGTTGCAACTCGCCTACGTGGTCTACTGGTTAGCTTACTTGTCGTTATTCTCTCCCCACAGAGGCAGATCAAGTCATGTTGATTTAGAGAAAATATGTATAAGGGACAGATTTGCACTTTATACAAGGAGAATGTAAACTAGAGAACTTTTGCGTAAGGCGCACTAATTTGCATAATGTTTTTACAATATCAAAATAATATGGGATTATATTATAATTCTTTAGTATTCGATGGTTACATGGGTCCGTCTAATTTGCACATGTAACTTGGGAAAGTTCGATTAAAGTAAATAAATAACATTTTTTTCATGTTTTCCGTCCATAGTTGTTCTCCTGTTGTGTCGACATGGTAATGATTACAACTTTTCATATTTCGTAAATTAGAGTTAAAACTTCAAGTAGTGTAAATGATGTGGAATACGATACCAAGATAAGATAACTTTATACCAGTTTGAACTTTCCGCACGGCAATCCTCGTACAAAATTCAGAATCAACGTTAACCTGAAATCATTAAACCACAACAATGAAGTAATCACATCGCGCCAGATTAGTAGTAAGATTATTAAGATATTCATAACAGTAGTAACATTTTGAATAGTGTATATCTTACATAATTTGTCTACTGATAGTCTGGCATAGCTTCAGTATTTGTTAAAATTTGCTGAATTCTCAAGCAATTGATCCTCGTTTTTCAATTAACTTCATGTTAAGACGCAAAATAATTTAGGTAATGTGACAAACATTTGAGTAAGTAGAAGCACAAAAATTGTTCCAAATCATAGTGAAGTTGTTTGCAAGTCAATCGTATTAAAATATGCTACGCATGTAGCACATAGTGAAGAAATTATGATATCATTCTAGTGGGAATTTGCAATTGGTGATAACATGACACACTATGTTTTTTGGGAAATTGGGCAATATATTTTACGCTGAGCACAAGTGTAGGCTCTGAACGAGCATGTTTCACGTTATAACGTGAGTGTTGACTGCACAATTTCTACTCTCGCGCGGTTCCTGTATGAATTATAGTGTGTATCCATATTCAGTAAAAGTAAACCTAGCCTCAATAAAACTTGTTTCACTCCGATATTGAGTCTAGCGAGAGGTAGTAGCGGGTCGCGTCAGCTGACCTTTCGCCGGCCTATGATCTCCTAACGTTATCTTTGCAAATGCAGACTTTTAGCGGCTTAGTAAGATGATCCCTGATTGGTCAAATCCAAAGATCGCCTGACGCAACTCGCTACTACGTCTCGCTGGACTCAATCGAAGTAAAACGGGATCTATTGCAAGTTAACTTACTAACTTATCAAAACTTTCACATTTTCAAAAACCTATATTGACAATTTGGACAAGGTTTGCAAAATCAGTCCCATTTCAATTCATCTAAATGTGACAGCTGGATTATTTCCTGATAAAAGCTGAGAAATAGTTTTATGTTTTTAACACTTCGTAGATGGATAAAACAGAATATATCTATATATCAAGGTAGACCGGAGAAATTGGAAAGTTACGATTTCATTAATGATGCACTTTTCTGAACTGTTGGCTCAGGCTACACAAAATGAATGACGAAAACATGTTATGTTAGATTAAATCATTTGCAGATGTTTATGTTTTAACTAGATTAGCGTTTGCGGGACACCGCAAAAGCAGAGCAGTCCCGAAACCGAATTCTTAGAGTGATTACATAGCTCGTGACCTTGACCTTTGACCTTGAAAGTGAACGTGTCAAAATCGTTCCCCGAGGTATGAGTAGTAAGTTATGAATAAGAGTTCTGGAAAAAAGTTATAGCTTATAATACGAGTGCGGCGGCGGCGTTGGAAACTTCACAAAAACTGATAGCAGCCCCGTCCTTAGACGGGGCTGCTAATTAAGAATTGATTAGGAATACACTTGAAATAATCAGAACGTTATTGAAAATTCGTTTCATAAAACCAACTCCTCTCATAACCCTGACAGTTCAATAACAGTGTAATGTTGGTCTCAACTGCTTCGCTTCTCCCAGTTTTACCTATAGTTTGAATATAGAATAATTAGCAAATGTAATGTACTTTTGCCTATCAATCTAAAAAAGCTAGAAACAAGAGTAAAACTTCAAACTAAGTTAAGTAAAGCTTCTGATATAAAAGAAATTATTTAACCTGAGAGCGACATTACATCAGAGATGCAAAGCAGTTTCCATTGAGTAATTCTATTGTATCTATTTTATCTTTATATTTCTTCCTACACATGTTCTCACGTCCGAAAACTTCAGTTAGTATAACGAAAATTATACGTTTGCTTCGAAAGTTATTCAACATCGACAATAATAAATTGAAGATGTGTCGAAAGCGTGTCAAAGGTTACTTTCTAGTAATACATATCTTTGAAAAAAATGACGCATAGACAATTAACTCTCATGATGTTCAATAAATTAAATAATCCGTCATTCTGTATACTGATTACAAATAACTAACAAACGTACATTTAGAGTTTAAGAATCGAGGTTTATAAAAATACAATGGTTCTGCGATCACCTGAGAAGCTTACTCTGCTTACATATCATTAATACAATATACTCCGATGGTACGCCTTAAATCTTAAAATATACATTTATACATTCACGTGTTTGATAACTGAAAGATTGTTAACAACACATTAAGCACAAACTCACTCACTCTCTCAAACATACTCTGCCTAAATATACCTCTGGACAGCCGTACGCTGGCTTATCGATGCGGTAAGCTGCTATCAACATGACCTATTTTCTTCATTGCATGAAGACACATTTAATTCATATTCATTTATTAATATTTTTGTATCGTACTCTCTATATTCTTACAAATAAAAAGTGTTCTCCCACTCATCTACAATACGAAGGCAAGTTACTGTACTAATAGCCCATTGACGCCAAGCGTGACGTTGCCCGCGGTCAAGGGCGGATAACTCCAAGCGTCAAAACTGGAAAATTGTCAATTGAAAAAGACAGTTATTTAAATAAATTAATATCTAAAATTTCACAAACTATATGAAATAAATGTTTGGATATACATTGTATTTGGAACTGTATGGTCGGCTGTCGGCTAAACGTCTAGACTATACACAACAAATATATTGCTATATATAGAACTGTATCGTCGGCTGTCGGCTGTCGGCCACTTGCCCAGACTATACACAACAAATATATTGCTATATATAGAAATGTATCGTCGGCTGTCGGCTGTCGGCCACTTACCCAGACTACACACACATACACAAAAGAGAATACCATGAACATATTAGAACTAATCAATTAATTAATTAATCAATTAATCAATTAATCAATTAACATGTTGAAGAAGATGTGTGTGAATGTAATGAACTTAAACTGTATATGGTATTTACTTTAATTAAAAGACTACTATTATCATGCATAAACGGTGCAAGTTTACTCAATATACACAGTACATACATATTTAACCTTTGTAGGTTTTATTCTAATAACATATGTACACGAACCTTGCAAATTTCGTGTCGTCTTACATGAAGTTCTTGCCAGTTAAACTCACTTAGTTATAAGACAACATGTTTCAGCAAGACTATCTAAGTTTTTATCAAGCTAGTTAATATCATAAAGCTAGTTGAAAGCATGTATTTCGGATTGCATGCTGCAGTTATTAGGTCCTGCCAAAGTAAACATCAATAAATCCTGTGGGCTAGTATATCATGTAGCGGACATGATGATTGTTTTGTAGGGTTTTTATGATTTTGGAGGGTTTGCATCATCACGAAATAACATCTGTTAAATCAATGTTGTACAGTTTAAAATAGATTGTGTACATTAGATGTTAAACAATTGAAACATCGAACTTGGATTGATCATGTAATTGAAAAGTAACTGTTACAGAGTTCAACACATCATATCCAAACAATCCATTAGTGAATATATTATAGAAAGAGAAACAAGTTCAATGGCAATAAACAACAGTTGTAAAATCAATATTTTACATTAAAACCGAACTTTCAGCGCCCGTCTTCCAAAAGGCTTTTAGACAGCTGGTATTTTGGTAATGAAATTTACTTCAATCGGAAAGCTTTCGTTATAGAGATTTACTCACCAATTGTAAATTTTCATAACGTTGTTAAGTTAGAGCAAAATATCGTTATAACACAAGGCAAGAAGAAACACTTCTAACTACTTACTATGGACGGCATATTCATTGTGTATACAACCATATACCATTACCCAGTGAACTCATCTTAACCTGTCATTTCTGACATCTGATAATTTCGAAAATGGTAGTTCGCGTTTTGTGGTGTTATGATCGGTATTTCGCGATGTTTATCAAGTAGTTATCACTGACCTTTTGACTTCTGAACCTCATGCCCCTAGTTGGATGCTTAGAAGGCAGGTAAACTGACTACCATGTTATTGATATTCATTCTACTCCTTATAGTAAATACACACTTTAAATGAATATTTCAACTAACAACACAGAGGAGTACATAGTGTTATGTAGGGTTTGACGAGTTAACGTACATGTAATAAGGTATGATAACACTAAAGCCTAAAATATTTTTTCAAATAATATAACATTGTTGGTTTCATAAGACCTGAAAATTGATGTTGTATTTGCATTAATGTCTTGAGGAATAAGTATAATATGGCCAAGTTGTAGGGGACACTTTTTGTCTTGCACATGGATGCAGATTAGAATAATGAATTGCATAAAATAAGGGACATTCTAACTTCTCGAAAATTATATTTTAATGACATAAAAAGATAATCAATATTTGGCTATGAGTTTGAACGTGTTTTTATTTTAGAAATATTTCAGTCCAGAAATCACCAATTATACATTATCATCAAAATGGTTTGCTCGTAATCCCTACAAACCTTCACATAGCAATACAAAATAATGTTTCCTCATATAATTCCTTGAATGATCTGTATGTAGGATACATTTGATCTCACACAACGTCCTTTGCACAGATTAAATGGCCAACAAGAACATGTAATTCGTCATCTTCTTCAGACAAGCAATGACCAACGTCCGATATAAACATGTTCATCGGGCCACACTTTAGGGACCTATGTGTAACGTGATAACTGCTGTATACAAATATGGCCAAATGCATAGAGGGAAAATATTTTGCATATTGCATCAATCCGTGAATATATAAATTTTAAGATTGTTTTTTTTCAAATCATATGCAAAAGGGTTTCTGTTTTATTTTACACATGTTACAAAGGGATAGACAGAAAACAATACCATGAGTTATTTCATGGACACTTAAATATGGAATTATGTGCAATCGAACATAGTTACAGAGGGCTTAAGTACTGATTCGTGGTTTTAATAATTGTAAGTGAATGCTAAATGTATTATTTTGACAGTGTCAAAAATCTCATTACACAAGCCAATCATCCATTGTCAGAGGACAAAGAATGAAGATTCACATAAAATCCATTGGCGGCCATTTTTGTGTGAATACCTTTAATTCATTTTTGTAAGAAAAAGGAATCGCATGGCTTAACTTGCCGTTATATACTGGAATTATTACTGCTCCATTTAGTTTAAATAGATTGTCTTTCAATTGAAACCATTAATTTTCATTTTCCTTCCATCGGCTCTTAAGCTAGAGGAAAACCTGAGCTCCCAACGTTTCAAAATGCTGCAAATCAAGTCTACATCAAATGGTTTTATCTATTACACATCTGAGTCATATAACAGCAATAGTCTCTCATCTTAGTATAGTCTCAGTATCTTGACAATCAGGATCCTGACACTAAACTGGCACGATAAATAAAACGATGAACGCATTAAGATAAAAGGGCAAAATCATTAAAGTAAAGATTGCTATCGGGAGAGTTCTTCTTAACATCACTTTCAAAGAGTTTTAAATATCAGGAAGGCAAACCTTTTCACATCAAATGTTAGAGAATAATTATCTGTGTATTGATCACAGAAAAGATGTGCTTTTATGTCTTAGAATGTTTCAATTAACCTATATTGACCTTTGTTTTGTGTACCATTTCAGTAGAGGATTAATTTCATCATTCTTGCAATGGTACTTTAGAACAGGAGTAAATTGCGTGAGTGAGTCAGTAACGTGTTGTCAGCAATATTTCAGCTATTTAACACGTGAATGTTGTTATCCAAAGGGAGAAGACGGATAAGGGAGAAAGGGATCAAAAGGATGAGGGGAAAAGATGGAAAAAGAGAGCGAGATAGAAAGCAGGTTTTAGAAGGACTTCCATTTGGTCTGCCTTCTACCCGTCCAGCATGGTTGACCCTACCAGGAGCATTGGAAAGCTCCAGCTGGCATATCTCTAAGGGTCGCCCAAGCACACAAACCACCACACCATGATAAGGAAAAGAGTCCAGTGGAATAGTAGGAGTTATTGGTACCTGTATGTCTTGAATGACAACCGCGTTAAAGCGGAAACAGAAATGAACTTTGAGTCTCAGTAAATACTCTTATCTTCTGATGTGTTTTAGGATGATGTACTGAAGTAGCCTACAATGGATACGATAGCTAAGGACTATAAGTTTAGACCTTTCTTGTGTAGATTATTACAGTCAACTTCTCATCTCAAGAGTAAATTTTATTTTCATCCATAAGTATTGATATCTGAAAAGAATTGTACTGGAATATCAGCAAAACAAGAGCCACATGTCGTTTTATTAGTATGGCATGTAATGTTGTTCTATAATATATACACACAGAACTTATTTTAATTAAGCATCCCCGATTTTCAAATAGAAACAGTGCTGATCAAGTACAATACAAATTTTCAGGCAACCATTTAGAAGTTTTTGATAGGACGGCCATCTTGCAGTGTAGAAACGAAACTTGCACTTGATTTATGATTCACTGTCTCTGGATAATTGATTTTACAAAGGCTCGGTAGTTTTAGTCAAAATCCAACTTACTTTAAAATTGAAAAATGAAAGTCAATATTTTTTGGTAAATGACCTCATAGCTAAAGTTAGTCGTTAAAGCAGTGTGAACATTCAAAATCAATCTGCAACAATCAGTCCGGTCCCAGTAGTCGAGAATTTGTGACTTAAAGAAAACTTCATGAAGACAAAAAATGGCTTATCGAAAGGAAGAAGGAGTGTCAACACGTGCAACTCAAATAATCTCAAATTCACTCACCGATTTTTATAGACATTTTTGCAATTATCCATGAAAGAATTACTGAAAATTCAATGTCCTGCTCGCCTCTTATTATGATTGATTAAACGGGTTTTGTGTATGAATGTCATCTAGGAATGAAAAATGTTATCTTTGACTAAACAAAATGCCAAAGTTCAATGTGAAATTTCTCCCTAATGACAATCATTATTTTTGTCCAAATCTCAGCGGCCTCGTAATTTCCCTCGTATTTTCATTATTTTGCATTTAGGGAAATTTTAGTTCGTTCAAATAGTCATCAAGAAAGTAGTTGTTACATCTGGAGTGGTCAATGCATCACATTAATCAAAATATTCAAATAGAACCCAATTGCATTTTACAAAATAGGGGGTGCTTAATTAATTTCTTTCTATATCGATAATGTTAAAAGTAGGAGGATATCTTCCATAACGTCATCTCAACAATAACAATGTTTAGCCTTCTAAAATGTGGTTGAAATGTATCAAATGATATAAATATGTGACAGTTCATTGAAAGAGCACTCTATACAGATAGCATTATAAATACACATTATTATATTCGTTCAGAAAGGAAAAGTCTTATCTTTTGAATCAAATGATGGCAACACCTCTATTCAGCATGTTATATCTCACGTATGTTTTCGATGCTATGATTGAAGAAATACTTTGCTTCTCTTTTGAAAATATACAATGATTTGTTAATTATATATATTATGTTCTGTTCTCTCAATGATTGCCACCGAGAGCAGACCTCTTTCAGAGCAATTATAAAGGTACCATAAGACAAGTTGAAGAGGTCATTACATTTACTTTCGTGCACAATGTTTACTATATCAACATCAATTAACAGATGGACCTGCAAACTATTGACAGATATACTATGCATGTTCCTCAGCAGATCCATTTGTCTACACTCCCAGCATGTATGGAACATTCTGCAAGACAATTGCAGGAACTATGCGCCCTGTATAACCTTTTCATTCAACACCTGTCACCCATAGTTGATCTGAAATCAAGAAGCTAAGAAACGGTTTATTACTAACATCGCTTAAAATCATACTGTCCCCTTTAACATTGACCCTATGGGAAAAAATTTTTATTGCAGAAAAGGAAAGAACATACTTTGTATAATCGATTTAGACTAATCTTACACACTGATTGTTCACAAAAAGAGCGATTAGAGCGGATTTAAAAATCCCGCTAGTGGCCAGCGGAAATGGGCTGTAGACATTATCGAGGTCAAAGAGTATTGCGCATGCCCAGATTGAAGGGAAATCTCACATAACTGGTTAGCGCGTTCGCTTGCGCTTAAAATACCTTTGCAATATGGCTGCCATCGGTCGAGTTAGTCAGCGGGCTCAATTTGAGCGATGGAAAATATTGAAGGAGACCATGAGGACTCAACGAGATTCCAGCAAAGCGACTTCTAGCTGCATGGTAAGATATCACTTATAAAATTTTGCTATGAACTTAAGATAAATCGAGAATATTGCGGGGATCCCGTCGACAACACGAAGTGACAATATCAGTTTGCCCAAGGCCTAGGCCTAAACCGAAACTTGGCACGAATGCTCTACTACAGTTGATCTTTCTCGGATAGCAAGCTGTATTGTCACCTTTTTGACTACCATGATTTTGAAAAAAAAATCAGTGTTTTCTTAATAATATAATTCCACGAATCGAGCATGATATGATTTTTAAAAAATCAGGAACGATCGTTACCATGATGTGTATTACCTATTTACGTTTATTTCAGGCCTGAACCGTCTCACGAGGAAATATATTGCTTGATTGAGTGATCCCACTCACGGATAAAAAACACGGAGGATGGGGATGTTTTCTAGAAGAGCATGGCATTTGGAATAAGGTTGGACCAATTTGTCATAATATTAATATTATTTAATATCTATATGGGTGTTATCAATTTACAATTTCATAGGTAATAGTGATTGTGATAATTCTGAAAAAATATAAAAATGACTCAATGATATTTAGAAATATTTTACTAATACTTTCCAAAATCATGAAAACATTTTAAAAACTTATTTTATTTTCTAAATGCTTCATCATTTTCTATGTTCATTTGTTGAGTGATTAGTAAATTTTATGAATATTCATGATCACCAAATTTTCAAGTCTGGGATACCCTCATTAGGCCTCGATGGTCTGAAGCACGATGAAATTAGAGTTGTGAAGATACAGACATGTCACGATATGATACGTATCATAGTATTAAAGAACGATATGATTCAATATGATAGACATGTCACAATATATTATTTTCAGGGTTTTTGAGAGAGAAAAAAACAAAAACTTTGACAAAAATCCTGTTTTTTTTAGGCTTAGTAAGTAGTTTTAAGTCAATGATAAGTATCACAATACAGATATCATATAACAATACTTATATCGCCAGGTTGGGGTATCAAGATTCTTGATGTATTGATATTTTGTCAAAACTCTCCACACTCACACTCTTTTTGGTGAATAGTGACAATACATGTATAGTGATACATTCTTTGTATTGTGATAAGTAATGTTAACTTTGAAATTGCTTATTTTGCCCAAACAAAAGAATATTTATCAAAAGTTAATGTTTTATTTTGTAAAAAAACCTTAAGATATTGTGATGTGTCAGTGTATCATATTTCTATGAACAATCTTTATCGTCACTCCTTTTATTAGAAGAGAAGGTAGTTTAATGTTTGTTTTACTTTTTTATCCACATATTTTAATGTCTTAATACATCATATCTATAATATGTATCAAGATTTTTTTATGTAAATGACTGATTTGATGATAAGCATACATGTATGTTTTTATTTTGATTGAATTAAAGTTACACTAGTTTGACTTGACAAGTGATTATTTACCATAATTGTTTGCCTTGTAAAAAGTTTTCAGTCACACAAAATATAAAATTAAGATATTTAATAATAAAATAGGATAAACCTCAAAGGACTTTAATTAATCGCTATATCATTTACCAATAAGATGCATTTTTTGCTTATCAGTTCAACAATTGAAATTAAAGTGCATTTTATGTGATTTTAATTCATGTAAATATTTCTTTTGTTTAAGTACACACACACAAAAACAAACTTTATATGAATATTTCTTGCTTTTGTTTTTATTGATATTTTTCTTGAATATTCTTTCAAGTTAATCATTATTTCTTCTTTACATTTTGTTATAACAGATTGGGGTCAGTGGGAACCAGTTTCCAGTAGTAGTGCTAAACTGATTCTGTGTAATTGACATGAACATGTGTAATATTAAAATTAAACTGATAATAATTAAAATCATTTCTTCTATTATTAGAAAAGTTGTTGTTCTTTTACTAATTTTTATTATATTAAGATCAATATCAATTCTATTTTTATTGACCTATTTTAACCAAAGGAATTATGATAGTTTGTCCTAATTTCTGTATTCAAATTGTAAATCAGATTAACGATGTAATCAAATCTGCTTAAAAAATTGTCTGTATTCCTCTGTATTTCCTTAAAGCCTGTATGAAATAGAACTCTCAACAGACTTTGTATTATAGGATTGTTTGTGATGTGTGTGTGTGTATATAATGTTTATGCTGAAAATGTTACAGTGATGGACAAGGGTGATGAGAACCACTAACAGTGAGGAGGAGTGGGAAATGAGAAACACAACCCTGCATGTTAAGACAGCATGGAATCTCTGAAGGAGTTAGCTATATAGGGTATGTTAGTTAACAATATATAAATGCTAAAACAATTAAAAATTAAATCTGAAAGTGCAAGAACATTGTTTTAAGTTCATGCTTTGTTCATTGAAAGGCTTATTGTTCTTTTTCAGATTGCACTGGGTCGCAAAAATTATTTGTTTGCTTTTTAGCTTACCCCTCCCCCCCCGGTATCTAACCCAGATATGGTCTTAATATTTTCAACTTAGCAACCCCCCCCCCCCCCCCCCCCCAAATGTTTCTGGGCTTTACATTCAAGCAAAAATGATGCGATGACACAGATTTTCTTTATTTCCAATTTATAAAAACAAATTTTAAAATAATAAAACCTTTGAATAACTTTTTCACTGTGTCTTTGAAGGCACTCACAGACAGAAACAAGTAACATTTTAAGAGCCTGTGTTTCAATGATGTTTTCTGGGCCATGGGACTAAAATTAAATTTTTACCATGTCAACATCTTGAAAAAAAGGCTTGATGTGGGGATTTTAAACTGACGCGGGCAGAAACCAGAAACAAAATACCTTTTTTTCTAGGCCTTAGCTACAATTTTGACAAACCTAAAGGTCCAGATTAGAAAGCTTTGCACATTCCTTATTACCTGATAGGGATATTAAATAATAGATACTAGGGAAGGGTAAGTTTTGGGTCAGTCCTAACTCTTAGTTTTATTCATAGATTACCACCCTGGAACATTAATTCCATGTAAATCAGCTGTTTTTCAAAAACTCATTTCCATTCATTGGTGTCTCCAAATACGGTTAAATTGGGCCATACCCTTAAGTCTTTTTTCCTATCCTTCTATGAAGCAAAATGCTGAATTAAAATTGAAACTTTGTGTACAGGTGCTTTTGGGTTTAACATCCCTTTCAAGGTTTAATGCAGGGAGAAAGCCTGCAACACTATTGTAGCTATGCATTGCAGTGAAACCTGCGAGCATGAGCTGGAACTAGCAAACCATGGGAGGAACTGCACTGAAATTCAGTTTAGAATTGCACCTAAACCTTACTGCTCTTAGAGCAGCTCTCTACTACAGACTGCAGAGCATCTGACGGGTTTCGAACCATGGACCTCTTGATTGCATAGCTACAATAGTTTTGCAATCTTTCTCCCTGCCATCATACTAGCAGTGATAGAAAAGAAATTAACTTGAAAGAGACGATTTACCCAAATTCACCATGCATTTTATAAATGAAATAAAGCCTGATGAGTTACAGAGCCATTGACTCTCATGTTTGTTTTGCTGGAAACACCATTCTATGCTCTATTCCATTAAAGATAAAAACTGGGAATTTAAAGACATCAATTTTATCAAACTTTTATCTTTTCAACAATCTATAAGCACCTGAAGAGTTTATTATCAATATTAAAATACTCGTATGATTAATTTTGTATTTCAATTGTGTATTATGTTAAATTTTTTGTTTAAAGGGTTTTCAAGAGGAAAGAGAAGTGAAAAGGGGAAGATCTGACTTGGGACAATAGTTTCCTAGACAGATGATGTGATGCGGTGTTTTCAGGGAGGACCAGTTGAGGAAAACAAGCCAAATGAGAAGATACAGAATTGGCATTAACTAATGGTATGTGTGTTTGTGCTTCATTAAACATAAACAAAATAAAAGATCTGATTTAAAATAAATAAGTTTGTTGTATATAAAATTAATTAGGATGCTGGGGATTTTAAAGTCTGTCTTCAATACTTTATTATAAATAAATATTGTTATAATTGACCGGGCTAATCTTTTTCTCCCTTTTCAATTTCTCTTATTAGGTAAATCTGTGGTCATTTGTATAAGCTATCATATATAATGCTTGATGAGCTACAGAAGCAATGGCTCTATTTTTTAAGAGTTCATGTCAATTATCATTATAATGCTTTCTGCAACTGCCATTGAGAAAGGTACACAAAACAGTCCTGTCAAAATGTAAGATGTAAGATGCCACATGTAGGTAGACACACTACCGGTAGTAATGTAATGGCTGACAAGAGACACATACATGTATCTGTATCACAAGTTTTACTGCATTCACATAATCCAAAAGGTTATGGAACAGTCAATTTGATCAAAGGAAACTCTACAAGTCCTAAATATGCTTATATGATTACAGTTATTTTGTTACTTAAATTTAAGACTGTTTAAAAGAATAAAAAATACTTATGTTTAAAATGTGTTTTGATGTGTCAAACTGTTTTGACAGATGAATCACAAATGATAATTTTAATTAAGTTTTTAAAGGGGCAGTAGCACGTTTTTATGGGGAATATAAGGTGATGTCAGGAAAATGAAAATTAATGGTTCCAATTGAATGAAAATGTATTTAAACTAAATGAAGCAGTACTGAATTAAATATATAACGTAAAGTTTAGCCACGCGATTCCTTTTTCTTACACAAAATGAATTAAAGGTGTTCACACAAAAATGGCCGCCAATGGATTTCATGTGAATCTCCATACTTTGTCCTCTGACTATGGCTGATTGGCTTGTGTAATGTGATTTTTTACACTGTCAAATTAATACATTTAGCATTACCTTACAATTATCAGTGAAATATTTAAAATATAAAATTATCAAAAAACGTGCTACTGCCCCTTTAAGGTACATGTTAGCATGATTATCAATTTCCAATGCAAAACAAAACCAAATTTTTCATGATTTCATTAAGTGTGTATGTATTTTAAGTCATTTTTTTGGGTGAAGTACAACATTTCTTAGGACTTTGATGGGACCAATCACCTTGTACACAGTATCATGAATGAAACAGGTGTGTTCACATAGTTTGATACTTTTTTTACTCAACATATCTTCAGAGATAGATCATCCATGACTCAACAGCAGAATGTCAAAAAGCACTTGGTATCAACTGACAGTCCTAGATTCTATTTAATTTAATTTAGTTCCTGAAAAAAGGGGTTAAGGCAAATAAACATAGTGGCTGTTTTTGAGTTGTGTCAGAAAAAAAAATAATCTGTTTTATAGAAAATAGAAACACCTCTATGTTAGCTTTGATTCAATCTGAATAGTTACATCAATGATTTTATTCATTGATAATTTTCAAATTTTCATAAATCAAAACAAATCACAACTTTTGACTCTTACATTGTGACTCAATGCCACAAGGCAAATACTTGTATTTTAGCATTGGTCTAAAACACTAAAATTTGATGAGAACTTTTCCTAAATTCCCTTTTCTTAACACATACACATCCCCAATCTTCAATTAATATCCTCTTAATAGTATCATCAACTCCCTATTTGATAATCCAGTAAACATACACAAGGTTCTTAAATAGGTAGATGAATACCTGTTATTGGTTATTTAAATCATAAATATTGACATTCTTAAATTCTAGGGTCTAAAAAAGCAATTCAAAATAGTCAAGTAATCAATTTATCAGCTCACAACATTAGTTACAGTTTAAGAAAAAGTAAGCTACACTTTTAGATACAATTAGATATAACATGGTATAAACTTTATATTTATCTTTTTTTTAATTTAAAAATAAATTTGTGTGGATATTTTACCTTCATTTCACTGGACATACTGGTATTATCTTTCACATTTGTACTTGCGCTGGTGAATCACCGTAAGAAAATTTTTTATTTGTAAAATGGATTTTTGATGTAATGTATTCTGTTTTATTAAAAAAAACTAAGCTCGAATTAATGAATGAATGATTTTTTCTCTGTGCAGTGCAGTTTTTTTTTTTAAATACTCTCCGCTAGGGACAGTCGCCTGTCACTTGACAACAAACATGATTTAGATGTAGGTCAACAGTATAAGTGATAAACAATTCTTGAAAATGGTGCAAACAACAGGAATAAACAATTACTCCAGTGAATCAGACACCGTGACAAAAATCGACTGAAGCCGATCGAATGTGTTTTGATTATCATGGAATATGGATATCAGAATCGCACTATGAGCCAAGAACTCGTGACTAGATAAATTGACTTTGTTGATTCGTTTTTAAAACACTGAAGCTAAAACAACTATCTGCATTAATTCTCATTGTCGACGTGCATTGTTCTGCTTGACTCAAAACACTACCCTGACAGATAGTCTAGACTTGGTTCCGTCTTCACTGATATTAAGGTCAAGGCCGTTTAGAACTTTCCTTATATGGAAACGGCACAATATGTCTAAAAATAGCGCGTCGGTTAACGGAAGAAATTAACAATAATTCATTAATTGTTTTGCACAGGTGAAAATTATTGCTTGGTACTGTTTAGGATTCATGTTTACTTTGATATGAAATCGGGTCAAAATTGGGACAGTATGATTTTAAGACAAATTTAATTCTGTACAAGTTAATATGTTTGACATAGCAAAACTATATGCAGTCGTGAATTAACAACAATTGTTGACCTTCTATTTATGTTAATCCCTGGGCAATAAAACGTGCGTGCATGATGTTCTTTTGAGGTAATACTCATACTATATGGTCTAGCTCATTGCATTACGTATATTGAATAATTATCATGCCTTTTGGGTTTTGAACTTCTTTATTTCTTATCGTTTGCATCACACGTCTTTCACTCTAGCCGAGGGATATCGCCAACATTGTCCTCTTGATTTGTCAATTGTATTTGGTATATCATTTTGGGTAAAACCTGAATGTTTACATGTCCACAGACGTTTACCATCAGAAAAGTGGCCAAATACTAGTATAGCTTTAATGAATGTTGCCGGCATTTCAGAAAAGCAGATTCACATTTAAATCTTCTTATTGTCAAGAACCTTTTAAAAAGGATATCCATTACATCAGTTTAGACATTAAAGACATTACTTTTGTCATAAACAAACATTTTTATTGTTTTGATTTTACATGTTTAAAATCTAATAAACTCTGTTGTTGATTTCGAAGATAATCCTTTATTAATAATTTGATCCACAGGACCATTTTGAAGGCGACAAAAGCAAATTGTTAGCTCTATCATACAGGATTCCTAGGCGACAAAGACAAACTAAACATAGTTGTGTTTGAATTCAAGAATGAGTATCCCATTCTCTTCATAATCGTGTGAATTGCTTGAAATAGGACAACGAGAAGCAATCACTGTGGTTATATTAACTATTTTTTGTCATGCAGGCATATTTCTACACCTTGACGTTCACATTTATTTTCATGTAACATCTTTGATGAGGCAGCCAGGCTACACACCCATATTGAGTCTAGCAAGTTACAGTAACAGGTCTCGTCAGCCGACTGCTAACCCGTAAATTAAAGGTGACATGAACAAATAGATTTACCCAATCCTTAAGCAGCTACTATTATTATTATTTGTGTGAAACTTGAAATTGCATCGTTATATGTGAATGCAGACTATAGCGCTTGGCAAGATGAGCCCTGTTTGGTTAATTCGATTGGTAGGTTGTCGCGACCAGTTACTGCATCTTTTGCTAGACTCAATATTGGAGTGTGGCTAGTATTATTTCGGCTAGTTTTACTAAGACTGATGAGGCAGCACACATGTTCCTCGGTGAATATGAATAAAATATGCAGTCACCTCGGTTAATTTGTATTGCATTTCCATTAAATTTATCTTTCTCAAACACGTGGGGATCATGAGGGATGATCGTGATATTTCAGCTTTATTAGAAACTTTCTTATGATATTATTCATTTTTTTCTTACTTATATTTTTGGCTCATATCTTGGAAAACGTAATGATACGCTGAAAGGAAATTGATTGTGAATTCATGTAGGCATATTCTTTTATTTGACAGAGGGAGAAATTCAAAATATAATGAATCGGATGCTGACAGGAAATGGAATTTACGTTTTTAGAGATTTGTATTTGAAAGAGTAGTTACTTTTAGCTGAAGCTATTTCCCTTGCCACAAATCTACCTGTGTGTACGTGCCTAGTATACGGCGATGTTCTCGTTTTTTAAAAAATAATCATGACATATATAAGTTGTTGATGTGTTCCAATTACTGGATAAAAAACTTAAAGAATGTGATTGTTTACTGAAAGAAGAAAAAATGCTTATTAATGGGAAATATTGATAATGAACGATGTCAAGTAACATTTCAACTTGTATGAACCCTGCGACCATACGAGCACCATATATTGAAGTGAACAGTAATATTAATTCTGTTTTAGCCTTTGATCGAGTAACAATATGACAATAATTTTATAAGGAGTGTACTGTTTGTTTATAAAATTATGGTTAACGAGCTGTATACTTGCATATTGCATATGTTATAGCTAAAAGAAGCGCACGAAATCGTAAAATGCTTTCACGCTAGGACAGGAGATTAGGGTTATCTGCCTTAAGCGTAGCTTGATGTCATACTGCTCCTACATGTATCTTCGTCAAAACTTCTAAACAACACTTTTCGAAGGAAGATTTCGATAACAATTTTACTGTCCAATTGCCACTTATTAATCTCTATTGGATACATCATGAGTGTTAGATTGTCTTTGTTTCGTCATAGTACCCTTTCGCTCTTTTGTAGATCTAGTATTTCTTTGTGCGAGAATAGAGCATTTAGGGGACAGAAGTTTCGGTCTACTGGATGTGCACAATTAGTTTCAAATATGTTCAACTATAATCTGATTGACATGATATTCAATAGAATTGCTGTTTTGTTTCAATGAAACATCTAGTTAAGCTTATGGTGGCCCATTCCCTCCCCTACAGAGGTAGATTAAGTTAAAAATTGTTGATTCAACCTGTGATCAATTTAAAATGCCTTTGCTAGCCAAAATGATGATTTTTAGGACAGCGTCGCAGATTCGACAACAAACTTTGATTTCATCTAATCGTGTATCGCCCATTCTAGTGCACAAACTCGGCTTATTACAATAAAGGCTCGATCAACATTTCATCATGTGATCTGCCTCTGAAGGGAGAGAATGCAGGTAGCCTAAAAAAGCAATATTGACATAATAGATAGTGAGTAAATGAGATTTGAGATGAGCGGGGAATGAAGTACAATGTACTTGACAGCATGCGTCCTTCTAACTTTGGCATTACCTCCCCACAGAGACAGATAACGTAATTAAATATATTTACAACCTCTGTTTGAATGAGACCAAATCAGCGAAAAGAATTGCATCACAATCCATTTAATTTTTTGGACAGATGACAACGCTTCATGCATGCCTTTGCCATGTTGGATCAGTTGTCAAAATGATGATATAAGGACAGCGTCGATGATTGCACAACTCACGTCGGTGTCATCCAATCAGGCACCTACCATTCTAGCCCTCAAACTCGGCTGATTGGGACAGAGGCTAGATCAACATTTCATGACTTGATCTATCTCTGTTTGGAGATTATCTGATATAGTTGTGGCAAACGGTTTTGGCGACACACAGCAGACAGAGGAATGAGAATGAGAATGAGACTCATTGCTGTATAATAGAGGTTATTGTTTTCATTGGAAGCAGTGTGGGGGCCTTGGGCGGAAGGTAAGACACAACGCAACCACCAACCCTGTTGTGATTGACGACAATTTCACCTCACTTAGGCACATAAACCGGGTTCTCCAGTTACAGAATTCCAACATGATTATCAAAGAGGTGAATTGTCTACCACAATCAACGTCCAAGGCCTGACATGAATCCCATTGAACACTCCTAAGATTACATTGTGAGAAAGAGTCGGTTATGATAACTATAAACTAGTACAGTTCAACACTTTTTTGCTGCGTTAATAAGACAACTGACTTTCTATTTGACGCAAATAGCTCATGCATCATTGAAATCCAACTGAAGTATAAATCCATGATAATTCAATGCCTTTTTTGTTTTTAAGATTTATCAAAAATACCCCAGCAATGGAAATATGACAGACATAAATATAAATAAATACCCAATTCCTTTATTTAAGCAAAAATTGCTGAAAATATTGTTAAAAACACAACAACGTTTCGCGAGTTTGGGGATGCGTTTACATGGACGGCACAAAATCTATGTCATACAATTCACCTCGTCATCTGAATGTGGCATGAATATTTTACACTGTAATGTGTTTGAGAATTAATTGAAAAGTAATAATGGACGACTTTCCGTAAAAAGTTTCCCTCTAACTATCAAGACGTACCTAATAGAAAAGCGTATGAAATCAAACGCCTAGACAGTGGCTTTACAGTGTTGCCACTCTGTTACGCTAGATAACTTGATGCATTTACCACACGACTAGAATGTTAAATATAAAGTGATAGATTCCTTATTTCATGTCAAGCCGAGAAGTCTAGGTAATATGTCTGTGTATACTGACTGTACTAAATCTACACGTAATTACTCAATCAACTTTGCTGAACAATCGTCTCGTTGAAAACATCGTTTTCCCCAAAAGCACATGCAAGTTGCTACTCCATACATGTGTATCAAATGAGTTTAATATCTGAGATCTAGATCGACATTTTCTATCATGGAGGTCATAGATTTATATCATCATATCTTATTCAATGACTGGTATATATATTATATATACCTTTCTGTGAAACGAATATCATAAATGTTGGCCATAGTAAGTGTTTGAGTTCATCAGTCACGTTTTTATCAGTTGCTTACAAGTTATTGATGTATGAATCTCTTACATACATTGGGTATCTGGTGAAAGTAAGAGAGCTCTTTTTAATTAAAACAGAATAGATATAATTCTTTATTATCCAAAACTGTGTTTCACAGGTGATATCGCTTGGGGAGGATCAAGCGATATCCCCCATGAGATATCATGTTTACAGTTGATTTGACAATGCCCTGTAATCACAAGTATATGACATCACAAACCCTTTAGCATCATCAGTTATGATGTCACTATGACGTCATAAACACAACGACTAGAAAATGCTTTGACGTAATGAACATGATGACGTCACAATCCTATGATTTCACTGCTTTAGGAGTTAACGGGTAGTACAGTGTTCATGCAAACGTGATGAAAATGATTATTGATGAAAAATAGAATTTCACCCTCGTGTCTCCTGATATCAAACATATCAACACTTGTTGATAAAAGCCTCGCATATTTGTTACTTTTATCAACTTTTTTAATATATTTGATATTAAAACACACATGGGTGAGATTCTATACATATCAACGAACATGCATATACATTAGTACGTACAATAATGACTTTTTGTCCTGAAAACTATAAACTGAAAACATAAACAACATATAACTATGCAGACATTTCCTTCATATTTATAGATCCTTGTTTTTCACAACCCAAATTAGCATGTCAGAAATGCATAAATTGTCCTTTTAGCAATAACAAGTTGTGTGTAAAATTTTATTTTCATACAAAATAGGAAAGATAATCTCAATACAACAACCTATCAGTTGTTATGATATTTGTTCAAAATGGAGAGATTTTTTTTATTTTGATGATGAGTGATTGCCTTTAAGTTATTAAACCATACTGCATGTAACTCATATATCATTGAACCACTCGCTCTCGCTCCACAAGTACCCAAATGTAGGGAACGTACATTGAATTTATATGGCTACATGGATCCTTGTATATCCTACATATACGATGTGTGAATATATTAAATATACTCATTCATTAGCATGAACATTGACACAGAAATGCTTCATCTTTAATTTCCCTTTAGGGTGTGGCCAATTTAGTTCCCACCTTCCTAGGGGCCACAGGTTCACCAAATATACCATTTCTTTAAAAGTCCCATAACCTTAGGATTCTCTACCCAAACTTTTCTCGTTCTATGCCTTGTGCTTCTTGAGAAGAAGATGTAAAAAGTTTAAGTAGGGGCCACTGGCTTCCCAAAGTCACCAAACTATACATTTCAATATTCCCTGATCAAGGAGTCTATACAAAAGATTTTGCTTTCTGCGCCTTATACATAAACATGTCCATAAAACAACATAATTTATTGTGGGTCGAAATTCGATTTCTAATATTCAGTTTTTCTTTTATCTCAAGAGGCGAATATTGGAAGCTAATTTCATCTTAGTAAAGGAGACAGGCAGTGAACATTAAAACTCGTTAACAGAACTACCTAATACATTTATGATATATGTTATGTGAGATTGTTTCAGCCAATTGGATGTCATTTTTTTAGGAACCCGAATAAGCATATATCTAGCCCCGCATCCTTTCATCTTGATAGATACGCCATTACCTTACACGAGATAGTTAATTATATCAGTATCACGCCTTCAATCAATTGGGTTTTTTTTAAATCAGGGTATATTTGGAGCTACATAGTTACACATATAGGCTGATACTTTTCTGGCATTTGCTCGTCTTCATTACTTTTCATGAAATATATTGCTCAAACTAAGAAAGCCAAAGTTTTGTTTTTCAGTGTTATGATTTCGAAATGAACCAAAGTTTGCATATAAGTAGAATGTCTGATACGATACTTTGATAAAGTCCAAAAAGTTAGAATATGAACAGATTAATGTGCTTACTTTTGCATACACAGGCCCTACAACGTCTGCAATTAATACCATTTGTTCTGATGGCGTGAGGGTTAATCTACATTTGTTTTAAAAATTAAAGTAATGCATCGCCTAACTGAACATCGAAAGTCCGTCATGGTTACTATTGAAGCATGCTAGGGAGCTGGGTCTGAAGGATTTTCACGAAATTGTAATATTATTTTTGTCCAGTCTATGAGACAAAATAGGAGACATTGACCTTTTGACACATGTCTCTGTCAAGTCTTTACTTTCATTTGCCAATAGATGTCAGACAATGTTTTCTTAACTCTGGCCAAGATCACTACTACAAAATGACAAAGTTTATGTTCAGCGATGTGTTTCTTTCTTTGAGTAGTATAGAATTACTTTCGAAAGCAGTGTTAAGACTTTTTATCTAGAGTTCAATATGCACTTCCGATATAAGAGTGACAATTTACGAACGAGACGCCTTTCTTTGGTTTATATAATTGGGTGTCATTTCAGGCATGTCACGAGTAATTTCATTTCAGAGACATAACAATTCGAATCTAAGATTTATTGCTAACGAAATGATCTATGCCGACAGTTTTATTAGCAGTTGCTCAATATCTAACAGGCAACCAGAACAATTGCTTTTGTCGCCGAGCTTAACATTTAAATCTACGGGTCAAACAGTGCGCCTCTCTTAAAAAATGTGCTTATATATAAAAGTTGGGATTGACTACTTTAAAATGTCATTGTAGAAACACATCTTTACAATTCCATTTGTTCAAAACACACAGAGCTAGCTATTTACCCATCTATCGCAATCAAATAGATCAGGGCAAAAATGTATCATTACTAAACGTTTATACCTACTTGTAGTTTCTATATTGATTAAATGACTAACAGCCAACTGTTATGCTGAATTTCAAGTCACAGCAGTAGTGTGCATAAAACAGACACTTGACGGAATATTGGCCCTTACATTAATCAGTTTTAACACCTTTAATTCATTTTGTGTAAGAAAAATGAATCGCATGGCTAAACTTTACATTATAAATTTGATTTATTACTGCTCCATTCAGTTTAAATACATTGTCTTTCAATTAGAACCATTACTTTTCATTTTCCTGACATCATCTTATATTCTCCCTAAAACGTGCTACTGCCAACATGATCTCAACTCCAAGGACATCCCAAGTATGAAAGGTTGAAAGGATACACTTGTCATCATCATTGGCGATTTAATATATTTTAAATTTACATAGTCAGAAAATACTGATTGAATCGAAATCACAACGCTCATTTTAAGATGACCATGATTTCGTAACACTACAGTAAACTATTTTGGCAAATAAAGATAATTATTTTACGAGGGTGGTATCATGGTATCTATTGTGCAATCCCATGTCTAGGCCTTTGATAAGAAACGTTTACTTTAACTAAGCACACTTATTTAGTTGATTGATAGTAAATTCGTAAAACTACCTACAAGCCTCTGGGCACAACAGCGTGTCTGAACACTTTACACTGAAGTTGAAACAAAACTTATTAGTCTTTTCATGTTCGTTATAAACATGGAGACCTGTGAATATGTTTCTGAAATGTACTACTTATAATTGTATAAAATTCATTCTTTACATTTTATGGTTCATTTGTTGCAAAAGGAGATATTATACAGATTGTCGTAAGTGCTATAATTATAATCCAGATAGCATAAATTCATGATATAAGTCAATATGTTAAATCATTTGTAATGTCATACAAATAGAATAAATGCATGCCATAAAAGTTTGTGTAACGTTTACTTATCAATAATGACTATGTAGCAATTTACCTTACTACACTGGGCAAAAAAAGAAACGCATCACAGAAATTATCAGTTTTATTTATACATTCTTTAACATAAAATTACCGAATAACGAATGCCTGTAAATGGACAAAATTTGGCACAGTGTTTAACATGTGAATTCTGAAGACACTGGTGTAATCGACTGCCTCATAGAACGCCGTCGTCCGTGATAGTAGTAGTCAAAGCCAGTACCTAGTGTTACCCCCTCGAGCATGGAGCACTGCTCTGCATATCCTTGGCATAGACTGAATGAGGCAGCGAATCTGATGTTGAGGAATCCTTCGCCACTCATACTACAATGCATACATCATCTGCTGTCGTGTACGTGGTTGCTGCTGACGCCGTCGTAGACGTCGGTCAAACAGATCCCACATATGCTCAATTGGATTGAGATCTGGGCATTTTGATGGCCATGGGAGAACAGTCACATTGGTGTTTGCGTAATAGTCCACATTAAGACATGCTGCGTGTTGTCTCGCACTGCCTTGCTGAAATATTTCCCTTTTAACGTCGGTGGCGAATGAGGATTTCATCTCTGTTCTCGTAGGCGATTTCTAATCTTCTCCGCCGAGACTCTGCAAAGTCCAAGAACGTTGTCGGCGGTGTGAGTAGCACTTACAGTTCTATAACGCAGATGGAAGATCCTGATGTAGTGGTCCTGCGCAGGAGTGTTCACGCTTAGTCGTCCTGATCTTGGTCGGTCTCGGGCGGAGTTGTACAGTCTGTAGCGCTGCCATAGACTTGAAATCGTGCTATGACTCACGTTGAAGTGTCTTGAAACTGAACGATGGCTTTCTCTGCGTTCCAAACGACCAATTGCTCGGTTTCGGATTTCCTCGTTAAGTCGTGGCATTTTGCAGGTCACATGAAGGAAAAAGCTGAGTTTGAATCGCAATGGGACTAATGTGCTTTTATACCCACTATTACCAGGGTGTAATATCTGAAGTTTTACGTGCAACATGCTTACAGATTTTTTTGCATGCAAATTTCGGCGCTTTTTTTCTCAAGGTGCATAATTTCGGCGACAAAACATCATAAGATGCGTTCGAGCGCATCACATTGTTGTATGGACTAGAACTGATGATAATGAATCAAATTTAATTGATTTAAAACATGAATTGCTAAATTATTGCAATTTGAAAAGTTGATTTTAGTGATGCGTTTCTTTTTTTGCCCAGTTTATTTCTTTAACAAATAAATTTGGGTATGACTTTATTTCCATTTATTGATTCATTGATGACAATAAACAAACATTTTAATACAATTTCAAACATCCTCCCTGTTTAGATATTAAGAATAATGATCTTTAAAAACATAATTATACAATGACTGATGGACAGCAGATTCATGTTTACCATGTTATATCGAACCGTCAGCACAAACTGTTAAGTTACATCAATAATAATGTGTATCAAGGTATCTGACATTTCTGACAAGGGATGCTTTCTTTGTCAATATTCATTGCCATATATGAAATCATCGTTAACAGTTATTGATTTAATGAATAGTGATTATGGGTATGAATAACAACCATATTCTGTACTGACAGAACAGCACACCGTAGATACGAAGGTCAGACAGTGGACAGAAGATGGACTTGTCCTTCACACCCTGGGGAGATTATTTCCTTAGGATCTCGCTATCAACATGAACGTTATGTGCATTCATATATTTACTTGCGAATCATGTTACCCTTAAAGGGGTAGTAGCACGTTTTTAGGGGGAATATAAGGTGATGTTAGGAAAATAAAAATAAAAGATTCCTATTAGAAGGCAATGTATTTAAACTCAATGAAGCAGTAATCCATCAACTGTAATGTAAAGTTTAGCCCCGCGATTCCTTTTTCGTACACAAAATGAATTTAAGGTGAATCTTTATAAATTGCACTCTAATTATGGATGATTGGTTTGTGTAATGAGATTTTGGACACTTTCAAATAATACATTTAGCATCAACATACAATTATCAGTAACAATTTTAAAATATAAAATTTCCGAAAACGTGCTACCCCTTTAACGGGATGTTTTATCAATCATTTGCATATTTCTTTTTAATTGCATTGTATGTATGTACTTGCATCGTATTAACAACCATTTGACTTATTTTCATAAAAAGGAATTTCAACAATTCACAGTCAGCAATGCATTTCTAACAAATTTGTAACTTAAATGTTTTTCAGCTCTTGAATATCATAAACTTTTATTTCTAAAACTCAGTCCTTGTTTCTTACTGTCATTGATACAACGTTTCGGAATAAAGATAAAAAAATGGTTTTACCCCGGAAAATGACTGATTTTATATGGATGCTAAAAGATGAAATCAGAAAATCTTTCACAACAAAAGGAATGATGTTGTTGAATCTTTGACCGATCAAAATCAATTCACTTTTAATAATAGAACATGCTAAAATACTTCCAATGTCAATAAAAAAGAACAAAAGGAATTCAATTATTCCTACATGTACTTAAAGGGGCAATAGCACGTTTTTTGATAGTTTTATATTCTAAAATGTTTACTGATAAATGTACGTTAATGCTAAATGTATCATGTTGATAGTGTCAAAAATCTCATAGCACAAACCAATTATCCACAGTCAGAGGAGAAAGTATGAAGACTCACCTAAAATCCATGGGCGGCCATTTAGTGTGAACACCTTTAATTCATTTTGTGTAAGAAAAAAGAATCGCATGGCTTAACTGAATTGTTACTGCTCCATTTAGGTTAAATGCATTGTCGTTCAATTGGAACCATTAATTTTCATTTGCCTGACATCACCTTATATTCCCCCAAAGACTTGCTACTTCCCCTCTAAAATATTCCTTTTGCGTAGGAAACAAAATGTCAAGTCAAAATACCTGGTTAAGGACTAAGTGTATCAAATCGAATGACTAGACAGTAATAACTGTGTTGGTCTACAACGCTATTTTTACCCGCTATCAGTGATCTATAATTAGGAACAAGATGAGAAATGTTGCTGACAGTCTGTATTTTTGTTCCTATGGACATGCTTTCACTTTATCTCACTTGGTTTTGCCAAATACAATCTAAGTTGTGTCTTTTGAGATAGTGTCCTGCTGGTGTTAACGTATTTCCATTTGGCGGGGATGAGGTGAGCTATACCGCCACGTTTTTGGTTTAAACATATTTTATTCAATAAAGAAAGGGATTAGGAACAAGTTATTCAACTTAGGTAACCTTCTCCCAAGTATTTACAAAATGAAAGATACATAGTAACATACATGTAAACATGGAAAATAGTATAATACAAAATGGTAGAAAGATATTTACAAAGTAGGTATGTATATGCTGCAGTCAACAGAAGCGCTTGCTGTTTAAAATATATTGCTGGACTGCCTTGAAAATGGCCTGATGTTGTAAAATTGAAAGGCTTTTACTGCCACATAAAACTAAATCTAAATGTACGGCATCATCATTAACATATGATTTTGATACATTTAACATTCTTAATCTGTGTTCATCATATATAGGGCACTCAAACATAAAGTGAAAAACATTTTCGCATAAGTAACCACATACACATGTTGAATTCGCCTTAATGCCAACTTTAAATAAATCATATTTCAACTCACTTACATGATATCTTAAACGTGTTTGATAAATATTTACTCTGCGTATATCGCAACTTTCAAGAGTATTTCATTTATATCACGGCTGCTTTTATTATTGCAGAGAGAAAGCCTGCAACGCTGTTGTGGCTATTCACAGCGGGGAAACCTGCAAACATCGGCTAGATCTAACGAAGCATGAGATCCAGTGCAGCAATTGACCTATTGATCCGAAGCCTTATGCGCTAACCACTGCGCTATTCCGCCTCCGCATCGTTTTTGGAATTGGCAATATGGGATTTGATTCGAAGTTGCTTAAGTGCACTATTTTACCATTGTCTGTCAACAAATGTACCATGACATAATGTTCATTTAAGCGTCAATGAGCAATCTCTGATTGGATAATCAGGCGCTATATAAATTTATTAATATTATGATATAATATGGCATTTTTGGACACGATAGCAATTAATAAGTGATTATTACAGCAACTAATAAAACTTGCATTAATCTTTGACACATGATAGAAGCTTATGATTCAAAGACAATTTATGATTTGAAAATGTGGAATGAATATGACAAAGAGAAGCCATGGTCATCATAACATAATTATGTCATTGTGCAAAATGCTAGTTCAAAGTAATATGGAAGGTGGCATTATATGGCAATGGTTATGGCACAATGCATTTTTCTATCTCCGTGTAAAATGAACCTTAAATTTTAGTGAAATAAGCTTTTAAAAAAACCTACCTTACTTACAAATTCACACGTTTGAGCCAAATTACTCCTAAATTCTGTTATCGTTTTCCATATGACTCGTCATTTCCATTAATAATTTTACAAAATCATATATGACCGAAATACAAGTTTTTAGTCTTGCAGTTTCTGAATTTTTGACTCCCAATTCTATAAAATGCAAAAAATATTGTGTCATTCGATTTACAAGGCACTGAATAGTTTAGGTTTAGAAAAACATGTTTAGTTTTTTAACCCAGTTTCGTTAGAATACACCAATAAATAGGTAATATTTTCTTTCTTATTAGTATTTTTTTCTGATTTATACTTGCTTTCAGTACAAAATGAAATCAGTTGAATTGTCATTGTAGACACTGTATTCCCCATTGCTGTTTATTTCTATGATGTGAGTAAAATTGAAGATTTGGTCATTCTCTATCTAAACAAACACATTTTAAAACATATTTTTATAATAAACCAACATGTACAGAATAGCTCATTCGTGTTTTGTGGATGTAAGACAAAATGGAACCTTCATTGTAAGAGCATCTTTTTGTCTGTTTAGTTTTCTGTACTTATGCAGGTTTAAATCGTGGACATATACATTTCATCTTGATTCCATATCAATGCTGAATGTGCAGACGCGAATTGTCATGATGAGGTACTGAAGAATTAACCTGTCAACTGTTTGCTCATCTGCATGCCCCATTGTGCTGACATAGTAAACATAAACATTCCATTAAGTAGCTGTATGGTGATTATAAATGTATGATCGTTGATCTTCATCGGATGGTGATAAGTAAAAGTCGAAGGTGATGACAAGTACATACAAATACGTAAGATTTAAACGCTGCTCAGCAGAAAATATTGACGATTTATGAACTCGTATATCAACACTTACATGTAACTCCAGAATACGTTGAATTCTTACTGACTTACCTAATAGTTTTAAAAGTTTGTCTTTTTGTGTGCTTTACCAGCAACTAGATGTCTGCACGTTTTCATGTTGCCAACATCTGGTCATTTACTGGCTACCTATAGTGGTTTCAGCACAAGAAAGTGTAAGTATTAAATGGTTTAAGCTCATCACAAGTTCATAAAAAAGTCAATGTACACGTTATAGAGGAAGCTAGACCAAACGCATCCCAAATTACCATTTTTTATCAAAGCGATGGGTTATTAAAGGGGCAGTAGCACGTTTCTTTGATAATTTTATATTTTAAAGTTTTCACTCATAATTGAACGTTTATGCTAAATGTATTATTTTTATAGTGTCAACAATCTCATAACACAAACCAGTTATCCATAGTCAGAGAACAAAGTATGAAGTTTCACCTAAAATCCATGGGCGGCCATTTTGTGTGAACACCTTTAATTCATTTTGTGTAGGAAATAAGAATCGCATGGCTAAACTTTACATTTAATATTTGGATTATTACTGTTCCATTCAGTTTAAATGCATTGTCTTTCAATTGGAACCATTAATTTTCACTTTCCTGACATCACCTTATATTCCCCCTAAAACGTACTACTGCCCCTTTATAACTGACTTTAAAGGGCTATTGTTGTATCACGATTAAGGTCATTTACGAAGGTTTGAATTAATAGGATTAATGATATCCCTTGCCTGCATGAAGCATCTAAGAGACATTAGAGAGCACGTCTATTATCTCTATCACACGCGGTCCACTAGTCATAATACAATAATGAGCTCCACATGATTGATCAGCAACCAGCATTGTTATTTCAGTTCCCATCACCTCATGGAAGGTAACTGTTTATAAGCATGGAGGATATGGATCCGTGAGGAAAATTTACCCAAGGCTTATCAGATTGTCATTATCTCAATGTTCTTGATAAGAGTATACCATTGCATTTTGTTAAATCTATCCATCGCCTTAACTTTTCACGTATCGTTTTCTGAAGAAAGACACACAATCATTAATTGATAAATGAGTGAGTGAGTTGAGGTTCAACGTGTTGTCAGCAATATTCAGCTATGTAACACCTGGATTTTGTCATCCAAAAGAGAGCAGAGAGACCAATAACAAAGATCAACAGGACGAGGCGGAAAGAAAGGCATTGTGAGAGAAAGGACTTTTAGAACGACTCAAACTTGGTCAGGTATCTGTCCAGCATGTAAACTCCAGCTGTCATAGCTCTCGGCGTCGCCAAAGAACACAAACCAACACAACACGGTTACGGTAATGTTTTGAGTCAAGTAGGAATGTCTGTTCACTTTACATGTATCGCTTTCTGAAGAAAGACACACAATCATTAATTGATAAATGAGTGAGTGAGTTGGGGTTCAACGTGTTGTCAGCGATATTCAGCTATGTAACGCCTGGATTTTGTCATCCAAAAGAGAGCAGAGAGACCAATAACAAAGATCAACAGGACGAGGCGGAAAGATAGGCATTGTGAGAGAAAGACAGGACTTTTAGAACGACTCAAATTTGATCAGGTATCTGTCCAGCATGTAAACTCCAGCTGTCATAGCTCTCGGCGTCGCCAAAGAACACAAACCATCACAACACGGTTACGGTAATGTTTTGAGTCAAGTAGGAATGTCTGTTCCATACAATGTATGTATGTTGTACAATTTTGGCGAATCTCAGTACATATGCAAGAATGGCAATACAGAATTTGACTATTTTAGAAATAAAATGTTATCGTTTTGTCCTTGTAACTCTAATTTAATTCCATTCAAATCGGTTCCTAATTGCAGACTGTTTCACAAGTAAAATGTCAGATGTCGGAACCTCTGCGGGCTTGATGTAACTTTAAAATAATCGTCTTGAATCTTTTGTGAAACAACTTTCCATAATGTGAGTTTTACAAGAACATTCCTTTTACCTTGCATTGCCCTAACCTTTGGTAATGGTCTGCATTTAAGTTATCTAAACCTCACATCGCCTGGCTGGTAGACAAGAGTTATCCTTCCCTGAAACCCATGTGTAGACTGGTCGTACAGCTGTGTGCGTGCTGGAGGCCAGGTAAAGTGACAGGACAGTGCAATCTGTGCCATGAGCTATACAGTGATCTGCTGGTACATACTGTGGGTATCTGCCCCGGAACATTGGACATTCAAGAGAGACTATGGTGTGACATTGCGGACTGCACCCCAATCGAGATCAGTGTCCTACTACACAACCAGAGTGACACTGAACTGGTATCGTCCCTTCTATCATGTAGACCTCCACTGAAGCTGAGTGATGAAGAGACAATTAACTATGCCCTAATTATCATCACAAATATAGCTCTATTCAACAGACGAGTTGAACCATGATGCGATGAATGGTCTGCCTTCCTATTGTAATATAACGTCTTTTGAATGTACATACAGTTGTTTGTTAAGCAAAATTACCTAATTATCGTGCGTGTACATGAAAAGAAATATGGTATTTGTGGACATATATTTAAACTTATCTGAGCATATAAGAGTTTAATATGGCAAACTAGTGACATCTTGTCAAATATGTGTTGAAATGGTGTATAATTATGTTTGAAAGGAAGCATGTTGTAGACTGAAAGCATGTTTTATTTCAATGCTTTTCAATCTAAAACGTGTACAAACATCAAAGAGAACAATGAAGTTATAAATCGTTTGTTGAACCAAACTAAATGTTAAAAAATACTATATATCGAAAGTAATATCATTTTCATGTTTCCATTATCCAGCGTATGTAGGCATGCACAAGTGAATGTATCTTACATATTAGCATATCAGTGCCATACACATTCATTATGCGGTAATGAATAAGGTGTTAACAATATGTAACAATAGCTCGAAACAGATCACACATTTATTTTCCTAACAATATTTCAAGTATGTCACTACAGGTCATTGGTGGAAAAACGGTTATGGGTGCTCTTAATAACATGGATCAGCATAAGAAATGTTTTACCGTAAGACTAAGACTAGCAGAAAACCATGATGATTTAGACAACTTATTTGTTAGGAAAATGGGAGTTCCCACCAGGTGTTGATAGTATCGGTATTCCTGCTATTTGAAAGATATGATCCCTGTCCTCTTGACCTCTTGGCGTCATGCCAACAAAAATATCTTAGAAGTTGATAGCATCATGGATAGAAGCAATATTCCTAATTACTTTGCTATTGATATTTACTCCAGTATCCATGGTATTTGAAAAAAAGATCTGTACATTTGTTAGGTGGTGCTTAAACGATGTTTTGCTAGAACAATCCTAGAAAAATATATATCATTAATCCGGTACAATACTTGTCATTAAGCTGATGTCATGAGCAATAAAGATATTTACCATGTCATTTTGACACTTGCGGATTTGGTATAGGATCAGATGCTTAGGATGTTACATCAATGTTATTTTTAAAAGATCAAACTAATCTTGTTTAAATTGCCTGTATAAAACATAACACATTGCTAAAGTTATGTGTTATGACCTACATGTTTTCATAGAGGTTTAAATAATATTAGATTAGATTAAATTTATATGTATGGAACTTGATGCACAAGTAAGAAGGGTTTTTTTTAAAGTGATATTAAGTAAGTTGAGATTTTAAAGCGAAACAAACTATCAATCAGCAGTAAATTATACTTTGAAAATATGACTACTAGGATGATATTAATAGATACATAATAACTCTTAAAATACTTAAAACACTGACTTTGGACAAAACAGAGTTCTATTTTTATAGATTCATTGTCATCAAATGTTTTATCTCAGGATACTATCTTACAAATTTCCATACATGTTCGCCTTATAGAGGACCAGAATATAAGTGTTCATCTTATTCAATATGATATATAGATATAAAGTGGTGTGACTTTAATGTTAATGTGGAGAGGAAATAGAACATCATGATAATTTGCAGACACTTCTTGTGTGTTACTTCAAGCAATCACACTCTCTTTACAGTGGTTACTCTACCTTGTGTTCGGTTGTTCTTGTGATGGAAACTGCTTTCTTCTAAAGTCATAACATAGACCTGTTACAGGTAATCAAATATTAAAGCGAGGTGAAAGATGAAATACTGTTTATTATGCAACATATACTTACTATTGCCTATAAGTATGTTTAAAAGTCAGGAATAAAGCGATACTTTACACTTGAAATTATTTTCTCTACAGGGAAATTGTTTTCGCAACTTGTCAAGCCAAAAGTTTATAAATCTTCTTAAAAGTACATGACCTAAAACACTATGTTGGATTTTATGTTGTTTCTCTTTCAAAACGGAATTTTCGATATTCTTTACGATGTTTTAAAACTGTACAAAAACACTTTAATTTAATTATGAAGTTGCTTCAAGGATTTAGGCAACAACCTTTTTTGGATAAATCTAATCAACTGCTTTTGTACTCATTTTTTAAAGGTTTGTCAAGTGCAAGGGTACTAAGACATGAATATTATTACATAACTTAATTCTTCCCTAATAACCAAAATACAAAACGCCATGTCACAGCAACTGCCATGTTATTTACTCTTTCGAAAATAAAAAATATAGCAACATGTCAATTTGGATCCAGCTTCTTCATGAAGCACATTTAGTGAGACATGTGACATCACACTTTTGTCACTAAAACAACGCTATAAATCTGGTTGATGTCATTTTACTCTTTGTTTGTCAAAATGTTTGTGTTGCGAGTACATTTCCTATTGAAACATTATATTTTGCATAAAGACACGGATTGCACTTAAAGAAGCACATAGACATAAAGCGACTAAGTATTTATGTAACTGCATCACACGCTAGGGAGACATTGATAAAGAATGTAGATATTTCCTTATGTAACAAGCATTTTCAATTTGAAAGATGTTCGGATATGCCATATGTAATATTTGACATCATATTATGTCACCTTCATGATAAAGTCAAATTCGCTTAGTATATAATAATATTTAAGTATGTTCCCAGTTTTTTTAAAGACGTTGTCATAAGGCCGTGAAAGGTTAACAGTATGGTGATGTCGTGTCTACTTTTCTAAACAATTCTTCTATCAATAGCACTAATTGTTATTCAATTACTTGACAATATGTATTTTATCATATAAGTGCCATTTTTTCTGTTAGAATGGGAGTGCATAATTAGGTTACAGTAGGTTGCTGCCTTTCCTCTGATAAATAAACAGTTGTTCAGGAAAAGAGATGTTAAGCAGAAAGAGTACGGGTAATTTGCTAATTGTAGCTCATCTTTGATTATGGTGATCTACCCAGATGTATCGATCTGAACGAGGTGATAACATCAATATATTCATATTTAAGAAAAATTATTTTTACTGTCATAAGATTTAATTCCGATGAAGTTACACGCGTTAACATTTTGAACGCCTTTAGTAACGGAAAGAGGCATTGCATTGAATGATACATTACATAACCATTAATCTAAGAATAACAACAAAACTGTATGGATCTTTAGCCGTATGTATGACTTAGCAGTGCTAAAACACTGTCATCACGATTTGAATGAAACCGACCGAACAATTTTACTCCAGGTACCAAAGGCAGTTCAAGTCTCATGTTCCACTCGCCAAGGCTCGCAAAATACAATGTTTATTCCTAATGCAGGATATTTACGATCCCAAAACACACTCTCATGATAACCTCTATTAATGACATTTGTGTACCTACTAAAACCTTCAATGCCACTATCAAACAAATTTCCACTTTCAAAGTGTCTTATATTTTAGTTACTCATGTATTGTTCACTTAAAACAATATTCAGGGTAGTGCGCATAAGATAGCATACCCTATGGTTGACCAACAATAATTATTGAAATCGTTGAGAAGAATGTTCAAGGGTGTATTTATTGGATATCAATATCGATACATTCCATGACCTTATTTCTTTGACTGAAACTTGAAGATATGTGTTATCATAATTTGTAGTTACGCAAAGCAACAAGTTTGCATATCATGCACAAATTTACCAAATGTTAGATTTATAGTGTGAATGACAAAAACTATTTAACACTGGCCGTCAGGAAAGATTGATAGTGAGAATGACTACAACTGTTAATCATGAAACGTCAAATCAATGTACTTGATTTTCAAAATGACTGCTGACGTAAGGTGTTATATGTTGCCATTATGGTAAGAGGCATTGTGCCAGTTGTTGTTGAGTTGCTGATTGGGTACACGTAAGCTTTAGCTTTGTGTAAAGAGACGTCTGTCATTCAAGGTGTAATCCGAGGATTGTCCTGCATTTTTGGTTACACGTCTCATTCTCAGATCGCAAAAGATACACTAAACCCCAAAAGAAACTATCCATCTTTAGAATTCAAATATATTCTTAATTTACTTTAGCTAAATGTTAAGTTTTATGGAAACATTTCAGTTGTTCATCTCAGAAATTGATTAGGTACGTGATTTACATGACTTTTGTTGAAAACTGAGAAAACACATTTTTCTTTGATCATTGTTTCGCACATTCATTATTGAAAGTGAGTTAGCAAGCGATCAATTCACATGTGAGCCAGGTCATATAAAACCAATTTTAAAACGCCTAGATTGACCCAAAAACAGCGCGGCAGGGCCTTGGGTATGAAGGACATGGGTGCTTCAAATGTTCTTATTGCAAGAACATTCGGCTGTCATCGGAAAACCTTCGAAAATTTTATGAAACTTTATAGGGACACGGGAACAACATTAGATAGATCGCGTACAGATAGACCACGTGTGACGTCACGTCGGGAAGACAGATACTTAAGAACTCTCCATCTCCGAAATCGATTCCTGACAGTAGCAGAATCGGCGTCTACGGCTCTCGGGAGGGTGCTTAGTCAATCAACCGTCAGAAGGAGGTTAAGAGCAGCAGGGATTCGGGCCCGTCGACCTTATTGTGGCCCGACGTTGACACGTCAACATCGACATAACAGATTAATCTGGACAAGACGTGTACGAAGGGGGCAGCTTTCGTGATTGGCGAAATGTTATGTTCACCGATGAAAGTAGGTTTTGTTTATATAAGCATGATGGCAGAGTCCGCGTTTATCGCCGTCAGGGTGACAGAAACGCTCCAAATTGTGTTGCAGAGGTCCAGGCACACGCTGGGGAAGTGTGATGGTTTGGGGCGGTATCCGAGGAGAAAACAAGTCGCCATTGGTGATCGTAATGAGTAACATGATTGCGCAAAGATACATTGATCAAGTTCTTTGTCCTGTTGTGTTGCCATTTCTTCAGAATCACCCGGGACTTTGTTTCAACATGATAACGTCAACGTCTTGCCGGGGACGTCACGTTCTCCTGATCTATCTCCAATTGAACACGTGTGGGACTGCCTGGGGAGGCGAATCAGGAATAGAGCAAACCCTCCAGTCAACCTGAGGCAGCTGGAACAAGCCCTACAGGATGAATGGGGGAACATCCCTAACGCCACCGTCAGACGTCTCACGACATCAATGAGACGTCGAGTGTTTGCCTGTATAACAGCTGAAGGTTGACATACGAAGTATTGATGACTATGGACTCCATATTCCATAAATTCATTAACATATGATCAGAAACTTCGATTTCTAAAAAATGGAAATTAACATTTCACACCAGTGTTAATAAAACGTTTCCTGGCTGTAAGATAAACGAGTTATTGCAAACCAAATGAAGTTAGATGATGTGCAAATGATTCAGTATTAGATAAAATGTTGTTAGGATAGAAAACCGTGTTTTGTTATTTTTCAATAAACATTTGAGTAAGTGGATAGTTTCTTTTGGAGTTTAGTGTATGTCCCCAAACTAGTGTGCTACCATATGACCTGTTTTTGTGTTTCAACGTCTGTAAACATCTGTTTGGTTGTCATATGTGTACAGACTAAAGTATTTAGCTTTGGCAATTCCCCCCTCAACATCTAACCCGTCTGGCCCATGTCAAATGTCTGATGGGTCACATGTACTTTTGGTGGGGTCAATCTGTTTGAATCCAATATTGTCTCAGTGGTAGACTCTCTGTCAAATATTTAACTGTCAAGGTGTCATTGATGAAGTTTACGTAGCCGTCATATTCTCAAATTGATTGACTGACCGTGTGTGGCTTCAATCGTATGTGGCTTCAATCGGAGAGTATTATCACACACGAAAAAGCACACCGTAGCCTGTCTTGTGTATAACCTGTATTTCAAAGTTACTTAGCGGTCAGCTGTATAGACATTTGAAAGCTGTTTTGGCTATGAAAATTATTTGTTAATTGTCACATTTGTTTTAACAAACATTTGATGTTCAAACCATCATTTAATGAGTTTGAAGGTAGACAACTTGGCATTGGAAAAGTAGATAGACTTTGTCAACTCTGTGTCATTCCATGTGTTGAATCAGAACATCAATTTTGTATGATTCGTTTTTTTGACTGAGCTGACCAAATTATTATACTGAATTTCCGCTTTATGGCATGTTAGTCCAATTGCTTTAATCTCTTAATTCTGATGTAGTTTGTTCTTTAGTTAAATCTTTCTTCCTCGCCATGAATTTTAGTGTAAACAATTTCAATGTCCTCAATCTTGACAACGACAAACATGTACTATATGAAATGTATACTAAGCCAGTGACCTCGTTACTGATGCTTCGTTTATATTAGACCACGATAGGCCACGATAGCCACGATTCACATTATTTGTGAAAATCGTTACGCGTCTTATATAGCGTGAGGGCGAGCAGATAGAATTCGTGGCGATCGCAACAGATCTTTATGATCGTAAGGCAAAATATTAATATAATCCTTTTTGGCACCACTTGAAGAAACGAGAATATGTCTATGTTACCCCCATCTCCAACCGTAGCAATCGTGTCATTCGTGATCTTTATTGTTAATCAAAAAGCAACAAAAGGTAACAGATCATTGACGAACGTCTGAAAGCGTGAGAAATCGTAATAGATCGTAAAGTGAAATCGCAAGGGTCGTAAACGATCGCAAGAGATCGCGGAAACAATCGAAAATGGTCGGACATTAAATCGTAAGAGTGAGTACTACATCCGATCAGAGCGTATGGAAACGTAACGGAACAGTTAAAACGGAAAACATTTAATAAATTGTGACACAAAGATCCACTGAGGTATTTGCTTCGTGTTACATCGGCATAATCGTAACTCGATCGTGGTCTAATGAAACGTAGCATGAATACTCTCTCTGTCTCTGTCTCTCTGTACTGTGTCTTTCTCTCACGACATCAATCTTAAACGAAAAGTAAATGACATCTGAAAATGAATGTGATGAAAAAGATAAAGCCATTCACAAATGTTTAACTTACGATTTCTAAACTTTTTCTGAAATATTTCAATTAAAAAATTAGTATGTTCACAAAATCATTAAACAGTATGATCGATTTCAGTATCAATGAAACTGTTTTTAGATCACTTTTCAAAACAATGTATATAAAGATGTTGTCATTGTTACTTTTATGCAACATATCGAAAAGCAGGGTACATTTTGTCTTCGCACATTACCTTTCCTTCGTGAACCTAAAATGACCAACAGAAACATGTAATTGATAATTATCCGCCAAGGTCAAGGTCTGCAGTAAACATGTTCCCCTCAGACAGACTATTAGTGACCTATGCCTAACAGGATAACAGCAGCGTGCAAAGTGCACATATTGCCGAGAATTTAGATGATTTAGCCTTTTTGCCAAATTTGTTTAATTAAATGAAATCAATATAGATGTTAAAGTTACAATTTTTTAAGACAACCCGTATAGAAAAGTGCCTTTTTGTAATGATATGTGTTATTGGATTTGAAAACAGAGGCGAGTTATTTTTCACTGTTGACTTTGTACGAGTCAAATATTTTATTCCCAAATACCTCGCATAAAGTTGTGTTTACAGAAAGTGCAGTTACGTAGTCTAATAAAGATTTTGTGATTGCTAATTAACTTTGTAAACCAACGCAAGAGTTTCATTTATCTGTCCTCAGGGCGTTATCACTAAAATTATATTTTTTTTAAATTATTTTCCAGTTAAACATTTGTTTGACTGACATAGAGGGCCCGAACCTTGCGGAATCAGCATTGGCAAAATGCATCTAATGAAATAGCAAGAAATTATCAAAGACATGTTTAAGTTAGAGATTGTTGAACTTGCTTAAACTTTTTAAGCTTTATTTTTAAAGGACACACACGTTGTAATGTAAAACCAAAATGTTCTCTTAGTTTTTACTAAAATGATTTACATCATCCCCTCAACTGTGTAAAACAACTATCCAAATAGGCTGCTGGTGTTCATTGCTATTTTTTTAATAAGTGTGAAAAAGTTAAGATATTCAAAACGAAATTATACATGGTAAGTATTTGCCAAACTAAAAATAACTGATGTACTACATAGTCTTTAAATTGATATAAGCTACGTATAGTATGTCATAACTCACCCTGCATCATAACACTGCACTGAGGTAAAATCAACATCTTCTTACTTGCTCTACCACGGTGTGGAGAGAATGAATGTAACTGTGCACAGAATGTACTCCCGAGGTTGGCAATACTAAACTCGAAGAATGGTCTCAAAATATGTGGTCCGACACTTCTCACACGGCGTCTTTGGATTGTTCTCCAAAACTAATCTTGGAAATTGAGTGGATTGAATATTTAAATAATTCTTTCAGCTTCATGTCCAGCCTACGAATTGATAGGGTGTCTAGTTAGAAGAATGACAGGGCAGTGTCAAGTCTTTGAATAATATACATAACGTTGTTACATTTGATTTTAAAAATGTCTGAATATCAGTTGAAAACATTGTTTCGAAACGGACTACATTCTGAGTCATGCAAGCACAGTGAGCTAAACACTGGTTATCCTGATTAAAATTTCCAAACGCAAACCTATTTTTTCATTAGTGGCTGCTGTACTAAAATGTACTTTCGCTAAAAAACAAAATAAAGGTCCACAATTCTTTTCCTATCACGTGGCAAAGAAAGTTTCTGAACTTTATATTGCGAAAAACTGTTGACAGCCAGACTGAAAAACTCTTTTTTTCCCCTCAAGATCTTTGAATGTTTGACTTGAGTTATTTTTCTTTTGTAGACATCTACAAATGTTAAAGTGCAATGATGTAAATCTTCTCGCTATTTCTATCTTGGGCACTCTATCTTATGGCATAGTTTCTGCGTTACCATACTCTGTATGTACACTGTTAAAACATGTCTCTAATAACTGAACAATGCCATAATTATCATCTTGGTATGCGTTTGAGAAATTTTATTTATCGATTTTGGTCAAAAGGTAACAAAACTTGTAAAAGAAGTATTATGAAAGGTCACTAACGATAATAAAATATATTCTATGTTTGTGTCAATTTGAAATTGGTTCAATCAATAATTTGATGCACAATCCTAATACCTATATTTAACTTTTCATTCTTTTATCTGATCCCAAGTCATGTATTGTCAGCAAACAAATGAACTCCAAAACACAGCAAATGTCATCTTATATTTGTCTATGATAAAACATATAATAATCAATTTATGCTAACATGTTTTCTGTTCATTAGCAAGGGATTAGAAGTTTGTATTAGATCACAAAGTAACTCGAGGAAAATATCCTGCCTCCACAATTCAGTTAAAGGTATTTTTTGTCTCTAATTAATTGATAACAATATACAGAACAAGTATTTCAACATTTTTATGTACAATAAAGAGTCAAACCATTTCATTTTTGCAGAAACTTTTACGTTTTCATTTGTTTGAATTCATGATTTTCATATCTTGTTTTGAACGAATAAACAAAACACTTTATGTAGAATTTCAATCATTATTATTAAATAACTAAATGTAAGACTTAATGACATGTTTTGGCAAAGGTCATAATGAATAAACCATCATCATTATGACGTCATCATCTGTTGTGTGTCTCTGTCCACTACTGTCTGTCTCATCAGATGCTCTCGAGGCTGGGTCCTATAGCACCAAGCTCATTCCCTAGGATATGGTGTAAACTACGGCCACCCTGCGAGATCGTAACGTCTTCGTCCTGCGGGTTGGCGCTGCCTGCGACACAAACATGGTATGATGAACATTGTTTGTCAAGTAAATGGTCTTTTTATCCACAGTTTAAAATGATCTTATCAAAGAAGCTTACTTATCATGTGTTGATATACAAATGTGAAGTGGACGATATAGAGATATTACGAAAGGAGAACGGATATGTACACTTTGTAGTTTACAGTAATAATTAATAATATGTCCATCCAATGTCATTATATTAGTCAGATGTGCTGTTAAAGTCATAATACAATACAAATTTAATCTTGCCATGTATATCCCAAATGCAATAATCAATAGAAAACATGTCATGTTACTTTAAGATGTAAATATTTAATCATGTACATCCCAACTATCCATGTAAATGTACTATACACCTGAGTGTATATATAGATGGGATTGAACTAACGTCTTTATTTATGCTACGTTTAAAGTTACAGTTACTTTTCAATATACATGTATAAATATATTTACAATATAAATGAACATACATGTAGATGTGTAAGTAAACTGCATGTCCTATCCAAAATATCAGGTTGCAACCAAAACTCCAGCTGGAGTTATTTATGTGAGAATATTGCTGCCATTACTGCGCCCCTTTCTGAATTTACATGTCTGTTAGCAGACTCTGTCCTTACTGAACTTATGTACGCCTCACACATCAACTGTTTTGCAATAAATCTGTCTTTATATTGCGAGATGCACTTTAATAAACTATGAAACGTATTCGTCATTAATTTTATATTTCCCATTTTACTGATTATCATCCAATCTTTCCTTGTCTAGGTAGGAATAACAAGTACATATTACCGAATTTCAAGTAAAAATCCTTGGAATTCCAATTATATATCAGCTTAAATTCGTTAATGTTGTTATAAAATCTAACAGAACTTCTGTAATCTGAATGCAAAATTAGCAAAATTCGTTTCTCATGCAATTTCATTTCTGACAAAACATAATCGAATTTTATAATACATCTTGTTTCAGTTGGATTACGTCTTTGGAAAGTTAGTTTGAAATGTATTTAAAATGTATCCCCCACTTTATAACGTGTATGGACATTTTTGTTCATTAATGATAAATATTTGGGACTGCGCACTTGGTTTGGGACCAACATATCTTCGCTGTGCACATTCTGTTAAAGACTAGAACTCGGAGGTAATATGTGGGCAGTACTCGCTGATGGTTGCCCTAGTGGACACTCTGAGAACCCTATATGACAAGCCCTGTAACAAAGGTAGCTGCCATTAAATAATTGAACTATATTTTCGTTTGCATATACTCGTCACCATCCTTCATGCTTTTCCATTTAAATAATTGGTATATGATGTGAAAACATATTATTAAATCTGCATGAGGACCGTTTCTGCGTGCATTATACCTTTGCACACGCTTTTGGTAAGTGACATCCTGGAAGTCAAATGCTCTAAATCACTATTAAATAATGTATATAAGTATATAAGTACAGATATGTCGGGAGACAGATAAACAAGAGCTATCTTATTGCTTGATGGACAAATGTATACCTCTTCGCTTTGATAAATTGGAAACGCAAAATAGCATAAGTTTAAACAGATTAAGAATGATGTATTTGTGAATGCATGTGGCTTACCACTTAGTTCTTCAAAAACCAGCAACATTCGGGACAATGTACATTTTTCCCTTCTAGAATGGTTTGAATCATTTTAAAATACCGATCATTAAGATTCCACTTTCACCCTTCATTTTTACTACGAAATATAAAATTAGTTTCTTGTCCTCTTGTTCAAGGGACACATTAGATATTGTTTAATGAACTTAATATGATTGACCTGAATGATGGGGGATTTTGTAAGTGATTAAAAAGGCAAGTTTTTGTTTCTACTTTCCACCTCTCACTTTCAAATGTATTTGATTCAGCTGCGGAGAATTAAAGATCCATAAATAAATATTACCATTTGTTTCCAAAGAGGCTAGCTATTTTGAAGTTATGGTTAGTCAAGTTGACTTTCTTGCATTGAAAAGGGTCTCTAAATGGCGACTATAAGTGTTTATATCTATACAAAATGATTGCATCCAGAAAGGCTCTACTTAACCTAGATCTCTGTTATCACGAGTTTCAGAAATGTGTTTCTTATAAACAGATCACGCTATATATGGAGTACTCAAGACACATATAGTATCATTTTACAGACAAACACTATGTGACCTGCACTTTTTAACATTTATGTCCTCTTTCTAGTCCGGTAATTGGATAATATTTCCCCAATTACGATATTCACAAAGAAAAAGAAAACATGCAAATTTGAGAAACAGAAATTTAATGAATTTCTGTTCGAAAAAAAACATTCGTTCAGAACAGAATTCACATCAGGGACATAGAGGCCAATTTGAATAAATTGTACAAAAAGTTACATGTTTCAAAGAATAATTATGTATACAAGGGAAGTTGATTTTATTGTTTGTATTAGATACAACACATACCTTCTTTTGTGAATTTTTATTAATAATTTTAGTAAAGGAGGTTTAAAGGTGGTTTAATGAGGGAGATACATTTTTCAACTGATGGATATTTACAATAGTATGATTGTAGGTACATGTATGAACTTCTCAACGGTGAGGCAGGGGCAGACCAAAAGGAAATGGATAATATTAGAATGTTTACAAATTCTTTCGGTTTTATCAACTTTACTCCATCGGCCAGTTTCATTAAGAAGTCTATGGTTTGACGTTTTGAAACGGGTAAGCCAAATTCGGAGATTAATTGGAAGTTCCAGAAGATAGGGGTCCAAATTGGGGCTCACTTTATAAATTTTGTAGTATTTTGCTTTCGAAGAATCAATCTAGCAAGCAGTTCACGTTTGGAAAAAAATTATCAATAAGGGTCGGTTTGATAAGGGATCTTAAATAATGTGAACTGTTAATATGTTGGAATCTCCATACATAAAAGAAACCTGTTTACTTTTAAAATATATTTACAAAATTTGATATGGAGTCGTTCAAGGCAAACAATGTTTTCAAATTCCCATACTTCATAGGAATATGAAAGTATTCGTTGTACAATTTGGTCAAATATGTTTAAATGGCAATCAATTTGAACATCTAAAATATTAACGCAATAATATAGGCGTTGAATACATTTACAGAAACGGCCATTTCTATTGAATCAAATACAAAGATAAACATATTCGTTTACAACATCAACATATTCATCATTATAGGTAAACATATGGTATTTCTGACAGGTACCTTTTGAGAATATTATAACTTTCGTTTTGGAAATGTAAACCCACATTCAAAATCGTCAGAAAACACATTTAAAGCATGTTGGAGATCTTCACTTCCAAATAAACAATTGCTGTCCACTCAGCAGTTTGATGTTCTTACATTTTCGTCTAAATATATAAGTAAAACATGTGTCAATTCGAGAGATTGACATAAAATCTGTTATGTTTTGTGTGTTTATGTTGCTTTATATTTGTTTTGTAGTTTTTCCCCAAAAACCTTAAGTAGAACTTTTGCTGTTAACTTAGCAATTGTTCTCGTCAAGGATTTTATTTTTCCACCCTATCAAACACATGTAACTTTCATGACAAAACATGAACATGAACTGACATTTTACACATTTGTTGCGTTTTAACAAATACGAAAAATATCAATTTCATACAACAAATATCACAACATATGTCTTATCTGGGCAAAGGTTAAACAACATAATGACTTTATCTTTATTTCATTTTTTAGAAATACCAATGTCTTTTTGAATATTTCATGAAATACATTTTCAAACTTAAAACTTGACAAACATGTGAACTTCTGGGGGCAAAAGAAATAATTAATAAATATATATGTGGTAAGCATTTGGTTAGAACACATGTACACTTTCCCTATAACAACGTTTCGATTATCTTCATTTATCATCAAGAGGTTGACGTATATCTTTTATGTTTTGTCTGTTCTGTTGCTTTATATATCTATTGTGCATTTTTTAATCCCAAAACACTGAAGTAGATATCGTTTTGTTCACTGACCAGTTGTTCTCTTCAATAATTTTATTTTCCACGATAACATATCATACACAAATAACTTGCACCACAAAGTATGGCATCAACGTATTACTGTACATATATATTGCGTTTAAACAAAAAGCAAATACGAATAGCATACAATAAATACACACAATATCCATGTTTTATTTGGTCAAAGGTTAAAGGTAACGGTTCACATAACATTTTATTCATTTATTATAATTTTTTAAACAACTTCTTTTTGAATGTTTGATTAAATACATTTTCAGATCCTAAAACTTTTTCTTTAAACTGGATTTTTTTTTACCGATTTGAGGCAAAAATTAGTATGTGTATGTATTGATAAAATGTGGTTACAACAAAATTTCTCAAAAATTAATGTTCGATTATCTTCATTTATCACTCCTCAGAGGAGGTTTCCAAATCCTGTACTGAACCTGAGGCTACATGGATGGCATTCACCTTCCTTAATGGTGAGTAGAATCGATTCTGTGGTGAAGAGGTCGATCATTAACTCTCCTCTGAAAATGGCCATTAGGTATGATGAAGCTCAATAGGTAATTCCAAGAGGGCATCTCAATTTAGCTGACTCCCACATGAAGCAGAAATTGGATGATCATGTTAAGCGAGATTCAGGATCGATTGCTTAACTATATACTTTATGATTATGATTCAAGGCATTCGATTTGATAAAACGAAATGGAGAAATAAAGAGCTTGCGTTTTATATAGAATGATTTGTCATTTACTTGATGCATTTCGTTTATTTTTTCTCTGACTTTCTCTGATTTTTTCTCCACTTGAGTACGCTTTCTAAACAAACCATTGATTTGGTGACGCTCAGGGTACTGATCGTTCAAAATCTATATTTGAATGTGGTATTTGAATGATCTGACTGCAATCAAAAGACAACCAACTATTTGGGTGCAAATTTGACCACAATTTTTTTATCAGAGTTATATCAAAACACCCACTGTATGACAGGTTTTCACAAACAGACAGTCCGTAAATGGTTTATGAAGCACATTTATTTAATAATTGGGAATTTTCAATCCTCGAAATGAACATACAAGAAAACTAATGCTCAATGAATCACCATATCAAAAAGAAAATATGATAATCACAAAAATGAAATACAACCTAGTGTAACTGATTTAAAATATAAAAACTGAACCGTATAAACATCCTAAGACAATAGAGAGCAATGTAGGCTGTCAGAAAGAAGTGGCTAAGAGGGCGAAAGTTGGTGACATGCATGTCCTGTTGGGGAGTGGTTATTGTTAATATTACCGAAGTAAGCTAAGAAGACATAAAGTATGTAAAGTGATTAACCCTTAAACAGCTGAACTATTTCAATGCTAAAATATCTCATCTCATGTTATACATTTACTAACCAGGCTAACGATAAAGGATTATTCTGGAGGCAACAACTAAGATATGGCTAAAAGATTGTAACCAACACAATTTTAATTTATTTGTATGTACACCACCAACACTGCCACATACATGAATAACTTGTAACACAAGATCCTTTACCAACTGTAAATCATAAACTGAAATTAGATTTCGTCTTCCCTCAACAACAGAACACAGTATGTTAAAGTAAATAATACAATCAGCTGTCGCCTCAATAGATACTGGAACTCCATATGGCTATTTTCTAATCACTATCTAATCTATTCTTTACTCTAAACATTCTATAAAATTCATTTCATAAATAAAAAGTTTATTCTAAAAAGTTATTATTAAACTATTTTTGCTATATAGTATAAATATTTATTTTATTAAAACCAAACATTTATCAGACAGCAAGTGATATATAATTTGTTTGGCATGAAGTTGGCACATTTTAATACACAGTTTTGACACATGAAAATTATTAAATGTATATATAACTGACCATAACATTTTTGACAAACATTCAATAATTTATTAACTGGACTATTGGTGATAGATCTACATCAATTAATGTTATTGTTATTTTACGTTTTATTCTGACGATGCCGAGTCGTTTATAAATTGATTAGCTACTGGTATATATGAGTGGAGATTACAGTCTGCTGTCTAGATAATTCACCTCAGATAATTGCTGTGGGTGTTGTGAAAGACCCTTTCTGCTTGAAATAGAATAAAATGGTCTCGCTGAAATGACACATGATTTAAAGGGGCATTAGTACGTTTTTAAGGGGAATCCATGTGTATATAGTGATATCAGGAAAATGAAAATTAATGGTTCCAATTGAAAGACAATATATATAAGCTAGATGAAAACATAATTCAACAATATAATGTAAAGTTTAGCCATACGATTCCTTTTTCTAACACAAACTGAATTAAAAGTGTTCACACAAAATGGCTGCCAATGGATTTTTATGTGAATCTTTGTACTTTGTCCTCTCACTATGGATGATTGATCTGTCTTACAAGACGTTTGACACTATCAAAATTATACATAACCGTACTATTATCAGTGAAAATTTGTAAAAGGTGCTACTGCCCCTTAAAAGTGTTACTGAACTACTAGCTTACAATATTAATCCATGTTCATACCATGTCACCTTGCTTGCGTCTCACTTGAATGTTGTCAAGGAACTTGATTTACGTATTATTTATATTCAAAATCAACACGTGTTTATGTAATATATTTTCCTCTCTTAATATATTTCTCTGATATTATAGTTTTCAACGACCTTACCTGTTCGCCCATTAGTGAATCAAAGCAAAATTGAACACTGGTTACGCAACACTGTGACTGAAACCTTCACTATCAAAAATGTGTAGATTCTCTTTCTAAAGCCAAAAGGAACATTACATTGTAACACCATTAAACATATGTATAAAGAACCTTTGCACTGTAATTCAAAACTTTTAAACTAAAGAGTCTTTTCACTTCACGAAAAAATTTAACAATTATTGTTCAATATATTTACTTTAAAAAGTTTTCAAACGGCCCTGAAATCGCCGCCTTTTCTTGTTTTGGTTACTGAGTTTATAGAGAACAAGAGGTAATATAACATAAACGAAGAGCACATGTGGTGTTATACTTTATTATTAAATGCCATTGGACTCAACAAACCTGCTGTAAACGTTCGTCCTGAGAACCCTTCTATGTTTTTTCAGTAACCATAGTCATAAACTCAATATCCGAAAAACTCAATTACCGTGCTATCTGAATATATCATGTGTAATGGCGAGTGCTATGTTTTAAACTGTAGTGGAATATGTCTGACTCCGTATTCCCATTTAATTTTGAATAGCAATCAAACGGTTAATTGCTGTTGACTTGTTTTGCAAACCAAATCTCTGAAATAAATTTGAGATGAATGATATCTCTATTAAAATAATCCTGCGACAACCGAAACCAAACGTACAAATATTGTATCACTTCAATCAAAAATGTTTTAAACACTGTTTTGAATATGTCTAAAGTTGATTCGAAACAGGAAAGGGTACAGTTCTCAAAATAAGATGATTAAATTGAATTTTAAAATAATGAACTTCTTTCCTTTGTTCAATGGATACTAAAATGACTTTCGTACGATAACGTTTGCCTTTAAATAAAAGATGACTTCATCCATACAGGCTCAAGAGAGGTATATAATTGCTTGTCGTATGCAACCTGCTACAGTTCAAGGTCTCTGCTATAAACACGTTCTCCCCTCAGACAAACTATTAGTGACCTGAACAAAATGCAATTACGCCAGCACGCTAATTTTACTGAGTACAGAGAGGACATATTACCTTATCACTTGAACTCAAAAGGTACATTATTCTAACCAAAACCTGTCTTTAGAGCTGTTCCAAAGACCTAGCATGAATAGTGTGTACATACCATATATAGTAAATATTTTAGACATCCATCAAAGAGAAATATAATCTATTCACAGGTAGATTCAATTCTGTTTATAATAAGCTTAAAAAAGTCGGTTTTAAGTTGAAGTGCCTGTTAATTCATAAGTGGTTTAAGATGTTAAAAATATATGCACGATTTCTTGTAAAAACTTAAGTTCAAAATACAGAATATTTAAATATTTAAGCTTGTTGCCAGTTATATGTCTACTTCAGATGTGTATACAGATATGATAAGCAGGAAATGTATTTTATTTTTCAGATATATACTTTCTTTTGGACACTTTAAAAGACCAGAGATATAACTACATGCATGGAAGATATTTTCATTTTCCTAATCTTCAGCCTGTCTGGCTTCGTTCAATTTATTGACTGACGTAGATCTGTATAACATATAAGGGATACGAAACTATCCCCAATTTAATACTCTTTTTATCAAACGTGTTAATGAATTTTTATAAAGTGAAAGAAAGCGAGTTTGATACACAAGCATTAACGAGTTTAATAAAAAAAATATAATTAAATGGAAGGAATTTTGATGTTTTGTTAATTACTTGCCCTAAAAACGAATCAAGCTTACCGACTTGCCGACAGAATGCTGAAACTATATTTTCCGTCATACTTGCATTGTTTTATATAATATTAATTCAATATCGTCGTATAAATACTACACTGCGGTATGTTACACGGGCGAGTAATAAGTTACGTTTATATTTAATACAATTCCATGTTTTGCGAGTGACCAAAGTGGTCACAGTGCTTAACGTTCTGGACGATTTGTCCATTGCGATAAAAAAAATTATGAAATGAAAGCTAACAGCTGACAGCGGGATGTTCTACTTACTTCAGAAAAAGAGGTTTTTCAATCTATGTCAAAAAAGTATTTCTATACTTTACATATACTTTAAATCACATTATTTATGGTAGCACGATGCAATAATTCTTAGTCTTTCAGTGATTTTCATGTATTATTTAAATCACATAAAGTCCTCCTTATTATTTCAAACAAAATAGAAAGCATTTTGACATCGAATGAAGTAAGTTTCGTCATTATTTTTAAAGATGAGCTAATTTTTTTATAAAATCATTTAAACAGATCTGAAAGACAAATACGATACTTCATGCAGGCTAATGACTGCAACCTAATGGCGTTGACAAGTTGAACATTGAAAGCTCGTTCAAACTACGATTCCTGCTTATAAAGATGTAAAAGGCATATTTAGATTCAAAACGGATTGAGTAATAATCTCTCGTGTTTCTTAATTTATTTGACATTTGATAACGATGCAAAATTGAGTATGATATCAATCTGTGTGTAGAGTATTATGTTTAATCCTAGAAAGACCTATCACGAGGACCCTGATGATACTTCAAATTATGTAATCTTGTTATCTGCATTTTTGCAAATCATGTGTAGTAAGGTTATAAAGTATCTCATTATTCAAGGTCGAGTGCAGTTTAAAAAATAGACTCAACAATTTCAAAACTGATCGATAGACAACGTCGGATGCAATATTGCTGTAAAAGTCGTACTACGAAACCTAAATTCTTTCCACAACCAATCAAACAGCTACGAAGAAAGAGATAAGTTGTTTAACCAGGAAACTTACTTATAGCGTAACTTGGAAATGTTTTGAATGTCTTTGGTTCAAACTGCAAAGAGTAACTGTTTAATAGGTTTCCATTTAAAAGAATAACGACCCTCTTCTTTCACAATTTATCGACCTTCTTTTAAATCGACAGAACATCATTTACAGTTGATGTTTTTAATTTGACTTTCTCGATAAAAGAAAACATGTCTTGTTTAACATCAGCTGACAATCGCTTATCAGTTTGTGTTCAATAACAACACAAATCCTCCTCCCAAAAGAAGTTTTAAGATTTTCTAATTTCACTAACCAAAGGAGAATGTAACTTATTAATTTCAGTGCAAGTAAAAGAGTTGATTCTCAATATGCATAACCATTTTTTGGAAGACACGCTTTGTGAGTTCAATAACTCGGTTCTTCGTATATGTTTATGACCAAACCGTTTAATATATTTAACGTGCAAATTTTAGATATATGGGTATTCCCACTGAACCTAGAATTGCTAAAGAAAATCATGTTTTAAAGGGGCAGTAGCACGTCTTTTAAAAATGTTATATTTTAAAATTTTCTCAGATAATTGTACGTTAATGCTAAATGTGTTATTTTGATAGTGTCAAAATCTCATTACAAAAAACAATCACCCCTAGTCAAAGGACAAATAATAAAGATTCACATGAAGTCCATTGCCATTTTTGAGTGAACACCATTTTGTGCAAGAAAAGGTATCTCATGGCTGAATTTTTCAATATCTATTTGATTTATTACTGCTTCATTTAGTTTAAATATATTGTCTTTCAATTGGAACCATTTATTTTCATTTTCATGAAATCACCTTATTTTGCCCCTTAAACGTGCTACTGCCCCTTTAACATGTTGTTACCTTATTTTCAACCCTATTTAAAATAGGTTTATGGATCATGTCATCTGAAAGTCAATGATTACTTTATCAATAGTTATGTCGAACTTGATATTATATGTAAAACATCTCCTTTGCTATTGTACCAATTGATAAAGATACGGTTTTCTGTCATGAATATCATAAATTTTCATGAAAATAATGATTCATGACAACTCAAAATTAAAGCAACAGAAGTATTCATTATCATCACATTAATTTGAATACTATTCTTACCATTCGCCTCCTGTCGTTTACTTAGTGCTAAAATGTCACAAATGACAACATAATAAGTTTCCGTCAGTATCAATAAAACACTTAGATATCATAGCAGCCAGAAGCAGAAACCACTGAATAAGTTATCCAAGGAAAAGTTGTTACCTTGATCGTTTGTTAATTATGGTCCACAGTTTGTGTAAATAATCAAAATACGTTATACATGTAGATATCTTACAAAGTTATTATTATAGGTAGTTAAATGAGTGTGAAATGTAAATTGATCCCTGTTTTATGCAAGGGAGAAGTTTTCTTTTGGTTAGCGGGTCAAGCGGTTGAATAACAGAAGCTGTTGTGTTGTTTAGTACCTCTGACAAATAAGTCCTAATTTTGTCTTCTTGAACTGACTGTAACGTAAATACAGATAACTATGCAATCGTGCTGTTCGATAGTTATTATCCTTAATTAGAAATTGGAAACAATGAAATGCTGGCCTTGCAATTTCTAACAAAGTCTGTATGTACTTCGTGAGAATCGTAGTTTATAAATACTTACTGAATTTCCAAAACTACACACTTAAAATCTCTTTATTGCAAGAATACTCATAAATTAGGATAACGATCAACGTTGCCTTGTCATGCCTGCCTGTAGAATTAGAAGGAAATATCTCAACCCTAAGTACGAATGATTATAAATATCAGACCAACAAACCCTGTTTATGATATTAAGGAGTACTCGATGGTGTCACATTTAGTACATGTTTTATTTTCAACACATGGTGTACGCAATAACCTTGTTATTATAAAGGAATAAGTCTGGCAGATATTAGATAAGTGCATAGCTGTGCAAAACATATAACTATCGAGGGCATTGTTGCACTCTTATAATGCTTGATATTATTTTACAGCACGTCATCCATGGATGCTGTAGTGTATATAATTATCAAAATTTGGTTCCATTTGTATCTGGATGTATATATTTGTTCAGGGAATTTCACATATTTATTTTTGAAATTATATCTGTTTTATAAAAAGATTTCATTGTACAAACAAAAGAAATGATGATATGATACATATTTGTTTTAAATTAGTTTTTTGTCTGAACAACCTTGTTAATATGTTACTCTGACCTGACAGCCATATTTAACTAATAAATGTGACACAGTAAGTTTTTTTATGGGGTTACTTTTGAGGTTTTACGTGACATTGAGTTTCAAATGTTTCATAAATAAAAATGGTCCCCGCTTTTTGTTATTAGTAGGTTATACTGTCAATCCACAAACTATAATTCAAATGACTGTACTCTTGGCCATGAGGCCTTCAATACTGAATGAACTTTTTGTTCGCAGTGTTGTGCATGACAGTGGTTAGACACATATTTTCAAACACCCAGAAGTAGAGAAAAATATATGTTTACATTTCAGTGCCTACCGTATTTGCAATGGTTTTTCTTGTAAAAAAATAAAACCTCGATCTCCCAAAACAAAGAAAACGAACATAAAAAAACGAATGTCAATATCCATGTGTGAAGGAAGGTACTACATTTTTTAACAGAAAACTGTTGGCAGTTATGAGTTCTTTATCCAGGAATGTTGGACTTCAATGGCAACTTTATTTGAATTGCTATATGAAAGAAATGTATGTTACAAAAATATTTCAAAAGAATTGTTAAAAACAAAATATATTCGCGAAAACATTAACAGCATTCAGCCCTTTAACAGGATGCATTTAACAATATTTAACGACTTGAAATTGTACATGATTTAGGCTTAAAAGTACAATCCTATAAACTGTTAACCGTTTTTGCATCCAAATTTTTTGGAAATTCGCAAATGATAGAAAAAAAGTATTTTGACGAAAGATAGTATGATTGTAAACTTCAAGAAATCGGTATGCCAAAATTTGCATTTTTGGATTTGATTTCTTTTTTTCATCAATGAGGTTTCTTCTTTCTCTGTCCAATTTCCACCCTATATATTCCTGTATACTGGCTAGTTGTCTGTCCGCCAAGAACATTTCAGGCAGCTATCAATTCTAGGTTTTAGTTAAAAGGGTAATATGGAAAAAGTTAAACGACTTTGAACGCTCACCATTGGAAAAAATATTAAGAATTCTTAGGCAAACTTGTTAAAGGTGCAATGCTTAATTAATTAATAACATAATTTGTCTGTAGAGAGAGTTATAGCAGAGCAGTGTTTCTTCAATGTTGATGGGGTCAAAATGTTTGAAAAAATGCCAAAAAATATAAATGGCGTCGAAACCATGTGACTTATGAGATTGCCATGATTTACTTCCAGTATATTAAAAACTATTTTAGATTGACAATATGTTGTCACCTGTCATCAGTCTTAAATCTTTTTCGTTCCAAATTTCAACAGTAACCTTAAATAATCATATTTCTAGTTAAAATATGTATTTACGTTATCTTTGTTAACAAGGTATTAGACCATATTATCAGATTAGCTTAAACCTACGGGGAATCAGTTTACTCTAATAATACAATTAAAAGCGAATAATTTTCAAAAACATATTTTCTTAATAAGCTTCTCATTGCACTTTCTTTTCGAATGAAGTCATTTCAGAGACAATCGAGTTCTCTTCACAAAAAAGTTTCAATCATAATTTTCTACAATCCTGATATTCAATTGTGAATGACTGAAGTTAGCTTTAATCATACTTCAGTTTAAACTTTCAGTCCACGCGTTGTTGATGTTGTATATGTAAATCAACATGAATGTAACGTATTGATGATCGACAAAGAAGTTCCACATAAGATTGGATATTGGTGTTGTCTCTAATATTTATCTTCGTAACATTATTATAAAACCTGTAAGATTTTTAAACAATGCTCATAGATTTCAATGAAGAGTAACTCTCGCTGAACTTTATAAACATGACGAAACTGACAATGTAAGCGTAAGATGTAATAAATTAAAAACCAAAAAAAACATGTTTCGAGACATGTTAGGTCTAAAGGTCTGTTTTCCTGTCGTTTAATTGGTCCCTTTCCGAATAGAAGACTGGGTCACCTTAACACCATGAATGGACTGGGTCACCTTAACCCTAAGCGACTATTTGAACTTTTCAAACTTATTGTTACAGATAGAGTCGGGTAATTTTCCAATTTGCTTCTAAATGTATTATGCTTATGATTGTTTTACAAGATGTAAAATGTAGCTCAAATATGTTTAAATTGATTCAAATTCACAAACTTTTTGTTAATCTCATATAAAGCAGGAAAAGAAAACTTTTTAACCAATATATTCAGAATATGACATTATAAAATATGCAATCTGTCATTTATTTTCGTTTGGTGTAAAAATATGTATATGAACAATATGACAGTATAGCACATCAAAATTGTATTGTTTTTTCTTCAATTATTTGCATTTGGCTACTTGACAGGAAACCGTTTAAATGCAAACATGTTAAAGAATAGGACATTTGAAAAACTGAATTGATCGATAGCACGGTATATTATAAGTTGTTATGACATTTGAAAGACTAATACAGAGTTTATTAAATTGTACTTCTTCGTTTAAAATTGGAAAAAATACATATTCCTGTTAACTTTTAACTCTCTTTTTAGCTGATTTATTGGACAAAAATATATATTACAAGAAAACTGTGATGAGGTTTACGCTTCAATAGTACCTCAATAATAATTTAGCAAATAAAAAAGACCCTCTTCAAATCAATATGCCAATAAATTTGCTGCTATTCAAACTTGTGTACCAGTTTGCATGATAATTCTTTGCCTCTGATGGCAGAATAAAGAATATGTAGGCAGCGTAGTTGTCCAAGTGATCTTATTTGCATCTAGCGTTTTTTATGCCCCCGAATCGGAGATTCCGGGGGTATATTGTTTTTCACCTGTCCGTCTGTCTGTCCGTTTGTCCACAAAAACTTTAACCTTGGTCATAACTTTTGATTGGTCAGAGCTAGGTCTTTGATACTTGACATATGGATCCCTTGTGATGAGACCTTTCAGATGACACCATGACATTTGACCTTGTGATCTTGACCTTGACACAGCGAGCAGGATGCATTCGGGAGCATTCGTGTTTCACAAACACATCTTGTTTCTAGTTATAGAACACAAGTTTAGAGCTGCCTATCCGTATTAGGTGTATCAAAATGTGTTCTGTTATAATCCTGGTTATCATAATATGAGCGGCTAAGAAGGATAATGGGTATTCATACTATAAATGACACATCTAATGTTTTAAATCATCACAAAAAGTGAAAGAGAAATAATCCATATCAATTTGAGGATTGTAGACAGAAAAAATAAAATGGTTTTTTTAACACCGTCACAGGCAATGCTTTACCAGTGGTAACTGGCTCCTATTTAGTATCATAATGAAATAATATTCATATTTACCATATTTACATTGATCGATTTAAACCATTCTTCTTAAATATTTCATCTCTGACCAGTAATAATACAATATTTTGTAATTGAATTTTGTATGAATATTGAGTAACTACTGATCACATTTTGATAAGAAGAATTTTCTAAATGTGAATGGAGTAAAATGAAGGTTTTCAAATCTATCATGGATCCTTAGGTGTATTTATCGATTCGTGTGAATGTACCAATGAGGTCAATAAATGTAAACATTGAATACAAGATTACAACTTACTTGCATATAACTGGATACAAATTGCCTAACTTATGTCAACTGTCAGAAATAATAACATAACATACTAGTGTCTCCCATATTATTTCGAAGACATTTTTGATCCAATTTGCAAATTTGGCTTCATTCAGTCAGGACGTCAAAGATGCATCTACATAATTTGTTATCAGTCCTTTTAAGACATGACAAAGAAATGCAAAGTGTAATTTTTCGTAATTTGGTAATGTTACTGTAAAGATTGATTGTGAACAATAGTACGCAATTAAAACCAAACGTGACTATCTAGAGTAATGTATTGTTTGCAAAAAAAACTTTCTCAAAATGAATGACACAAAGGCAACGCTAATATCAAAAAACAAGGTATAAGCACCCACTCCTGTGGTTTTTTATTGGCAAATATCTCCATATTCTATGGAGATATCAAGGGAAATGGTATGATTCCAGAAAAGATTTCAGATAGAAACATATCTAACTCTGAACAAACTATTAGCAGTGGTAACAACATCAATTATCAATATGATGTGATAATACATTTCTAAGCCAAGAACTTATCGCTTGAGATTCGTTTGTAGCCTATATATTTAAAACGGATTTGCGCTGCACCCCTGAAAGAATTATTTCATTAACAAATTGCAATAGGTTGTTTCATATAATACAAGTCAATTACTTTGTTAGATACTTGAAGGATAGTTTTACATATGATCAAAATACTACACGTAAGGGTGTCAAATACACTCTTTGACATCCATTCATTTCACCTTGGCAAATATGTTTTAGGGTAAATGTACTACTTATACAATTGAAAACATTTAGGTGGATTTCAAGGAGCGATGATCTTTTTTAACACAAAGCCATATAAACGTGACTTTCAAGGAACTTTACGTTTTTCCTTAAATTCATTTCACAAATATTAAGCTGGGTTTATGTTAGAATGGGTTTGAAAATATGTAAAGAAGAAAAGGAACTTGGCTGGTATTCTGACAGCATCAGTTAAAGAACAAATGGTATTTTCGAATTGAAAATACAGCATGTTTTAAACTAATTGCAATACGTTCAGAAAGTGTTCCCTAATAATCATTTAAAAAGTCGATATCTGCACTCTTGTTGGCAGAATCATAACCCAACTCTCAAGATTCTCAGACTCAAAATTCTTGTTTATGTCCTCGGTTTTGTATGATAAGATGTCAAATCGACCCAGTAATGTCATAAGAGGACGCAATCCTCAAGAAACATTAATGTCATGATTGTATCAAGGCTTTACCGAGTGTACATTACATCCATTAACAGTTTCATTACAAAGTACTCTCAAATGCCGAGGATCAATGATTGAGGACTCTTACACACTTCGACAAGGCACCAAATGTAATACAAACTCACGGCACTTGACATTAAGTAGACACACTAAAAGTTTAACACGATAAGAACAAAACTTGTACAATGATAATGACCACTGTTTATTCATTAAGATGCACGGACGATTGCAAAGGACGACAGTCTGTGTGTTTTGTGTTTCGGGTCCGGAAAAGCGGAGCAATATTCGATTGCACAGCGAATATCATAATATTCACAATATATATTATATGTAAAATCTTTCTACTTCGGGATTTTTACTGACGTCAT